>OY725320.1:90021891-91221891 GCA_963242795.1 Inga leiocalycina | reverse complement strand
GATATGTCTTTCAATCACTTTTCTGGAAAAGTTGATTCTCAGTTAGCTGGATTAGCTAGCCTCATAAGCTTAAATCTTAGTTTCAATTCTTTCAATGGGCCCCTTCCTACCAAACTGGGAAATTCCGCCGCTTTGGAGCAGCTTGAGCTAAGTAATAATTATTTTGAAGGAACAATCGCTGAAATCCTGAGTCACACAAATTTGACTTTGCTTGATCTTAAAAGAAATAATATTTCAGGGTCTATTCCTAGCAACATAGGAGATCTGTCCGGATTGGAAACTTTGATTCTGTCCTCTAATCAGCTCGAAGGGGAAGTCCCAAGTGCACTATCGACCATCAAAACCCTCGTCCGTTTTGCAGCCAATGAAAACCAATTTATTGGTTCTGTTCCCAGTGGAATTACAAGATTTCTCAGGAACTTGGATCTCAGTTATAATAAGTTGTCCGGGCCTATTCCAGCAGGCCTTCTTTCACAATTAAATCTGGTGTATGTAGATTTGTCCAATAACTTGTTATCTGGGCCTTTACCTGCAGACATATCTTCTAACATTGTCAGGATGAGATTAGGGGGGAATTCTCTAAATGGGACGATATCTCCAAAGGCATTTGCCACATGTCAGAATTTGATGTATATCGAACTTGAAGCCAATAACTTGACGGGCCAAATGCCTTCTGAGGTGGGTTCTTGCCAGAAGTTAGCCTTGTTGAACTTGGCTCAGAATCATCTATCTGGTGAATTGCCTGAGGAGCTTGGTAAGCTTAGCAATCTTCAAGTCTTGCAGCTTCAGCGGAATAAGCTCTCTGGACAAATACCAACTCAAGTTTCTCAGCTACAGAAGTTGTTAACACTGAATTTGAGCGACAATTCTCTGAATGGAACCATTCCACCAGCAATGTTCCATTTGTTAACGCTTAGTAAGCTTTACTTACAGCAAAACAATCTTAGTGGTTCTATTCACACATCTATAATTGGCATGAAATCTCTTATTGAACTTCAGCTTGGAGAAAACCAGCTAAGTGGTTTGATTCCAAAAATGCCAGGGAGTCTTCAGATTGCCTTGAATCTCAGCAGCAATCTCTTTGAGGGGCCTATTCCTAGCACTCTTGATGGGTTGAATAGCCTGGAAATCTTGGATCTCTCAAATAACAAATTTGATGGTAAAATTCCTGATTTTCTGACCAACATGCCGGCTTTGACACAATTGGAACTTTCTAATAATTCGCTGTATGGTGTCATTCCCAACTTTAATCCTCATGTTAAAGTTGACTGGGGTGGAAATAATGGTCTGGTGAACAAAACTGCTACTTCCAACACTTCTCCAAGATCTCCAAAGGGAAGTCCTGTTGTCATGGCAGTTCTTGTTGCAATTGCAGCTGCAGTTTTTCTGGTTGGTCTGGTCACTGTGTTGGCTGTATTAATCTCACGTCGCCTATACAGGGTAAATGACGAACACTTACAGCCACATGAAGACCCTCAACCCCCTCAGGTCATCCAAGGTAACTTATTAACTCCCAACGGAATTCACAGATCCAACATTGATTTCTCTAAGGCCATGAAAGATGTTGCTGAAACATCAAACATTACTCTGAAGACAAGGTTTTCAACTTATTGCAAGACTATTATGCCATCTGGATCACTCTACTTTGTCAAGAAGCTTAACTGGAGTGAGAAGCTATTCCCACTGGGCAGCCATGATAAATTTAGTAAAGAGCTAGAGGTCTTGGCAAAATTGAACAATTCAAATGTCATGACTCCTTTGGCTTATGTTCTGTCCACTGACAGCGCTTACATACTGTATGAATTTATCTCAAATGGCTGCCTTTATGATGCTCTTCGCGGAAGCTTGCGAAACTCTTTAGATTGGGCTAGCAGATATAGTATAGCTGTTGGGGCGGCTCAAGGTCTCTCTTTTCTGCATGGATTTGCCTCAGGTCCAATTCTTCTCCTTGACCTATCAAGTAAAAGTATAATGCTGAAGTCCCTTAAGGAGCCTCTAGTTGGAGATATTGAACTCTACAAGGTGATTGATCCTTCAAAGAGTACAGGCAGTTTTTCTGCAGTTGCTGGTTCTGTTGGCTATATTCCTCCAGGTCAGAAACTCTTTCACCATGCGCTCCAATTAGTCTGTCCTTGACATAACATAATGTGGTTTGAATAGTTTAAACTGCAACTTCTATGTTCATTGCATTTATCACAAACACAACTGACAAAAGTTAGGTAAACCTATTGTGGGCTGGATTTCTTGTGCTTCTGAGTTTTAAAATAATGTCCATAACATATTAATGTCTGGAAATTACAAGTTCTCCCATATTCCCCTTTTTTTTTTTATTATTTTTAATATATTGAGCGATCAAGCTTCTTTACCTTTCAAACTCTTAAAAGCATTGTTGTTTGGTGATTGGCAGAGTATGCATACACAATGAGGGTGACAATGGCTGGGAATGTGTACAGCTTTGGGGTGATCCTGCTTGAATTGTTAACGGGAAAGCCAGCAGTGACTGATGGGACTGAATTGGTGAAATGGGTGATGCGCAACTCGGCAAAGCAAGAACACATTCTGGATTTTAGTGTCAGTAAAACATCTCAGGCTGTCAAAACCCAGATGCTTGCCATTCTTCAGGTAGCTCTTGCCTGTGTCAGTTCATCCCCTGAAGCAAGACCAAAGATGAAGAGTGTGCTCCGGATGCTCCTGAATGCACGATAAGTGCGGGTCCTCCAAAGTTGGATCTTCTGCTCTCCTTAAGAAACTGTCCTGGTAAATTTCGGAGAGAACAAAGACAATGTGAACATAAGATCCACATTTTTGAAGCAAGCAGGGTCTGATAATAAAGTGATGTATGATACATTTTGTTTCTCGCTGAAATTGACTGAAGTTTTTGAAAGATGCGGAGAATCCCACTGTCATACTCTCACTAAGGGTTGGATTCAATCTCCAATAGATAGAATAGAATACATGATAATACAAGTTTTGGGTCAATACTAAATTACTTATTTGGTGTTTGTATAATTTTTTTACCCCTCTTTTGCCATTCAAAAAGTCTAGCAGGCTTGCGGCTGTGTAAAGTAAATAAAAATGCTTGTGGTAGAACTCCTTATATGTGATGGATAAAGGTTGGTTCTTCAGTATTGCTTCAGAGACTTCTATTCCTTTGCCTCTGCATTTGATTCAATTGCATCTTTATTGGCTGTTTTGAATTTATTTCTTACGATTTCAAAGGTTTCCATTAGAATGTTTACATTTAGTTGTGTAGTCCCTTTTCATTTTTAAATCGTTCCATATGCCTAGGTATTGAAGGATTTTTCTTTTACATCTATTTGTTAGCTGATTCCATTGGTTAATTCAAATTTAAGTCCAACAGGTCCATCAACCAACTAATCCCAATCGATACATTTCTCTTGTTTTGTCCTGAAGATTTAAATCTTTTGAAATGAAAAAAAAAAAATTACAGATCGCTGCACCAATAAAAGAACAGATTAAAAAATGAATTGAATTTTATAGACAAATTCATTCGGACATTACCTTCCTACTTCAAAAATGCTTTACCTTTACATGACCACGAAGAATACTCGTTTATTTCAATGGGAAAAAAAGAGAGATTGTAACTTCAAATAAATTCGAATTTTAGAATTACAAAATTTGGAAAAGCAAAGGAAAGAAAAAGAAAACGAAACAACCAAAAACAAAAACACAGCGGATACAGGATCCTCCGCGCCATCATCTACCTGCTCTGAAGTGGGAAGTCAAATGTCACCGTAATCAAACTGCATTGATTTACTTATTGGTAGTTTTCAAGACACTTTTAATTCCACGCCAACTCTGATGTCTAGACGAATATTGGACATGATTAGAAAACAATGGGCAAGCAAACAATATGGTAACAAAAGCAACTATTTGCTCTCGGCCAAAAAGAAGGCAACTTTTTGTCACTGAAAATCTCATCTAAGAAACTCGAATTCAACTTCAATATTCATAACTCTGCTCCTGTTCTTTGTAAAAATGAGTGTATAGTCTTGATTTTGTGTTTCTGCATCATCAAGGTACCTACGGCCTGAGGGCGAAAGACCTAAAGCTATAGGAATGAAGAAGGGCTCTTCACTTTGTTTGCAGGGAAATGCATCATTTGAGTAGAGGAAAGTGGGACTAGAACGTAAGATCTTTAGGGTCCTCAATGATCTTTGACAGGGTTTGCAAGAATGCAGCAAGATCAGCACCGTAGATAACCCTATGATCTGCAGTAACATTGACCTGCATATTTGCAATTCATTAATTTTAAGCATACAAGAATAGATCAAGTTTGGACTCATATTTGTGTTCTCTGTCTTGCGCCTGGGGGGATGAAATGTATGGAAGTGTACCTGCATTTGACTTTTCATGCCAATGCGACCATCCTTGGTAGCCACAACAGTTGGCTCTGATGCTCCAACGGCCATGATTGCTCCCTACAGATTCATGTTGTGAATCAGAGTCTAAATTCTCAAACTCTTGCAGAAAACCTGGCAGGCAAAATTAATTTGACCAAAAGTAGAAGCACTCACAGTTCCAGGAGGCAGAATAGCATCAAAGCGATCCACACCAAACATTCCAAGATTGGTCACAGTGAAAGTACCTAGAGGAACAAGAACAAGCAGCGATAGTAAGCAACCATATCCACAGATGCATGAATTCGATCCACTAGTATCAAATTGAACCACTTTGTTCTTCTTGTAAATATTATAAAATCATATATTTGCTTCTCTAGAAGTTCTAAATAGAAATCATACAAGTTAATACATCAGGCACAATTTTATTATCAGTGCAAGTGAGTTAACACTTCAAATAAAAAAAGAGTGCGTCTTGAAACTACAGAGTAGAAAAGTCAAACCATTTACCAAATATATCAATATCAATCATAAGCAAAAAAGAAAAACAAGGAGTGCCAAACTTTGGACTAGAAGTAATGATAAGTAACTTGCGAAGACTAGCAGAACTAATGAAAGTCTACGTTGATATAGAACTTAACGTCCAATTGAAGAACCAAAAAAAAAAAATCCCAGAGTAAACAAATTTGTCTCCAATCCAGAACTGAAGTTGGCATTTGGTGAAATGAAACGGAGAACAGATACTCTACTTAAACATTTACAATTAACTTAGGTACCTGTGTTGTACTCATGAGGTTGCAGCTGCTTGGCCCGGGCCTTGTCAACCAATTCCTTCCACTTTCTTGACAATGAATAGATGTCAACCTAAAATGTACAGAAAGAAATACCTCTTTACTATTAGGTGCCATATTAGAATAGAAGCAACAAATATCCAAACAGCCCAAAACAGAGTACAAATAACCTTATCAGCATCCTGAAGAACTGGTGTAATTAGTCCCCCGTCTATAGCCACCGCAACTGCAATGTTGATGCTACTATTATATGTAAAGCTTTTACCATCTCTACAGCTGGAGTTTATAACAGGGTGTTTAACCAGAGCAAGTGCAGTAGCCTTGGCAAGCAATGCTGTCATGGTAACTCCCTTTGACTTGATCTGACATATAAGAAATTAAATTGGAAAACTTAAGATATCAAGCGATAATAGAGAGCATGCTTCTGTGCTAGAACATAAAATCATGCATGTCTTGTAATTTTCCTTGTATTCAGTTCATTGGACTACTTCTGATGAAAAAAATTCTGCAAATAACTATTTTTCTCCTTTCTGAGTTGAATGAATATCTGATTTCAAGTTTTTGGCTCTTCCGCATACTAAATTATCCAATCATCAAAATGGGAAAAAATGATTCATACAGATACTATCCCTAGGATCTCATATGAAGAAAACATTCAAAATAGTAAATTTCTAGTATCAACGTGTTCAGTAATGGAGACAAAGAAGTTCAGGCAATAATTGCATGGTGCAGCAATAACAATATTGACCATCTAATCTTATGGTATTAACTATTGAATACAGAGCTCATTAACATAATATCATACTCATGCAGCATCTCGAGTAATCATAAGTAATAATTTAAGAAAATAAAATAGATAATATTAACTCAAAAGACAAGGTCAAAATCTCATTAAACTACAATTCAACCTCCACAGACAGATTGCATAGAGCACATTTGCAAGCTAATAGTGCACAGGTACCAATAACAGAACAATTTATATTCGTTCATCTCTTATAAACATTTCTTACAAATTAACATTTAGTTTATAAAATCATAGCCAAAAAAAAAAAGATTTAGTTTATATAATCAAGGGGATAATATGCACGCTCTCATTGAAATTTACACTTGGTACAAAGCAATTAACTTCCACTTTTATCCTTCCTAGTTTTTGGGAGGTGTTGATAGCAATAAGCACCAATGCTTTCACAAAATGCAAAAGCAGATAACAGGTGAAAGCTATCCAGAAAATTCCAACCAATATCAAAAAAGAAAAAAGAAAAGAAACAGGGGACCATCAACCATCAATTGCAACATTGCAGAGCAAACTTAAACTGATCATCATAAGTTGATCGATATGGTTGATTGATGCAAAAATTATGTAAAATACATTCATCTACTTCTATATACGATCTTACCTTCTTGTACAAAGCATCAAGTGCATCTGTGGTGATGGTATAGCCAACTCTGAAAGTCGGCACCGCCAGACTCTCAACCATGTTTCTACTCACAGCACTTTGCATTGTTGTAAAAGGCACCACCGAACCCAACTCAACTGCCGCACTCTTTCCCCCAGCAGCATCAGCACTGCCAACGGCGGCGGCAGAAGAAGCAGCGGTGGCAGCCGCGGCTTCAACATCCTTGGCCACAATCCTTCCCAATGGCCCAGAGCCCACGATTCTCCCCAAATCCACTTTCAGCTCCTTCGCCAGCTTCTTGGCATAAGGAGACGCCACGATCCTTTTCCCTCCCTCCGACGCCGGATGGGTGGATGCCACAGCCACACTCAATGCAGCTTTAACCTCCGGAATTGGTCCCACATTATCGGGAACTTTATCCGATTGAGGTTCCGGAGAAGACGAAGAAGTTAGTTCAGCGGCAGGAGGAGGGGAAGACGAAGAGGAAGATGAAGTGCCAGCTTTGGATTTAGCTTGTTCAATTTCATCTTCCGTCTCTGCCAATAGCGCAATAGGAGACCCAACAGCCGCAACCCCACCTTCCTCAACCATGATTGCCGCCAAATATCCATCGTAGAAGGTCTCTACGTCCATGTCGGCCTTATCAGACTCGACCACCACGACACTCTCACCTTTGGACAGCTTATCGCCTTCAGACTTAACCCAGGAAACGATCTTCCCTTCGGACATCGTGGAGCTCAGCGCGGGCATGAATATCTCCCGGATCTTGGCCTGAATCTGGGTTCTAGCCCGGTTGCTGGAAGCAGAACGCAATGATGGTGGCAAAATGGGCTTTCGGTGAAGTGTGGAGGAAGAAGGAAGAAAGGAAGTATTGAGAAGGTGAGCCATTGAACAATGCAGGAATGGATTTGAGAAAGGGAAGAAGCGAGAGGTGGATAGGAAACGAAAGAAAGGAAGATGAAGGAAGTTGAAGCCTTGAAGGGACTAGAGAGAGCGGTGATTGATCGAGAGAAGAGTTTTGAGCTTTGGGGGATGCACTTGCCCGGGTTTTCCTCGTAATCATCGAGAGAAGGCGGAGGTTTCAAAGCCTTCAACCATCTCCTGCCTGTGAATGAAATGTGCACTATTTTGTTTTGGGTGGGTTTTGTTTGGTGATATTCTCAACCAGGATTGAGGTGCCTTCGGGCCCTTCTAACGTTAATAAACCCAGGGAAAATAAATCACTTAAAGTATAAAATGTTTTTATACCAATTATTTGAATTTTAAATTCATTTTACACGATCATTTTAACTATGTATTTTATATTTCACAATTGCAAATTAAAATATCCATAAATCCTATGAAACGTCATGTTTATTTTAATTTAAATTTCCTCAAACCAAATCATGCATATCAAAATGTTGATTAAAATTAGTTTAAAGTGATAAATGTGTTAGAGATACCATTTTTTTTTTTTGTAATATCCCATTATTTATGAAGGAAGCAAAGTGAGAAAATGAGAGATAATACCATTATTTTTTAGTAGGAAATCACTTATTTAGGATTTTGAAGTTCATGTGGCATTTTCTTACCTTTTTTCCTAAAAAATAACATACTAATTAAATTTGACAATAATGTATGCAATAGTAACAACAGTTCCTCTAATTTAAAAACATCAATAAATGACTCGGCATTGACAATGAAATAATTATGGAGGCAATTATCCTTTGAAAATGCGAAGAAATTAATTCATTCGTTAAATTTGACTGTCATTTTTTTTTTTGATACAGAAGAGGGTAAGACCCTATTAACAAACAAGATCAACTAAAAAAGGGGAAATTTAATCCCACATGCTCGTTCTCCACCAACGTCCGCAAATGTGTTGGGCATGAGTCATAGAGGCCAGATTTAGACAGCCCATCCTTCGCAAGTGCATCAGCAACACAATTCTGGTCCCGTGGTCTGTGTTCCAGTTGCAGTTCCCAACCGAGGTTTAGCATGCTCTTAATCTGAAGGAAAAGGAGACTGCAATTGTTACTTGCCACTTGGTTCAATAGCATGTCAATTACAATCTTAGAATCAGATTGCAGTATAACTTTGTGAAAACCCATCTCCCGCCCTAGCCTGAGTCCTTAAAAGTAGCCCACTCTTCAGCCTCAAGAATGCTACAATGACTAAGAAAATGTGAGAACCTGACAATCCAGGTGCCTCCTTGATCTCTCAAGACCCCACCACAACCTGCAATCTTATTAGAGGCACTAACTGTGTGATCTACGTTAATTTTAATCCATCCAGTGGGTAGTGGTTGCCACGTCTACTTTGTAGTCTTGGCTTGAATTTGCTGCTCAGATAGGATGTCATTACTTCGAACAAATAGTTCCCATGTTTGTAATATGGTGCTAGCTGGGTTATGAGGTTTCTGAAAGTCCTCATTAAAGGCATCCTTATTCCTCCAAGACCACAATTGCCAAATCACTACTCCCCATATTAAATGCCATATAGGGCCTCCTGTCTTCCCCAGATTCCTCTTAAGATTCATTGCCATCCAATCTTGAAGACGTGCTGCAAAGAATTATCAAAAATATTTGGGATCAAGCAGAGTCACCCAAAGTTTTTTGGCATAAGAGCAATCTCGCAAAATGTGGAGCACATCCTCTTAATCAGCATTACAGCATGGACAAATTGGGGATGCAATTGACCATTTACTTCTCCAATAGTTTGTTGGAAGTCTATTGTTGAAGGCTTTCCACATGAAGACCCTGATTCTTTCCACTCCACTCCATTTCCATATCTCCTTATAACAGAACAGGAGCTGTATCTATTAGGAGTATTATTTTCCAGAAGATAATAGGCACTCTTAATGGTGAAAATGCCATTTGTAGATCCCTTCCACAACATGATATCATTACCCTTATCCTCCATCAGGCCAAATGTAATACCCCAAATTTTGAGATTTGAGACTAGAGAATAAGTCTCAAATAAGTAGACTGCTAAGCTCCCGATTTAGTAGGAGCCCAAATTTATTCCCTAATGATTCTTATATCTTTGGGGTATTAAAGAAAGTAAAATGGGGAATTTTGGAGAATACGATGTGAATTGGGATTTGTATGTGTTGTGAGCAGCGCTAAAACCCAGTATTTAAGTTCAATTGTGGATTAACATCTAAATTGACTTAAAATAGAAGGAAGGCGCATAATGTGGTGAAATGAAAAGATATGATGTGTTTGGTGGTGATTCAGTAAGAATTACCCTAATCAGGGGCAAAATGGGAAAGTTACCGACCAATTGATCAGTTACTGAAGAGGAAGCTTATTGGTAACTTAAATATCAATGGTTGTGATTTATGGTTATAAGATTAAAAGGGTGGAATCTCATGTGTTTGTTTCATGTGAGCTCATGAGGATGAAACAAGATTATGACAAGTGGCAATATATGAACCCTTGGATTGGGTCAAAGTGTCAAATATTGCTTTTTCTCTTCGCCCTTCCATTTAGGCTAGCCAAGAGGCCTTTGGCATCCCAAAAATATGATCTCTCCTTCATCATCTTCATTCTCTCTCCCTCCTCCATGTTCGTCCAAGCCAAGGTGGAAAGAGAAAAGGAAAAGGTGAGATTTGGCCTGCTTAATGTCTTTTTTAGCTCAAATACCCTTCTATAATGTTGTTTATAGTGATGAGAGCTTCATCTCTATGGTTTTAGATTTGTGAAAGAAGGTGTTTTGAGAGCTTAAGGAAACTTGAAGGTTGTAGAATCAAGAAATTAGCTTGGGGAAGAGGAAGAGGAAGAGGTGAGTATTTGATGCTTTTTTATCTAAGTTTTGTGACTTTTTGTTAGGTTTTGTGATTTGTGGAATTTGCCTTGATTTTGGTGTAATTATGAAATGGATGATTTGGTGTATTGTGATAAAAATGGTGTCATATTGTGTTTTGGTGCCATTGAAATTAGTTTGAAACTTTGATTGGAAAGGAATTGCAATGTAGAGTTTGGTATTGTGATATTGTGTGACATGTTGTGGTTGTGGTGTAACATGTCAATGTGATGTGAATTTGGTTGATTTGGGGTTTTCAATGGATTCCTTGTGAAATTTTGTGTGAGAATGATGTTTGATGTGAAAATTAGACCATTGGAAGCAATTGAGTCAAAACTGAAATTCTATCCAGTGTGAATTCTGTTCTGGGCAGTCTGTTTGTATTGATGTTTTGAATGGGCAAATGATGTCTAAAAATTCTAAAACTTTCCATCTTAAAGTTCACATCCCAATCTTCAAAATGGACACGTAATTCATGTCATTTCGTTTTGTGTGCTGGGAGTTATGATTGTCCAAAGTTTGGGACTAAAACTGGAATCTGTTTTGGAGCAGTATGAACTTTTATGCAATTCTTTATTTTTGTGGTTATGGACAGCCTTGATTCATATTTTTCCAGTAAAAAGGACTTAAATATCTTTCAATAGGCTTTAGAATTACCTCATTTCGATTTTTCTAGAATTAATTATGAATTTCTGAAGTTTCTTTGGCTGTAGCACAAAACTTTCTGTGTAGGTCTTGGCCGCAGCCAGAAAATCTTGGCTGTAGCAAAAAACCTTCTATGCTGTTTCTGGCCGCAGCCAACCCCTGTTTTCAGCACTTTTTGATTTTGAAAAGTGATTTCCAACCTAGTAATTCCCAATCCTTTTAAGCTTTCGTTGAGCTTATTATTAGGCACTTAAGGGACTCAATTGATAACCAACTTTAAGTGCTATAAAAGTGAGAATTTGAAATAGAGAATAACCCTATGTCCTTGATTTGGTTTATAGGGTTTGATATTTGTTCTGATCGTGAGTAGCCGGTGCTGGAACACAAGTGGAAAGAACAAGGGTAGGGACCTTACCTCTCCTGCATAGGCTTTCTTTATATCGATCTTCAAGGCCATAAATCCTCTTCTCCCTCTTGCCTTTTTCATTGTGTGGATTATCTCTTGACCCACAACTATATTATCCTATATATGCCTTCCTTTAATAAAGCTTCCCTGGAAAGGGGAAATAAGTTCATCCATAAGATGCTTCAATCTTGTCGTAAGGACTTTGGTTATACATTTGTAATGTACTATGCACAGTGAAATAGGCCGAAATTGCTTGATACTCTCAGGGTTTTCCGTTTTAGGAATAAGGGATATTAGAGTTTTACTTGCCTCTGCTACAGAGACATTTCTTGCAAAAACAGCTTGCACAAAACTACATATAGTAGAACATACAGTTTCCCAGTTAATTTGAAAGAATATTGGAGAGAATCCATCAATGCTAGGAGCTTTGTATGGGCCCATGGCGAAAATGGCACTTCGGATTTCCTCTTATGTTGGTTTTGTTCGAAGTTCTTGCAGCCTTGTGTGCTCAATTCTAGGAAAAGAAGTTTCCGTTAAGAGCAATCCGTTTACACCCTCATCAGCCTAGAAAAGATTCTGAAAAAATTTTAAGACTAGATTCTTTAACTCTTCCTCTCCCTCAATCCACCTACCATCGTCATTTTTCAAAGTCAAAACCTTGTTCCTCCGTCTTCTCATATTTGTTTTGAGGTAATAATATCGAGTATTACGATCCCCATTGGCTATCCACTCTATTATGAACTTTTGGAACCATTTTATTTCCTCAAGACGAAGAAGCTCATTAAGTTCCTTTTGCAATTTTGATTCCAGTCGGCATAGGAAAGGGGATCTCGGATAAGCGGCAGATTTTTTAATGCCATTCAAACGAGCAAGAAATTCTTTTTACTTTTTTCAATATAACCAAAAACATTAATATTCCATAAAGGAAGAGACCCTCTAAGATTCTCCAAGTTCTGGTTCAGGTCAATTTCCTGCACCTAGTTGTCAGCTAAGAAACCTTTCAAATTGTCATGTTTAAGCCACATGGCTTCAAAACGGAAGGGTTTATCATTTTTAGGTGGTGAAGCATGATTAACAAACTGGAGTGATAATGGATTATGGTCTGAGAAGGAAGTTCTTGGCAATACCTAGAGGAAGCAATTGGGGATAGATGCCAAAAGAGCTGAATTAATAAGTGCTCTGTCAAGATGTTCATATCGCCGTAAGTAACCATCAAGTTGAGGGCCTTTCCATGTAAATTTCGGCCCAGAGTATCCAATATTGATGAGTCGACAATCTTCCACCCTATCCTGAAACCACTTAATCAAAGATAGATTACTACCAGCTCCACCGATGGGCTCTAAAGGAGAGAGAATGTCGTTGAAATCCCAATACATTATCCATGGAATGACTATGGACTTAGAGAAAGCAAGAAGTTGAACCCAGAGAAGCTGATAGATCTTAAAATATGGTACTGCATAGATTGTTATTAGAATAAATGGGTCAACATCAGGGATATTACATCTGAGGTGAAACAACTACCTTTCCTTTTCCAATATAGACTCCGAAATTCGTGTACTAATCCAGGCTAACACCAGTCCTCTTAATCTTCCTACACTTGGAATGATGTCTATAAAATCAAAACCCAGCGTTTGTAATTGGCGAAATCGAGCTACATCGTCGCATCTGGTCTCTGTAAGTATAATTAGTATGGGTCTTAGCCCAATAAAATAAGTCTTTAAATTCCTAAGAAGGGCTTTTCCACGCGGCCCCTAGTATTTCAAATGATTATTTTATCCATAAAATAACCGACAAAGAGGAGGCCCAAATAACGCGAACTAAAACCCATCTTGCATTTTGGTCTCGGGAACTATGATATTCCTACTCTGCTCACCAGTTGTATCTTTGAAATGATCTAGGCTATCTAGCCCTAGCCCAACCTCCATTTTTCCTAGGACTATATACTCATTCATTGTATGACCTAAATCTATATCATCAGGATTTTCTTCGCCCAGATCATGTGGCTGATCTGGTGGCACATATGTGTCTGACATATGCTGATCCTCCGTACTACAGAATTTGTTGCACACGACATCTGATAAGTATATATTTTATAATTAAATAGGTGATTATTTTGGATATATTCACTGGATTTATTAATATTTTATACCTATTTAATTATCTTTTATATACTCTTCTATCTTTACGTTAATGATAGGATAATAAGAAATTTTGATATAAAATCTACTTATATATCCTATTATAATTTGCAGGAATTATTAGAATATCTTGGAGGGGCAAATTAGTAGAAAAGATATGAGAAGATGTAGGAGGAGAATAGAAAAATAAATAAAACAAAAAGATGTACTCACCTGCGGCCCCTCATGAAGCAAAGAAAGAAAGTAATAGATAATACTCAATCCCCACATCATGCTACTTTGAAAAGATAATAGAATAATATATTATCTTATATTGAGATGATAGAGGATATCCAATAAAAGAGACATCAAGGACATCATACAAGGAATGCTATATATATATATATATATATATATATATATTATACATGCGAGAGGAGAAGTGAGTCGGATAGCAACAGGAGACGCGAATCAGAACGCTCAGGGAGGACCTAGATGACAGAGACGAGTGACAGAACGAGCTTGGCTGGAGGGAGAACGAACACAAACACAAGGATTAGAGTAGGCGATCTCTACTTCTATTCTGTATTTATTTCTCTCTAGTTATCTCCGTATCTCTCTGTTCTTTGTCTGGAATGTTTTATTGTTGCTGGTGTGATTCCATTTTGATGAACATGAGTAACTAATTTTCTTATTTTAAGATTTTCTTGAACCTATTTATGAATTAAACTATTTATTTACTCTCTCTTTGCATTAAATGGAGTTTTTGTATTGATTTTATCTTGCTCTTAATGCCTCTAAATGCCTGATCACCATTTAGTTGTCTTGTTCATTTAAATTACTCTTGAGAAAGATAATTTAAGTACAGAACTTGGGTAAAATCATGTTAGACTTCAAGTTTAGGTATTAAATGGATAGTTTGTTAGTATCATAGAGATATAGTTACTAACTTAGCATTAAATGAAGCTTTTGTATTGATTTTATCTTGCTCTTAATGCCTCTAAATGCTTGATCACTATTTAGTTGTCTTGTTCATTTAAATTACTCTTAAGAAAGATCATTTAAGTGCGGAACTTGTGTAAAATCATGTTAGACTTCAAGTTTAAGTATTAAATGGATAGTTTGTTAGTATCATAGAGATATAGTTACTAACCTAGCATTGTCAATTTAAGATTGGTGCTTAAAGTTAGTCCTTATAAATTAATATAAGAAATTGATTAGTTTATTAGGACAAATATTTGGTTTTGACTCGAGAAAGCATTATCAATGTCTTTGAATCCTAGACAATACATATCTTTATTTTATTATTTATTGGGAGTAAATTAATTAGTTCATAAAGTAGAAAGGGGATACACAATCCTAGGTTCCTCCTGTCTTGAAGTTCTCGATTTCATCAATTAATTCTTAAATATAAAATTTCTTTCAAAATATTCTCACTCAACCTGATTGAGAACTTAATTGAGATAATTAACTCGTTTTTGCCTTAGTTCTCGTGGAAACGATCTTTTTATATTACTTGCGACCCGTACTCGTGCAGTAAAGCTAGACAAGTAATAACATCCGCAGACGGAATTTTGTCCCTGCCATGTTCATTCTCATTGTTATCTTTCCTTATTAACCTCGGCACCTCATCAGTATCCTCCGGTATTTGCTCAGCCATTTCCCTCATTCTCTTTTCTGCACGTCGTAATTCCTTCCTTTGCCCTTTAGAAATAGTTGTCTCATTCTGCATCCCACAGAGTAAGCCTCCATTATCGGTCATTTGTTTTTTGGCGTGGGCCCCTTTCCTACCTTTTGCATGTCGTACCCTTGTAGTGCGTTGAGCACCACTACTGTCTGGTATATACATCCCTTTGCCAATAGTCTCATTTAGTAAAACCCCTTCATTAATCACATCATTAGCCTCATGATTAACTTCCTCATCTTCTGCTAGCAGAGTGAACCGAGAACCCAAACCACCATGCCGTGAACTTTCCTTCACCTTCTCTTTAGGTTTCTGCTGACGTTGGGGGTTTTTGGACTACCTTCCAACAGTCTTGTAGTTCTTCACCGACATCCCCTTCCTGTGATCCCTAATCTTTCTTCCCTACTTCTATATCCTTGCCTGCATTGTCAATTTTCTCAGACGAGCTTTGTTTTAGGGGACATGTTTCATACCTGTGACCATAAACACCGTAGTTTATGCAAAGGAGATGTAAACCTTCATACTCTAAATAATGAGTCTCTTCGTTCAAATAGAAACCGGATATGAGTTGTTTCCCCAATTCCACAAGAACACATATCCTTGCATAATGACCCCTAAGCTGGCAAGAAGTATTCATATCAACTTTAATGGTTTTCCCGATCCGATTCCCAATGAGTGTTAGAGCTTCCTCATCATAATACTCAAAAAAAAATCTTTGGCAACCTCACCCAAACCGCTACTTTGTCGATGCTTGTTGTCGCTAGCTTGAACTTAGGTTCCCAAGGTCTAACAGTTAAGTAATGATCATATATCATCCAAGGATCGCCCATTAGTGCACTAAAATAATCCTCCTTGTTGGTAAGCTTCACCACAAAATAGCCATGCCCAATGTTGATGAGTTTAATAATGCCCCTCCTTGCCCAAAGTGTCTTCAATCTAGTTTCCAATGCTTTAAATTCAATACTACGACCCAAAAGCTTAACAATAACTGCCCTCTTCCAAGCCTTGTATAAATGTCTTTTCATTTTCCCAGAAAAGCAGAAGGTGGGAAAGTTAAATTTAGGGTCCTCAATAATCTTGAACTCTGATTCAAAACTCTCTTCCTGTTGGGAGCTATCTGATATG
This sequence comes from Inga leiocalycina, assembly GCA_963242795.1. Lineage (NCBI taxonomy): Eukaryota > Viridiplantae > Streptophyta > Magnoliopsida > Fabales > Fabaceae > Inga > Inga leiocalycina. The sequence goes on along the minus strand of OY725320.1, from coordinate 91,205,579 downwards.
GAGTCATCCGAGTTATCTTCATCAACATCTGGTAATCCTTCATCATCAGTATCCAACTGTTCTTCCGGTTAATCAGTGCCTTTCAATTTATCCACAAAGGAAGGTCCGCCTTTGTGGTATGTTGATTAATGCGAACCCAACTTTGGCCACTGCTTCTGTGTACGTATCCCTGTTACATCCTTGTCGTTCTTGAGCTTCTTGGAGTTTCGCGTGATTAGGTCTTCTTCCTCTTTCCCCTGGAGGGAGGAGTAAGCGACGTTGTATGGTTAGAGAGCGCGAGAGCCATATTGCGCATCTCAATTTGACTGTCATTACATCAACAAGACAACGCAACAAACATAGTACCCCAAAATCATGTGCCCATCAAAGTGGGCCACATATCATCCAAACAAGATTTGGGCGAAGAAATAGCACATTCCAATACGACTTTGCAGAACAATCTAACAAGAGATGTGTAACTCGAAGCTAGGAAGATGTTGGCCAATGGAATAAAAGCATTGATAGCTTGTCGTTTAAGATGAATTGCCCACAATGGCAATCCGATATGGCATCAAGGCTCAACTTAGATGCACTTCAAATAGCTGTTGAATATTGTAAATGAGTATGATTACAGTGCACTGTTTACTCTCCTTTAGTTTGGTACTATGTTTGAAATTGTACTTGTCAAGTGTTGCAAAATGCATATGAAGTATAGGAGAATTCAAATGACGAAGGTGTCACAATGAAAGAAGTATCCTGGACTACTACAAACATTTTTCTGATTTACATTTTACGCTATATAGATGAAGGTGACCCTATTTACAAATGCCAATGTTGTGGTGCACTATTATGGTACAACAAGAAGCTAAAGACCCATGCCCTACTTTAAATTACCTGCAATTATCAATATGCTGCTTTTATGGTAAGAATATTGTCCATTTTTCAAACCGACCCCATAAGAACTATGGAAACTCTTATTCGACAAGGATGATGTGCAACTGAAAAGGTTCCTGTCCAGCATAAGAGCGTATATTAGCATATTCTATTTCATGTCTATGGTAGGGAAAGTTGACCACTCAATAAATCACTCCAGCAGAGATCTTTATTCATTAAAATGCATGGCCAGAATTATCATTTCTTGGGCAACTTATTGCCACATGAATGATGTATGCCAATGTACTCTCAACTCTCTCTCTCTCTCTATCTCTCTCTATATATATATATATGATACGACAACAAAATCCCAAATCGAATGTAGCTGTCAGGTCATTATTAAATATAGTTTGTTATCCTTGTGCTTTTACTTGATTCTTAATTATTACATACTCATTCTAATTTTAAATTGTTGAGCGTAGATGTTTAAGTTGGGTTCATGATTACTTTAAGTGGCCATTTTAAAGTAAATGTTCAAGAGGCTGGTCAAGGAATGTGTTGATTTGTTGACATTAAAGTAACGGGTGAAAAGATTAGAGCCTGAATTGGTTTTATGTGTGGTAATATTAATCTTACTATAGCTTTGAAATGTTTATAAAACAATGATGTGATAACAGTCAGAATAATCATTAAATTGATTGTTACTCATCATTATAAATTAATAATAATTGAATTAATTAATATTTATCCTTTTAAGCAAAACCTACTTTTGGTGTTTATACTTTACTGGAATTTGAGTTTTAGTTCTTGAAGTTTTGAGCTGTTCGTTTTGGTTTTTTAAGTTTTCTCTGTTTAAACAATTAGTTCTTATAATTTTAAAAGGACCTAGATCCGATATTAACTGTGATAATTTTGCTGATGTGTCACTGACTTCGTTGATTTTGCTTACTTGGCTTGATGACTGGACAAGAAGGCATTTAAATAATGCATTAATATAGGTTGATGCAGTGAATAAATGATTTAAAAGTAATTAAAAAAGAAACAAATCTTGAACCCAAATCGCACAACCCAATATCGCCTCCTCAATGGCGTAGGCCAAGTTCTGGCAGAGGACGGCAAAGGTGACGGAGGATTGCTCTTCACTTTTTGATCTTGTTTTTTGTGACGGCGATGAAGAGCTTCTTTATCTTCTCCTTAAATCTGCAACGACAAAACAACAACAACAACAACGAAGAGATCTGATATCTGAGGCGATGAGATTGATGACTAAACATGACAGCAACAACGACGAGATCTGAGGCAATGAGTGATGACTTCTAAATGTCACTCCTTCACAATTTTTATCTTCAATGGATGATGGGTTCTCCACGATGGTTAATTCTGATCTGGTTTGAATTTTTTTATTTATTAAATTTGGTTAATGTTCAATGATGATTGTGATTTGTGATTGTGATTTTTGTTTGGAATCTGGGTGTGGTGAATTGATTCAAAACATGTATGCGTGGAGATTTCCGATCCAAGTGATATATTATATTCCCCCTCCTATCTTAAACATAAAATATATTTACTTAATTTAATTAAATTAAAAAAATTAGTTGAATTAGTTAGTATAACATATATTTTTTAAAATTTCATAATCATCTTTATTAATTTCCTCATTCCCTCTTCTCCTTTATTATTGTTGAGTGAGCATCAATAGGGGTAAATTAGAAAAAAATTGATAAATATAAAAACTATGTCTTATATTTAAGGTCAAGATTAACGCACTAAATATATCTTTTATTAAGGACATAAGGACTAGTGTACTATATATAACACCCCGCATAAATTTAAATGATTTATATAATCTCTCAACTTACATCATTTATACATATGTTAAAATATTTTAAAACCATTTAAAAGGGACCTAAATAAACAACTTTCACTAAGTGTTATGAAATGTTTAAATTATAAAATTCAATAATATAATCATGATTAATAAATTCATAACATATTTAAAATTTGAAAATATATGTATTAAAATTATTTTTTGGTGGTATAAAAATTATTTTTGGCAAATATTCATAACATCATAATTAATAGATTTGTTAGAAACAACAAGTTTAATTTGAGAGAGGAGTATAAGTGAAAAGAACTATTAATCAACTTCCAAAGATGTTACCACCAAATTAAACTTGTTATTCTAAAGATTGTTCTTGTTCTCTCTTTTCTTTTCTTTCTCTTATTTCATAACGGTTAAAGTATTTTATTCTTATTACTTTTTTTTCCCGTAATATGATGAAGGTCCAGTTCCGAAGGTCATCATCGCATTAAGTCCTTAATTCAGCCTCGATAGTATTACACTATCCAAGTGCCCACGGGTTTTTTTTTTTTTTTATTTAAATCATGGTGGTTTTTGGATTTTTGAAAACTAAGATATGGCAATAAGATTTTTTTTTAAAAAGCAGTTTTTGAGAAGAAGTTCAAAAGTCTAATTTAAAAAAAATATAGAGTCATTTTTATTATTATCAATTTAAATATAAATCATATTTATAATATAATTTTTATAAAAATCAGATTAAAAAAAAGTTATTTCTACCTCCACGGCTCCACTAGCTCAAACAACCATAAATAATTACTCCCTCCAGCCCTAATTATAAGATAAAGTTAATTTTTTTGGAGAAATTAAGGAAACCAATTAAATTACTTTAGAGTATTTATATTTATATTTTTTTCTGCAAACTAATTAATTTAACTAATAAACTAATATATAAACTAAAGATACTAAAAATATAAACACTCTAAATTAATTGGCTTTCTTAATTTCTCCAAAAAAATCAACTCTGTCGTATAATTAGGACCGGAGGAGTATAACACACTGCACGTTCCACGTTCAATTTCTTGCATCTGCACAAAAGTCTTCCATGAATGAATAATGTGGTTTTATCAAGTCATCGTCGAACATAGCATGATTTCTCCATTTCCATGGTTTCCAGCAAGTGAATCTTCCACCTTGCCATTCTTTTTTTATTTTCAAGAGGGTTTGACATTGAACTTCTTACTAGAATTATTCCCAATTTTTTTGGGCAGCCATTGAAAAAGTACTTTCGCACTGCTTCCTCAAAAATTTGCAGCTTTTTATTCATCTCCTGCTAAATCATATCTTCATTCCTAAAAATCATCTTCATCACATTTCTTCCTTAAAATTTGGAATTTTTTTTTTCCTGAAATTTCTTTATTTTGGGATACTGTTATCGTCTCGCAATTAATTCCTGGTTTAGATAATGTAAACATTTCCCTTTTATGTTGCGGAGATTTCCGATCCAAGTGATGTATTATATCCCCTCCCTCCGTTGTTAAATATAAAATATATTTACCTAATTAAATTAGATTAAGAAAATTAATTAAGTTAATTAGTATGATATATATTTTTTAAAACTCCATAATCATCTTTATTAATTCCCTCTTCTCTTTAATTATTGTTGAGGGAGTATCGATGATATATCCTAATTTTATCATAATATTTAATATCTTAATTAGGGATTTTATCATTAATTTTGGGCTAAATTACATTTATTATGATTAAATTGAATTAAAGATGATTATGTGAAAATAAATCTTAAAATGATATATTTATTATAATCTTGTGATCGTTTTTTTTTTTAATTTGAATTTTGAATGAAGATATTACAAGATATTAATTTGCATTGTAGGTCATTTTGGAAAGTTGGATATGAAGGACTAAAAAGTAAAGATTTACAAGGACTGAAACAGCAAATAAAATTTTGTATGTGGCTACAAGGAAATTCTGACAGAAATAAGGGTAATTTTCTGTACTAATATCTGTCAAATTCAGGGGGAAATATCCGAAATTATATCAATCAGATTTCTTCATCAAACATACTTTTGAGAAATTATAAAGATAGTAAAAGATAAAATTGTATATAGCCTCAATCTTAAATTAAATTTAGATATATCTTAAATTTGAATTTTATCAATCAGATTTCTTCATTTAGTTTTCTTTTTCTAACGCAATGATTATGTTATAAGCCATAAAAAATATCTTGAATTTTAAATAGTCATATCCGTTCTTGAAGGTTACCCATTAAATATTTTTGATGATGAATTTAAAATAAAAACTTTAAAACGTGAATATAAATGAAAATAGATATTATTTTGAAAAAAAATTAAAAAATATTAATTAATCAAACTATACAAATGGATAATATCAAAATTTTTGAAATATACTTTGAGATAATAATAAAATAATTTAGATAGATACAATATCTTTAGCTAGGGGAAAAAACTTACTAGATCAAACATTATATAAGGACATCCCCATTCGCAGTTATGATCATATTTTCTGTAGGAGTGAGGCTGCATTTTGAGAGCAAGCGAGTGTTCTCTTATATACCAATAATTAACAGGTAAAGGTAATTACAACCTCTCCATATATTTATATGTTCCAAATTTCACTTATTAAAAAATCTATTTCTCATTCCTCTATTTGCCTCATCCAGAACGTTCTATCTTTCATTCCCCTTCCTTGGCTCTCTCACGGACAACAGCTAAATCTGAAAGAGGTTCAAACGATTCATCTCCATTCCCCTCCGTCAGTTTTTTTTTTCCTTTCATTTTTCTGTGTTTTTTGTTTCTTTTTTTTCCCATTTGAATTCTTTTGCAATAATCTTTGATTCGGGTGCCTTGTTGCAAGATTTTGCTAATTTGATTCTTTCCCCTGAATCTTCATCTCTCTATTTGCCTTTGGATGGAAACATATTCATTTTTTTTTCTTAATTATGATCATTTGTCCAGCCTAGGAGACCGAATCCAATCAGGTCTCCCACTGGTTTCTTCCTGAAGATAGTATTTGTTTGATGAAGTTAATGTTGAAGAAACATTTGCATTTGTTTGATGAAGTTAATGTTGAAGAAACATTTGCATGTGACTAATAGCAATCGAAGCAATAGTATTATCACTTATCAGAACCGCACGACACGAGAGCTCTTTCATTGGATTCTCTTACAAATGTCAGCCTCACACATGACCTTATGCATTCATTTAATTTCCTTACATTCAAATTCAAACATAAATTATTGTACCATTTCAAACATAGTTTCAAAGAAAAAAACTTTTGTGTGTGTGTGTGTGTAATTTCTATTCTAAAAGAATCCAAACAGGACTGGTATAGGCTTTGTCATGTATTTTCTATTACCCACCTGCCTCCATAGTACGTAGTTCATGTATTCTAAATATCAAAAAAACGAGAATTGTATAGGCTTTGTCACAATTGTTTGGTTCTTTTTCACATATTCACAATGAAACGACGTACATGTTTAATTTTCACTTTTGAATGATTTCAAAATATAATTTCATTTTTGAATGATTTCAAAAAATCATTCAAAAGTGAAATTATATTTTGAAATCATTCAAAAGTGAAATTACTACAATTGTTGTTGAAATATTCTATAATATTTCACCACTTTGATTTCTTTGTTTTGCCGAAATTGGGAAAAGTCTCCTATAAAGATTTAGATTTTTTCCAATTTTCCCACCTCTTTTTTTTGTAGCGTAATTATCTATGACAAAACATGACATATATACTTATATTTATATAGGTAAAGACTATGGAGATTCCTCAAGAGATAGTAAATGATATATTCTCACGGTTGCCCGCAAAATCCATCATGAAGTTCAAGTCATGCTCTAAACCTATAAATAGACTCACGAAGGACACCAAATTTATTGTAAAGCATGCTCAAAATTTGACCCTACAAGGTGGTGATACTTCCTTTTTCATTCAAGGTTGGGAAATTAAAATATATCCATTACATGGAAACTCGGCATCACCATCTTCTTCTTCAGCTATTATTCCTAGAAGCTTTCTTCGATTTCTTAATAATAGGTTTGGAAGAATCCTCTTATCTACCAATGGACTTCTTCTCTGTGAGTTTGTTCAAAAAAGAGGATTATTAGATCATAAGGAATTTATTATCTGTAACCCCACAACAAAGTCATTCATCTCTATTGTTGCACCAGATAGTTTGCGACGAAATAAACCTCTAGCATACCTATCAATGGCCTTTGATCGGAACCAAAATCAATATGAATTACTTCTTTTTGAATATTCCAGACACCAAGGATCAGATAATGTTGAATGTAAAACTTACCTGCCCAAAGAAGGTGTGTGGAAAGAGAGAGAAAAAGGCGGCTTGCATATGGGTTCTAGTTGGATGATACTATGTCCTTATTTTGAAAGAGGGTATCATTACATGTTATCATATAATTTTGAAAATGGTAAGACAAGAAGGGTTCTTTTTCCTAAAGAAGTTACAAAAATTCTTGCCAAATTAGACTATCATGACCTATGTACTTTCAAGTGGGATAAGGTTGGAACATCAGGCAATGACAATTATTTAGGAATTTTGGACCAGGGTAGTCGTATTTTTACTTTTTGGGTTTTGAAAGATTATCAATCATCTTCTTGGTCAATGTTCTTGACATTGAGTTTTCAAGATATTGGGTTGGAAGAAGTTTCTATCCTTGGATTTACAGTAATAAATGGATATTCTTTGGTGTTCGCTACCGAGAAGGATGTGTATAGGTATGATTTGAATGGTGAAAGAGGAATCAAAGCTGAAAGAATCGGCAAACATAATTGTATGTGTAGAGTGGAACTTTTTTCTTATTCTAATACTCTTTATTCCTGTGGAGCTAATGCCAAATCTTTTCTCTTGTAAAAGGTTGTATATCACCTTTACTTTAAATTTAGACTAAGAATTTTACTCTTTTTTTTTTAATGAATGCTATAATTTTTTATTTTGATCATTAGAAAGTTATGAAATTATAATATTTAATTTATATGTTTGATATATTTATTTTGTCCTGGATTTTTTTTTTTGGGCTAGCACCAATTTGTTTTCAACGGTAAGGTTCAACTCATTGCAATCATGCTAGGTTTTGACCGAACGTATTAATAAAACTTATATCCTTATATATACTTATATATATATATATATATATATATATATATATATATATTAGGGTTTAAGTTTAAAATAACCTTCAACTTTTATCATAAGCGCAACAGTAACCATAAATTATTTTTTAAAGTAAAAATAATTTTAAAATTTTAAAATTGGGGCAAAACCGTTAAACAATACTAACTTCCATTTATTATAATAGGGAAAAATAATCTTTTTGCCCTTAAAATTTTGACTCGTTTATAAGTCAATCCTTAAACTGTTGACTTGCTTATAACTCAGTCAGCGATGTTTCTTAATTATCCTATGTGGCAAAAAAATCTTAAAATAATGTTAAAAATTACATACGTGGATTTTACATAAATTTAAAAAAATAAAAAACAACGTCTTGTCCCATCAACTCAGCTTTCTAGAATAAAAATCACATTATCAAGAGTCTTTTTGCAAATGCATGCCATTTCTTAAGATCACTTAATGACCTTTTCAAAGTAACTGAATTGAAAGAAATATGGTTTCTTGCCTTTTATCATATTAATCTCAATCGATATCATCAGAATAAAGTATTAGTATTTTAAATAAATAAGTATTAAATTTATGACTAATAGGATATAATTATATCTTTATGTGAAGAGCAAGAATAATCTTCATATTGAAGTGGTACTGGCTACCGAAGGAGCTTCTGGAATTGAAGAATGGATTAGACTTTAAAAATAAACCCATCAGTGTTGCTTACTTATGCATATATACATCATTGCATTAGAAAAAGAAAATTAAATGAAGAAATTCAGTTGGTAAATTTGAAATTTAAGATTTAATTTAAAATTTTAGATAAATTAAATATAATTTAAGATTTAAGATTGAGGCTATATACAATTTTATCTTTGGCTAGCTTAAGAATTTCTCAAAAGCATAGTTGAGGAAGATAAATTATAAGGTTAATATGTCTTGGAATATTTTTAGACGCATCTCACGTAGTCACGCCTGAAAAGCAGTCTATAGTTTTTAAGGAAAAAAATAAGAAAAAAAGATAAGAAAATAATGCTTGAATTTCAAAATTTTATATTTTTCTTATTGTCCCTAGAGTATATGTACTAATTATAAGAATATAGTAATTAACAATTTCAGAAATAATTGATTTAGAATTTTCGAGTTTAAATAGTATTTTTCTATCTGCTTTTTTTTTTTAAATAGTTATTAAAATTTAAAAAGTAACAAATAAGAATTTTTTTTCCGTGGCCAATAATAAATAAGATTGTTGTTAATTTAGGACCAATAGCAAATAAAAATCTAACTAATTTGTATTCGAATATTAACAAACAACTTACCGTAAGAGGATTCCCAGCATCGCGAACAGAGCCAACGCGACACCTTTCAACTCGGAGGACGGCGGTAGGGGCTCCAAGCCGCCAGGGACGACGGTGTAGCGCCATGTGTGGTTGGCGATTATTGTAATCAGCACGGTGAGCGCTAACCCCACGCGCCAGAGCCTGGATGCTCAAGGACGTGACTCCCAGCACCACCACTGAGTTGAGCATGAGACCCAATGCGCCAGCCCGCACCCTCATATCGTACACCCTCCCTTCTCCCACCTCCCCGCCAAAAACCTCCTTCCCCATCCAATCAGTGTGGAACTGCAAGAACGGGAACCAAGACGTCCAGTTGAGACACGTCACCAAAAGCAAGATCCTCATCGGCTTCTTTATCACGCGGAAAGCACCCGATATTTCCCCAAAGCAAGGATATTCTCTCACTACTGCTAAATCTTCTTCGCTTTCTCTCTTGGTATTTGTCCTTCTGAGCTAACCGATATCGACGATGACGAACATGAGGGTAAGCTGTTTATTATCTATGATCACCGTTTCTTCTGGTTTCCATTTTTTGGTTCTTCTATTCTGAACATCAATGACCGTTCCTTCTATTCTCATTGTTCGTATCATTTCGTCTGTCCTGTCTGTTCTTGTGGTTTACATTTCCAATGTTTCGTAGGGATTTGAGAAGAAAGGGGGTCGGATAAAAGGAAAGAAGCCTACAGACGGCGGTCCCACTCCCAAGAAAGCTTCAAGCGTATGATTCTGGATTCCTTCTGTTATTTATTCCCTGTTTCTGTTCTTATTGTCCATATGGTTTCCAATCGTAATTGAACACCACTTTTTGGCAACTGTAATTCTATTTCGTCCCTATATGTATTTGTAAGGCCACACACACAGCCACACTTTTGTATTGGACAATAAGTCAGTGGAATATATGGATTTTGACATTGATGAAAGACGAGTTTAAAAAAGAGCTATAATAGAGAATGATAGTGGTTTCGCGAGACGAGTATTGATCTTGTTTGCCGCCAGTTTTCTACTTAGCTACGTCGTTTCAGAAGCAGTACTTAATTAGATGCAATTGTAAGGCTCACTTGGAAAGCTGCCTTGTCTTTTGTACAAATAAGTATTTAAGATATTGAACTTTACTAATATGATGTTTTTCTTGTTATCCTAGGCATAGTTGTCGGGTTATTTATTTATTTTTTTAAATGTGAGGTTATCTGAAAGGTTATGAAACTGAAGACGGTAACATTGCTGAGAGTTTTAGTTATTGCCATATGTTGTCTGCTCCTCTAGATGATCATTTTGTTTCTTAAAGAAGAAATCCTTATTCGGTAGTTGGAATATAATCATAGCTAGCACCTTTTAATGTTTATCTTTAACTATTTTATATATCCTTTAGGTGTTTAGTTGGCAAATTAGAGTAAATTTAGGTTATAGCCCTCATGTAAATATTCTGTAGATTTCATGCGGATGTTCCGCTAATATGTTTGGAGTTTGGACAACTGGAAAAAATGGGTTTTTCTCTTGTGGATTTGAAATGGGAAGAGACAGATGAATCACGTGATGGACATGTTAACTAACTCCTTGTTTAGAATAAAGCTATGCCAAAGAATTGTGTTTCTTCGGTAAAACCATCTATCTGAGTTCTGACAGATTAACTACATAGTTTTAGAATAGGTTAATGAGTGATTGAGATATGATGTTTTTTTTTTGGGTTAATATAACTTTTGGTCTCTGAAGTTTGATCCAATTTTGGTTTTGGTCCCTCAAGTTTGAAATCGGTGGTTTTGGTCCTTGAAATTTCACCCAATTTTGGTTTTGGTCTCTGAAGTTTGAAATCGATGGTTTTGGTCCCTGAAGTTTCACCCGATTTTGGTTTTGGTCCCTTAAGTTTGAAAAAACTTGGTTTTTTTTCTGGGTAGAGTCGGGTGTTTTAATTGGGTCGCCAAGTCCTTTTCAAACTTGAGGGACCAAAACCAAAATCGGGTGAAACTTTAGGGACCAAAACCACCGATTTCAAACTTTAGGGACCAAAACCAAAATCAGGTAAAACTTCAAGGACCAAAACCACATATTTCAAACTTAAGGGACCAAAACCAAAATTGGATCAAACTTTAAGGACCAAAAGTTATATTAACCCTTTTTTTTTTTAACTTTTGTTATTGATTAAGTTAACATGGGTGTAGGATCAAGGACCGTGAAGGTGTCCATTCTATGATATGTAACTTAGTAGAATCTTAAGAGGCTTGTGGTGGAATAAAGTGTTTAAGGATGAAAGAAAATTGATATGAGTCTTGGGGTGTATTAATGGGTCAGTTAGTGAACTGTTCTACTTTGTACACGCACAACTTGAGTTATACATGTATGAGTCATTTGATTACAGGGGATTGGAAACTAGATATTTAAATGATTCGTGTGTCAAATTTTCATGTTTCTATGACATGCCAATAAATCCCAGTTATAGAATAATTTATATCACATGTATGTATTATAAATCATCCTTTGAATGCTGTGTTGTATTTAGTATTTAGTATGTTCCTGAAGGGTATTGCTTTCTAACAATGTGTTTGTAATATCCCAAAATTCATACACCAAAGATTCAATGTATATTTATTCAATAAATAGAATCAATGGTGAATTTTGGAGAAATTGATTATGCTGCCAGTGAAAAATTCCTGTGAGGCAGTGAATTTATCATGTGGTTTTAGATGATCAATGATGTTCAAAAATTATGAAGTTTTCTAGAATGAAATTAGACATTCTAAGCTTCAATTGGATAGGTCATATGAATTATTTTGACCTGTATACTAAGAGTTATGAATTTTTAAAATTTACCTAGTGAAACTAGCTACCTTTTGAGACAACGTCCAAACATTTAAATTTTGGGAATTTTTGCTTCTAATTGGCTAAAGACTATATTTTTCCTTAAAACTAGACTCAATAATGGTTGAGTATCCTTTGAAATCAGCTCAATAGCATGTCTACAAATAAAGATACGAATTTTCAAAATTTGATGAAAATTCTATCAGATTTTTAGCATAAGTGTAAGATTCACAAGATGTAAGGGTAATTTTGGAAATTTGAAAAATTTATCTTTCCTCTATCCATTAAAACTTCCAAAAGCTCAGAAAAATTAATAAAAACTGCAGAAAAATATGAAAAAAAATCAAAAGAGGAAAGAAGGTGATGAATAGTAAGAACTTGGGCAAATTCGCCGATTTCACTACCGAATCGCAGCTTTCGTTCGAAAAGTCCTTCACAAATCTTCTTCTCCTCATCATAAGCTTCAATTATGTGGTTTTAGATTTTTTATTGATGGAGTTTGGTGTCATCTACTTAGGGTAGGTATTGCAAGAATCAAGAACTGGTTGCAGAATCGTGCTTAGGTAAGCGTAAGCTTCGATTTGAGCCGGATATTATGATGTTTGAGTAATTATTCATGGAGTTGTGCTACTGCCCTGATTTTTTAACACTATGAAAATGAATATTAATGGTCTTGTAATCATGAGAAATGAGTTAAAGAAGGTTTAATGATATTAGATTATAAGTCTTGAAGCTTAATTAATTTGCAAAATTGGATTCTTTAGGAAAGAGTTCTGTTCTGTTCTGTATAAAATCTAGGGAAGGAGTCGGATTTTGATGTTTTTGAGTATTCCATTGGATTTTACACTAAAAATTATGTGGAATTGCATGTGGTTGTGATTTTTGGATGATTATACATAATTCTAGAATTTTTAGAAGATTGGAGTTGTTGCTGTCCAGATTCATTTCTGGAAACTAGTATTTTTGTGGCGTGTTTTTCAATGGCCAAATATTATCTAAAATTCCTGATATTTTACAGGGTGAAAGTAGATATCCTGGGCTTCTATTTACATATGTAATATAAGTCATTTGATATAGTATATTGGAAGTTATGATTTTTCAAATTTTGACCATGTTTCTGGAGTACAATCTGGAACAGCAAGGCTTTGGCAAATTTTTGGGAATATTATGGTTGTAGTGACTAGACTTGGTTACTTTTCCATGAAAGTACACTTAAATAGATTCACTTAGGCTTTAGGATCAGTCAATTTGGAATTTTCTAGAATTAATTATGATTTTTCAAAATTGACTAAAAATCTGTTAGTTTTCTGAAAAACTATGAAACTGCATTGAGCAGAGTTGTATTGAGCAAAAATTGTTGAAACTATGATAGATACTATGATTTAGGGTGTGTTTGGTTTGAGGGGAGGGGAACGAGGGGAGGGGAGGGGCGGGGTGACAAATTATAATTTTTGATAGGAGAAACCCAAAAGTTGCTTTCTCATTCTTTTAAAATTTGAATTCCCGCTCAAAATTTATCCTCTCATTCCTTTTAAATTTTGGTTTCCAACCCAAAATTTAAATACCTTCAATCCAAAAAGGTAATTTAACCCCCCTCTCCTTCCCTCCCCCCTCTCCCCTCCCCTTAAACCAAACACACCCTTAAAGGAAATAATGGTACAAGTAATAACCATTTACTTGTTACCTTAAATTCTAATAGGAATTGGAAATTTTTCGAGCCGAAATCAAAGTTAGGACAACTGAAAATTTGAGAAAGGAGATAGGTAGTAACTCTATCTTCCATAAATTATGTGGATGATTGATATGTATACGATAAACACTGTATTGCCGATTAGGGCAATTTGTGCAAGTAGGCACTTTTACCGGGTTGTTAAGTAAGATCCCAACCGAGGTGTATGGATAGTGGGGGATTGAGGCCCTAACTCATGTATATATGCCTTGATGATTGTTTGTGTTGTTAATATGTTGCATAACATGGAGCATGACATATTTAATTTTCGCATATTATATGATTGATTGTATGTTACTACTGAAATTCTTTTAAATTTCACCCTTTTTCAAAAATTAAAATATTCCAGCTAAGGATAGCAGCTTGAAGAAAAAATCTGTGGCTACCAGCAAGTAGAGTTCTGGTGCACATGTAGAGGCTATTGTTGGTTATCTAGTTTGTAATTTAGTTCCTTATGAATACTTTGTACATATATATGTATATATTTCAAACCCTACGGGGAATTTCCTATATTGTAAACAAGTACTTAATATCAGTATGTTTCTGTTATTTTTGTATGTCTTACGGAACTGTGCGCTTATTATTCTGTGAATATCAAAATGTTAGGAGGTTTGACATTTTTGGTATTAAAGCTTAAAGTGGTTCTAGCATTTCCTGAATAGTATACTGATATGGTCTTGTTTGTTTGGTGATAGGAAATACAAAGATGGTACGTGGTAGACCACGAGGTAGAGGACAAGGAAGAGGCCGAGATGGAGGTAGAGTTGGGGGTCAATGTGGAAACAACAATGAAGAACCGGGTGCTGGACCTGACCCAATACAACAACAGATTCTGTGTATGTTGAATGAGATTTGGGGAGAGCTGCGAGAGTTACAGCAGAGGCAAGTTCGCCTAGAAGAGGTTGTCAGAGGTAATGGTGATGAGGAAGTACATAAGGAACCTCTACCAGAGAATATTGTACCTGAGCCTGAGACAGACATCCAAATCTGGTTGAATAGGTTCAGCAAACAACAACCTCCTATATTTCGAAGAAAATTTGACCAACAGATTGTGGAGGACTGGTTGTCTCGTTTAGAGAAAATTTTAAATATGCTGTGGTGCCCAGATGAAGTAAAAGCCTTATTAGCCATATATAAGCTGGAGAGTGACGCAGACTAGTGGTGAAAAAACACAAAACTGGTTTTAAGGGGAAGGAATATTCCAATCACTTGGGAATTATTCCAAAAAAGGTTTAATGACAAATATTTTCCCCCTTCCGTCATGAGAGAGAAGGAGTAGGAATTCCTTAGCATCCAACAGCAAGACAAAGAAAGTTTTGATGATAATCTAGCTTGATACATTTGTCTGTCTTGGTATTCGGTTTACCTCAAGCACCGAGATGATGAAGAGTAGAGCTTTATGGAGCTGAAACAAAGATTAACAACAGTACCAGTACTGACGATCCCAAATCCATAGTTTACTTTTCTTGTTTATACAAATGCTAGTGGGCATGGATTGGGAAGTGTTTTGATGAAACATGGCCGAGTAGTGGCGTATGTATCTGGTTAGCTGAAGCCTCATGAATTGAATTATCCTACTCATGATCTTGAGTTAGCAGCTATTGTATTTGCTTTAAAAATATGGAGACATTATCTCTATGGTGCAACCGTAGAGCTGTACTGCGACCACAAAAGTTTGAAATGTCTATTTGATAAGAAAGAGTTGAATATGAGACAACGCAGGTGGATGGAGTTACTGAAAAATTATAACCTAGAGATTAAATACCATCCAGGGAAGGCCAATGTAGTTGCAGATGTGTTGAGCCGTAAAACAGTGCAGGTTCTAGCCCTGATAATATACGAGTACAGGTTGATTGAGGAGTTCAGAGATCTCAGTCTATTCAAGCAGATTTCAATAAGCACTTATAATGTCATTGAGGTGTATAATGATATGAAAGCAACCATTGAGGAAGCTCAATTGCAGGATATACAAGCACAGTCTATTAAAGGGATGATTGAGAAAGGTAAAACTCAGGAATATGATTTGTCACCAAGTGGATTAGTTAGATACAAGAAAAGATTATATGTTCCATTGCAGATAGAGTTGAAGCGGCAAATCCTGGAGGAGGCTCACAAGAGTAAATACACTCTGCATCCAAGAGTGATCAAAATGTATCATGACTTAAGATTCAAGTATTGGTGGCTGGGCATGAAGAAAGACATGACGCAGTTTGTTGCTCGTTGTCTTACATGCCAAAAAGTGAAGATGGAGCATCATCGACCTTCAGGACTTCTTCATAACCCTGAGATTCTTGAGTAGAAGTAGGAAAACATTACCATTGATTTTGTGACGGGGTTTCCCAAAGTCAAAAACTATGATGCAATCTGGGTGATAGTTGACAGATTCACAAAGACAACCCACTTCCTACCTATCAGCATCCACTATTCTCTTGATAAACTAGCGGAGATATATATTAAAGGTACAAGTAATAACCATTTACTTGTTACCTTAAATTTTAATAGGAATTGGAAATTTTTTGAGCCGAAATCAAAGTTAGGATGACTAAAAACTGAGAAAGGAAACATGTAGTAACTCTATCTTTCATAAATTATGTGAACGTTTTATATGTTTGTGTACGCCATCTTCTGTGATATATATGATGAACACTGTATTGCCGAGAAGGGCAATTTGTGCGAATAAGCACTTTTACCTTGTTGTTGAATAAGATCCCAACTGAGGTGTACGGATAGTGGAGGATTGAGCCCCTAACTCATGTATACATGCCGTGATGATTGTTTGTGTTGTTAATATGTTGCATAACATGGAGTATGGCATATTTAATTTTCACATATTATATGATTGATTGTATGTTATTATTGAGATTCTTTTGAATCTCACCCTTTTTCAAAAATTAAAATATTTCAGTTGAGGATTGCGGCTCGAAGAAAATTCCTGTATTATAAACAAGTACTTAATGTCAATATGTTTCCACTATTTCTGTATGCCTTATGAAACTGTGCGCTTATTACTTTACGAATATCGAAATGTTAAGGGGTTTGACAGTGTTGATATTACATCACTATGTGTTTAAGATAGTGTGTGCATGTAGGGTGTTTGCGTTAAATTGGTGTAGCCAGGATTTGTGCTCTCTATATGTTGAAAAACAAGTTTTTCAGTTTTGTTATCCAAACTCCAAGGGACATGGACAACAAATTTGGAATTGGAATAGCTTCTGTGGCAAAAAAAAAAAAAAAAAGCTGCAACTTCAAAGGGATGCAGTGATGCACCACTCAACAGATCCATAACACAGAAGGAAGTCCAAAATTAATTCCAATAAAAAAACTAATAAATTATTGGTGAGGTAGCATTTTGCTTATGAGAATATTCTTGATTTTGCTTTTTATTTTGGGTATTTCATTAAATCTATTTTTATTACAAGCTTCATTATTTAGGAAACACGATTTATTGAAGTTAAAAAATATGTTTTGTCTTTAGATGACAGATATGGTTTAATTTTTTAGCTTTTGTGAGACTTTCTTTGTAACTTCTGATACTTCCACTACAAATAATGTTAGCATATTTTAATAATTTATCGCATGTTCAGGAGCATAGCTGCTTATTATCACTTGATTTCTATATGATGTGAAAATGATCTCTTCTGTGTTGCCTTCAGTATTTTCATGCCTTCTTTTGTCTCTTGCCTATTAATATGCTCCAAGTGTTAACTCTTATTTTACTTCTAATTCTTCTCCTAATCATATGCAGAAGTTCATTCGTGGAGGGAGGTCGATATTTGGGCCTGATGCTCGATCCCTTCTTGTCACCTTGTTGCTGATTATTGTTCCAGCCACCGTCTTTTGGGTATTTGTAGCGTGGCATCTTCCGCATGAATTTTCATCATCTAATGCAGGATATGCTATTCTAGTTATGACAATTCTGTTTACCATTTGGGTAAGTTTTGTGAGCCTTTTTCCCTCATTCTTTTCTACTCTGCATTTGATGTGTTTGTCCTTGCCATATATATGGCTGGATCCTGCATTGTTATATATTCATGGTTCATACGTTTTAGTTTACCATGTTTTGAAGACAACTCTTATTTTTCTTAAAAAAAAAAACAACAAGAAGCCTTATTCTACTGGAGTTTATTTTAAAAATATAGCTTAATTTCAATTATATTATCTAGGTTCCTCTGTCATTCCTCCCTCATCCTTGAACCTTGTAAGTTGACAGCCTGTGGCAGGGTTTAAGCTCATCATTGATAAGTGATACTTTGTTTTCTCCCGAACTTCTGTATGCTTGAATTTTTTTACCCTCTATGGCTAGCAAGTACAAGAAGAAGGTGACTCTATAAAACAAACTACTCCCAAATACTTTGAAAGTAGAAAGATGAAGGATCTCTAACAGTGGGGAGAATTTGAACAGATATTTCAAATAAATGAGAGAGAAAAGACAAAAAGAAATCATGGCTGAGAGAGCAAGCTTCACCCAGAGTGGGAAGAACTGATGCCCTCATAAAGTTCCATTATGCAGCCATGCTTGAGACCCTAATATATTATATGGTGGAAAGCTGAACTGTTTCCTTTCAGAGGCAATACGGAATGCGTCTTTGAGCTACACTCTTACCCAGTGTCCAGCAATCATCAGAGCCTGTTATGAATTAATGCCAATAACTCTTGAGCTTGGCTTAATGCATCTATTGTTGCAGCCTATTTCTTTCTTTTCTTTCCTTTTTTGTCAGTCGTTTTCAAATTTTATCAAAACAAGGTAGTTTTGCCTTGATTGTGTTTTTCTCTCTGTTTGAATCACGCTTCTTGTGAAATTTTCATATCATGATTATATTTTTTTTCCTAATCATTGTCTGGTCTCCTAGGGTTTGACACAACATAATCCCTATAGTCTATGTTTATAGGTTCTGGTTATTCTCCTTCTTACTTCATCACGTGATGCGGACATTATTCCAGGCCTTCAGTTCCCTCGAACCAAAGAAGTAATGGTCAATGGCCTTCCTGTAAAGGTGAAATATTGTGAAACTTGTATGCTGTGTCATCAATGAAAATATGTTTTCTGTTTCTTGTTGATCCTTGTAGTACATTTATTCTTTCTAGTTGCTGCTCAATTATTCTGAGTTCTGATTGTGATAACATCACACGGCTTATGTTTGTAAATATGATTTTTGAAGCAACATGTCTTTTCCCTGAGTAATTACTCATATCAGACAGGTTGAAGGTTTGTTTCATGGGTTTTGTATCATACTGATGATTGATTTCATAATCAAAAGCAGAATTCCCTATTTCATATTTTCTGCTACAGCTCTAATATTCATGTTCATTGTACTGTTGAGGACCGAGCTTAATTGAATGAACGAACTTGTTCCTAATTGTTTGAAATCTTATGCCAATCATGTTGTGAATATCCTTGGGTGCAGGAGGAGGTGGACCAAGTCTATGAGGACCCCTGGGCCATCCCAGTCTACGTTGCCCCGGATCTCAGCCTGCCAACTGTTTTCTCTACGTCTGATCAAAACTGGATCTTTGACGAGCTTTGTGGGAAAAATGCAGGAAGCACACAGGCTTGCCCCAAAAACCAGAAAAATGCAGAAAGCACACAGGCTTGCCCCAAAAACCAGAAAAAATCATTGGTGCTGTTCAACTCAACACGGGGCTTCCGTGATGAGTTGATCCCCTAAACTAGACAATTTAGTGGATCCTGATTAATGATTTTGCTTTTGGATTTTGATGATTCATTCGGATTTTTCTTGCTGTGTCGGGGTTTACTTCATCGGATTCTCTGTTGCTATTTCAAAGTGATGATGTTCGGACCTGCATTACACCATTCCTCCCAAAGTGTCTCAAAACTAGATGTGCGTATTAATGGAGTGTGTCCATGGAAATGAACTATTCCTGATTGCTTGATTGGTTGTTGCGCAGTCACATTAGAGCAAAAGGCAAATGCTGATCTGTATACTAACATGCTAAATGCCATGTGAGGTGAAACAGTGAGAAAGATGAATATAAAATCAGTGCCAATAGGGTGTTTGAGTTAACGCATAACAATATTACATAATATGCACCAATAGCTTTCTTTCATTTTGGTTTGATTGGTTCAACTTTTGCCTTTTGAATCATCTGGATATTGGGTCCACTATTCATTTGGCACCGTCATCCCCTTCATACAAATCATAGGTCGTGCCAATTTGCATTGGCCCATGACGCAGTTCATGAAGCAATCACTTAGAATATACCTTAAGCATATCTTGACTTTGAATCATGCTAATAGAATTTCATGTTTCCCGGATTATCTGGGAAAGTATTTTCAGCATTTCCCTTTTATGTTGCGGAGATTTCCGATCCAAGTGATGTATTATATCCCCTCCCTCCGTTGTTAAATATAAAATATATTTACCTAATTTAATTAGATTAAGAAAATTAATTAAGTTAATTAGTATGATATATATTTTTTAAAACTCCATAATCATCTTCATTAATTCCCTTTTCTCTTTGACTATTGTTGAGGGAGCATCAATGATATATCCTAATTTTATCATAATATTTAATATCTTAATTAGGGATTTTATCATTAATTTTGGGCTAAATAACATTTATTATGATTAAATTGAATTAAATATGATTATGTGAAAATAAATCTTAAAATGATATATTTATTATAATCTTGTGATCGTTTTTTTTAATTTGAATTTTGAATGAAGATATTACAAGATATTAATTTGCATTGTAGGTCATTTTGGAAAGTTGGATATGAAGGACTAAAAAGTAAAGATTTACAAGGACTGAAACAGCAAATAAAATTTTGTATGTGGCTACAAGGAAATTCTGACAGAAATAAGGGTAATTTTCTGTAATAATATCTGTCAAATTCAGGGGGAAATATCCGAAATTATATCAATCAGATTTCTTCATCAAACATACTTTTGAGAAATTATAAAGATAGTAAAAGATAAAATTGTATATAGCCTCAATCTTAAATTAAATTTAGATATATCTTAAATTTGAATTTTATCAATCAGATTTCTTCATTTAGTTTTCTTTTTCTAACGCAATGATTATGTTATAAGCCATAAAAAATATCTTGAATTTTAAATATTCATATCCGTTCTTGAAGGTTACCCATTAAATATTTTTGATGATGAATTTAAAATAAAAACTTTAAAACGTGAATATAAATGAAAATAGATATTATTTTGAAAAAAAATTAAAAAATATTAATTAATCAAAGTATACAAATGGATAATATCAAAATTTTTGAAATATACTTTGAGATAATAATAAAATAATTTAGATAGATACAATATCTTTAGCTAGGGGAAAAAACTTACTAGATCAAACATTATATAAGGACATCCCCATTCGCAGTTACGATCATATTTTCTGTAGGAGTGAGTCTGCATTTTGAGAGCGAGTGAGTGTTCTCTTATATAGCAATAATTAACAGGTAAAGGTAATTACAACCTCTCCATATATTTATATGTTCCAAATTTCACTTATTAAAAAATATATTTCTCATTCCTCTATTTGCCTCATCCAGAACGTTCCATCTTTCATTTCCCTTCCTTGGCTCTCTCACGGACAACAACTAAATCTGAAAGAGGTTCGAATGATTCGTCTCCATTCCCCTCTGTCAGTGTTTTTTTTCCTTTCATTTTTCTGTGTTTTTTGTTTCTTTTTTTTCCCATTTGAATTCTTTTGCAATAATCTTTGATTCGGGTGCCTTGTTGCAAGATTTTGCTAATTTGATTCTTTTCCCTGAATCTTCATCTCTCTATTTGCCTTTGGATGGAAACATATCCAGCCTAGGAGACCGAACCCAATCAGGTCTTGCACTGGTTTCTTCCTGAAGATAGTATTTGTTTGATGAAGTTAATGTTGAAGAAACATTTGCATGTGACTAATAGCAATCGAAGCAATAGTATTATCACTTATCAGAACCGCACGACACGAGAGCTCTTTCATTGCATTCTCTTACAAATGTCAGCCTCACACATGACCTTATGCATTCATTTAATTTCCTTACATTCAAATTCAAACATAAATTATTGTACCATTTCAAACATAGTTTCAAAGAAAAAAACTTGTGTGTGTGTGTGTGTAATTTCTATTCTAAAAGAATCCAAACGGGACTGGTACTACCATCAAATTACTAAATTCCCCCTGTTGAATATAATTACCCACCTGCCTCCATAGTACGTAGTTCATGTATTCTAAATATCCAAATTAAAAAAAAACGAGAATTGTATAGGCTTTGTCACAATTGTTTGGTTCTTTTTCACATATTCACAATGAAACGACGTACATGTTTAATTTTTACTTTTGAATGATTTCAAAATATAATTTCACTTTTGAATGATATTTTGAAATCATTCAAAAGTGAAATTAATACAATTGTTGTTGAAATATTCTATAATATTTCACCACTTTGATTTCTTTGTTTTGCCGAAATTGGAAAGTCTCCTATAAAGATTTAGATTTTTTCCAATTTTCCCACCTCTTTTTTTTATAGCGTAATTATCTATGACAAAACATGACATATATACTTATATTTATATAGGTAAAGACTATGGAGATTCCTCAAGAGATAGTCAATGATATATTCTCACGGTTGCCCGCAAAATCCATCATGAAGTTCAAATCATGCTCTAAACCTATAAATAGACTCACAAAGGACAACAAATTTATTGTAAAGCATGCTCAAAATTTGACCCTACAAGGTGGTGATACTTCCTTTTTCATTCAAGGTTGCGAAATTAAAATATATCCATTACATGGAAACTCGGCATCACCATATTCTTCTTCAGCTATTATTCCTAGAAGCTTTCTTCGATTCCTTAATAACAGGTTTGGAAGAATCCTCTTATCTAGCAATGGACTTCTTCTCTGTGAGTTTGTTCAAAAAAGAGGATTATTAGATCATAAGGAATTTATTATCTGTAACCCCACAACAAAGTCATTCATCTCTATTGTTGCACCAGATAGTTTGCGACGAAATAAACCTCTAGCATACCTATCAATGGCCTTTGATCAAAACCAAAATCAATATGAATTACTTCTTTTTGAATATTCCAGACACCAAGGATCAGATAATGTTGAATGTAAAACTTACCTGCCAAAAGAAGGTGTGTGGAAAGAGAGAGAAAAAGGCTTGCATATGGGTTCTAGTTGGATGATACTATGTCCTTATTTTGAGGGAAGGTATCATTACATGTTATCATATAATTTTGAAAATGGTAAGACAAGAAGGGTTCTTTTTCCTAAAGAAGTTACAAAAATTCTTGCCAAATTAGACTATCATGACCTATGTACTTTCAAGTGGGATAAGGTTGGAACATCAGGCAATGACAATTATTTAGGAATTTTGGATCAAGGTAGTCGTATTTTTACTTTTTGGGTTTTGAAAGATTATCAATCATCTTCTTGGTCAATGTTCTTGACATTGAGTTTTCAAGATATTGGGTTGGAAGAAGTTTCTATCCTTGGATTTACAATAATAAATGGATATTCTTTGGTGTTCGCTATCGAGAAGGCTGTGTATAGATATGATTTGAATGGTGAAAGAGGAATCAAAGCTGAAAGAATCGGTAAACATAATTGTATGTGTAGAGTGGAACTTTTTTCTTATTCTAATACTCTTTATTCCTGTGGAGCTAATGCCAAATCTTTTCTCTTGTAAAAGGTTGTATATCACCTTTACTTTAAATTTAGACTAAGAATTTTACTTTTTTTTTAATGAATGCTATAATTTTTTATTTTGATCATTAGAAAGTCATGAAATTATAATATTTAGTTTATATGTTTGATATATTTATTTTGTCCTGGATTTTTTTTTTTTGGGCTAGCACCAATTTGTTTTCAAGTCATCGGTAAGCTTCAACTCATCGTAATCATGCTAGGTTTTGACCGAACGTGTTAATAAAACTTATATCCTTATATATATATTAGGGTTTAAGTTTAAAATAACCTTTAACTTTTATCATAAGTGCAACAGTAACCATAAACTATTTTTTAAAGTAAAAATAATTATAAACTTTTAAAATTGGGGTAAAACCGTTAAACACAACTAACTTCCATTTATTATAATGGAGAAAATTAATCCTTTTGCCCTTAAATTTTTTACTCGTTTATAAGTCAGTCCCTAAACCTTTGACTTGCTTATAACTCAGTCTTTGATGTTTTTTAATTATCCTATGTGGCAAAATAATGTTAAAAATTGCTTAGATGAATTTTACATAAATTTTAAAAAATAAAAAACAACGTCTTGTCCCCACCAAGTCACATCCCCTCCGTCTCTGTTTTCTAGAATAAAAATCACATTGTCAAGAGTCTTTTTGCAAATGCATGCCATTTCTTAAGATCACTGAATGACCTTTACAAAGTAACGAAATTGAAAGAAATATGGTTTCTTGCCTTTTATCATATTAATCTCAATCGATATCATCAAAATAAAGTATTAGTATTTTAAATAAATAAGTATTAAATTTATGACTAAGAGGATATAATTATATCTTTATGTGAAGAGCAAGAATAATCTTCATATTGAAGTGGTACTGGCTACCGAAGGAGCTTCTGGAATTGAAGAATGGATTAGACTTTTAAAATAAACCCATCAGTGTTGCTTACTTATGCATATATACATCATTGCATTAGAAAAAGAAAATTAAATGAAGAAATTCAGTTGGTAAATTTGAAATTTAAGATTTAATTTAAAATTTTAGATAAATTAAATATAATTTAAGATTTAAGATTGAGGCTATATACAATTTTATCTTTGGCTAGCTTAAGAATTTCTCAAAAGCATAGTTGAGGAAGATAAATTATAAGGTTAATATGTCTTGGAATATTTTTAGACGCATCTCACGTAGTCACGCCTGAAAAGCAGTCTATAGTTTTTAAGGAAAAAAATAAGAAAAAAAGATAAGAAAATAATGCTTGAATTTCAAAATTTTATATTTTTCTTATTGTCCCTAGAGTATATGTACTAATTATAAGAATATAGTAATTAACAA
This sequence comes from Inga leiocalycina, assembly GCA_963242795.1. Classification (NCBI taxonomy): domain Eukaryota; kingdom Viridiplantae; phylum Streptophyta; class Magnoliopsida; order Fabales; family Fabaceae; genus Inga; species Inga leiocalycina. The sequence continues at coordinate 91,180,903 of OY725320.1, read as the reverse complement.
TTTCAGAAATAATTGATTTAGAATTTTCGAGTTTAAATAGTATTTTTCTATCTGCTTTTTTTTTTTAAATAGTTATTAAAATTTAAAAAGTAACAAATAAGAATTTTTTTTCCGTGGCCAATAATAAATAAGATTGTTGTTAATTTAGGACCAATAGCAAATAAAAATCTAACTAATTTGTATTCGAATATTAACAAACAACTTACCGTAAGAGGATTCCCAGCATCGCGAACAGAGCCAACGCGACACCTTTCAACTCGGAGGACGGCGGTAGGGGCTCCAAGCCGCCAGGGACGACGGTGTAGCGCCATGTGTGGTTGGCGATTATTGTAATCAGCACGGTGAGCGCTAACCCCACGCGCCAGAGCCTGGATGCTCAAGGACGTGACTCCCAGCACCACCACTGAGTTGAGCATGAGACCCAATGCGCCAGCCCGCACCGTCATATCGTACACCCTCCCTTCTCCCACCTCCCCGCCAAAAACCTCCTTCCCCATCCAATCAGTGTGGAACTGCAAGAACGGGAACCAAGACGCCCAGTTGAGACACGTCACCAAAATCAAGATCCTCATCGGCTTCTTTATCACGCGGAAAGCACCCGATATTTCCCCAAAGCAAGGATATTCTCTCACTACTGCTAAATCTTCTTCGCTTTCTCTCTTGGTATTTGTCCTTCTGAGCTAACCGATATCGACGATGACGAACATGAGGGTAAGCTGTTTATTATCTATGATCACCGTTCCTTCTGGTTTCCATTTTTTGGGTTCTTCTATTCTGAACATCAGTGACCGTTCCTTCTATTCTCATTGTTCGTATCATTTCGTCTGTCCTTTCTGTTCTTGTGGTTTACATTTCCAATGTTTCGTAGGGATTTGAGAAAAAAGGGGGTCGGGTAAAAGGAAAGAAGCCTACAGACGGCGGTCCCACTCCCAAGAAAGCTTCAAGCGTATGATTCTGGATTCCTTCTGTTATTTATTCCCTGTTTCTGTTCTTGTAGTTAAATTTTGCTGTTTCTGTTCTTATTGTCCATATGGTTTCCAATCGTAATTGAACACCACTTTTTGGCAACTGTAATTCTATTTAGTCCCTATATGTATATTTGTAAGGCCACACACACAGCCACACTTTTGTATTGGACAATAAGTCAGTGGAATATATGGAAATTACTTTATTTGGATTTTTTTTTCTGAAATTACTTTATTTTGGGATACTGTTATCGTCTCGCAATTAATTCCTGGTTTAGATAATGTAAACACATTTGCTCCATCGTTCATTGTTTACAGCATATATATATATATATAAAAGAGTAAAATACTCTAACCTCCCCTCTATTTTACCTTAATTACACAGATCTCCCCTATATTTTGGAAACCCATATTAACCTCCCTTAAAACTAAAATCTATGTTACACAAACATCCCTTATAGTTTGAGATTCTATTTCCATCCACCCAAACCGTTAGTTGACCGTTAAGTTTGACTTTTAAACTTTTTTTAATCAAAATGTCCTTCTTCAGTATTAGAATTATTTATATATATATATATAGGGGTTAATAAAAATTTATACAACCATAAATTTATTCTATTAGATTCTCTAACTTTCTAATTTTTTTAAAAAATTTATTATTTTTGATATTATAAATTAATTTTGACTTAAAAATATATATTAAACACATATATTTTTATCAAATATAATAAACTATATATAAGTATGAGATTGTATGTGTCATTTAAATTTATAATTTAATATTTTTTTCCACAAATATTTATAAACACATTTGATCAAGCATATTTTTATTTAAAATTTTGCTTGAATATTCAACGTTTGTGATATTTACATTAATCAATGCTAAAATCATCAAACAGACAACTACTTGTAAAAATATAAATATAAATTAAGGAATAGGTAAAAAAAAACTCTTAAATTCTTTAAAACAACTTTAGTTAAAATGTGCAAGAAAAAATAAATTTAATTAAAAAAATATATTTTTGGAATCTTTTTAGAATATTCTTAACGGAGTTAACTGTTTGAATTTAAGTGTATGTTTTTTAAATAGAGGGGAGGTCTGTGTAATTAAGGCAGAACTGGAGGGTGGTCCGAGTATTTTACTCTATATAAAAACACTAATCGCGGGGCTGTTAAAATTGGAGTTTAATTAATTCAATGAAAGAAGCGGGTGGTACGGAGGGGATCGTCACGAGCAATGCTTTTGGCTTGTAGCCTCCGCCGCCGTCCTCCGGGGTGAAAGGTGGCGCGTTGGCTCTTTTCGCGGTGCTGTGAATCGCCCTCGCGGTAAATCGTTAGCGGATATTGGAAAACAGACAAGTTAGAATCTTACTTACTATGGGCCAAGAAAAAAACAATCTAACTTCCTAATTTTAAAAATTCTGGTAATTTGTTTTCGTTAAAATATATGAAATGCTATTCGATCATGAGGCTGGGGTATTGCAATTTACCATCCCTAGATATTTTTTCATTTTTATTTTTGTTTGGAAATTGGAAGCCAACCCGTAACAAGAATTAGATAAGAAAAATCATGGACTTTTCTACTCTATCCATCTTAATTTTATTAAAAGAATTAATTTTTTCGTGTCTGCATACTGGCCCTGATTGTAGGCAACTAATAAATTTATTTATGCAGATTTTTTGTTAAATATGATTGGTTGTGATTATAATTTATTGGCTGATAAATTTTAGACAAGGCTTTTTCAGGCTGTTTTTTTTACTTTCATTTCGTATTTTATCTTCTTTTCATTGCTCCCAATAATCCTTTTAGGGTTTCACATCTTGATCTCATCCTTCTACAAGAAGATGGAGTTTATTATAAGCTTTTTATTTTCTTTAATTAGATCAAAACTTCTGGACATTTAACTTAAAATTTTATAGTTGCAAGAGTAGTTTTGTCACATCAAATTTTCTCTATATATATCAGATTTAAGCACAAATTGAGTTCAGATCCAACAAATGTATAAGAAAAATGTGACAAAATGTATGTATTACAAATGTTCAGATCCAACAATTGAGATTCTATTTCTATCTATGTAATAGTCAGTTGACCGTTAAGTTTGATTTTAAAACTTTTGTTTTGGCTGAATACCATTACTTGGCATAAGAATTATTTTTTAGATCACCTTGAACCTAAAAATAATTTAAATGTTTATATTTAACATCGGAGGGAGGGAATATAATATATCACTTGGATCGGAAATCTCGCAACATAAAAGGGAAATGCTGAAAATACTTTCCTAGATAATACGGGAAACAAGAAATTCGTGTGCCGGGTGCGTGCATATCTAAAACTAGTAGTATGATTCAAAGTCAAGGTATATGGCAATATTGACCAAAAAAAAAAGGTATATGGCATTTGCTTTTTGCTCTAATGTGACTGCGCAACAACCAATCAAGCAATCAGGAATAGTTCATTTCCATGGACACACTCCATTAATACGCACATCTAGTTTTGAGACACTTTGGGAGGAATGGTGTAATGCAGGTCCGAACATCATCACTTTGAAATAGCAACAGAGAATCCGATTAAGTAAACCCCGACACAGCAAGAAAAATCCGAATGAATCATCAAAATCCAAAAGCAAAATCATTAATCAGGATCCACTAAATTGTCTAGTTTAGGGGATCAACTCATCACGGAAGCCCCGTGTTGAGTTGAACAGCACCAATGATTTTTTCTGCTTTTTGGGGCAAGCCTGTGTGCTTTCTGCATTTTTCTGGTTTTTGCGGCAAGCCTGTGTGCTTCCTGCATTTTTCCCACAAAGCTCGTCAAAGATCCAGTTTTGATCAGACGTAGAGAAAACAGTTGGCAGGCTGAGATCCGGGGCAACGTAGACTGGGATGGCCCAGGGGTCCTCATAGACTTGGTCCACCTCCTCCTGCACCCAAGGATATTCACAACATGATTGGCATAAGATTTCAAACATAATTAGGAACAAGTTCGTTTATTCAATTAAGCTCGGTCCTCAACAGTACAATGAACATAAATATTAGAGCTGTAGCAGAAAATCTGAAATAGGGAATTCTGCATTTGATTATGAAATCAATCATCAGTATGATACAAAACCCATGAAACAAACCCTCAACCTGTCTGATATGAATACTTACTCAGGGAAAAGACATGTTGCTTCAAAAATCATATTTACAAACATAAGCCGTGTGACGTTATCACAATCAGAACTCAGAATAATTGAGCAGCAACTAGAAAGAATAAATGTACTACAAGGATCAACAAGAAACAGAAAACATATTTTCATTGAGGACACAGCATACAAGTTTCACAATATTTCACCTTTACAGGAAGGCCATTGACCATTACTTCTTTGGTTCGAGGGAACTGAAGGCCTGGAATAATGTCCGCATCACGTGATGAAGTAAGAAGGAGAATAACCAGAACCTATAAACATAGACTATAGGGATTATGTTGTGTCAAACCCTAGGAGACCAGATAAAGATCAGGAAAAAAAATATAATCATGACATGAAAATTTCACAAGAAGCGTGATTCAAACAGAGAGAAAAACACAATCAAGGCAAAACTACCTTGTTTTGATAAAATTTGAAAACGACTGACAAAAAAGGAAAGAAAAGAAAGAAATAGGCTGCAACAATAGATGCATTAAGCCAAGCTCAAGAGTTATTGGCATTAATTCATAACAGGCTCTGATGATTGCTGGACACTGGGTAAGAGTGTAGCTCAAAGACGCATTCCGTATTGCCTCTGAAAGGAAACAGTTCAGCTTTCCACCATATAATATATTAGGGTCTCAAGCATGGCTGCATAATGGAACTTTATGAGGGCATCAGTTCTTCCCACTCTGGGTGAAGCTTGCTCTCTCAGCCATGATTTCTTTTTGTCTTTTCTCTCTCATTTATTTGAAATATCTGTTCAAATTCTCCCCACTGTTAGAGATCCTTCATCTTTCTACTTTCAAAGTATTTGGGAGTAGTTTGTTTTATAGAGTCACCTTCTTCTTGTACTTGCTAGCCATAGAGGGTAAAAAAATTCAAGCATACAGAAGTTCGGGAGAAAACAAAGTATCACTTATCAATGATGAGCTTAAGTGCATGTTTGGGAAAGTGTTTTGTACAGGAAAAACGCACTTATTACGCAAGCCGAGAAAAAACTCCTCTCACATACTTACCTCGTATACCGTGAATCACGAATTATAAGCACGTTTTGGACAAAAATAAGCCATTCCAAACGCACACTAAGCCCTGCCACAGGCTGTCAACTTACAAGGTTCAAGGATGAGGGAGGAATGACAGAGGAACCTAGATAATATAATTGAAATTAAGCTATGTTTTTAAAATAAACCCCAGTCGAATAAGGCTTCTTGTTGTTTGTTTTTTAAGAAAAATAAGAGTTGTCTTCAAAACATGGTAAACTAAAACGTATGAACCATGAATATATAACAATGCAGGATCCAGCCATACATATGGCAAGGACAAACACATCAAATGCAGAGTAGAAAAGAATGAGGGAAAAAGGCTCACAAAACTTACCCAAATGGTAAACAGAATTGTCATAACTAGAATAGCATATCCTGCATTAGATGATGAAAATTCATGCGGAAGATGCCACGCTACAAATACCCAAAAGACGGTGGCTGGAACAATAATCAGCAACAAGGTGACAAGAAGGGATCGAGCATCAGGCCCAAATATCGACCTCCCTCCACGAATGAACTTCTGCATATGATTAGGAGAAGAATTAGAAGTAAATTAAGAGTTAACACTTGGAGCATATTAATAGGCAAGAGACAAAAGAAGGCATGAAAAAACTAAAGGCAACACAGAAAAACATCATACAGAAATCAAGTGATAATAAGCTGCTATGCTCCTGAACATGCGATAAATTATTAAAATATGCTAACATCATTTGTAGTGGAAGTATCAGAAGTTACAAAAAAAGTCTCACAAAAGCTAAATAATAAACCATATCTGTCATCTAAAGACAAAACATATTTTTTAACTTCAATAAATCGTGTTTCCTAAATAATGAAACTTGTAAAAAAAATAGATTTAATGAAATACCAAAAAAAATAAAAAAGCAAAATCAAGAATATTCTCATAAGCAAAATGCAAGCTCACCAATAATTTAGTAGTTTTTTATATTGAAATTTTGGACTTCCTTCTATGTTATGGATCAGTTTAGTGGTGCATCACTGCATCCTTTTGAAGTTGCAGCAAGTTGCAGCTTTTTGTTTTTTTTTTTGCCACAGAAGCTATTCCAATTATAGTAGATCACCCATGTAAATTCCATGTTATTGAGTGTTACAAGAAAAGATGCTGTCGTGTACCATCAATAATGTGTGGCAAAGTGTATGCCCAGTCTGTGCCAATTCACTTGGCACATGGCGAAACTGGATACTTCAAAATTATAAGGAAGCCCATCTTTTCAGAGATTTGACAATTTAATCATCAAGAAACAACTCCAAATTCGTTGTCCATGTCCCTTGGAGTTTGGATAACAAAACTGAAAAACTTGTTTTTCAACATACAGAAATCACAAATCCTGGCTACCCCAATTCAACGCAAACATCCTACATGCACACACTATCTTAAATAGTGTAGTGATGTAAAATCAACACATGATTAGAAAGCAATACCCTTCAGGAACATACTACATACTTAATACAACACAGCATTCAAAGGATGATTTATAATACATACATGAGATATAGATTATACTATAACTGGGATTTATTGGCATGTCATGGAAACATGAAAATTTGACACACGAATCATTTACATATCTAGCTTCCAATCCCTTGTAATCAAATGACTCATACATGTATAACTCAAGCGTGTGTACAAAGTAGAACAGTTCACTAACTGACCCATTAATACACCCTAAGCCTCATATCAATTTTCTTTCACACTTAAACACTTTATTCCACCACAAGCCTCTTAAGATTCCACTAAGTTACATATGATAGAATGGACACCTTCATGGTCCTTGATCCTACACCCATGTTAACTTAATCAATAACAAAAGTTTAAAACCAAAAAAAAAAAAAAAAAATCATATCTCAATCACTCATTAATCTATTCTCAAACTATGTAGTTAATCTGTCAGAACTCAGAAGGATGGTTTTACCGAAGAAACACAATTCTTTATCATAACTTTATTCTAAACGTTGTCCAAACTCCAAACATATTAGTCGAACATCCGCAAGAAATCTACAGAATATTTACATGAGGGCTATAACCAAAATTTAAACTAATTTGCCAACTAAACACCTAAAGGATATATAAAATAGTTTAAAGATAAACATGAAAAGGTGCTAGCTATTATTATATTCCAAACTACCGAATAAGGACTTCTTCTTTAAGAAACAAAATGATCATCTAGAGGAGCAGACAATATATGGCAATAACTAAAACTCTCAGCAATGTTGCCGTCTTCAGTTTCATAACCTTTCAGATAAACTCACATTTATAAAAAAAAATAAAATAAAATAAAAACTATAACTATGTATAGGATAACAAGAAAAACATCATATTAGTAAAGTTCAATATCTTAAATACTTATTTATACAAAAGACAAGGCAGCTTTCCAAGTGAGCCTTACAATTGCATCTAATTAAGTGCTGCTTCTGAAACGACGTAGCTAAGAAGAAAACCGGCTGCAAACAAGATCAATACTCGTCTCGCGAAACTCGTCTTTCATCAATGTCAAAATCCATATATTCCACTGACTAATTGTCCAACACAAAAGTGGGGCTGTGTGTGTGTGGCCTTACAAATACATATAGGGACGAAGTAGAATTACAGTTTCCAAAAAGTGATGTTCAATTACGATTGGAAACCATAAGGACAATAAGAACAGAAACAGCAAAATTTAACTACAAGAACAGAAACAGGGAATAAATAACAGAAGGAGTCCAGAATCATACGCTTGAAGCTTTCTTGGGAGTGGGACTGCCGTCTGTAGGCTTCTTTCCTTTTACCCGACCCCCTTTTTTCTCAAATCCCTACGAAACATTGGAAATGTAAACCACAAGAACAGAAAGGACAGACGAAATGATACGAACAATGAGAATAGAAGGAACGGTCACTGATGTTCAGAATAGAAGAACCCAAAAAATGGAAACCAGAAGGAACGGTGATCATAGATAATAAACAGCTTACCCTCATGTTCGTCATCGTCGATATCGGTTAGCTCAGAAGGACAAATACCAAGAGCGAAAGCGAAGAAGATTTAGCAGGAGAGAATATCCTGATCAAGAATCAAGACCGTAGCAATGCCTTGCTTTGGGGAAATATGGGGTGCTTTCCGAGTGATAAAGAAGCCGATGAGGATCTTGCTTTTTGGTGACGTGTCTCAACTGGACTTCTTGGTTCCCGTTCTTGCAGTTCCACACTGATTGGATGGGGAAGGAGGTTTATGGCGGGAAGGTGGTAGAAGGGAGGGTGTACGATATGGGGGTGCTAGCTGGCGCATTGGGTCTCATGCTCCACTCAGTGCTGCTGGGAGTCACGTCCTTGAGCATCGAGGCTCCGGCGCGTGGTGTTAGCGCTGACCGTGCCGATTACAATAATCGCCGACCACACACGGCGCTACAACGTCGTCCCCGGAGGCTTGGAGCCCCCACCGCCATCCTCCGGGTTGAAAGGTGGCGCGTTGGCTCTTTTGGCGGTACTGGGAATCTTGCGGTAAGTTATTTATTGATATTCGAATACAAATTAGTTAGATTCTTATTTATTATTGACCCAAAATTAACAAGGGAAAATTCCAAAAAACTACATTGGAAATAGCAAAAGGACAATTCAGTACATTGAAATTGCAAAATGACAGATCAGGCTGTGTCAGACGAAAAGAGGAATCTGGCATTTTGAAATTTCGGCCAAATTACGAAAATGCCCTTCAGCCCTCAGTCGGAATAACAACATAGGAGTTGTTAATGGCGAATCCGGAGATGTTAATGGCGAGATCGATGGTGTTATTGGCCCTGAAATTTGTTAAGTGCGAAAAAAGAAAATGAAGTTGTTAATATCGAATCCGGAGTTGTTAATGGCGAGATCGGTGGTGTTATTCGCCCTGAAACTTGTGAATTGTAAAAGAAGAATTGAAGTTGTTAATAACGAATCCGGAGGTGTTAATTCCGAGGATCATGTTGTTATTCTGAAGTGCTGAAGGGCATTTTCGTAATTTGGCCGAAATTTCAAAATGCCAGATTCCTCTTTTCGTCTGACACAGCCTGATCTGTCATTTTGCAATTTCAATGTACTGAATTGTCCTTTTGCTATTTCCAATGTAGTTTTTTGGAATTTTCCCAATTAACAACCATCTTATTTTCTATTGGATATGGGCAAAAAAAAAATCTTATTTATTACTTTTTAAATTTTAGTAACTATTTTTCACAAAAAAAAATAAAAAAAGCAGACAGAAAAAATACTACTTAAGTTCAAAAATCTTAAATCAATTATTTCCAGAATTGTTTATTACTATATTCTTGTAATTAATATAATACTCTTTGGGTGTTTGGGACAATAAAACTAATTTAAAATTTTGAAATTCAAACAGTATTTTATTATTATTTTTCTTACTTTCTTCCTTAAAAATTATGGAATGTTTTTCAGGGGTGAGGCTGGGGAATTTCAATTTACTATCTCTAGAGATTTTTCCATTTTTGTTTTTGTTTGGAAGACCGCACGTAACGAGAATTAGATAAGAAAAATCATGAATTTTTAGCGTATGGTGGTGATGTTAAATTTTTTTAATATAAAAATTGCTCTAGTAAATATTTCATCTTGAGACGCGTCTAAAAATATTCCAAGATATATTAACCTTATAATTTATCTTCCTCAAGTATGCTTTTGAGAAATTCTTAAGCTAGCCAAAGATAAAATTGTATATAGCCTCAATCTTAAATTATATTTAATTTATCTAAGATTTTAAATTAAATCTTAAATTTCAAATTTACCAACCAAATTTCTTCATTTAGTTTTCTTTTTCTAATGCAATGATTATATTCTCAGCCATAAAAATTCTTGAATTTTAAATAGTCACATTGGTTCTTGACGATTATCTATTAAATAATTTTTATTATGAATTCAAAAATCAAAATAAGTAATTATGTATATATGCATAAGCAACATCGATGGGTTTATTTTTAAAGTTTAATCCATTTTTTAATTCTAGAAGCTCCTTCGGTAGTCAGTGCCACTTCGACATGAAGATTATTTTTGCTCTTCAATAAAGATATAATTATATCCTGTTAGTCATAAATTTAATACTTATTTCTTTAAAGTATTAATACTTTATTCTTTTGATATCGATTGAGATTAATATTTTTTTTTTTGTGCCAAAGATTGAGATTAATATGAGAAAAGACAAGAAACCATATTTCTTTCAATTTGGTTTCTTTGTAAAGTTCACTCTACCTCTCTCTCTCTCTCTCTGTATTTGGTGCAAGGTATTAAAACCCGGACCGGGTACTGAACCGATTGGGGTACTGGGTTAAGGGTCAGTGGGTCAGACCGGGGCCAAACCGGAGCTAAACCGGGACCAAACCGGTGAGAAATTGGAAATTTTAGGCTTATTGATATGAAATACTAAAGAAAATAGTAAAAAAAAAATTTTTAAAAATGGAAACCGGACCGGCCAACCGGCCGGTTCGCCGGTTACCGGGCCGGACCGGCCGGTCCGGTCCGGTTTCCATAACCATGATTTGGTGACGTCTCTATCTCCTTTCTGGGAAACCACTTTCCTCTTTCCCTCCTAGTCTCCCACTCACTCTTCATGCTCCTCTCCCCCCACTCACTCTTTACTTCATGCCCCCCTCTCTGAAACGTAAAACCTTCACTCAACTTCTCCCTCATTCTTTTTTCCTTTAATTTGTTGCAATTTTTTCAGAGCTGCCTTACACCATCGGCGACACCGTAGATGAAGGTCTGCTACCTTCTAATCCTCCGGATCAATTTTAATGCTTATGAATTGAGATATGATTTTCTCAAATTCTCCCTCCTTTTGCTTGCATTTTTTTTGCCGTCTCCCCTTACTCCATCGGCGTCAACTACGCCTCCGTCGCTAACAACCGCCCACATTTGTCTTGTATCGCCACCTTCCTCAAATCCCAAACTAGAACTATTTAACCTTTTTCATTGATTCTGGATATTGGGTCCACTATTCATTTGGCACCGTCATCCCCTTCATACAAATCATAGGTCGTGCCAATTTGCATTGGCCCATGACGCAGTTCATGAAGCAATCACTTAGAATATACCTTAAGCATATCTTGACTTTGAATCATGCTAATAGAATTTCATGTTTCCCGGATTATCTGGGAAAGTATTTTCAGCATTTCCCTTTTATGTTGCGGAGATTTCCGATCCAAGTGATGTATTATATCCCCTCCCTCCGTTGTTAAATATAAAATATATTTACCTAATTTAATTAGATTAAGAAAATTAATTAAGTTAATTAGTATGATATATATTTTTTAAAACTCCATAATCATCTTCATTAATTCCCTTTTCTCTTTGACTATTGTTGAGGGAGCATCAATGATATATCCTAATTTTATCATAATATTTAATATCTTAATTAGGGATTTTATCATTAATTTTGGGCTAAATAACATTTATTATGATTAAATTGAATTAAATATGATTATGTGAAAATAAATCTTAAAATGATATATTTATTATAATCTTGTGATCGTTTTTTTTAATTTGAATTTTGAATGAAGATATTACAAGATATTAATTTGCATTGTAGGTCATTTTGGAAAGTTGGATATGAAGGACTAAAAAGTAAAGATTTACAAGGACTGAAACAGCAAATAAAATTTTGTATGTGGCTACAAGGAAATTCTGACAGAAATAAGGGTAATTTTCTGTAATAATATCTGTCAAATTCAGGGGGAAATATCCGAAATTATATCAATCAGATTTCTTCATCAAACATACTTTTGAGAAATTATGAAGATAGTAAAAAATAAAATTGTATATAGCCTCAATCTTAAATTAAATTTAGATATATCTTAAATTTGAATTTTATCAATCAGATTTTTTCATTTAATTTTCTTTTTCTAACGCAATGATTATGTTATAAGCCATAAAAAATATCTTGAATTTTAAATACTCATATCGGTTCTTGAAGGCTATCCATTAAATATTTTTTATGATGAATTTAAAATAAAAACTTTAAAACGTGAATATAAATGAAAATAGATATTATTTTGAAAAAAAATTAAAAAATATTAATTAATCAAACTATACAAATGGATAATATCAAAATTTTTGAAATATACTTTGAGATAATAATAAAATAATTTAGATAGATACAATATCTTTAGCTAGGGGAAAAAACTTACTAGATCAAACATTATATAAGGACATCCCCATTCACAGTTACGATCATATTTTCTGTAGGAGTGAGTCTGCATTTTGAGAGCGAGCGAGTGTTCTCTTATATAGCAATAATTAACAGGTAAAGGTAATTACAACCTCTCCATATATTTATATGTTCCAAATTTCACTTATTAAAAAATATATTTCTCATTCCTCTATTTGCCTCATCCAGAACGTTCCATCTTTCATTTCCCTTCCTTGGCTCTCTCACGGACAACAACTAAATCTGAAAGAGGTTCGAACGATTCATCTCCATTCCCCTCCGTCAGTTTTTTTTTTCCTTTCATTTTTCTGTGTTTTTTGTTTCTTTTTTTTCCCATTTGAATTCTTTTGCAATAATCTTTGATTCGGGTGCCTCATTGCAAGATTTTGCTAATTTGATTCTTTCCCCTGAATCTTCATCTCTCTATTTGCCTTTGGATGGAAACATATTCAGTTTTTTTTTTAAAAAATTATGGTCTGGTGTCCAGCCTAGGAGACCGAACCCAATCAGGTCTCCCACTGGTTTCTTCCTGAAGATAGTATTTGTTTGATGAAGTTAATGTTGAAGAAACATTTGCATGTGACTAATAGCAATCGAAGCAATAGTATTATCACTTATCAGAACCGCACGACACGAGAGCTCTTTCATTGGATTCTCTTACAAATGTCAGCCTCACACATGACCTTATGCATTCATTTAATTTCCTTACATTCAAATTCAAACATAAATTATTGTACCATTTCAAACATAGTTTCAAAGAAAAAAACTTGTGTGTGTGTGTGTGTAATTTCTTTTTTAAAAGAATCCAAACAGGACTGGTACTACCATCAAATTACTAAATTCCCCCTGTTGGAATATAATTACCCACCTGCCTCCATAGTACGTAGTTCATGTATTCTAAATATCCAAATTAAAAAAAAAAAACGAGAATTGTATAGGCTTTGTCACAATTGTTTGGTTCTTTTTCACATATTCACAATGAAACGACGTACATGTTTAATTTTCACTTTTGAATGATTTCAAAATATAATTTCACTTTTGAATGATATTTTGAAATCATTCAAAAGTGAAATTAATACAATTGTTGTTGAAATATTCTATAATATTTCACCACTTTGATTTCTTTGTTTTGCCTAAATTGGGAAAAGTCTCCTATAAAGATTTAGATTTTTTCCAATTTTCCCACCTCTTTTTTTTGTAGCGTAATTATCTATGACAAAACATGACATATATACTTATATTTATATAGGTAAAGACTATGGAGATTCCTCAAGAGATAGTCAATGATATATTCTCACGGTTGCCCGCAAAATCCATCATGAAGTTCAAATCATGCTCTAAACCTATCAATAGACTCACAAAGGACAACAAATTTATTGTAAAGCATGCTCAAAATTTGACCCTACAAGGTGGTGATACTTCCTTTTTCATTCAAGGTTGCGAAATTAAAATATATCCATTACATGGAAACTCGGCATCACCATATTCTTCTTCAGCTATTATTCCTAGAAGCTTTCTTCGATTCCTTAATAACAGGTTTGGAAGAATCCTCTTATCTAGCAATGGACTTCTTCTCTGTGAGTTTGTTCAAAAAAGAGGATTATTAGATCATAAGGAATTTATTATCTGTAACCCCACAACAAAGTCATTCATCTCTATTGTTGCACCAGATAGTTTGCGACGAAATAAACCTCTAGCATACCTATCAATGGCCTTTGATCGGAACCAAAATCAATATGAATTACTTCTTTTTGAATATTCCAGACACCAAGGATCAGATAATGTTGAATGTAAAACTTACCTGCCCAAAGAAGGTGTGTGGAAAGAGAGAGAAAAAGGCTTGCATATGGGTTCTAGTTGGATGATACTATGTCCTTATTTTGAGGGAGGGTATCATTACATGTTATCATATAATTTTGAAAATGGTAAGACAAGAAGGGTTCTTTTTCCTAAAGAAGTTATAAAAATTCTTGCCAAATTAGACTATCATGACCTATGTACTTTCAAGTGGGATAAGGTTGGAACATCAGGCAATGACAATTATTTAGGAATTTTGGACCAAGGTAGTCGTATTTTTACTTTTTGGGTTTTGAAAGATTATCAATCATCTTCTTGGTCAATGTTCTTGACATTGAGTTTTCAAGATATTGGGTTGGAAGAAGTTTCTATCCTTGGATTTACAATAATAAATGGATATTCTTTGGTGTTCGCTACCGAGAAGGCTGTGTATAGGTATGATTTGAATGGTGAAAAAGGAATCAAAGCTGAAAGAATTGGTAAACATAATTGTATGTGTAGAGTGGAACTTTTTTCTTACTCTAATACTCTTTATTCCTGTGGAGCTAATGCCAAATCTTTTCTTTTGTAAAAGGTTGTATATCACCTTTACTTTAAATTTAGACTAAGAATTTTACTCTTTTTTTTTAATGAATGCTATAATTTTTTATTTTGATCATTAGAAAGTTATGAAATTATAATATTTAATTTATATGTTTGATATATTTATTTTGTCCTGGATTTTTTTTTTTTGGGCTAGCACCAATTTGTTTTCAAGTCATCGGTAAGCTTCAACTCATCACAATCATGCTAGGTTTTGACCGAACGTGTTAATAAAACTTATATCCTTATATATATATATATTAGGGTTTAAGTTTAAAATAACATTCAACTTTTATCATAAGTGCAACAGTAACCATAAACTATTTTTTAAAGTAAAAATAATTATAAACTTTTAAAATTGGGGCAAAACCGTTAAATACAACTAACTTCCATTTATTATAATGGAGAAAATTAATCCTTTTGCCCTTAAATTTCTATTCGTTTATAAGTCAGTCCCTAAACCTTTGACTTGTTTATAACTCAGTCAGCGATGTTTCTTAATTATCCTATGTGGCAAAAAAATCTTAAAATAATGTTAAAAATTATTTAGGTGGATTTTACATAAATTTAAAAAAATAAAAAACAACGTCTTGTCCCTACCAAGTCACATCCCCTCCGTGTCTGCTTAGTAGAATCTTAAGAGGCTTGTGGTGGAATAAAGTGTTTAAGGATGAAAGAAAATTGATATGAGGCTTAGGGTGTATTAATGGGTCAGTTATTGAACTGTTCTACTTTGTGCACACAACTTGAGTTATACATGAACGAGTCATTTGATTACAGGGGATTGGAAACTAGATATGTAAATGATTCGTGTGTCAAATTTTCATGTTTCTATGACATGCCAATAAATCCCAGTTATAGAATAATTTATATCACATCTATGTATTATAAATCATCCTTTGAATGCTATGTTGTATTTAGTATGTAGTATGTTCCTGAAGGGTATTGCTTTCTAACAATGTGTTTGTAATATCCCAAAATTCATACACCAAAGATTCAATGTATATTTATTCAATAAATAGAATCAATGGTGAATTTTGGAGAAATTGATTATGCTGCCAGTGAAAATTTCCTGTGAAGCAGTGAGTTTGTCACATGGTTTTAGATGATCAAATGATGTTCAAAAATTATGAAGTTTTCCAAAATAAAAGTAGACATTCTAAGCTTTAATTGGATAGGTCATATGAATTATTTTCACCTGTACACTAAAAGTTATGAATTTTTGAAATTTACCTAGTGAAACTAGTTACCTTCTGGGACAGCGTCCAAACATTTAAATTTTGGGAATTTTGTGCTTCTAATTAGCTAAAGAATATATTTTTTTCTTGAAACTAGACTCAATAAAGGTTAAATATCCTTTGGAATCACCTCAATAGCATGTCTACAAATAAAGATACAAATTTTCAAACTTTGATGCAAATTCTACTGAATTTTCAACAAAGTGTAAAATTCACAAGATATAAGGGCAATTTTGGAAATTTGAAAAATTTATCTTTCCTCTATCCATTAAAACTTCCAAAAGCTCATAAAAATTATGAAAAACTGCAGAAAAATAAGAAAAAAAATCAAAAGAGGAAAGAAGGAGATGAATAGTAAGAACTCTGGGGCAAATTTGTTGATTTCACTACCGAATCACAGTTTTCGTTTGAAGAGCCCTTCACAAATCTTCTTCTCCTCATCATAAGCTTTAATTCTATGGTTTTAGATTTTTTATTGGTGGAGTTTGGTGTCATCTACTTAGGGTAGGTACTGCAGGAATCAAGAACTGGTTGCAGAATTATGCTCAGGTAAGCATAAACTTCGATTTGAGTTGAATATTATAATGTTTGAGTAATTATTCATGGAGTTGTGCTACTGCCCTGATTTTCTAACAATATGAAAATGAATCTTAATGGTCTTGTAATCATGAGAAATTAGTTAAAGAAGGTTTAATGATATTAGAAATTTGCAAAATTGGATTCTTTAGGAAAGAGTTTTGTTCTATATAAAATATGGGGAAGGAGCTGGATTTTGATGTTTTTGAGTATTCCATTGGATTTTACACTAAAAATTATGTGGAATTACATGTGGTTGTGATTTTTGGATGATTATATATAATTCTAGAATTTTTAAAAGATTGGAGTTGTTACTGTCCATATTCATTTCTGGAAACTAGTATTGTTGTGACGTGTTTTTCAGTGGCCAAATCTTATCTAAAATTCCTGATATTTTATAGGGTGAAAGTAGACATCCTGAGCTTCTATTTGCAATGTAATATAAGTCATTTGAGCAGCTTCAAATTCGAGGACATCAAGATGGTGGTTCGAAGGGCAAAAACATGAGCAAACACATGATTTAATCAAACACATTAATCAAACACATGTTTAAATAGCAAGAGTTGGTAGAGCAAAAACACATTACAAATTACAACAACATTAGATTCAAATTACATGAGCAAACAAAGTTTCAGTCCCACAAAGTTTAAGAAGAATAATCAAGGACACTAATTCTACTATTTGGAATTGCAAACATGCACAAACCGAAGAAGAATGGCCCGAGTGTGTCAGAACTGATAGAATCAGAACAAGGGCAAAGGCAGTGCCGAGTGCCCTATAAAAATCAAACCCCTCACGTCTTAACAAGAGATTTCATCAATTTTGGGAACAGAGTTAAGATGCTTCATTTGATTAACAAGATTAAATGGAGTAAAGAACTAAAGAAGGAAAGCAAAGAAAGAGTTCTAAATCAACTCACCTGAATGATACGAGCTGGGACAGGAGGACGCCGCGGCGACTGGAACTGGAAAGGCAACGACGAGCCTGGAACTATCGGACGGCAACGGCGAGGCTGATAGCGACGGTGAGCCTTCCACAGTGACGGAGAGGCGTCGAAGTCTCCAACTCCAAGCCGAAGAAGAAAGAGAGAGATCGGCCAAAAGCAAGGTGGGCGTGAGTGGACGTCGCCGGCTCGCCTCGTCGATGATGGTGAGGGCAGTGCAGAGTCGCAGGGTAGGGGGCGATCTTGAGACGAGGGGCGGAGAGGAGATGAGACGAGGCAGAGACCAGAGAGTGAGACTGTGAGAGAGGAGAGGCCGAGGGATTTCTTTTTACCAGTGAGAGGCAGAGGGGATTAGCGTTTGGTAAAGTAAAATAAAAAACCTATATAAAATATATATATATACATATATGACCCCGGGACCGGGACCGGGATTCCCGAAGCCCTACCTGGATCCCGTCTCGGTCCCGGGATTTTCACTCCTGGTCCCGGTCTAGCCTGGATTTTATGATCCCGCCGATATTGGGACCGGGACTGGGATCCATGAATACCCCTATCTTCTTTAAAGAAGGGTCACCTAAAGCATTATTTTTTTAAAAAATAATTATTGACTTCCTATGGCATTTTCTTCAAAAAGCGCCACAGGAAGTGTTTTTTTAGAAATATATATATGCTATGGTGTTTCCAAAGGCCACAGTTTCTTTTAGTGATGATGGGATATGTGGTACTTTCTAAACTCCACAATTAGTTTAAAAATAAGTGTCATAACTGCCTTTTTTGTAGTAGTGATTGTTTAACCGACTGTAACATATGCAAACTGCTAGCAACATGACACATTGCACCTGAATCAATAATCCAATGCAATTTAGACAAATCAAGTGACAAGGTAGCAATCTGACTTGAAACGCTTTCCTTAATGCAGTCCACGTCACCAACAGCTATATCAGTGGTACTTTTTTGTAAAATCTGCAGGATTTGATCATATTGTTCCTTGGAAATGGGGAGCTGATTAGTTGATGCAGCTATGGTGGAAACTTGTTGGGGTTGAGAAGAAACATGTGTGGCTGAAACGGTATTGCCCAAAACATTTGGTAGTGAGTTCCCTCTAAAATTTGTGAGGAATCCAACTAATTGGTAAGAGTTGTCTCGCTTATGCCCTCGTCTGTGGAGCACTGGTCCTGAGATGTCCTCCCCCTTCCCTGTCCTCTAACTACACGGCCACCCCTGGCTGCCATGGTCATTCCTTCATATGGTCCATTGGAATAGTAGGAAACAAGTCGCTGGGACTCATCTTGGGAAATAAGAGAATATGCTTGATTAACTGTTAGCAAAGGACTTCGAAGAAGAATCTGAGTTCTGGCATAGTGATGATTGCCATTGAGTCCCATGAGAAATTGTAAGAGACGTTGCTATTGTATGACCTTGGTATGTTCTTGGATAGAAGAAGATTGACAGGAGGGAAAAGGAACTAGCGAATCATACTCACACCAGAGATCCTTCAGTTTTGTAAAATACTCAGAAATGTTCATTCTTCCTTGAGTCAGCCCACTAATTCTCTTGTGGATTGAGAAGATTCATGTTCCATCGGCCTTAGGGAAACACTACTTGAGCTCTAACCAGACAGAGCGAGCATTTATGGAGAAAACTATTCCAGTAGCTATTTGTTAATCCATTGAGTTGATTAACCCGGAAAGGATCATTGAATTACAATGATCCCACATATCACGCAGGGCTGGATTATGGTTTTCTTTAGTACACATACCATCAATAATCCCAAGTTTACTTTTAGCTGAATGAGCAATGCGCATAGACCTGCTCCAAACTTCATAGTTTTTAGGACCTCTTAAAATTTGTGAGACCAAGGTAATAGCTTGGGTGTCAGATGCTTGAAGGTACAACGGATGAGAAAAATCAATAGTAGATGTAGTGGCGATAGAACTCTCATCTTCCTTAGCCATTTTGGATCAGAGCACCACAAATTAAAGAGATGAATCAACAAAAAAAATGTATAGAACCTGATAACAATAGGACTCTGAATAATAGCCCTATCCAATCTTCCAGGTCGTCCCAGAAGCCTCCTGCCAATTGCAAGAACAAGTCGCGATAACAGGGAGAGGGACACATAGGACAAGGGAACGTCGGTGAAGGATTGGAGTTTTGTGTGACTGACGGTGAGGATGAAAGATTTGAGCAGATCGAACGAACGAATGAAGTCGTCGACCGAATTAGATGGAGGCGCCAAAAAACTGTGTCAACAAAAGAAACAGAGCAAGATTGCGGTTCTTGCCTTCAAAGAATTCCAAACCAGAACGTCAAACCTTAGTTTCTCGGTGAGATTCGCCTGAAGATATGGACAAATCCCTAGGGCCCAGCGTCTATCTGACGCGAAATAAGGAAGAAGGAAAAAAAACTGGAGAGTTCCTTTGGTGCCTTCGGTGGAGTAATTGCGGATCTTGGAATCAAGAAGGAGATTCGACCCGAAAACTCGTTTGGGTTGGCCTGCGATACGATACTCAGAAGCTAGAGGGCCAATCCCCAACCTGAGGCTTGGTTCCATGAAAGGAAACCCTAATTTATTGTTAATTAAGTGCTCGTATGGAATAGTTTATTTTTTAGTAATAAGTGTTTATAAATCGTGATTTACAGTATACGAGGTAAGTATGTGAAAGGGGTTTTATCTCGACTTGCATAATAAAGACTTATTGTCCAACATATAAGTTATTCCAAACAAGCACTAAGACAACTACTTTCAATACAATACAATCTCAAAGGCTTACAGCCTTGACCTAACAACAACAACCATTAGTAGAGAGGGCTCCTATTTTTATATATATATATATATATATATATATATATATATATATATATCCCTCAATCACAAAGTACTCAACATATTATACTACATTTAACATACATATTCTACTCAGGACTCAGGACATATTAAGTGGCACATGACTCTCACATGACTCACTTAACAATATAGGTATAAAAATTATTTTTGGCAAATATTCATAACATCATAATTAATAGATTTGCTTGTATAAGAAATTGCTTGCATTTATTTTATTTTCTCTAATTTCATTTTTAATACATCCGCAGACCAATACTAGTGATAAGTATAACTAAGCCTATATATACTCATGTTGATTTGCCCTTGGTGGGCAATTCGAATAATGCCCTTATTGGGCAACTAAGCCTATACTCAAGAACTGTTCCATAGAGTATTGTAATACATAAAGAATAGTCCCACATTGATTACATAAATATTAGAATTATTAGGGTATGAAAGTTGTGGTGGGTGTTTTAATGGCAGGAGCTTTTATATATATATATATATATATATGTATGTTTATATATATATGTATGTATGTATATGATGCTTGTTATATATATCCACTCACTAACAAAACAACACCATGCTCACACACCATCAATTCATACAATATCTCTCTTCCTCGTCCTGTTCTTTACAATTCAAAAACTTGTTCATTATTTTTTTTTTTTATTGATATTTTTCTAAACAAAAACTTGTGTCCATTGTCATTATAGAAGGTAGGGGTGTTCAAAGTATCCCGGTCCCGGATATTTTATCCCGGGAATTTCCCGTCCCAGCCAGGACCGGGACCAGGACCTAAAAAACCCGAGATTGGGACTGGGACCAGGATCACACCTTGTGATCTCGGGAATTCCCGATCCCGGTTTTTTTTTCTTTTTTCCTTAAAAAATATGTTATTATTTTATTTTTTGTATTTTTTACCCCATAAATTAAGTTATCATTTGATAAAATGTATATCATATATTTAGTTAGAGTTAAATCGTATATATCGTGATACAAATCTTAACTATATAATGTATAAAGATAATAACAAAAATGATGAATGTGATAATAATATTAATAATAATATGTTATTTTTCAATTCTAACTCAATTTGTGTGATTTTTATGACCTTATTATGTGTTAAATAATCACTTTAAACACTAGATTATAAAAAATTTAACTAATAAAATTATATTATTAAGACCGGGAATTCCCGATCCCGATCCCAGGAATTCCCGGTCCCGGTCCCGGTTATCCCGGGAATTTACCGGGACAGGGACCGGGACCGGGAATGACATCCCAGTCCCGGCCAATCCCGGGACGGGAATCGAGAATAGGTATTCCCGGTCCCGTCCAGGGATTTGAACACCCCTAATAGCTGGGAATACGGGTTGGCCCGCGGGTTGACTTCATCTGCGGGCTGGCAAAACGCCAACCCTAACCCACAGTGTGCGGGTTGCAGGCCTGCCCGCGGGCCCGCATTTTTTTTTTGAAAAAAAATTCATATTTTTTAAAGAGGATTAAAAATATGAGACACATATATATGAGTAATTAAATTTACCTTCCTAGTATCAATCATTTCTTTTATAAAATTTTAAAAACATAATCTAAAATTTAAGAAATAAAGTTATCAAATTTGTTAAAGTTTATAAACAAAACATAAACTCATCCTCAAGCAATCAAGATATAATAATTTGGTTTAAAGAAGAATAGAAGAAGCTAAGATTTTTTTACTTTAGATTGGGAGATACCAAGATAAGAGTGGAAAACTTATAAGTTTTATAAAATTTTTATATGTAAATAAAAAATAAAAAATTTTGCAGGCTAACCCGGCAACTCGCGAGCTGGCCCGTATTAACCCACGGGTTATGCGGTGCAGGCCTATGCGGCCTGCATTTTTGCGGGTTGGGATTTTCCCAACCCTAACCCATCAAAACCCGCGGGCTCACGGGTTAAGCCCGCGGGTTGAGCCCATATTACTGGCTCTAATTGTCATCCCTAGCCGCAAAATGAATTTCATGGCCTTTTATTTTGTTTTGTTGAGGTGGGGGATATTTATAATGACTTAAGTAATAACATAAATTTATGAGTCTACCCAAACAAAATTACGCATTTTTAAATGTATTATTGAAAAAAGGGAAAAATTATTATTGTTCCTGATTAAGAGAGAAATAGTTCTATAATTTACGAGAATCTAGAAACTTATTTTATATAAATTAGACTTAGAATGGTGGTATATTCTTGATTCTATGTTCTAGAGGGCCTAATTTTGGTAAATTGATTAGCTGGGTTTTAGACTTTTATGCTTTGTTTGGATTGAGACAAAAGTGGAGGGAAAATAGAGGAGATGGAATAGTAGGTTT
Organism: Inga leiocalycina; assembly: GCA_963242795.1. NCBI lineage: Eukaryota > Viridiplantae > Streptophyta > Magnoliopsida > Fabales > Fabaceae > Inga > Inga leiocalycina. The sequence goes on along the minus strand of OY725320.1, from coordinate 91,158,236 downwards.
GAAATTAAAACTTCTATAAATGGTAAAAAAAATTACTATTTTTTGGGAGCTTTCTCTCCTACTTTTCTTTTACTTAAATTTTCTTTCCATCCAAACATAAGGTTAATATTTCAAATAAAACATTTCCAGCTGGACGAGTGGAACACATGGGACGACTTATTTGAGAGAGGAGGAAGCGGTGGAGGCTGAGGAAGGGACAAAAGGGTAAATATGGGAATGAGAAATAGAATTTTTAATAAATGAAATTTGGAATTGTCACTATAAAAAAACATTAAATTAGGGATGGAATTTAGTGATAGAAATTCTGTTACTAATCAGTTAGTGAGGGAAATTAACGACAAAATTTGTTCCGTCAGTAAATATAGCGTTACTAATAGATTAGTGATGAAATTTTGAATTCTGTTGCTAATCTGAGACAGATTAGCAACGCTAATTAGTGACGAAAATTATGTCACTAATTAGCAATGGAATTTTCCGTCCCTAAATAGCGACGGAATTTTCATCCCTAATCCGTCACAAAATAGCCTTTTCTATATAAATTAAATTGTCACATGTCCTCACCACGAGTCTCCATATATCCCTTACCGGCAGTACTACATGTATCCATAGCCAGCCATATGTCCCCGTCAGCCTCCGTCACCTTGCCTTTGGCCGCCACATGTCACCCTCCATCACTTTTCACATGTTCAAGTCACAAATTGGTTGCATTTTGTAACCAAGTTGAGATTCGAAGCCATAACCTCTCACACTTGTGTCATTGCCTTTGGCAGTTGAGCCAAGAAGAACCTATATAATTAAAATTCAAAATCATATATATATTTCAATTTAGTTTTCTCATTTATTTTATGTAAATATTCTACCTAAATTTTTATTGTTAATATCTTTTTTTATTCATTTTATTATATATTTTATTTTTTGTTTATCTTTATAAAACTTGTATTTTTAATTATATATAATATATTATTGAAAATTAAAATAAATTTTATTATAATTTCATTTTCAATAATAAATATGAATTAATAATTTTTATTTATTTTAATATTTATATTTTAATTTTATAATAATTTAAAATTTAAATTATTTAACAAATTTATAATATAAATTTTTATTTTTATTTATATATAATATATTATTAAAAATTCAAATATATTATATTATAATTTCAGTTTCAATAATAATTATGAATTAATAATTTTTATTTATTTTAATATTAATATTATAATTTATAATAATTTAACATCTTAAATTAAAATATTTAACAAATTTATAATTATGAAAAAAATATAATTATTGAAAAATTTAACTATTAGTGATAGAAATTAGAGACGAATTAACGACAGAAATTAGTGACGAAATATTTCAGTCGCTGCTCTTTTAGGACGAAATTAGAGACGAATTAGTGATGGAATTTAATGATGGGATGACATGCCGTCGCTAATCCCTCACCAATTTAGTGACAAAATTTATGAGGGATTAGTGACAAATTAGCGACAGAATGTCATTCCGTAACTAAATTTCGTCACTAATTCTTTATTTTTTTGTAGTGTGTTAGAATTATAAAGACTAAAAGAGAGTCGGAAACAAAGTCTTTGAATATTATTAAATCCTTCATATTTAATCCCACACAAGTCATTCCATAAGATAAATACAAGTCATTCCATAAATATATATCTAGCTTTCAATTTGCTGTTCTTTTTATTTTCGAGAGGGTTTCATTTTGGACTTCTTCTTATAATTAATTGAAAAAGTTATAGGGGTTAAAATCGCGATTTAAGATCTGTGAACTTGACCAGAGAAACGCACTCAAGGAAAGCTTGTTATTTGGACCTAAAAGTATTATGAATTACCAAACTTCAAATTTCTAAAAGATCAAACATGTTATTTGGGTTTTTTGAAGGGAATTATTGAAATTTAAGTTCTTTAAACACATGATTGCTTTTTAACTTGATAGCTACATGCCTATACGTCTACAAAAGATCATATTTAAAGCATGGGAACTTTCTATAAGAGACAATTTTTGGGTTATGAACTATTTTAATTTATGGGAAACACTTGGAGGGTCGTCTCTCATTTTTGTTGTTTATTTTTCATTTTACTCTTATTTAATTCCTTATATTAATATCATTACATTTACTTGGCCACCTTCTACGCCACACATTCCCCTTTTCAAACAGTCTTTTTTCTTTCCCAGTAATTTTCCCTATTCATAAAGTTCTTCCATCTAGTTCAATATTTATAAAATTCTTCTCAAAAAATAGTATATTATAAGGATAAAAGTCATATTATTATATTTGACAAAGTTAATCATTCCCCTATATGTAGACTATGAGATTTAATATACATTTTGTAATGCACTTCATGACTTACAACTTTTCAATTATTATTCAAGCAACTCTTGTAATGTTATTGTCTGTTTGTGTGTAAATTCAAGCAAGCCTACACCTAGAAAATTAAATTGGAAGGAATGCAATAATATATATTAGAGACATATAGACAGTCTAAGTATATTTTCATAACAACTACTTTGTATCCATAAATGTTCAAATACCTGTGATCGTAGGTTTCTTGTGATATTCTCAAGTATTTTGAGAATAGTCTCTTTATGTATTCTGAAAGAATACTACATCTAATCTAGTTATATCACAAATTTGAACAATGGTGATTTGTTATGGGCAACTCCTCAATTCAAAATTCACAAGCAATGAGTGAATAATCATTTCGTACAATATAGATAACTTAACTCCAACTAATCTAGTGATATAAACAAGACTATGGTGCTTTTAACTTCATCATGTATGTCATTGCATCATGACACCTTATTCATCACTCTTATTAGACATGCTTGTGAGGACAATTTCTCAGTTTTGCTAACTAAATTCTCCTTATCATTTATTTGACCCTTTCTTTTAATTCACATATATCTTCCCTGTGTGTATAGTGGAAAGATGTCAAAAATATTCCAATTCAAAATAGACATTAAACATCATGTAGATACGGAAGGATTTGTACATCAACCGAGGAGAAAATACCCCATTATATTAATTCCTTCTTAATAGAGAACTTTCAGCAAACAACTTTCTTTGTATTACTCAATATGGCATACCAACAACTTTACAATATCCATATGTTGTTGTCTACCTTAAGATCTTACACACCTATCATGAACTAATGGCTTCATTTAGAATTTAGGGTTACTCTCAATATTTATGTTCTGGTCAGATTACTTAAAGTACATGATGTAATTGGTAACAATTGCAAAATTTGAATTGTCATTGGTTTTAACCCAATCTGTTGACAAATTAAAGTTGTATAATAGAAGCACCATCTATCAATTTGAAATATCACTTGTTTGTATAGAGATACTCTTCCTAATAATTGATAGAGTTCTTAATGTTGATACTTCCTATTTTAAGTTTAACCAATTGAGAATTCCAAAACTTCATTATATTTTACACTTACCTCAATAAGGAGAGTGTCATGTAAAACTAATGTTCCATCATGATTAAAGGTCACCATCTATTATGTGTGATCATCCGTAATGACTTTAATTATTCTCACTAATCATATCATTTCTTAATAATTTAGCATTTAAAAAATACTACACAATTTCTAAAATGAAATGGACAATTCATTAAAATTCTCAAGATCTCTTTGCACCTTTACCAAAATATACAGTCTTAGTCTCTTGGTATATTTTCCTTTCACACTCTTTCATTTTTTGAGATATATCTATATAAAATAAGCTTTCAACTTTCATATTTTAAAAGGGTTTAAACGTAAATTTGTTGGAATCTCATCTGAGTTGCCTTAAGAGGAAAACAAATAGGTTAAATTACTATTTTCAATTGTGTACCCAAATGTCATTCATCTCTTTTAATTGACTTCACTATATTAAACTGTTTACCAGATTAAATTACCCACGTTTGCTTTATATACTTTAAAAAGGTCAAACGACACTACTTAATTATAAAGCAAAATGTGTTCAGGTATTTGAAAAGTCAACTAAAGCAGGATGAACTATTTCATCTGTTGGAACATTATAGATGGCAAGTGTATATCGATTATTGCCTCCAATCAAGCCTCTAATTATAGACATATTAAACTTTATATGTCTATTATTTTTATGGATTTAGAGTTGGTAGCTTGATAGTCCTCATTTAAAATTTCATGTTTTTCTAAATATGAGCAAAACTTATATATACACATTTTCAATAAATGCTTAATATCTATACATGTAATCATGAAAAGGAGTAATGACTCATAAGATAATAAATTGAGAATCTGTTCCACCAAGATTAATGAAGATATCTTACTCTTTCACAAATAATCACTTCAAAGTCAACAAACATGTAATGACTTTTATGAGAATTTCTAAATTTGTCCTTGAGCTTATAAACACCATTGACTTTGTTTCATTGTTTATGTACTTATGATAACTAACTTTCAATTGAGATTACTTTATGGAGACAATATAAATACTAGAACTTTCTTAATGCCAATTTTATCCTAATGGAAGGAGGTATGTTTATCTCTTTATATGCTTAGCAATTATATCTAATAAATTATATCAAACTAAATAATTGAATAGATAATAATCATGTTGCAGAGTCAAAATAAAATTTAATCATGCTTACAAAATTACTATAAGAGACAAGCAACCATCGCATATAGGCGTATGTTTACCAATGTAAATCATGCAATTATAAATTCATATCACTAAAGTCTACCTGTAGACAAATACATTAGTATATTATAAATTTATCTCGAATTGATAAAACTAAAATACAGTTATATCCCCTAATACTTGTAGGCTATTTAGAAAATATAATGTCGTTTCATTACACCCTAATTAAAACTATTATTATAATTATTTATCTGTAGGCAAAGATTAATTATAGCTATACATTTAATTACAATTGATTTTTTTAAATCTTTGTGTGATGTTTTTTTGTTTGTTAGAGCAAAATGGAGTGTATATGCCTAGTGAGGATGTTGTGGCTACTCTTTGATTTTACATACCCATCACAAAGACATCACACCATTGTGTATTCTAATTGTGCATATGATCATAATTTCATATAGTAAAACCTTATGTGATTAAATATGCATACAACATGTACATAAGGATGTTGTAGTCATTCCTTAAACAAGATATGTATGACAATCACTAATATCAAATATATATAATTTAAATACCATATATATATATACACACACACATTGTCAATGGGAATCTTAATTTAATCAACTAAATCATTAATGTGAATAAAATAATATTTACTCACCTTCAAAAGATTGATATTCTAAAATCCATATGTGATTATTTATGCATGTTGTAAGAGGGCGTTGTAACTACCACTCTAGCACGCAAGTTGATCATAAATATCAATCATGTGCTCTTAAATTCAGTATATGTACAGCTTAATCAAGAACTTAACCAATTAATTTAATCAACATAAGTGACTAAGTACAATCATCCCCCTTTGATTAAATTAATATTACTCATTGCATAGATATGATATTTTAAAATACATAAGTGATTATACCATAAAATAAAAATATCAACTTTGTGTATTTAAATTCTAAATATGCACAAAAAATTAATGAGAATTTAATTGATTAATTTAATCAATAAAATGTGACTAAATAATCATTATAGATAAATTCTCCCACTATTCCATGGACCAAAATTAAATGAGTTAATTAATTAATTTGATCAATAAAGTGACTAAACAATTAATTAAAACCTTCCTACTGTTTTATGTATCTAAAAATTATTCAAAGAATTAATTTTGACACTTTTCAACTTAAATTAGGTTTTATAAGATTTGAATAGCTAGCTAATTGTCTAAAGTTAATTTTCCAAATATTTAAATTTTCCAGAATGTAAAAGTTGCCAAAATTAACCCTTTTCATTAATTTAAATAATTTAATATGGTATAATCAAAATTATACATAAAACAGAAGTTAATTTAACTAAAAGTAAGAAAAACATTTATTCAACCCAAAATCATTGCTGGAGATTAAAAACTCAAAGGCCAGGAAATTATAAACTTAACGGACTGTAAGAAAATTTTTCCGGAAAAGAATAAAACAAATAAAAGGTCCAGAATGATTTTTATATGCCAAGTTCAAATAAGTAACACAAGAGGCCTAAAATGTGACAAAAAAAGAGTCTAAAAGTCTGAACAGATCCAGACAGTGAGGCGCACAAGTTAAATATTGAAAATACCAGAAAGGAAAATCATTAAGCAAACCCAATAGAAGGTTTAAGGCCCAGAATGTAAGATTCCAAAATCTGAACTAAAACAACCTTAAAGCATCCCAAAACATTTCGGCCAACAATATAATGGAAGTTCTTTTAAAATTTCAGAAAGGCAAATAATTATGCAGTAAGGCCCAGAATGCATCATTGTCCAAAGAGGAATAAAAACGCAGGCCTGATTTTTTTATAATGCCCGGAACGCAATTAAATAAACCCCAAAGGAAACAACAAAAGCCTCAGCCCAGAATTAACAGAGAAGACCCAATATACGCTCAGCCCATTTCCAAGAAGTAGTGAACCGGCAGCAAAGCACAATGGAGCAAGTCATCTTCTTGGAGTTGGGTTAACCTACCCGACTTGCGACCCGCAACAGCCACTCCACCGTCTGTGATTTTAGGCGACTTCCCCGGTGATTCCTTCATGTTTTTCCAGCGATTTCAACGCCATTTGCAATGGATTTTCACGGGGGTATGCCCAGAAAATTGCGGCAAACAATAATTTCATCTAAATGCAGAGAAAATAAATCCTTCTTTTTTATTATATTGGAGCCCAAAAAAAGAGACGCAATTGTAGGTCCTCTAATTTCGGATGAATGAGGCGACCGCGAAAACCACGCATATAGGAAACAAAAGATCAGTTAAAATTACAGAAAAGAAGTAAAACAATTTCGGAAAAATTTCATGATATAAAGTTTCACACAATATTTCAGAAAATACCACGCACATAGGGGATTAAAATTGCAGAAAATAAAATCAATTTTATTTCTCCGATTTGAGGTATGGGTTCCGACGGCTAGGAGGACTGAAATCATCAATTTCGCATTAACTACAAAATCATCCCAGATACATACTGTTATAACACACGCTCGAGACAATAAATCAAATAATACATTTAGCATATGTTTGGATAAGCAATAGAAGCTATTTTTTTAAAGTAATTTACGATATACAAGATAAATATATAAAAAGAGTTTTATCCCGATATAATATAAACACGCATGTTTTTTGCACATAAACTCAAACAAGACCCTTAGCCCCTCGTATTATGTACTTCTTTGGGTCAATAAATCATCAATTAAGGTTACCTAACTTTCAATTCCCTTCTTACGCTCCAAAATCGTGACCCCAAGATGTTCAATATAAATATTGACTGCATAATGAAGTCAAGAGGGGAAGTTCGAATCTTCAAATCCATTGAAGATGCTGACGTCATCATCGAAGAGCAAAATATTCTTCTTGCATCATAGTAACCCAAACACGTCCAAAACAAAATTTTGAAATCCAGATCGAAAACTCATAAATATATATAAAAAAACAATTAAAATGATTTCAAATTTTATTCTGGTAATAATAGAAAGTAAATGAGGAATCGAATCCTTCAAAATCTCTGCGAAGGTGGTGATGGTTTATCGGATAAAATTAATAATCCTCTCATTCGATAACACAATAATAAGTAATTTAATATACTAATCAATTTATTATTAAATTGCATACACAAGATGAATTAACTCGTAGCAATAATTTGATTCATGTAATTAAAAGCTCGATCTCTAATATAAGCCATGAAACCCATATAAAACTACAACGGTTGAATTAAAATAATTTATTCCATATCGAGCTCAAAATGTCGTATTAGAGGGCGTGGCTCTGATATCAGACGGAGAACAAAATTTATAATTACGTAAATAAATCACAAATTACAGTAGATAAATTTTCCTACATCAGTAGTGGAAGACTTCTAAGAATTATCTCTCATCATTATTGAGCTTTAATCATAAAAAGAACTCACAAATCTTTAAGAAACCTCAGATGAGCAGTCTAGGTTTTCTAATATTAGACTATCAATTCCATGTAAAACTCAAGTGTTATTCCACCATTAAAAATATTACATTAATAGCTAATAATCCTAATCTTAAATTAGGCCTGGATCTGATTTGCTGGCCACACCCAAAATATTTTAATTAATTATCTAATTAATAATAACTAATAATAATTATAATATATTGATAAAATATCTCACATGGATCACTTGAAAACTTTTTGGCAATAACAAGAGGCCTTAACCCAAAATTGTAGTACCAACCTATTTTGAAATGATTTGCTAAATTTTTGGAGTTAGGTTTTCTGAAGCAATAAAAAAAATTAAACATTTGAAATTTATTTCCTTTAAATTTTCCTCTGGTAGATCATAAATATTTTAAATAATGTTTGATGATGTTAGTGAGAAATAAAAAAATATATATAGTAGTGAAGTTTGAGTTTTGGAGAAACATGCTTTGTGATAGGGTTGATCATAGACCGGACCAGACTGGGTTAAGCCTCAACCCGAGGTCTGGTCTGGCTAGTACCTCGGGCTGAACAAGTCAGCCCGAGGTCCGGTCTGGTCCAACATCAACCCGAGCTCGGGTTGGACCAGACCAGGTCCAATGGATTGCCTGGACCAGTCCAGGTAGTCAGGACCTCTTAGCTAATTTTTTACAGAGAAACCCGGTCCAACAGAGGTTATAGAGGAAAATGGCAGCCTAATCGAATAACCCAAAAAATGGCAAAATAGCCAACAATTTCAACAAATCTGAGATGACAAAAATTTCAACAATAAATCCAGAATAACCCAAAACTTTCAACACTTTCAACAGTCATTTTGTCACCTATGATCGGAGGAAAGGCACCTCGACGGGGACCGGGTACAGGACGGCGGTCGACGGCTGAGCCGAAACAAGAACGAGAATGGATCGAGAGACTGGAGCGCCGTGATGCCGAGACTGCCGAGACTGGAGCTGCTTCACCAACATGCTTCAATGACTGGACTGGAGACTGAGGCTGCTTCACCGAGGAGACAAGACCAGAGACTGGAGCTGCTTCACCGAGGAGCCAAGACCGCAAACGCAGCACCCAGACGGGATCTAGAGCGCCGAAACCGCAGATCGAAGACGCCGAGACCAAAGAGGAGGAGATGCCAAGACCAGAACGGGACTCCGAGAGCTAGTAGCTTGGTACGCTTAAGCCAAGACGGCGATTCCAGATGCGAAATGGCGGAGATGATGCTTGAACTTTTTTTTTTAGCCAAAGATGATGCTTGAACTTTGAAGTTTGCACTTTTGCAAAGTGTAGTGAATCCCGTGGGGTGTGCGGCGTAGGTCGTGGGCCATGGAGTGTAGTTGATGGAGTGTATCACATGGGATTGGTTTTTTTTTTAAAAAAAAATAAACACCTGGGTCAGACTGGACCAGTCTAAGAGGTCTAATGTCTTGGTCCGAAGTCCAGTCCGGCCCGAATAAGTCAGTCTGGTCTGGTCTGCCAGGAGTTGCTCAGACCAATTTTTTTTTTGCCAAACTGGGTCGGGTCAGACTGGACCAAACCGGGCTACCTAGACCACCGAGTTTTTTGATCATCCCTACTTTGTGAGATGATGAGGAAGATGGGAATTGTGAACAACTAATATTTGTTATTTCTACTTCTAATTCAACATATAAAATATTGGTTCCCTATAAGAATATTAAAATTTTAGATGCTATTTTTTGAAAAAAGTTATATGCAGTATATCGTATCTATCGAGAAAATTATACTAGAATAACAATATAGATCTATTTTGGGAGTGGACTTTGATACTCAATGTAATATTATTTTCTTTTTTTCATTTTATCTATCATATTTATCATTCTTTTTTAAATTAATTTGTCTAACTTATAAATTCATATATAATTTAACATTAGATAAAAGTATTTTAGAGAGATCATGTCAAATATGTTATAATTAAATAATTTATTTAGTTTCATTAGTTTACTCAAATTAGATAAATATGTCTAATAATAAAATTAAAAAATAGTTCTTATATTAAGGATTAGAGAAACACTAAACATGAATTAATACTTGGGGAGTTGGGGACCTTCTTATATGATTATTAATTGTTTGAAGTAAATTTATTTTGATCTACGAATCCCTCTTGTTATGAAAAGGTTAGTGAATAAATTGGCAAATGATTATATAATGTTATGTGAAAAAGTTCTCACTTTGTTAGAATTTTAAATTAGTCAAGATAATTAATGCTAACCACTATGTTAAAAATGTGTGGTTGCATTCCCAATTATCAATTAATATGATTACTTCTTCATTCTTTTACTCTTCCTATTCCTCTCAAATCATTATAAATAATATAGAGGGTTAATGTGTTAAAATAACTTTCAACTTTTATAAAAAATGTAATAGTAACCATAAATTATTTTTTAGAGCAAAAATAACCATAAACTTTTAAGATTGGGGCATGTAACGACCTCTTAATTATCATATAATTAATTTCCAAACTAAGTAAAGCATTAAGTATTACATAATACAATATATTATGGGACTCCGCCCACAATACAAATCCCAATATGCAGTGAAGTATTCAACATATGCAACGTATACCAAAAAGGCCCTTAAGTTTGGCAATATGCATTATGCTTATGTAACTAAACGAAACATACGATTGGTATCAAATCAAGTCTCATTTGCCTTCCTCTTGGTAGCACCACCTGAACTCTCGCCTGAAAAATTATACATATCGACGAGGTGAGTCACATGGACTCAATAACCATAATTCCATTTTAACAAGTATGTAGAGAATGATTATAAGATAGTTAAACATGCAAAATATATATTCATATCACATAAAGTCTAATCTTCCCAAAACATTGGTATTTCAAGAGAATAATTCAACATGCATAAAACTTCTTCAACCATCTTTATAACCTCCTTAATCATTGACAAAACCCATGAGCTACAACATATAACAGGATTAATCTCTTTGACAAAACTGCACCAAGCTCTCCAATAACGAGGTATAACCCGGCTAAAGGCTATAGAACTCATATCAGATCATAGATTCCCTTTCCGTGAAAATGGAAAGGTGTCACATGTCCATTGAGCTGACCATTAACCCAGCCAAAGGAAAGGGTGTTACCAAAGGCCCTGAGAATGCCAAAGTCATCCATTGTGCGCACAGTGGCAGCTATACCACATGGTATAAAAGAATCAAACCTCTCCTCAATCACAATTTACCACATTCTCCGTCTCAACATCACAATCTTCAATATCAATAATTTATTCATATGTAATGCTATGCATCATCAATCATTTAAATAAATCATTCATGTCTACTTAACTAAAAAGTTTACTAAAAACATGATTAATACTATCATTGTATATTTTTCATATATAAATTACTATAACATATTTATAGCAATTAAAAATACCAACATACGCCTATAATCGTTTCAACAAGCACACAAGATAAATTGGAAAGTGGTTACCTCAAGTTCTTGACACAACTAAACTTGAGAGAATTTAACTCCAACAAGTTAAATTCAAATTCACTCTATAATAAATATATATATTTACATGTTAATATAATTTATAATAATTGTTAACTAATGCAAAATAACAAATAATAATCCCCATAATTGGCTCAATTTTCTTAAAAATAAAAATAATTTATCTATTTCTCAAATTCCTTTTAAATTAAAATTTCTTAACCCTATTTCACTCAATAAAATATTTAATAACTATAATTCTCTAACTATAATATTAAATCATAACTTATAATTTCACATAACTCAAAATTTGCAAGACTAAACCTATTAAAATATCAATAATACTTCCAATAACTCAAATAAATTGTTTAATCAAAATTTAATCGGTAAAAAATGTTCCTAAAGTATAATTGATGATTTATTTAAGAAGAAATTAATTATAAAATCATAAAATAACTAGATGATAAATATAAACTGATTAAAATCAACTATTATTTATTATCTACATATCTATAATCATCTTTTGTAAAAACTCAAAATTATCCAAAAATCCTAACCCCAAAATTCTCACTATTCAGTATAATATTACCACCAATAGAAAGATAAAAATACGTAGAACAACTTTTATGAGGGAAGTTTGATAAAAAATAAAAAGTGATTTTAAGTACCAAAATTATTTGATTAATTTAGAACCTTACTTGTTGAAATTGCATTCGCTCTGTCCACTCGCCTGCTCGTGAAACTTGAATGAGAGGAGTAAGGGGGAAAGGGTATTAATAATACCCTCCCCGACACTTCTTTTTAAGCGGGCCCCACACATTTTTTTAAAAGCTACCGATAGTTTTTTTATATATATTACAGGGCAAAATCGTTAAATCTAACTAATTTATATCTATTAAAATGGGAAATATTAGTCTTTTGGTCTTTAAAGTTTTGATTCACTTATAACGCAGTCCTTAGAGTTTGACCAGTTACAACTTAGTCCCTAAACTTTTGACTTGCTTGCATCTTAGTCCCTGATATTTCTGATCATCCTATGTGGCAAAAAAAATGTTAAAAATACAGTTAACAATTGCTTAGGTGGATTTTACATAAATTAAAAAAATAAGTATCATCCTTGTCCCCATTGACTCGAATCCTCCTCCACCTTTGTTTTCTAGAAATGTCATTGGGCATTCGTGGTGTCTATGACAGATGCTTTAAAACCTTCTTTCAAGCATAAAGTGAGATCGATTTTCATATATCATGGGGCCTTTAACATTGTGAGCATCATGCAAAGGATGTAACATCCCAATTTTTACTCATACTATTTAAGTATTATTAGGAAGCAATTTATTAAGTCATTTGAGGTGTAGAGTAAACTAATGCGTTATTTGAGATAAAAAAAATATAGAAATAATAAAATATGATAGGAAATTTTGAGTAGTATATTTATTAATAATAAGTTGAATTTAATGAGATTAGTTTATGTGAATGGGAAATGACTATATAATTATTTGAGTATAAAGAGATTATCACAAATGGATTAAATTTTATGATAATAATCCCATATTATAAATTTAGAAGAAAAAAACAGAGAGATAACTTAATAAGATGTGGAGGGATTAAATAAAGGTATTTAAAATATCTTAATACCAAAATGATTATGATTATTTATATGTTATGAAGATTTTATTAAAGATTCAATGGGTTATGAATAATTTTCTATGTTAGGAAGAAAAACGTGAAAGTGGAAATTTTAAAAAAAAGAGAGAAAAAAAAGAGGAGAAGAAAGTGAAAGAATAAAACAAAAAAAAAAAAAGGAAAAGAATTAAAGGAGAATGAAATAATATAAAAATAAAAAGTGGAACTCACATCACTATTTTATAATCATCTTGTTAATTCCTTCATCGTCGTGCGCCTCACTGTGCCCCCGTCTGTTTTGTTATTCGTCCAGTAGCTCCATTACTCTATTAATGGTGAAGTTGAGATACTTTTGAGCTTCATTTCTTCCCCATAAAATCCCCCAATCACCACACTTATTTCCCAAATATTTTTCTGTTCATTGAGAGCTTTCTAAAAGTATAGATTGTGGTAGGAGAAAAGAAAGTTTGAAGATTAGGGCTTGAAGCAAGTATGGGGTTTCAACAAATGGAAACCATAAGCTTGTAGAGGTGAGTAAATATTGATATTTAATCGGTTTAGAATTTTTATATTACATTAATTGATAGATTTAGAGTTAGGGTTTGATTGTTAGAGAAATGTTATTATTGAAGATGATAGTTTTACAGATTAAGCTTGAGTTTAATGGTTGAGTTAAGTTTATTGGAGGTAGAATTGATATATAATCGGTTTATAATGTTGTTTAAGCTTGTAAAATGGAAATGGGTATTTTGGTTGGAACCCTAAGTTGGAGAAATTGGGGATTTTGATCAATTTGAATTATTTTGAGTTAGTTGTTGGTTCAAATGAATTATTGGAATTTAGAAATGATCGGATTGGCATTAGAATGAAGAATTAGACATTATAAGTGAGATTTAAAAGTTAGAGGTAGAGTTAGAGACTTTAAGTCTATGTAATTATCTTGAATGTTTATTTGGCAATTTGAGTAATGAGAAATTGTATAATAATTATGTAGATTGAAGTTAGATTGTTTGATGTTGGCAATTGGAAGCACTCAAGTGTTGGTAATAATAAGCTTGGAGTAAAGGTAACTTTGGTTATTCTTTTATATACTTGTCAACTATATATACACACACTAAATTGTTTTGGGATTTGTTGTGCCTATGAAGGGCTTGATTTGAAATTGTATATTTAATAGAAACTAATATTATACTTAGAAGCTATTCAAGCATGCTTGTGTGTATTAGAACTTATGGATTTGTATTTTGGAAATTTTTTAAGCATGCTTATGTGTGATAATGGAAAGATTTGGAAATGATGTTATGTTTTAGATGATGAACACATTTGTTATGGTTCCTTAAGTTGAAATAGTATTATTATCTTCATGATTATTGAGATAATATTTTGTTTTTATCAATATTGTTTGGAGCCATACTCATGATTTGGAATTTGAATATACATGCCATGATTGTGATTGATTGCCTTTGATGCAAGTGGGTGGTTGTGGAGTTGTGATGGGAGATTTTGTGTAAGTTAATAGCACGTGGTATGCCATCACTCGGTGCACAGTGAATGACACTTGTCAGGGCCCCTTCTTCCATATTTTCCTTTGGTCAGGATTTCGTTAGAGCTGTGGGACATGTGACACCTCCTTAGTTTTATTCTTTTAAGAAGGGGAACCATAGTCCAGACATGAGCTTTGCACCTTTGGCTAGGTGCATCTTAAGAACTGGTGAGCTTGAGACAATCTAGTTAAATGGATGAGTTTCTGTTGGACTATGTGTTAGCCTATGGCTCCAGTCAGCGGTTATAAGGCTGGTCCGGGGTAATAAGGATGATATGTGCATCAATCACTTGCTTGGCATGTTATATATGTGATTTATGATTTGAATATGATAAAGTTTTTGTATAATTATTTTTGTAACAAGGTTGACACACGTTTTTGTGAAATCTCTTGTGGACGATATTTGGAAAACGAATTGTGATTTTCAATCATTTTGGAACTTATTTAGAAGGGGGTTTTGATAACCGAATCGAGAATTAGTTTGTTAAATGTTTTATGTAAAGAGTAATATAAATTAATTATTGTAATCTGAACTTGATTTTAGAACTGTATGTTCTCGATCTCGTTTTGCATGTATATTTCTGAATAACCAATGTTTACTGAGATCTTGGGATCTCACGGTTGCTATATTTACATTTTTTGCATGTGAGATATGAGTAGGGCTACAGGGAAGTTGGTAAGAGGGTGAGTCAAGTGGTAAGCTCTCATTAAGGTTTCTCTTACTTGCACATATTATCATTTGTCATTTCTATTTATATATGTAATGCCATGACCTAGGAACTATTTAAATCATGATTTGAGAATTATTTATAAATTGAGTATTGTGAACTCTAGTTTTGGAAATAATTGGTTTTGGTGTTTGATTGAGATATTCAATAAATGCTTGTTATTATTGAGCGAAGCCCCCTATTGCTGTGATTTTGTGATAATAGATTTGGATTAAAAGATTTAATAAGTTGTTTTCTAGGCTTGTTGACCAAGAAGACGATTGATAATCTTTCAAAACCCAAAAGGTAAAAATACGACCACCTCTGTCCAGAATTCCTAAACAAATGTCATGGCTTGATGTTCCAACTTTATCCCACTTGAAAGTACATAGGTCATGATAGTCTAATTTGGCAAGAGTTTTTGTAACTTCTTTGGGAAAAAGAACCCTGCTTGTCTTGCCATTCTCAAAATTATATGAGAACATGTAATGATACCCTCCCTTAAAATAAGGACATAATATCATCCAACTATAACCCATATGCAAGCCTTTTTCTCTCTCTTTCCACACACCTGCTTTTGGTAGGTAAGTTTTACATTCAACATTATCCAATCCTTGGTGTCTAGAATATTCAAAAAGAAGTAATTCATATTGGTTTTAGTTCCGATCAAAGGCCAATGATAGGTATGCTTGAGGCTTATTTCGTAGCAAACTATCTATTGCAACAATAGAGGTGAATGTTGTAGGGTTATAGATAATGAATCCGTCATGATCTAATAATCCCCTTTTTTGAACAAACTGATAGAGAAGAAGTCCATTGCTAGATAAGAGGATTCTTCCAAACCTCTTATTAAGAAATCGAAGAAAGCTTCTAGGAATAATAGCTGAAGAAGAAGTTGGTGAGGCCGTGTTTCCACATAATGGATATATTTTAATTTCATAACCTTGAATGAAAAAGGAAGTATCACCACCTTGTTGATTTTTGAATACAAATTAGTTAGATTCTTTTCACGGTGCTGGGAATCCCCTCACGGTAAGTTGTTTGTTGATATTCAAATACAAATTAGTTAGATTCTTATTTGCTATTGGCCCCAAATTAACAATAGTCTTATTTACTATTGGCCACGGAAAAAAAATTCTTATTTGTTACTTTTTAAATTTTAGTAACTATTTAAAAAAAAGCAGATAAAAAAAATACTATTTAGACTCGAAAATCCTAAATCAATTATTTCTGGAGTTGTCAATTACTATATTCTTATAATCAGTACATATGCTCTAGGGACAATAAGAAAACTATCAAATTTTGAAATTCAAGCATTATTTTATTGTCTTTTTTTCTTATTTTTTTCCTTAAAAACTATGGACTGCTTTTCAGGTGTGAGGTTGGGGAATTTCAATTTACCATCACCGGACATTTTTCCATTTTTATTTTCGTTTGGAAGCCCGCACATAACAAGAATTAGATAAGAAAAATCATGGACTTTTAGCGTAGGGTGGTGGTGTTAAATTTTTTAATATAAAAATTGCTCTAGTAAATATTTCATCCTAAGACGCGTCTAAAAATATTCCAGGACATATTAACCTTATAATTTATCTTCCTCAAGTATGCTTTTGAGAAATTCTTAAGCTAGCCAAAGATAAAATTGTATATAGCCTCAATCTTAAATCATATTTAATTTATCTAAAATCTTAAATTTCAAATTTACCAACCAAATTTCTTCATTTAGTTTTCTTTTTCTAATGCAATGATTATATTCTCAGCCATAAACATTCTTGAATTTTAAATAGTCACATTGGTTCTTGAGGATTATCTATTAAATAATTTTTATTATGAATTCAAAAATCAAAATAAGTAATTATGTATATATGCATAAGTAATAAACACTGATGGGTTTATTTTTAAAGTCTAATCCATTCTTCAATTCCAGAAGCTCCTTCGATAGCCAGTGCCACTTCAATATATGAAGATTATTCTTGCTCTTCACATAAAGATATAATTACATCCTATTAGTCATAAATTTAATACTTATTTATTTAAAGTACTAATACTTTATTCTTACGGTTGAGATTAATATAATAAAAGGCAAGAAACTATATTTCTTTCAATTTGGTTACTTTGTAAAGATCACTCAGTGATCTTAAAAAATGGCATGCATTTGCAAAAAGACTCTTGACAATGTGATTTTTATTCTAGAAAACAGAGACGGAGGGGATGCAAGTTGGTGGGAACAAGATGTTGTTTTTTTATTTTTTTTTTAAATTTATGTAAAATCCACCTAAGCAATTTTTAACATTATTTTAACATCTTTTTGCCACATAGGATAACTCAAAAACATCGAAGACTGAGTTATAAGCAAATAAAAAGTTTAGGAACTGACTTATAAACGAATCAAAAATTTCACGGCAAAAAGATTAATTTTCCCCATTATAATAAATAAAAGTTAGTTGTATTTAACGGTTTTGCCCAAATTTTAAAAGTTTATAATTATTTTTACTCTAAAAAATAGTTTATGGTTACTGTTGCACTTGTGATAAAAGTTGAAGGTTATTTTAATCCTAAACCCTAATATATATAAGGATATAAGTTTTATTAACACATTCGGTCTAAACCTAGCATGATTGCGATGAGTTGAAGCTTACTGGTGAATTGAAAACAAATTGGTGCTAGGCCAAAAAAACATCCAGGACAAAATAAATATATCAAACATATAAATTAAATATTATAATTGCATAACTTTCTAATGATCAAAATAAAAAATTATAGCATTCATTAAAAAAAAAAGTAAAATTCTTAGTCTAAATTTAAAGTAAAGGTGATATACAACCTTTTACAAGAGAAAAGATTTGGCATTAGCTCCACAAGAATAAAGAGTATTAGAATAAGAAAAAAGTTTCACTCTACACATAAAATTATGTTTACTGATTCTTTCAGCTTTGATTCCTCTTTCACCATTCAAATCATACCTATACACATCCTTCTCGGTACCCAACACCAAAGAATATCCATTTATTATTGTAAATCCAAGGATAGAAACTTCTTCCAACCCAATATCTTGAAAACTCAATGTCAAGAACATTGACCAAGAAGATGATTGATAATCTTTCAAAACCCAAAAAGTAAAAATACGACTACCCTGGTCCAAAATTCCTAAATAAATGTCATTGCCTGATGTTCCAACCTTATCCCACTTGAAAGTACATAGGTCATGATAGTCTAATTTGGCAAGAATTTTTGTAACTTCTTTAGGAAAAAGAACCCTTCTTGTCTTACCATTTTCAAAATTATATGATAACATGTAATGATACCCTCCCTTAAAATAAGGATATAGTATCATCCAACTATAACCCATATGCAACCCTTCTTGTCTTACCATTTTCAAAATTATATGATAACATGTAATGATACCCTCCCTTAAAATAAGGACATAGTATCATCCAACTATAACCCATATGCAAGCCTTTTTCTCTTTCTTTCCACACACCTTCTTTTGGCAGGTAAGTTTTACATTCAACATTATTTGATCCTTGGTGTCTGGAATATTCAAAAAGAAGTAATTCATATTGATTTTGGTTCCGATCAAAGGCCATTGATAGGTATGCTAGAGGTTTATTTCGTCGCAAACTATCTGGTGCAACAATAGAGATGAATGACTTTGTTGTGGGGTTACATATAATAAATTCGTCATGATCTAATAATCCTCTTTTTTGAACAAACTCATAGAGAAGAAGTCCATTGCTAGATAAGAGGATTCTTCCAAACCTGTTATTAAGAAATCAAAGAAAGCTTCTAGGAACAATAGCTGAAGAAGAAGATGGTGATGCCGAGTTTCCATGTAATGGATATATTTTAATTTCGTAACCTTGAATGAAAAAGGAAGTATCACCACCTTGTAGGGTCAAATTTTGAGCATGCTTTACAATAAATTTGTTGTCCTTTGTGAGTCTATTTATTGGTTTAGAGCATGACTTGAACTTCATGATGGATTTTGCGGGCAACCGTGAGAATATATCATTTACTATCTCTTGAGGAAGCTCCATAGTCTTTACCTATATAAATATAAGTATATATGTCATGTTTTGTCATAGATAATTACGCTACAAAAAAAGAGGTGGGAAAATTGGAAAAAATCTAAATCTTTATAGGAGATTTTTTCCAATTTTTCAAAACAAAGAAATCAAAGTGGTGAAATATTATAGAATATAATGCTATAAACTTGCTTCGATTGCTATTAGTCACATGCAAATGTTTCTTCAACATTAACTTCATCAAACAAATACTATCTTCAGGAAGAAACCAGTGGGAGACCTGATTGGGTTCGGTTTCCTAGGTTGGACACTAGACCATAATTTTAAAAAAAAACTGAATATGTTTCCATCCAAAGGCAAATAGAAAGATGAAGATTCAGGGGAAAGAATCAAATTAGCAAAATCTTGCAACAAGGCACCCGAATCAAAGATTATTGCAAAAGAATTCAAATGGGAAAAAAATAGAAACAAAAAACACAGAAAAATGAAAGGAAAAAAAAACTGACGGAGGGGAATGGAGATGAATCGTTCGAACCTCTTTCAGATTTAGTTGTTGTCCGTGAGAGAGCCAAGGAAGGGAAATGAAAGATGGAACGTTCTGGAAGAGGCAAATAGAGGAATGAGAAATAGATTTTTTAATAAGTGAAATTTGGAACATATAAATATATGGAGAGGTTGTAATTACCTTTACCTGTTAATTATTGCTATATAAGAGAACACTCGCTCGCTCTCAAAATGCAGACTCACTCCTACAGAAAATATGACCGTAACTGCGAATGGGGGTGTCCTTATGTAATGTCTGATCTAGTAAGTTTTTCCCGCCAGCTAAAGATACCGTATCTATCTAAATTATTTTATTATTATCTCAAAGGATATTTCAAAACTTTTGATATTATCCATTTGTATAGTTTGATTAATTATTCTTTTTAATTTTTTAAAAATAATATCTATTTTCATTTATATTCACGTTTTAAAGTTATTATTTTAAATTCATAATAAAAAATATTTAATGGATAACCTTCAAGAACCGATATTTTTTTTTGCCTGAACTAATTAAGAACCGATATGAGTATTTAAAATTCAAGATATTTTTTATGGCTTATAGGCTATACATAATCATTGCATTAGAAAAAGAAAACTAAATGAAGATATCTTATTGATAAATTTCAAATTTAAGATCGATCTAAATTTAATTTAAGAATGAGGCTATATACAATTTTATCTTTTACGACCTTTATAATTTCTCAAAAGTATGTTTGATGAAGATGAATTACATTAAATAAATTTTAAAATATGGCGCTTATGTATGTTAAATTATTTACATATAAAAAAATTATATATATACCCACACAAGACGTTCTATATGATAAATACATTCCATTCAATATTGCGTCACAATTTCTTCATTGACAACCTACCATCATAAACAGGTAAAATTAGATGCAATTTATCATACTCATGCATGCCAATCCTGAGATTTCAAACAAAATAATAGAAAGGCATAGAAGGAAAGCGCAAGGAACATAAAATTCTCATCGAATAACTCACATGTCTGAATGTTGATTCAGATAATCAAGGACCAATTTATCACAATCCTTAAGCCTATCCATGCTATATTGCGCACACAACTGAGGTAAAGAAAATTATTTAATCAACCCAATCATACAAAACAAGAATTTGAACCAAAACTTTTGATAGATAAATCTCGCACTGGATTAGAGGATGGTGCTTGACTTCCATTTGATACTTGAGATGAGTTTATAGATGGAAGACGTGCAGGAGTAACTCCTTCAATCTAGGAAAAATAAATTCAAAGAAATGTATGTTTGCAACTCCCTAGTGTGCTAGAGCTATAAAAGTATAAATAAAAACATGGTTCAAGTTTAAGAATTGGGTTTATTTACATCCCAAACCAAACTAAGGTCATTTTAAGGAACCATACATTTTAATGTAGGGGCAAAGCATTCAAAGTGACTAAGCCTGCTAAATAATGCAATGTAAAATCATCCAAGAAAAAAAATCCATAATTTTGGATCACCCACCTAGTACCAACTTAGACTTATTGTCTAGTCAGACACAATTAAATCCTTTTTTAAAAAAAATGAGAAATTTATGATAGCAAAAAAATGCAAATATCTACATCCTTAAACATTAAGAACAGAAAGAAGCCTATCAAATTTTTAAAAGGCTTTCCAATCATTATTTACATTCATTGATTGAACCTTCTTTATAATAACATTGATCATTCCTTTCTAAATAGCAAGCTGATCTCTGCTTGCTTAATTCCCTCACCCTCATTTCTAGATATTATTAAATGAAGCCTTTTTGCGTACTAGGAGCAGTGCCTCCAAAAAGGCACCTTAACCCATGTCACATAATCCTCAACTTGTCATGGATTGAATGTACTGCGGTAAACCTAAAGCTTAAGGAATTAGGCGAAAAACAATTTCATACTAGTAGAGGCCAATGAGACACGAGAGAGAGAAAAGTAAGAGGGAAAATATCAGATATTATTCAACAACACTTCTGTGTACATAGCCATCTTATTAATAGGCCTTGCATCTGTATAGAACTAACAAACGACAATTGAAAAACTCTCTAAGACACGTAAGCTACTTATAGAATTGACACGTAACAATACTCCCTCCTAAAAAAACATCCTTGTCCTCAAGGATTAATACAATGGAAAATAAAAAACAGTGAAGAATGTAAAATAACAGTTGGAATTCAGGACATGAAGGGGTGCCACAAACAAGTCTGCAAAATCTCTTGATGCCACTAGCCACTTCTAACACACGATATGCCATCTAGCAAAAAAACCCACGAATGGAGAAACACTCCTCCAAAGGAGAGACCCATTTTCACACTCCAAATAGGCCCATCTTCATGAAATCTATAGAGTTGCTTAAAGGTATAAATAGTACACACTTTGGCGTAATGGGAAATGGCTGGACAGCAACAATATCAAAATAATGTCCCAGAGTTGTGTTGTCATGAGAGATATCAATATATAATCAAATTGTGTTCACTTTCGCACAGAGATAGAAAACAACTTTTCATAAGCTGATTCCTTCACAGCTTCTCAGCCAAGCCGCCTACCTCGAGCTCTGTGCTGGTCCATCATATTTTAAGTTTTTTTTTTGTTTTTCATAACTGAGTCTAGTTCCAGTGGGTCGTTGAAAAGAGGGAAAATTGTTGGCGCGAGAGTTCAGTTAGAATTCATTCCATCATTTAGTCTCCTCTATGTAATGCATGTCCCTGTATGCACAAGCATGAGGCAGCTCAACCACAACGACATTGATCCATATCGGATATCTCTCTGTACAGAATACACGGCCAATGTACAAGTATATTAATGTGAGTACTCATTCCCTATTTTTTTCCAGCATTTTCACCCTCCTAATTCTCTCTGCAAAAAATTCTTCATTAAGTTGACCCTCCTCCCATTACAGATCGTGGTTGGAACTGCTTCACCAGGGATGAGCTTGACGCTGGAAGTAGGAGTGCGGCCCATTAACGAAGTAGATTATATTAACGATGTCCATACTTTTGTATACTCGGAATTTATTTCCGTGGGACCCAAGGTTAGCCGTTTATTATTTTCCTAATATGCACACATGTACCTTGAAGAAGCAGGGGAATAATAAGCTTGCTGAAACTGACTATGTTGTCCCCTTTCTTTTTCGATATGTATAGATTTACATAAAGCAGAACTGGTTCGAGCTTTTTCGTATAAGGATTTGTTGGTCACCATTTATGGCTAAGGACCAAGTCATTCCATAAATGTAAAGTTCTTGCCTGGAACCAAATAAATGGAAACTATAAAAAAGAAGGACGACTCGTGCATGATTGTCAACAATTGTATTAATGGTTTTTCCACACCTGAACATCTCTTTATCCCATTGAGAAAATTTCTCTTTTATCATGTTTACTTTGATGGTGAATTGTTGTATATGAAGGAGCAAATTGTGAAACCTATGATGCCAAAGTCATCAAGCATATTGTATATGAAGGAGCAGATTGTGTACTGCCATAAGCCATATTGTGAATATTGTGATTGGACGATATTAACTTCTTAATATTATAGTGTGATGTTAGTTTTGTTAAAAAGTAGATATGTAAGGATCAAGATAATCATATTTCTAGAAGGTATTATTATGTGTTTTCTTCCTAATACTCTACTATTATAGGCCTCCTTTTATATAATGTAGTGAATATAATACAAATAGAAATGAACTATGATAATTTGTGTATGGTGATACTCAATTTGAGCTATATTTAATTTATATATCCCCTTGGTACATACAAATTAGATCAAATAATAGTATGTTATATTATGTACATGTTTTTCCCATTTTTCCCTGTAGAGGTTTCACATGATTATGGAGTAGATACAAATGAAGACAGAAAAGTCAAAGATGGCAGCCAACTAACACCATCACTTCACACCAAATGTCTCTTAAATATATATATATATATATATGTCTATCAGTAAACTCAATTTCATTTTCCTCACCAACTATTGTCAGATTAGGTAACTTAACCCACAGTACTTGCTCTCATGCCATCCATTAAAACAAATTCCGTTTAATATGTAACTTGCTAAGCAATAATGGGCCAATTTTGTGCATTTTTTTAGACACTGCAGCCCCACCTTCTTCCGTTCATCAGTCTTGAATACAAATGGGTTGCATATTTCAATAAGTTGATTCATCATGGCTCTTCCCAGTGAACATCATTACTTATGTTAAGTCATTCTATTTTCATGTCTACAAACCAATGTCATTCCGCATGCTTCATATAAAACATGCAGCAAGTAATTCACAATATTGGTCAATTACAGCCTGGCAGTACTACATTTTAGTTTAACTCACTTAGCTACTATTCCTAACATTACCAACACACAAAATTATAGTTACAAAGAAAGAAACCCTAAAAACGCGAGCTCACACACTCAAAATTCTACATTTTACACAAGTCCTCCAACACCGACACCAACTCACCAATCCATTACCCTTGGCAGAATATGTTTTTAGTCCACTACAAATCCTAATTCTTCTCCTAAATCGGAAGCCTCTGGTAGGAATTCGTTAATTGAGTTTTCGGCATTCCCCACAATGCTCAGCTGCAGTTGGTTTTCAGCTTGCTCTGCCATCATTCCTACCATTTGCCTTGGATGGTATACCCGATAGTTAATAGGCTTTATCTTCATGTACACACGCTTCCTAAGGTCGTGGATAGCAATTGGCTCCAGAATTTAGTATGGGTATAACATAGCTACAAGGGACTGTGATGCCTCAATCATAGAACTATAATGTTCACCGAAGAGTGGATCATGCATTCCTTCCCACAAGTTGTTGGAGAATCCTTCTTCCTTAAGTATCAAATAAAAGCACCTGAATATATAGTACCAACTTTCACTCTATCTTTCTGATCCCATGCTTATTGCCCTGCCTTCTGAGGATCAAATTGTCGGTAACAGCTTGTACGTGGTAATCGAAACAACTTCAACTATGTTATCTTCGGTGTAGACTGCTCATCCTCTACTGCAGCTTCTAATATCTTTCCATGTTCAAAGTACACAAGTCCACACTTGATGCTTACTATATGGAATCCTACCTCTCTCCATTGCTGGAGAAAATTCCAAAATTCACTGTCTAAATAAGAGTTTGCGAGGCCCATAATGGACATGGGGTGTACATGTTCCTCAGTTATCATAAAACCGAAGTTCATCTTCTGCATTGGTTTCTAAGTGTTATGCTGCAAACAGTATTTATGGTCTTCACATTGTCATTTTCACTTGTCCAAATCACACATTACATATACATGTAGCACTTCCTTTTGTCTTTACATTGTTCTTGTAGTAGTTATGGAATGAAAGTATAAAATCCTGCCATGTTGTTGTCAAATCTTACTTATTCATGAAATCCATTTCAATAAGAAAAGTGTGACTAGAAATAATGTTAGTAATTGTCACTGTACAACAACCATACTTTCTAGACACAAAAGCAAGATAACCATTAACTTTGACAATGAACCACTAAAGTCACAAGTTAAACAACTCTACAAAATAGTCCTCTTACCTACAAATTTCAATGATGTCTTACTGGGCAAACATTTATGAATATACAGTGGGTTTTTTCAATCATTGTCTTCTCCACAATGGCCCCCTACTCTCCCAAATATACACAATATTCACTTAAACGTAAATCGGTCTTAGGGATCATTTTAGGTGACTCATCGTATGAAATATGCTCATCTTTTATTCAGTGAACTGCCTTATTATTGATAATAGCATGTCTTGTGTTATGTTCAAATTTGTCAACTGATATACAAATACCAGCCTATGTCTCTAATTCCAACAATTTCATTTACAATACACTTGTGTTGTTGCATAACTCAATACCATTGTCCAATTTCAGCTGACTTATCATCATCACTTCCTCCCTAAAACAAACCACCTTTTTTGCTTATATTATAGTTACATGTGGGTTAATGAGTAGCCACAGACATGAATGCCTTAAATTCATAAGAGATTCATTGTGTTTTTGCTATGTTATACATTCAACCATCCTAATGTGTACATTCACCATGCCAACATTATGGATGGAAAATCCCAAAAGAAATCCTAATTCTAGGTTGCAATGATCCAATGAATGCAATTGTTCAAGCAACATATGAGCAGCTTCTAGACAATCTAACTTCTAATGACTACTCAATGATAGAGTGATCCTTGCACTTAGCATTGAAATGGTAGGAAATATCAATGATCATATGTGCTCCTTGCTCCCAGGTGAGGAATATGAAATGTTAAAAATCTGTTTTAAGCATTAGACATAAAATTGTAACCACAAAACAAAGCCCTTACTCATTTAACCTCCTCTTAGAAAAAATGAGAAAATAAATTCTGCACTTGTGATGTTCCACTTGTGTCCTTCATTAAGCTCCAAAATAACATCTTTGACATTAACCACTCAAGTTGTGCCACATCATCACCTACAAAATTATAGTCACAAAGGTAATATCTTTTGCTCACAATTAAAGAATAATGGGAATAACAAATATTAATTAAAAATATAACAATTTAAGTAATATAATTCCTAAATTATTTTTTCACTATAATCTCACATTATCACTTGATTATGCCCAAAATATTCAATTAAATCCCACAAAAGCCTAAGATTGATTAATAAAAATATATAAATATTGAGCACTATCAATTCCCCCACACTTAAGCTTTTACACTCCTGAGCAAAACATTAAACTCAACATAAGCAGAGAGGGATGAAAGTTGAAAGAATAGGCAAGATCAAGCTTCAAGAATTATGCTTAGCCAAATAACAAGGTATCCTCCAATTCAAATTCAATGAACATACCAAAAATTGAAGTAGTTAAAGCAATGCAATGTTTAATTACAATGAGCTTAATTGGAAACCTTAACTAGGATAAGTGTTTGCACTCTTCTCTCATATAAGGTAGTTTTTCACTCACATCCACTTTAATCACACTCTACCATAGGCTTGTAATATTTCTAGGCTCTCCACTACTTGCAACAATGGCATAAATAAATCCAAAAGACTTTGTAGGGTTGTAATGTTGAATAGGCCAAATGATGGAAAATGTAACAAACATTATGCTTGCACTAAATAATTTGCTAGATCACTTAGCACTATAGAACCAACTTAATTCATATATTTTGCCATTGTGATTTTATTTCTTTCTTTGAAATTTTTTTTTCGTATTCACACTTTTTCTCTTCTTTTTCTTCTTTTCTATTTTCTTTCTTTTGACTATTTACATAGCAATTTTTTTCTAATATATAATAGTACTATCTTTTATTTTCTTTTTCAATAGTGCTAGGAAGAACTTGATAAAGGATGCAAACATAGCATTTGTATAATGAAATAGAAATGAAAGTGAAAGGCTCAAAATGAGTAAACTAAGGTGAATGATGAATGGTTTGTGTTTAGGTAAGAATGTTTAGAAATAAATGACAATGTTATCTTTATCCATACCATTGCAAAATATATCCTCAAGCAAAAAACAAAACAAGTTCTAGAGAGTAATAATCTAGGTGGATAAATCACACAGTGAAATGAACAATTAGGTCCAAAACACCTTCCAACTAGGCTTTTTGTTCCCTAACAAACTCATCAAAATTAAACCATGCATCATTAAAATGCTTGGATTTTGTGGCAATTCACTAATTCAAAGCAAGTTTCATCCATGAATCCAACTAAGAGTAATTGAGATACTTGATCATGACTAAGGGCTTCAAAAATCTCAGTGAATTGGACCAAAAACAATAGAAGACACAAGTAGGAGATAGATGCATATGATATCACAGTGAAATCCATCATGAGAATAAACACACCCCCTATACTCAATTCTTACATTGCCCTCAATGTAATGCACAAAAACAAAGAACATAGATGCACTTATCTCTTAGGTGAAGTGAATGTTGTGAATTCCAATTCAAGATTGAAGCACAACACATCATCGTCACAAGGAGAGAGAGAAGACAAGACATAAGTGGAAATAGTTCTTAGAAATTAGGCATAATGATATAGAGAAAAGGGTAGTGTAGGATAAGGCTAAGCACAAGAGTACGATTCAAAATAGAGTTTATTCAATTGAAAAATGCAATCTAACAAACTACTTTTGACTACTGATAAGTCCCTCCCCCATACTTGTTCAATAGCATATATAATCAAATAAAACAAGGAACAAGGTAAGGAAAGAGACTACCGTGTAATCATGGTGGCTTGTAGCTAGATAGGAAAATCAAAAGGAAGCTCAGTATTTTGCTTCTCAACAGTTGATGCCCAAGTAGGAGTATAGTTTCCCAAATGCAAATATAACAAGAATAAAGCCAACCACCAAAAGAATTAACCAAAATAACAGCAGTACCTACACTAAGGATGCCACATGAATCAAAATACTTAAATATATGGAAATCATTAGGACAAATGAAATGACATGATGGTGTATGTAATGTAAGAAGACTAGAGTCGGATGCATTTGATAACAAGTGCTTCCCACAACTAATAAAGTCAACTAGTGGCATACAGCAAGCAACACTAGGTATCAAAGAATCAATTTGGATTTCAGTAATGGTAGTGACATAGTCAAGCACCACTCTATCATCTATAGCATAATCCAAGCCAATAGAATCACTAACAACATCAAATCCTAATAAATCAAGAGATAAATCACATGATAAGATTTGAGAGTAAGAGTCACGAATATGCTTGACTTCATCTAGTAGAGAAGAATGATCATCACAAAGCACAAAACTAGGTTCAAGCAATTCAAGTGAATCAAGGTGAATCTCACTTGCCAAATCAAAAGCACTGATAATTAAAACAATGGGTACATGCTTGTCGTTATAAAAAATATGCACACTGAACTCTTACAAACAAAGATTGACCTTAAGATTAGTGATCAATTGTGATTTAACATCTTTATCTTCACTCTTGTGTGAAATGGAAAGTTCATAATCCAACATAGAATTGGAGTGCATCAAGTCACTTTCATAAGTAAGAGAGGGAGAAGAAGAGAAAGATAAAGGAGTTTGATTCTCAACATAATGCATGGCATGCATACCACTAAGTCCTAGAGAATGATCATCTCTACTTTTATGCATTTCAAAAAATTTAGGATATTTCTCATCAATGCAATCCATACACATTGTAGTTTCATCACAAGAACATGTAATTTCAACACTAGCATCATCATTATCATCAAATCATCACTCAAAGTATCATGCAAAGGAGTAGAATCATTACAAGGCACAGGCTCATCCAAGCTATCACTTCTAGAATCAATGGGTTGAGCAATTACATGTTCAAGCATTAGAGGGAATTCAACAATTATTTCCTCATCTTCCTCATTATCATTCAAATCATGAATTACTTCATCAATCAAAGTAGTAGGAGAGTCAACTTTTATAAGGATAGGATTGTTACCAAAGGGTAAGAAAGACTCTTCATTGTTCGTTTGTACTTGCTTTACTTCTTGTGCTTGGATGGATGCATTTGATTGTATCATTGAAGATTGAGAATTCTCCACATGTGAAGTAGCATAAAGCTCTTGATTTTGGGTTCCTTGTTCCTCCTTTTGTATGTCGTGAGGCCAATGGATTCCAACTTCACCTCCCGTCTTTACCCATAACATTGAACCATATTTTTATATGAATTTTTCATGATTAATTTGGGATTTTAATGTATTTTCTGGGACATTATTGCATTATTAAGCATTAATTTTTGTTAGGCACAGTTATTTTGAATTAATGGGAATTAGGGGCAAAATGATCAAAATTCATTAATTATTATTATTATTATATTGTCCCTTGAACTTTTGATATCACTTTGTGCTTATTTTTGCATTGTGGGTATTAAAGAAGGAAATTAAGGATTTTGGAGGTCAAATTAATATTTTTTAAAGATTGGAGAAAATCACAGAAAGGGACCCTAGATTTTGGAAAAATTACAAAATAATGAAGAAAAGTGACAGTGAGAATTTCAGATAAGTATCCAAAAAGTTCAGAAAGTTTGCTTCTGCCCACCAAAGTTTCAAAAATGTGCAAGCTAGTCCCTCAAGGAAAGGTTTTACAATTCTCATTTTGGTCCCTGGGTCAAAACACGTCGTTTTGACCAAGGGATCCAATAACCACTGGACATGGAGATGACCCGAGGACCCGATACAGATGGAGCTGAGAGTGATATATAGATCAGCGCCACAACACACAGCGAGCGCCGTAAGGATTGAGGAAAGGGAGAGGAGGAGGAGACCGCCATCACCACCACCTGTGTCTCCTCCTCTCCACCGCATTGACAGCCACAGATCTAACTCAATTTAGCTTCCTTGCAAGACTGCTTAAGCTTGACGCATTCTATGGCTAGCTAAGAGTATGTCATGGTGTAGGCTAGCCGGTTGGAGAATGTTGTGGGATGGTATCATGCTCATCCTGGTTATGGATGCTGGCTTTTAGGAATTGATGTAACTACGCAAATGCTAATTCAGCAATTTCAAGAACCTTTTCTAGCCGTTGCTATTGGCCCTATGAGAACTTCTGGAAAAATTGATATTAGAGCATTTGTGACACACCCATAAGGATCTAAGTCTCCAGATGAACTTGTCTCTGGTTACCAAACACTCCGACTCAATAAGACTGATGACTTTGTTGTCCATTGTAAACAGGAGATTTTTTATTTCTTCTCATTTTCTTTCAAGAATATCTATTCCCACCTTGTTTGAAATTTTGTGTGCTTTTGCAGTATTACACATTGGATATCACTTACTTCAAGTCTTCTCATGACTCACACCTCTTGGATCAAATATGGAACAAATATTGGGAGAATACACTATCGTCTCCTTTATTAGGTGATGGAGATTACAAATCTCAGATCAAGGTATTTTTATGAGGTTTACTCATTACTGCAATCTGTTTTGGTTTAGTTCTGTTGCCTTTTTTCGCTAATAGAAATGTGTAATTGTACTATTGTTATAAATTATAACTAAAAGTATAATTATCTCATTAGTAATATTTCTATATGTAGCCGAAAAGATAGAACAAGAGAAGAATCAGTTGTCACTTCCAGGCTCTAAATCCCTAATAGCTGCTGGTTCAAGAAAGAAAAAAGTGAGTAGTTGTTGCTTTAGAAATCTACAGCATGTACTCTTTAATGTATAGAATTAGCTTTACTTTTTATTTTCTGTGTTGATTGTTGTTAGTTTCAAATCAGAGACTTTAGTCTAAGATGATAAGTGGTTTCAATCCATACTGTTATTTTTCTTTCAAACTCAATCTCTTCAATGTTTATCTACTGTTTAAGCAGAAAAAATTAGATATAGATTGCCCTGCGCAATGTCAAGCCTGTTTCTAAGGTCAACCATGAAAATGTACCTCAAAGTCCTTACCTATCTTTGAGGCCAGACTTTAATTTGATAGACACTAGCTTAATGAAAGCCTGAATTTGGGAGAGGTGAGTTGTGCTTAAGATTAATTTTCTTCTTCCAGCTATCATTCAGACTCAAAATTACTGCATGTCCAAAGTAAACAATGATTTCATAGCTAATATCTACGTGAAGTATATGCTTAACACTACTGTTTTTGTGACGCTGATAACTCAATGGATTTGCAGGAGATTCCAATATACGTTTCTCCTAACATGGTTATGCCATCCCGGCTAACTGTAAAGCAACAAAAGTCTATTCGCGAGTTTATCTTTGGCCACGAAGAAGGGAGCAGCTCCAAAAAAGGGAATGGCAAGCATACTCTTATAGTTTTCAATTCATCACGGGATATCATGACGAATTGATTTCGTAATTACTTAGTAACATCTCTTCAAGTGCTGGAACAAACATTAAAATGAGATCATTTTTTTTCTTTTAGGGAAATCTAGCTGTGGATTGCAAATATATGGATATATTGTTACAAAAAAGTCATAAGCATTAATAGCACATCCAAATGAGATTACAAAAGCTGTCACTATGGTTTGCCTAGCTTTCTCCCCAAAAGCTTTTGAGGTGGTCATATGAAGCAGCAAGCTAAGTTACTATGGATCTAGCAGCTCCATAGTAATTGAGTATTTTGCTAAGATGCTTTTAACTACTACTTTACTTCTTTCCGTATGTTTTCTGGTTCTAGTTGTGTGTTTTTGCAGCTTCATCAACTTTCCTCTACATGAGATGGTTACTGTGAAATTGGATGATGTGTGCTTTGAGAATATGATGTTAATTTAACTAAATTAATTGACAACGAAACATCACCATGCTCACACACCATCAATTCATACAACATTTCTCTTCCTGTTCTTTGCAATTCAAAAACTTGTTCATTATTTTTTTTTTATCGATATTTTTCTAAACAAAAACTTGTGTCAATTTCATCCCTAACTGAATGAATTTCATAGCTTTTTATTTTGTTTTTTGGGGTGGGGGCAACTTATAGTGAGTCAAATAATAACATAAATTCATGATCTATCCAAATAAATGCATGCATTTTTAAATGTATTATTGAATAAAGAGAGAAAATTATTGTTGTTGTTGATTTGAGACAAATAATTCTATAACTTACAAGGATCTAGAAACTTGCTTTATATAAATTAGAGTGGTGGTATATTCCTAATCCTATGTTCATTCTAGTTTATAATTTCAATACCACTTTCGAGACACAGACATAAAAGTTTTACATGAATATAAGGTTTGAATTGTTTAAGGGCTTGATTTTGGTGAATTGACTAGGTGGGTTTTACCGTTTTAGCTCTTCAAATACGTTATATATATATATATATATATATATATATGGAATTTGTTAAGCCTTCAATTGGATTTGGATGTGGTAGCTTCTTGGGCGTGTCTGTAAAATTTAGAGAAAGGATCAAAGTTTAACACATCCAAGGTGGCCTAAAAAAACACAATCAAATTCGACTATACAAGTTGACATTAAGTCATCACCATTCATTTCTTATTTGGTTCTTCTCCAGGTACGAGTCCACAGGTTTGTGAAACAGAGAGCAGCTTTTTTTCTTTTTTTTCCAACTTCTCAGACAGAGTTAGGGCTCATTCGAGATATCTTATTTTTAGGCAATAAGTGTTTATAAATCATAATATACGGTATATAAGATAAATATGTGGGAGAAATTTTATCTTGACTTACATAATAAATACTTATTTTTAAAAAATAAACTAATCCAAACATGCTATTAATAAAAAATAGGCGCTCGTAGGTCCTCACTCCTCGGTATATGGGAATGGGCCACACTTTCTTCTCCTGTTTTCTGTTTTATTTTTTGTTAAAAAAACAATTGTTACCGGTCCTCTTCAACAAGACAAGATTCAAGTTGATTAATTACTAAAATGTCACTAAGTCATTATTGTAGAGAAAAGATACAGAAGGAACAAATTTATACATAAATTATCTTATTTAATTTGGTATTTCATTATATATGGCGTTTAGTTTTAAATTTTGATAATCTTTTTAATAACAAACACTTGTGCCACAGATGGAGCATGCTATGGCCAATGAGCAAGTTTCATGACTGTGAGAGGACTGAAGCTGAGAAGAAAATGGGCAATACTATTTGATCATGAAAGATGGACATTAATATTCAATATAAAGGAAATATTTGATGGGCCCTGCTTAGACATCCTATACACAGGTAACACGGCCACTTAACTTTACAGTCATAATAATTTATCTCTTCTAATTAAGTCTTCCAACAAAAAATATCATATTTTTCTGACCTTGTACATAAACAACACCACCCACTCTAGGCATCCATGAAAAAGCAAACAAAGAAAGGAAAAAACTTTTTCCATATTAAACAGGTGAGCAAATGTAAATCCAGAAAAGTTCAACTATTTACGGCGCCATCCCAAATGTGGCCTTTTTTTAAAAAGCATGGTGGCAGCTGGCTTAGGGTGTTTGGGTTAGCGTTTTGATAGTTAGACTCTTTTTTTTTCAAAAACAGCTTTTGAGCGAAGAAGCTCAAAAGTTTGGTTTTTTCAAAAAAAAGTCACTTCTGCCACTATCAATACAAATCCAAATCATATTTACAATCTGACTTTTTTCCTATCTGACTTTTATAAAAGTCATATTAAAAAAAAGAAGTCACTTCTGCCACTACTAATCAAAACAGGCTCTTAATGAAAGCCTCCGGCCACCACCGCTGCAGTATTACCCATATCTGGCGGAGGAGATGGCAGTACGAATATCGATAATAAGCCACTTATCGCTGCTGCCACTGCACTCACCACAAATGATGGCAAGTTGCCGCCACCAAACACAGCATCCCACAGTCCACTTGCCACAGAAATCACCATCTATACATGCAAATATGGACACATAATTAGTAAGTAGTATATTTGTTAGTGTCAATTAATTATATATATGGGTAAAAGTATATATGAAGTGAGGCATTTCAAGTTCAAACCTGTGGAATGACAATTGAGAGATTGAGAACTCCCAAAGATAACCCTGTGAATTAATTGAAAAAAGGAGTTAGATGATGTTTAATTTAATCTCAAAACGAAACT
Organism: Inga leiocalycina; assembly: GCA_963242795.1. Lineage (NCBI taxonomy): Eukaryota > Viridiplantae > Streptophyta > Magnoliopsida > Fabales > Fabaceae > Inga > Inga leiocalycina. The sequence goes on along the minus strand of OY725320.1, from coordinate 91,123,744 downwards.
GAGTGGATTGATTAAGTTAATGAAAAGTGTTAGTTACCTTGGCCTGCCCCTGAACTGTTGGAGAATATAGATGCAAGAGCAAAAGGAATACTGAAAGTAATCTGCACAATACAAAAAAGAGGTAGTTATAGTGCAGTTTTTTCACTTTAGCATCAAAAAGTTTTCTTTTTATAAATGCAATGGACCATTTTTTATCTTCGGTGCACCACCTTCCAAGTATCCGGCGTTAACCTAAAAGCCAACACCGGATTTATCAGCATGGGTCCCAGACAACCGACTAGTCCTAGTGCCCTCAATCGAATAGACCCGAAAGAAAACCACCTTTTTGAGATGCCCTAGGGAAGAGAACTCCTAGCAGAAATTCTCTACACCTTCCGTTTCCTATGTTTGAACCCAGGAACGGATTGGTGTGGCGCAGATGCCGGATTGGTGTGGTGCAGATGTCTATCCATCTGCGCGAACTTCTGCTGGTTAGCATCAAAACGCTTTTCCAACATTTTTATGATTCCCACCCTCTCCCCACTCTTGTTTCTCTACTAGAAGCTGCTTCTCTAGTGTTGGAACAAATACTAAACTGAGTTCTTTTTTTTTCCTTTCAAGGAAATCTAGTTTTGGATTGCAAATGGATATTTTGTCGCGAAAAAGTCATGAGCATTAATGGCACATCCAAATGAGGTCACAACTTTTTATGGGGTTTATTGGATATCAAAACAAATGACGGAAGGAAATATCATCCACTATCTCCTGCATTACCGGCCTAAAATTTATCAGCCAATAATTTATAACTACAACCAATCATATATAATAAAAAAATCAGCATAAATAAATTTGTTACTTGCCTACAATCAGAGCCAGTATGCAGACTACAATAATGACAAACGAAAAAAAATCTATTCTCTTAATAAAATTAAAATGGATAGAGTAGAAAAGTCCATAATTTTTCTTATCTAATTCTTGTTACGTGTTCGCTTCCTGAAAAAAAAAATGGAAAAATCGAAATTGCCGAGCCTCATGCCCGAATTAGCTATTCATATTTTTTAAGGGAAAAAGATAAATAAATACCACTTGAACTTTAAAATTCTAAATCAGTGATTTCCCAAAAACTTCAGTTGTCAATTACTATACTTTTTTTATCAATCCCATTACTCTTATTTTCTACAAAACCAATTTAGGATTTTTAAGTTCAAGTGATATTTTTTGTCTTTTTTCCCAAAATATAGTCACCAAAACTTTAAAAATTAGCAAATAAGATTGTTTGTTTATTAATAGCAAATAAGATTGGGAAAATCCTTGAAAAAGAACTTTAAAATAAGACAAAAATAAAAAGGTGATCTGAATTTTCATATTCCCCCAGAGTGCTAATGCCTGAAATGGAATTTTCCAAATTGAAATAAAATTACGTAAGTAACCCTGATAGTTTTTAAAATGAAAATAGTGAGGGAGGCATTATAAGAGCGGTCGTGAGCGAAAAATAGGTCGGGACTCTACATCTCCGTGTGCCATCTTGAAGTCTTTGATATATTTGTTGTTGGAAGTATCCCTAATCCCATTGATAACGAGTGGGACCAAATAATTGAATCAGCGTAGTTGCTAAAGCTTGGGTTCGTCACACTGAGAGAGGACAGTGGCTGGGAAGTCGGTGTGGTCGATTTTGAGGAGGAGGGCCAATCTGAACACTTCGTTGCTTGAGTGTTGGTCGGAGAGTGGGTGGGAATTACTTGTTCACTAACTTAAGCATCGGAGAGTCTAGTTACTTTTTTTGTAGGATCATCTGTATATGCGCTGAAAAATAGGGATAAACAGAGAAGAGGTAACTGTTAAGAACACTCGAGTGATCAGAAGAAGTGATGAATAAGTTAGGAAAATCACTCGAGTGAAACTCTTCAGCACTCGAGTGATTCACCTCACTATCGGGTAACTAGCAGGTGGAAGAAGAAGGCCAAATGACAACATCTCTCGAGTGATACTGTAAGTACTCGAGTGTTCCTCAGCACTTGAGGATAACTAGAGAGTGATTGGGTCAAGTCTCATAGCACTCGAGTGATTATGAGATTTTCTCGAGTGAGCTTTAGGGTTCCTGGCCATCTTATTCCAACATAGCACTCGAGTGAGACACTAAGCACTCAAGTGACCCCCAACATTGAAGGGTAACCAGAGAGTGATTGGGTCAAGTCCCATAGCACTCGAGTGATTATGAGATTCACTTGTGTGATTTAAAATCTTATTCCACTATAGCACTACTACTGTTGATGAATGAACCTGTGAAAGTCTCATATGACATTGAGAAAATGTAATGATGTATTAAGAAAGGCTAATCTTAATTTGGGAAAATGGTTTTTTTAGTGGGGACTCGAGTGATTAAATAAAAATAGTGTCACTTCCAAGGTACTTGATAGCGATATTTAAAAATCTCCTCTTACTCAAGTCCCAAATCGAGATTAGGTTTATCAATACAATATTATATTTTCTCAATGTCATATAAGACTTTCACAGGTTGAAGCACTCGAGTCCCACATCTAGCACTCGAGTGATATACAAAAGCCGTGTATCACTATCAGGTACCTGGAAAGTGACAGTGTTTTTGTATATTACTCGAGTGATAAATGTGAGACTCAAGTGATTGAACTTGTAAAGTCTTATAGGATATTGAGAAAATATAACATTGTATTGATAAAAGCTAATCTTGATTTGGGACTCAAGTGACAAGAGGCTTTTAAATATCACTATCAGGTATTCATTTAATCACTCGAGTGACATGTTCAGAACTCGAGTGATTGAGTGATTTTCAAGTATCATCATCGGGTACCTTACAAGTGATGTATTTATGTTAAGGGCAGTGGTATAATTTTCTTTTGCTTTCAAAAATGACAAATCAGGTATCAACATCTTTATAAGAATATGTAAATTGAGAAAATCTTTTTATCTTTTCCTTATTTTAAAATTATTTTTCAGATATTTTGCCAATAAGATTCTAAGTTGTTAGTTTTCCAATATCCACAAACGACTTACCGCAAGGGGGATACCCAGCACTGCAAAAAGAGCCAACGCGCTACCTTTCACCCAGGAGGACGGCGGAAGAGGCTCCAAGCCGCCGGGGACGACGGCGTAGCGCCGTGTGCGGTCGGCGATTTTTGTAATCAGCACGGTGAGCGCTAAACAAGTGGCGAGCAGGAAGTTAACGATTCCCCAGAGCCTCTTGACGCCGCCAACCCCGCGGGCCAGAGCCTCGATGCTCAAGGACGTGACTCCCAGCACCACTGAGTTGAGCATGAGACCCAAGGCGCCAGCACGCACCCCCATATCGTACACCCTCCCTTCTCCCACCTTCCCGCCAAAAACCTCCTTCCCCATCCAATCAGTGTCGAACAGCAGGAAGGGGAACCAAGCAATCCAGTTGAAACACGTCACCAAAAGCAAGATCCACATCGGCCTCTTCATCACTCGGAGAGCACCCCATATTTCCCCGAAGCAAGGCATTTCTCGTGACGATCTTGATTCTTCTTCTAATGCCTCTTCGATCTCATCCGTACCACCCGCTTCTTTCGTAGGTTTATCACCCGACGACAGCTTTTTCTCCTTCGCGTACGTCAACGCAATGACGGAGACAGTTGCCCGAAGTCCGGTGAAGAGGAAGAAGCAGCTCTTGAGATTGGCGCAGTACACGTCGCAGGCTTTGGTCATCGTGAACGGGAACATCTTGTGGAGGCGGCGGAACGATCCAGCGGCGTAGCCGAGGACGTTTCCGACGGCCATGAAGAACGAGAAGAACGAATTCCCAGTTCTCGTCTTGCGCTGGTCACCGGCGGCGAGGTCGGCCAGAAGTGCCCGGCACGGCCCCTGTAGCATGTTGCAGGCCACGTCGAGGAACCAGAACCCGACGACGAATATGACGATGGCGCGAGGGCGGCTTTTCTTCTCCAAGGAGTCACCAAACATGTGGCCCATGTCGGCGGCGTAGCCAATGAGGAAGACGGCGACTGTGATGGAGAGAGCGCCGGCGGCAATGAAAGGACGGCGGCGTCCGAATCGGGAAGTGCAGCGGTCACTGTGATAGCCAACTATAGGTTGGACGATCAAGCCGGAAATGGGGCCGCAGAGCCAGATAAAGGGGGCCCATTTGTGGGGGATGCCGAGGAGTTGGACGTAAGGGGTCAAGAGAGAAAGCTGGAGTGCCCAGCCGAACTGAATGGCGGCGGCGATGGAGGCGACGGCGATGATCTTACGTAAGGGACTGGGCTCAAGGGAGGTAGCGGGCTCGAGTTGGAGAGAGGAAGGCTTAGCAGTGTCGTTGGTGGTGGGAGGAGGAGGAGGAAGCTTGGAGGGATCCATGGTTGAAGAAGAGAGAGAGAGAGAGATCAGAGAGAATGAGAAAAGGTAATGAGAGTATGAAATGGGTGAGGAGAGTACGAGGGGGAGAGGCCTGAATTTATAAGGGAACACTCGCTGGGTGGGGGTGGCGAAGCTTATCCGTTATGTGAGACAGAGAGAGCAGTTTATGTCTCTGTGCCATTAACGCCACTGTGGACTACTCTTGTTTACGCCTCCACGCGTCTAGATTTATTATTTCAGGTTAGAAAAAAACTTGGTAATATTTCTCATAGTTCGTTAATAAAAGATATATTTATCTACTAATTTACAAATATTTGTATTTTCATTTTTATTTTATGCATGTTTTTAACACTACTATCTAGTTTTTTTTGTTACGACTATCTGACTTGAAATTGTAAGTAAGATCAAATTCAAGACCTCCTAGCTTTTATGTTATTTGGACTACAAGATTATTGTCCATTCTGCGTGCTTTTCTTATTGTAAAGTGTAATTAGCCAAGTCCTAAAATTAAAAAATGCGTCTAGTTATATTTTTTTCCATAATTTTTCCTTATTTATTATTACTATAATATCACCATCTCATTCTTACCAGTCACATATTTCTCATACCTTTGACTAGAAAATTATCAAAAACAATTCAAAGGTTAAAATACTTACTTTAAAATGACTTTGAAAATCATATACTAAATCGTTAAGATTAAATTTATTACTAAATCTTACACTCTACAAAATTTGAAGAAAATTGCCATTAAATTTTAATAAAATTATTATCAAAGTATATATTAAAATGGTAACTTTCTTAAAACTTCATAGCAATTTTACATGTAAACTTAATATATTTACAAGTCAAATTCCTTATACATTCTTAATTATTTTATATGAATTAACAATATATAGAAGACAAAACATTGCACATCAAAATTCAAACCGCGTCGAGTTACAAGTCTGAACTAATTTTTTTGACTTGTCATCATCAGTAGTTACGTGGGAGAGGGAGCAGAGCAGTAGACTTTATATGTGTACATATTTAACTTAAAATGCCTGCATGGCAACATGTAGGTCATTTCTACCTAGTAGTGCTGCCAAAACATAATTATAATGACCTTCTAAATGGTCCTAGTATGAGTTTAGCTCTGGTTTTTTCTAAAAAAAAAAAAAAAAAAAATCAAATTATTTATTTTTATCCAATTTTAAGTTACAAAAATATGTAAATATAGAATTATCCCTTATTACGTCATTAATATTATCTATCCTGAAGAGAAAAACCATAACCATAAATGAATGCCATTTTGGTCATCGAAGGGTAACCGAAACTGTGAAAGTTGTGCAGTCAATAAATTAAACATAGAGAATTGGGATTTAAACGTTTGTAGTTAAAATAAGCAGAGCCGAGAATACGGGCTGGTTTTTTACGGGTTCTGGTCTAAACGGACTAGTCCGTTTAGGCCCATTTGTTAAAAACTATAATATTATTTAGGCCCTTGGTCCTACAGGGCTGACCCTTCATGGGCTCGGGCTTAAACGGGCTTAAACTTATTTTAATTCAAAAAAATTTCTTTTTTAAGTTTTACAATTTATTTATTATTTAGCTTTAAATTGAGATACATTATTTTTAAAACTCATAAAATTTTAGTTAAAATAATCACCTAATGTCCAAATTAGCCTCTTTTTTAAAGTTTAAATTAATAAATTATTGTAGAAAATAAAATAAATCAAACCAATTAATAAGTTTTTTCCTGTTATTAATACTCTATTAGGTATTTAGGTGTCTCTCATATTGATAATTTGATATAATGATATTATATTTATTAATTTATTTTTTTTTAAAATTAAACGGGCTTAAAAGGGCCTGCCCTAAGGGCTGCAGGGTCCGCCCTACAGGGCCGGCCCTTTTAGACCCGCTTCTCTTTTTAACTTCTAAATCATAAGTCCGGCCTTTGAATGGCTCGGGCTTAAACGGACCGGCCCGACGGGTTCGGCCCGAATTCCCGGCTCTAAGCTTGAGACAATAAATGAATGCCACTTTTCCCATTTGCACTCCACGAGAGGTGCGCAGCAGAGGATCCAAACTCACCCGACATTAATCCATTAATTCTTATTCATCAGTATGTGAACATACGTAATGGAAACTCAATAATAATGTGGAAGAACCAAGGTATTAAAACTCGGACCGGTCATTGAACCGGTCGGGGTACTGGGTTAAGGGTCAGTGGGTCAAACCGGGACCAAACCGGAGCTAAACCGGGACCAAACCGGTGAAAAATTGAAAATTTTAGACTTATAGTATGAAATTCTAAAGGAAAAATTTTTTTTTTTTTTTTTTTTTTTGAAAACTCCAACCCGGATCGGACCGGTTTACCGGCCGGTTCGCCGGTTACCGGGCCGGACCGGCCGGTCCGGTCCGGTTTTCATAACCTGGGGAAGAACCAATGAACCTGTGTGTATCCCATGTTGGAGTAACTTTATCGTCAACTTGTACGCGAATTACTTTTTTGAAACTAGTTTTCTATTGAATGAACCATTGTAAGAAGATGTATTAAATTTGTTAGTTTTCGTTAAGAACATTTAAAGCTGTTGATGGCATAAATTAACAAATGCACGGACTAGTGAATATGCGTGAAATATTCATCAATATATAATGTACATTATTTTGTTCAGTGTACGAACCCAACAAAATTTTGATAAAAAAAACGTTCGTATTTATTTAACATTTATGGCTCATAATATGATAGCTAGATAAATATGTTCTATTAGATTATTAAAAGTAATCCTATTCGAGATATTATTGAGCACTTCTAAGAGACTGTCCTTTTCTGCTAGACTTAACCTGACTAGTATATGAGGTAAGGATGAGCAAAAAAACCCGGTGATCCAAATAACCTACCTCGTATGACTGGACTTCAACTTTTGATAGATCATATCAAACTAGTCATCTCGAGCCAGAGTGGACTTCAAACCAAGAGCTCAAGACCGTTGATCTGGTCTAGTCTCACTCGAGTAGTGTGTTTCTCTTTTTTTTTAATCCACCACTTACACGGACACCCCTCAGGCTCCCACTCTTCAGTTCAAAGTTCACTTCAAAAAGATTGAGGAAGCGATCTAGCCATCTAGCGGTGAGGTGAATCACTCCCGTCTCTCGCGTCTCCGGTCTCCGTCTCCGTCTTCCAGTCGCCTCTCCTTCGCTCATCACCTCTCCGTCGGCTCTCTGCTCTTCGTCGGGCTCAGTGCTTAACTCTGCTCTCTACTTACGGTAATCTGATTTGCTTAATTCTGTGCTCTCTGCGCCACTCTCGTTATTTTCTATCTTCTCTCCATAAAGCTATCTTCATTCACACAAAAACATAACGTTTATGTTCGATATTTATAATCTGAAACTGTGAAACATTTTCTGTCTTCTGTGTTTGGTTAATTCTTATGGATGAATACGGTTGGCTCTAACTTAACCTGCTGCTGAGAAAGTCATAATGCTTGATCCACATTTATAACCTGAAACTGTGAAACACTTTTGGAAGAAACTGGCCAACAAAAGGGATCATTAATGTTTGACTTGTGTGATGCCGTGATGGGGATGATCTACTTGTTAGCCCCTGTTCTATTCTTGTACTTAAAATTTTGTTTTCATTGCTTTTTTTTAGGGGAGAGAGAGAGAAACAGGGAGTTTTGACTCAAAGCTTAAATTGCATAATATGAATCTAACAACTGACAAAGAGACCGATGGTTGGTTAATTCACTTAGATTACTCTGCCATAATCTAGAGTTTAATTTTACTGAATCTAGTATAGTTGCTGCTATACATTCTTTTTTGGGCTTATGTTCAATGTTTAATCATCAAGCTTTTTTTTTTTTTTTTGGTACAAAAATTTTAGGAAAGGGGTTGAGCTCACCCACAATCCAACGGCAGGGTGAAATCTCCCTTCCTCCTAGGTCATACCAACGTTGAGCAGGGTGAGCCGTCAATTACCCTTAGGCGTTACCTAGACACTTAAGAGTTAGGATGCCTCCCAAGCGCCGCGGTGGAGACAATCATCAAGCTTATGTTCAATGTTCATGCCACCATCCAGGGTTGACCATGGGTCTTCCCGTTTTGGGTCACCTTCAGGCCCACCCTCATTGGTCCATTTGCATCTATATGCCCACCAAGATCATCCTTTCTTGAGCCATTTTACTAGAGCCGGGAATTCGGGCCGAGCCCGTCGGGCCGGCCCGTTTAGGCCCGAGCCCGTCAAGGGCCGGGCCTATGATTTGGAGGCTGAAAATGGAAGTGGGCCTAAACGGGCCGGCCCGTTTAGGCCCGAGCCCGTCAAGGGCCGGCCCTGAGGGCCAGCCCTTTTAGGCCCGTTTAACTTTTTTTTTTTTTTTAAATGGCAACAAGACAATGGGTAGTAAGCATTAGTCAGAGGTAGAGTTAACCTAACCTAACCCTCATATAAAAAATGCTCTCACATTGATTCAAACATCATTTGAAGCTTCTCTTCTTTGATTTTCTTTTTTCTTTTTTTGCATGTATACGCCAAAATCCAAATCAGGTGTTATATTATTACTGACATTTGAAGCTTGTAGGCTTGTTTGATTGTAGCTGTGAACTTATTTAATTGGTTATGAACATTAATTATGGTTTGGACTTAAGTTTTAGTGTTTGTGTTCTATTAAACTTGGATAATATTTATATTTTAAATTAGTGTTGATGATATTTATATTTTAAATTAGGTATTTTAGTATGAGAATAAGAGGGAAAAAAGGAATTGCAAAAAAAAAAAAAAAATTTAAACGGGCCAAAAGCCCGCGGGCTTTACTTAAACGGGCCGGGCCGCCGTAAAAGGGTACGGATTCCTTCACGGGCCTAAACGGGCCGGCCCGTTTAGGCCCGAGCCCGTCACGGGCCGGCCCGTTTTCCCAGTACTACATTTTACCTCTTTCGGCCTAACCTCATCATTGTTTCTTTCTTCGGCCATTTGCGTCTTTAAGCCCACCCTCATTAACCTTCCTTGGGTCATTTGTGCTTGATCTGCGCTCCTTTACATAACCAGCAAGAACCTTTCCATTAACTTATTATCAATAGTGTCATTTCATAAAGGGGAAATCTCATAAAAAACATATCACGGACTTGAAAATCCCCAAAATGTCATGCAAATAAGTAAAAAGACAAATTAGGAAAATACTAGAAATCAAGGATTGTGGCGTGTTGGGGCTTTTACAAAATTGCCCTGATTGACTACACTTGTTAAAACTTAAAAGCGTTATTGAAATGGTAAATATTTTAATAAATATTGTTATTCATGATGTAAATATACTCAATAATTAAAACATTATATTCTTATTTATAAAAATTGACATTTAATCATTGACTATACTTATAACGCAAATGACAATATTAATAAAGGTATTTACTATTTTAATAACACTTTCAACAAGTGTAGCCAGTGAGGGGCAATTTTGTAAACACAACAACACTTAGGAATTCATGAGGTATTTTTGGAAAATTTATCCTCTCCCATATTTGTCTTTTTGCATGTTCAAATGACCTTTTAGGATTTTAGGAATTTATGAGGTATTTTTAGAAAATTTTCCCTTTTATAAATTTACTATAAGCGACACAAATAGTTAACTACATAGTGAATAAAACATAAAAGTAATAAGAATAAAATACTCTAACCCCTCTTTATATCCTAAGCTTAAAAAATGATTATATCCTTAAATCCTAGATCAAATAAATAAAAAATAAAATACTCTAACTATCCTTCCCTTTTATTTTGAAAATATATATTTTAATCCAAATCATTAACAATGTTAAGGAACATTCTAAAAAGATTTTTGAAATATATGTTTGAATTAAAAATCATGTTAAAATAAATCTTGTTTACTAACTTACCCCTCATTATGCCAAATCCTAATCTATCTTTTTAAGTATATTTCATTAAGCATATGCTTACTGAAACATGTTTAAAAATTTTGAATTATAATATATTAATACAAGGATCTCAAAGTTATATCACTTTAATAATTTTATAATTTAATTGAAAATAAATATTTATGGTTGCAAAACGTTTTAGTCGACATATGCATTTAAATGATAAGTAAGTTTTAATAAATAAACAAAATTAAACACTTAAATATATTAAGAATAAAAATTTATAATTATAAAATTAATAAAATTTGTAATATATATGGTGTCAATTTAACAGGATGACAAAAAAATTGTAAATATGTATTCAAATTATTTTTTTAGATAAAGATATGAGGTTAAAATATTATCAAGCACTATTCAATTCATATTAAAGATGACCTAGATGGAAGTTGAATCTCAAAACTATAATGGAGTTTTATGCTTTATATATTTTGATTTTAAGGAAGGTATATATAGGTTTTTAAAATAGAAGGAATGTTTTTATATGTTAAAGTAAATAGAGATAATGTTGATGTATTTTACTCAAGTAACAATTACTCTATAACAAATTTCTTGTATTTATTTTAATTTTTCTAATTTCATTATTCATATAATGATAACTAAGCTTATACTCATGCTGACTTTATCTTGGTGGGAAATTTGAACAATGATGTTATTTGGCAACTAAGCCTACACTCAATAAATGTTCCATAGAGAGATTGGGGATGAAAGTTGTGGCGGGTGTGTTAATGGCTATATATATATATATATATATATATATATATTATATGCCGTGTGTTATATATACCCACTCACTTATCACCAATTTAACTAAATTAATTGAGAACGAAACAACACACCATCAATACTTTGCAATTCAAAAACTTTGTTCATTATTTTTTTTATTTTTATTGATTATTTTTCTAAATAAAAACTTATGTCAATTGTCATCCCTAACCACAGAATGAATCTCATGGGTTTCATTTTGTTTTGTTGTTTTTATTTTGGGTACACCATAGCCTGAATACTTGTTCAGGCCAACCGTCGTCCATTCTTCTCCTCTTTTTTGTCCTCTCTTCTTTTTCTTAAAAAAAATGGGATAATTAATTTACAGGTTCTTGTAGTTTTAACTAATTTTTAATTAGGTCCCTATAGTTTTTTTTTCCTTTTATCAAGTCCTTATACTTTCACCTATTTTTAATCAAGTCCTTATAGTTATTTTGTTTTTTTATCAGGTCCTTCTTATTTCACTAGATTTTTAATTGGGTCCTTGAAGATTTTTTAAAATTTTTATTTATTACTTTAATTGAAATTTAAATAAATGAATAATATTAAAATATAATTTATAAAAAATAAATTTAAATTAATAATTATATAATGCAAAAACTAATTAATAGAGTCAATTAGTAATTATTAATTAATTAATTATAGTTCTATTTTATTTTTAGAGAAATTTATTATTATAATTCAAATTTTATTATTCCTCATAATTTTTTAATTAAACATATATTTTTATTATTTATTATTTATTTTAATTTTTATTTATTTTTAAAATTATCTTAATTATAATAATAATAATTTTTTTCTAAAAAATGAATTGAATTATAATTAGTTAATTAAGAATTAAGAATTAATTTTATTAATTATTTTTTAAATTATGTAATTATTAATTTAAATTTATTATTCTTAAATTATATTTTAATATTATTCATTGATTTAACTTGCAATTAAATTAGTAAATTAGAATCTAAAAAAACCTGCAAGGATCCAATTAAAAACCAATGAAACAATAAGGACCTGATCAAAAGGAAAAAAAAATACAAGGACCTGATTAAAAACAGATGAAAGTATAAGGACCTGATACAAAGAAAAAAAAACTATAGGGACCTGATTAAAAATTAGTTGAAACTATAAGAACTTGCATATTAATTATCCCTAAAAAAATTATTATTACTAATCCAAGATTAATCACAGGCCACCATTCTCTTATGACTCTGTGAATCCGTTCAAGCTCAAATATCAATCCTTAATAACGAAGCTCTAACCATCATGTTAAAACCTTAAGTTCTAGAATCAATTTCACATCTAAATTTGACATGGGATGCCATCGAGACTAACAGTCACTTAACATGAGTCTTTATACAAGTTCATCATTGTCTCGGCCCCAAAGAAGAGAAGGGCAAACACACCCTCACAATATTCAATTCGATAAGTGGATATCGTAATAAATTAATTATGTGATTAGTTCCTAACATCTTCTATCGTCATCTTATTTTGTAACATTGAGTTTCATCTTGAATTGTATACAGTTTGTTTGACAAAAAAGAAAAATTGAAACTCAAATGGCTAATCAAAGGATATACATGTGTGTGTACACGTAAATGGTATGCTTTTTGGCTTATAAGTTTAGTGGACATATGTCAATGTTAAATGAATTAGGGTGCGTCTCTACTAATGGTTTAAGCTTGTGGGATGATGATGGCTAGTGCTTCATTTTTAAGGTTTGGTTTCAGAATTATCACATGTGCAAATCTTAGTTCCATTGAAAGATTCAAAGATGAGCCTATTTTAAGAGGGAGGGAAAGATAAACTTTACTCGATAAAGACAATGATACTCACCCCAATTCCTTTCAATCTAAGTTCACCATGGGCCCACCATTCTCTTACAACTCTGTGAACTCATCCAAGTTCTAATATCAACCCTTAGAAATAAAGCGCTAACCATCATACCATAATCTTAAGTTCCAGAATCAATTTCACACTTAAGTTATGAAAAATAATTAGGATTTATTCTTTCCTTTATATAGATCTTATGACATTTTTATTACATCCATTGTAATTTCATTTACTACTTTTGTATATATAAGTTGGTATGGGAGGACCTAAGGATCCACTGCCAACACAATTTCAGACATAAGTCCTTGATTAGGATTTCTTCTTCTTTGCTTTTTTATGTCCATTATTTTTTGTTCTACTATGATTTTGGATGATTTTTGCTTAGTCACTATTCCTTTTATCAAAATTATAACAAATTTATTCAGATTCTTAGCATCCAAATCAGTTTATGTCTTAATTTCTCTATTTCAAAAATAAGAATATACTGCATCGTTCCGAAGTCATGAACTGGTGAATTTGGCTTTGAATTTCTCAATCTTCATCATTAGTGTAAGAATATATGATTTCTTTCTGAGCAAAAAAAGAATATATGATTTCTCTTATTTTGATGTTTGCATTTTTTTTAGTGTAGGTGCTGGAGGACCAAGGGCCATCTCCAATTCTCCATACACATCGGCCCTGATATGAGGTTGCCAACGAGGGCGTTAGTGGATCAACAAGATTTTTCGTGTCAGATCGTTTTTGGGCAATGCAAAAAGCAGACTCACTACCAAAAAACCGAAAAGAACCCTCATGATACTCAACTCGATTACCATAATGATTTCATACTCATGATTAGTTAGTTATTAGGCATCAATGAGTTTTGTTAATTGGGTTTTTAGACAAATTTACTTTAGACAGTTTATCTTGGGAATGAAAGTTTATCTTGTTTTTTTAACTGGCTTTTTAAACAGATTTAATTGTTCCATAGAGAGATTATGGTATGAAAGCTATGGTCGGTGTGTTAGTGGCAGGTGCTTATATATATATATATATATATATATATATATATATATATATGATGTGTGTTATATATATCCACTCACTGATCACTAATTAAACTAAATTAATTGACAACTAAACAACACCATGCTCACGTAGCATCCAATTCATGCAGTATTTCTCTTCCTGTGTTCTTTACAATTCAAAAAAAAAAAATCATTATTTTTTTTAATTTTTATTGATATATTTTCTAAACAAAAACTTGTGTCAATTGTCATCCCTAACCGCAAAATGAATTTCATAGCTTTTTTATTTTGTTTTGTTGGGGTGGAGGCAATTTATAGTTAGTCAAATGATAACATAAATTCATGAGTCTATCCAAACAAATGTGGGCACGGGTCTCCATTTCATCTTCTCTCCATTTCCCTCCACTAAGGTGAAACGACACCGTTTGCACACATAGGAGGGAGCTGCACGAATGACCTTCCATGAAATACAACTTAGCTTCTGTGGTGTGCAATTTATCATTTTCTTGACATATTTATTTCTCCTAAAGGACCGTAGATTTTAGGTACCGTTGGCCAATTAATTTTCCAATGAGGAACTTTTAGCCAATTTTCTCAAAAAAATTATTGTTTTTGTTGATTGTGAGATAAATTATTCTATAATTTACCAGGATCTAGATACTTGTTTTTTATAAATTAGAATGGTGGTATATTCTTGATCCTATGTTCATTCTAGTTTATTAGTTCAATACCACTTTCGAGACACAGGCATAAAAGTTTTACATTAATATAAGCTTTGAATATGTCAAAATGCTTGATTTTGGTGAAATGACTAGGTGGGTTTTAGTGCTTCAAATAAGTTTTAAATATATGTGTGCGCGCGCGAGCACAATTTGTAAAGCCTTCAATTGGACTTGGATGTGGTAGCATCTTAGGCGTGTCTGTAAAATTTAGTGAAAGAATCAAAGTTTAACACATCCAAGGTGGGCCACAAAAAGACTATCGAAGTCTACTATACAAAAACACTATCATCACAATTCATTTCTCATTTGGTCCTTCTCTAGCTACGAGTCCATAAGTTTTAAAAACATATCAGGTTCTTTTTTTCACTTGCAAACTTGTGAAACATAGGTAAGGGAAAAATGGGTTCCAGTAGGTCTTAGTATATGGGCCTCAATTTCTTTACTTTTTTCCCCCTTGTTTTTTTTTAAAAAAAATTGTTATTAATCCTCTTGAACAAGACAAGATTCAAATTTGTTAATTACTCTTCTCACCGTATATATCACTCCATATAAAAGTATTTCATCCTCAGGAGTTCACTAAAATGTCAAAACTAACAGTTAACTAGACTAAGTCATCATTGTAGAGAAAATATAAAGCAGGAACAAAATTATATATAAATTATCTTATTTAATTTGTTATTTCATTATATATGGCGTTCAGTTTTTAATTTTGATGAGTTTTTCAAAACAAACACTTGTGCTACAGATGGAGCTGTTATGGCCAATGAGCAAGTTCCATGATTGTGACAGGAGAGAAGAGAGAAGAAAATGAGCAATAGTATTTGATAATGAGATGACATATAATGAAAGATGGACCAACATTAATATTCAATATAACAGAAATATTTGATGGGCCCTGCTTAGACAGCCTATACACAGCCACTTAACTTTACAGTTATAAAGACTGATCTCTTCTAATTAAGTCTTCCATATCATATTTTTCTGACCTAGTATACATAAACAACACCACCCACTCTGGGCATCCATGGAAAAGCAAACAAAGAAAGGAGAAAAGTTTTTCCATATTAAACAAGTGAGCAAATGTAAATCCAGCAAAGTCCAACTATTTACGGTTCCATCCAAACGTGGTTTTTTTCTTGAAAAGCATAGTGGCAACTGATTTAGGGTGTTTGGGTTGGCGTTTTGATAATTGGGTTTTTTTTTAAAAGCGGTTTTTGAGAAAAAGTTCAAAAGTTTGGTTTTTTCAAAAAAAGCTACTTTTGTCATCGTCAATCCAAACACATATTACATTTACAATCTAACTTTTATGCTATATGACTTTTATAAAAGTCAGATTAAAAAAAACCACTTCTACCACCATTAACCCAAACGAGCCCTTAATAAAAGCCTCAGGCCACCACCGCTGCAGTATTGGCTATATCCGGCGGTGGAGATGGCAGTACAAATATCGATAATAAGCCACTTATCGCCGCTGCCACTGCGCCCACCATGAACGCTGGCAAGTTGCCGCCGCCAAACAAAGCATCCCACGGTCCAATTGCCACAGCAATCACCATCTATACATGCAGATATGGACACAAATAATTAGTAATTAGTACATTTGTTAGTGTCAACTATGATGGGAAACATAAACCCCAATCCTTGAGTTAATATTCTATTAGTGAAAGGGTGCAATTGCTCAATATTTAATACATTAGGGGAAAAATTATACCCTCAAATACTAAAAGAAGAGATGGACATGTTAAAGATCGATGAAAGAGGAAAGGAAAGAGTATGTCAGCAAATGAAGTTAGTATTTTGTTACTAAAAGGGTGTAATTGCTTTATTTTTAATACATTAGGGTGCTAATTGCACTTCCAAAAATACGTTAAGGTGCTAATTGCACCCTTAAATATTTTAGGGTGCTAATTACAGCTTCAAAAATAGATCGAGGTGTTAGATGCACATTTACCCTTAATTATATATATGGGTAAAAGCATAAAAGAAGCGAGGTATTTCAAGTTCAAACCTGTGGAATGACAATTGAGAGATTGAGAACTCCCAAAGATAACCCTGTGAATTTAATTAAAAAATGAGTTAGATGATGTTTAGTTTAATCTCAAACGAAATTGAGTGGATTGATTAAGTTAATGAAAAGTGTTAGTTACCTTGGCCTGCCCCTGAACTGTTGGAGAATATAGATGCAAGAGCAAAAGGAATACTGAAAGTAATCTGCACAATACAAAAAAGAGGCAGTTATAGTGCAGTTTTTTCACTTTAATTAGCATCAAAAGGCTTTTCCAACATTTTTATGATTCTCACCCCCTCCCCACTTTGCTTCTCCACTAGAAGCTGCTTCTCTGGTGTTGGAACAAATATTAAAATGAGATCATTTTGTTTTTCTTTTAAGGAAATCTAGTTTTGGATTGCAAATGGATATTTTGTCACGAAAAATTCATGAGAATTAATGGCACATCCAAATGAGGTCACAACTTTTTATAGGGTTTATTGGATATCAAAACAAATAACAAAAGGAAATATCATCCACCATCTCCCGCAATACCGGCCTAAAATTTATCAGCCAATAATTTATAACTACAACCAATCATATATAATAAAAAAAAATCAGCATAAATAAATTTGTTAGTTGCCTACAATCAGAGCCAGTGTGCAGACTACAATAATGACAAACGAAAAAAATCTATTCTCTTAATAAAATTAAAATGGATAGAGTAGAAAAGTCCATAATTTTTCTTAAAAGTAAAAAACGGAAAAGTCGAAATTGCCCAGCTTCATGCCCGAATAGCTGTTCATATTTTTCAAAGGAAAAATAAAAAGAAGAATTCTAAAAAAATATTATTTGAACTTCAAATTCCCGATGACAAGAAATATGATGGGATTGATAAAAAGAATAATGGGATTGACTACGCAAGTTATTATCAAATAACTAATTTAGAATTTTAAATTCAAATGGTATTTTTTTAAAAATTTTTCCTAAATAAAATCACCAAAATTTTAGAAATTAGCAATTAGATTGTTTGTTTATTAATAGCAAATAAGATTCTAACTTGTTAGTTTTCCAATATCCACAAACGACTAACCGCAAGGGGAGTACCCAGCACCGCGAAAAGAGCCAACGCGCCACCTTTCACCCCGGGGGGCGGCGGCAGAGGCTCCAAGTCGCCGTGGACGACGGCGTAGCGACGTGTGTGGTCGGCGATTTTTGTAATCAGCACGGTGAGCGCTAAACAGGTGGCGAGCAGGAAGTTGACGATTCCCCAGAGCCTCTTGACGCCGCCAACCCCCCGCGCCACAGCCTCGATGCTCAAGGACGTGACTCCCAGCACCACTGAGTTGAGCATGAGACCCAATGCGCCAGTACGCACCCCCATATCGTACACCGTCCCTTCTCCCACCTCCCCGCCATAAACCTCCTTCCCCATCCAATCAGTGTCGAACACCAGGAAAGGAAACCAAGCAATCCAGTTGAGACACGTCACCAAAAGCAAGATCCATATCGGCCTCTTCATCACTCGGAGAGCACCCCATGTTTCCCCAAAGCAAGGCATTGCTCGTGATCCTTCTTCTAATGCCTCTTCGTTCTCATCCGTACCACCAGCCTCTTTCGTCGGTTTATCACCCGACGACGGCTTTTTCTCCTTCACGTACGTCAGCGCAATGACGAAGACAGTTGTCCGAAGTCCGGTGTGGAGGAAGAAGCAGCTCTTGAGATTCGCGCAGTACACGTCGCAGGCTTTGGTCCTTGTGAACGGGAACATGCTGTGGAGGCGGTTGAACGATCCAGCGGCGTAGCCGAGGACGTTTCCGACGGCCATGAAGAACGAGAAGAACGAGTTCGCTGTTCTCGTCTTAAGCTGGTCGCCGGCGGCGAGGTCGGCCAGAAGTGCCCGGCACGGCCCCTGCAGCATGTTGTTGGCGACGTCGAGGATCCAGAACCCGACGACGAATATGACGATGGCGCGAGGGCGGATGTTATTCTCCAAGGAGTCACCAAACATGTGGCCCATGTCGGCAGCGTAGCCGATGAGGAAGGAGGCGACTGCGACGCAGAGACCGCCGGCGGCAATGAAAGGACGGCGGCGTCCGAATCGGGAAGTGCAGCGGTCACTGTGATAGCCGACTATGGGTTGGACGATCATGCCGGAAATGGGCCCGCAGAGCCAGATAAAGGCGGTCCATTTGTCGGGGATGCCGAGGATTTGGACGTAAGGGGTCAAGAGAGAAAGCTGGATAGCCCAGCCGAACTGAATGCCGGCGGCGGTGGAGGCGACGGCGATGATCTTACGTAAGGGACTTGGCTCAAGGGAGGTAGCGGGCTCGAGTTGCAGAGAGGAAGGCTTAGCAGTGTCGTTGGTGGTGGGAGGAGGCGGAGGCTTGGAGGGATCCATGGTTGAAGAAGAGAGAGAGAGAGAGAGAGAGAAGGAAAGAAGAGTATGAAATGGGTGAGTTGAGTATGAGTGGGAGAGACCTGAATTTATAAGGGTGTTCGGGAAGAAGGGAACACTCACTGGGTGGGGGTGGCTAAGCTTATCCGCTATGTGACAGAGAGAGCAGTTACGTCTCTCAATCTTATATTAAGGGCGGAGTATAATTACAAAAACAGTGGTTTACAAATATTTGTATTTTCATTCTTATTCTATGCATGTTTTTAACACTATTATCTAGTGTTTTTTTTTTTTACCAGAACATTACTGCTATCTCACTTGAAATTATAAGTAACATCTAACTCAAGACCTCGTCGAAGCTTTTATGTTATTTGGACTACAAGATTATTATCCACTCTGTATGCTTTTCTTATTGTAAAGTGTAATTAGCCAAGTCCTAATATAAAAAAATGCGTCTAGTTATACTTTTTCCCATAATTTTTCCTTATTTATTATTGCTATAATATCACTATCTCATTCTTACCAGTCACATATTTCTCATACCTTTGACCAGAAAATTATCAAAAACAATTCAACGCTTAAAATCCTTACTTTAAGGGCTTGTTTGGTCTGAGGGAAGGGGAGGGAAAGTGAGCAGAGGAAAAATTTATTTGAGTTGAATTTAAAAAAAATTAGAGAAGTGGGGTTAAAAATTTTTAATTAATTTTTCTTACTCTTTTATCTTATATATTCTCTGTATTAAAATTTTATTACCCCATTTTTTAAATATTTTAAAATTCAACTCATAAAAATTTTCCCTCCTCTTCAAATCCCTCACACCAAACAGACCCTAAAAGGACTTTGAAAATCATATACATAGTTAAGATTAAATTTATTACTAAATCTTACACTCTACAGATTTGAAGAAAATTGCCATTAAATTTTAATAAAATTATTATCAAAGTATATAGTAAAATGGTAACTTTCTTAAAACTTGATAACAATTTTACATGTAAACTTGATATATGCATTTAGTACTAAATTAGTTGAATATAATGTTCTGCTCGCTTTTCTTTTATGGTGGGGACGAGTTGGTTGCTTAATTTGTAGAGTACTTTACAAATCAAATTCCATATACATTCTTAGTTATTTTGTACTATGAATTAACAATATATAGAAGACAAAACATTGCACATCAAAATTCAAACCGCGTCGAGTTACAAGTCGATCTGAATTAATTTTTTTGACTTGTCATCGTCATCAGTTACGTGGGAGAGGGAGCAGAGCAGTAGACTTTATATGTGTACATATTTAACTTAAAATGCCAGCATGGCAACATGTGGGTCATTTCTATCTAATGCTGCCAAAACATAATTATAATGACCTTCTAAATGGTCCTAGTACGAGTTTAGCACTGGTTTTTTCCCAAAAAAGAAAAAATCAAATTATTTATTTTTATCCAATTTTAATTTACAAAAAATATGTAAATATAGTATTTTCCCTTATAACGTCATTAATATTATCTATCCTGAAGAGAAAAACCATAACCATAAATGAATGCCATTTTGGTCATCGAAGGGTAACCGAAACTGTGAAAGTTGTGCAGTCAATAAATTAAACTTAGAAAATTGGGATTTAAACGTTTGTAGTTAAAAGAAGCTTGAGACAATATCGCATAACTCAAATTATTGCCAATATGAGTAGTTTTTTTCTATCGTCTAAATTGAAATTAAATAATAGTATTAATTTTATATTCTTAGAAAAAAATATTTTCATCTTAGATATAGTCAAAATGATCATACAATATTAATTAATTCATCTAGGTAACCTTTTTTTTTTTGTTATTGTGCATATATTAATATATATAGATATATTGACCTCAAGGTTACCAAGGAGTTTGTTTTAATTTGGTCGTAAGTGTAACATCTTAATTCATTCTATCTCTTAAATTTATATTTTTTCCTTAAATCATCCTTATTGATGGTATATGTAAAGTGAGTTTTCATCTATGTGGTAGAGTAATTTATAATGCAAATGATTCTTTTTAATATTATCATGCAGGATTCAGTTCGAGATTCGTGGTTGCCATTCGAACATATATATCTTTTATAGGACTCGAACTCTAGAGCTCAAAGAGATTTAACGGGCCCTTACAATGTTAGACCAACTCTATATTAGTTTTATAATGCAAATTATTAGAATGAGTATTTTAGTAAAGCTTACATTTTTTTTTTACCCTGGCAAAAAAAACATATATGTTTTTACAAATATTTCACTTAAATAATTCCGTTAATAGTTATAAATTAGTTATTTAAATCGTACATTTAAAACTGGAAGGGTACGTATTCTTCGACCATTCTTTCATAAAGACAAGTGTATGTTAGCGGCGGTTGCTTTGTTTTATTACTGAAAACGGTGAAGAGATGCATTTACTTATTTGTTCATTGAGTGTAAAAAAGATTCATTTAGGAAATAAATTCCACTAACATACAAATTAATGGACTTAAAAGTGTTCATTGCATTGCATGTTGACCCCAAAAAAAAAAAAAAAAAAGTGTTCATTTCCCATTTGCACTCCACGAGTGGTGCGCAGCAGAGGATCCAAACTCACCCGACATTAATCCATTAATTCTTATTCATCAGTATGTGAACATACGTAATTGCTTTCATATTTGTTTACCGTAATGGAAACTCAATAATACTGTGGAAGAACCAATGAACCTGTGTGTATCCCATGTTGGACTCAACTTGTACGCGAATTACTTTTTTGAAACTAGTTTTCTATTGAATGAACCATTGTAAGAACATGTATTAAATAGTAGATATCAAGGATTGTGACGTGTTGGAGCTTTTACAAAATTGCCCTCATTGACTACACTTGTTAAAACTTAAAAGCGTTATTGAAATGGTAAATACTTTAATAAATATTGTTATTCACGTTGTAAATATAATCAATAATTAAAACATTATATTCTTGTTTATAAAAATTGATATTTAATCATTGATTATACTTATAACGCAAATGACAACATTAATAAAGGTATTTACTATTTTAACAACACTTTCAACAAGTGTAGCCAGTGAGGGGCAATTTTGTAAACACAACAACACTTAGGAATTTATGAGGTATTTTTGGAAAACTTATTCTCTCCCATATCTGTCTTTTTGCCGGTGTTCTCAAGCTCGGACCGGACTGGCCGGTCTGACCACGAAACCATCAGATCGGTGGTTTGATATGACAATTGACCCCGGTTGAATTGGTTTTCATGCGATTTGATTGGTTTTCTCACGGGTTGATCGGTTTTTTTAATATTTTATTCAAATTTTCATATAAATAATTCTAAAATCTTTCATTTCTTACCGATCTAACCCCAGTTTGACTCCGATATGATCCACTAACTCTTGACCCAGTACCCCGACCGGTTTAATGATCGGTCCGAGTTTCAAAACCTTGTTTTTTGCAGAGTACAAAAAAACGGACCGGACCGGCCGGTTCGACCGGTTGAACCGGGAACCGGTCCCTGGTTCGGTCCGGTTTGATCAGTAAACCGGTCAGACCGGTAAAACTGGTGGTCCAACCGGTTGACCCGGTTTCTTTCTTTCTTTTTTTTTTTAAAAATTTTCCAAATTTTTATTTTGTGTTTTTTGAGGGCAAAATGGAAAGTTGAAGACTAAAATGAAGAGAAAAATAGATAAAGAAAGAAAAAATCTAAAAAAATGAAGAAAATAATGAAAAAAATTATTTAAAAATATATAATAATTATAGGAAATGAGATATATTTATATAAGTATAGATATTATAACTAATACTAATAGATTTTAAACATTTTTTTCTAAAAATCTTTATTTTTATCTATAGAAGTTTAAAAATATATTAATATATATTATCACTAATAAATTATAATATTTTAATATGATCGGTTCAACAACCGGTTAGACCCCGATTGACCCATTAACCCTTGAACCTGTGCTGTGACCGGTTCATTGCCCGGTCCGATTTTCCGTTCCTTGGTTTTTTGCATGTTCAAATGACCTTTTAGGATTTTAGGAATTTATGAGATATTTTTCAAAAATTTTCCCTTTTATAAATTTACTATAAGCGACACAAATAGTGAACTACATAGTGAATAAAACATAAAAGTAATAAGAATAAAATACTCTAATCCCTCTTTATATCCTAAGCTTAAAAAATGATTATATCCTTAAATCCTAGATCAAATAAATAAAAAATAAAATACTCTAACTATCCTTCCCTTTTATTTTGAAAATATATATTTTAATCCAAACCATTAACAATGTTAAGGAACATTCTAAAAATATTTTTGAAATATATGTTTTAATTAAAAATCATGTTAAAATAAATCTTGTTTACTAACTTACCCCTCATTATGCCAAATCCTAATTTATCTTTTTAAGTATATTTCATCAAGCATATGCTTACTGAAACATGTTTAAAAATTTTGAATTATAATATATTAATACAAGGATCTCAAAGTTATATCACTTTAATAATTTTATAATTTAAATGAAAATAAATATTTATGGTTGCAAAACGTTTTAGTCGACATATGCATTTAAATGATAAGTAAGTTTTAATAAATAAAAAAAATTAAACACTTAAATATATTGAGAATAAAAATTTATAATTATAAAATTAATAAAATTTGTAATATGGTGTCAATTTAACAGGATGACAAAAAAAATTGTAAATATGTATTCAAATTATTTTTTTATATAAAGATATGAGGTTAAAATATTATCAAGCACTATTCAATTTATATTAAGGATGACCTAGATGGAAGTTGAATCTCAAAACTATAATGGAGTTTTATGCTGTATATATTTTGATTTTAAGGAAGGTATATATAGGTTTTTAAAATAGAAGGAATGTTTTTATATGTTAAAGTAAATAGAGATAATGTTGATGTATTTTACTCAAGTTACAATTACTATATAACAAATTTCTTGTATTTATTTTAATTTTGCTAATTTCATTATTCATATACGGATATACCAATACTAATGATAACTAAGCTTATACTCATGCTGACTTTATCTTGGTGGGAAATTCGAACAATGTTGTTATTGGGCAACTAAGCCTACACTCAATAAATGTTCCATAGAGAGATTGGGGATGAAAGTTGTGGCGGGTGTGTTAGTGGCATGTGCTTATATATATATATATGTATATAATATGCCGTGTGTTATATATACCCACTCACTTATCACCAATTTAACTAAATTAATTGAGAACGAAATAACACACCATCAATACTTTGCAATTCAAAAACTTTGTTCATTATTTTTTTTTATTGATTATTTTTCTAAACAAAAACTTTTGTCAACTGTCATACCTAACCACAGAATGAATCTCATGGGTTTCATTTTGTTTTGTTGGCTTTTTTTTGGGTACACCATAGCCTGAATACTTGTTCAGGCCAACCGTCATCCATTATTCAAAAAATGGAATGGCAAACATACTCTCACGGTTTTCAATTCGTCACGGGATACCATGATGAATTGATTCTGTAATTACTTAATAACATCTCGTTATGAATTAGCAAGAGTCAAGTTTGTAATACAGAGTTTTTCTTCCGAACTTGTGGACCAAAGTTAGTAAGAGTCAAGCTTTTGAAACTTTCGATTTTTTTTTGTGAACTTGTGGATAGGGTTAAGGGAAAAATGAGCTCTAATAGGTCCTAACCTAAGTACACGGGCCTCACTTTCTTCTCCTGTTTTCTGTCCTCTCTTCTTTTTCTTAAAAAAATGGGATAATTAATTTGCAGGTCCTTATTATTTCAACCAATTTTTAATTAGGCCCTTATAATTTTTTTTCTTTTTATCAAGTCCTTATATTTTCACCTATTTTTAATCAAGTCCTTGTAGTTATTTTGTTTTTTATCAGGTCCTTATTATTTCACCAGATTTTTAATTGGGTCCTTGAAGATTTTTTAAAATTTTTATTTATTACTTTAATTGAAATTTAAATAAATGAATAATATTAAAATATAATTTATAAAAAATAAATTTAAATTATTAATTATATAATTCAAAAAATAATTAATAGAGTTAATTATTGATTATTAATTAATTAATTATAGTTCTATTTTAATTTTAGAGAAATTTATTATTATAATTCAAATTTTATTATTCCTCATAATATTTTAATTAAACTTATATTTTTATTATTTATTATTTATTTTTAAAATTATCTGAATAATAATAATAATAATTTTTTTTTCTAAAAAATGAATTGAATTATAATTATTTAATTAAGAATTACTAATTAATTATATTAATTATTTTTTAAATTATGTAATTATTAATTTACATTTATTATTCGTAAATTATATTTTAATATTATTCATTGCTTTAACTTGCAATTAAATTAGTAAATTAGAATCTAAAAAAACCTGCAAGGACCCAATTTAAAACCGGTGAAACAATAAGAACTTGATAAAAAGGAAAAAAAATACAAGGACTTGATTAAAAACAGATGAAAGTATAAGGACCTGATACAAAGAAAAAAAACTATAGGGACCTGATTAAAAATTGGTTGAAATTATAAGGACTTGCATATTAATTATGCCTAAAAAAATTATTATTACTAATCCAAGGTTAATCACGGGCCACCATTCTCTTATGACTCTGTGAATCCGTTTAAGCTCATATATCAATCCTTAATAACGAAGCTCTAACCATTGTGTTAAAACCTTAAGTTCTAGAATCAATTTCACATCTAAAGTTGACATGGGATGCCATCGAGACTAACAATCACTTAACATGAGTTTTATACAAGTTCATCATTGTCTCGGCCCCAAAGAAGAGAAGGGCAAACGCACCCTCACAATATTCAATTCGATAAGTGGATATCGTAATGAATTAATTATGTGATTAGTTCCTAACATCTTCTATCGTTATCTTATTTTGTAACATTGAGTTTCATCTTGAATTGTATACAGTTTGTTTGACAAAAAAGAAAAATTGAAACTCAAATGGCTAATCAAAGGATATACATGTGTGTGTACACGTAAATGATAGGCTTTTTGACTTATAAGATTAGTGGACATATGTCCATGTTAAATGAATTAGGGTGCGTCTCTACTAATGGTTTAAGCTTGTGGGATGATGATGGCTAGTGCTTCATTTTTAAGGTTTGGTTTCAGAATTATCACATGTGCAAATCTTAGTTCCATTGAAAGATTCAAAGATGAGCCTATTTTAAGAGGGAGGGAAAGATAAACTTTACTCAATAAAGACAATGATACTCACCCCAATTCCTTTCAATCCAAGTTAACCATGAGCCCACCATTCTCTTACAACTCTGTGAACTCGTCCAAGTTCTGATATCAACCCTTAGAAACAAAGCGCTAACCATCATACCATAACCTTACGTTCCAGAATCAATTTCACACTTAAGTTATGAAAAATAATTAGGATTTATTCTTTCCTTTATATAGATCTTATGACATTTTTATTACATCCATTGTAATTTCATTCACTGCTTTTGTATATATAAGTTGGTATGGGAGGACCTAAGGATCCACTGCCAACACAATTTCAGACATAAGTCCTTGATTAGGATTTCTTCTTCTTTGCTTTTTTATGTCCATAATTTTTTGTTATACTATGATTTTGGATGATTTTTTCTTAGTCATCATTCCTTTTATCAAAATTATAACAAATTTATTCAGATTCTTAGCATCCAAATCATTTTATGTCTTAATTTCTCTATTTCAAAAATAAGAATATAATATAATCTTCCACTGCATCGTTCCAAAGTCATGAACTTGTGAATTTGGCTTTGAATTTCTCAATCTTCTTCATCATAAGTAAGAATATATGATTTCTCTTATTTTGATGTTTGCATTTTTTTTAGGTGTGGGTGCTGGAGGACCAAGGGCGATGCCCATACACATCGGCCCTGATATGAGGTTGCCAACGAGGGCGTTAGTGGATCAACAAGATTTTTCGTGTCAGATCGTTTTTGGGCAATGCAAAAAGCAAACTCACTACCCAAAAAACCGAAAAGAACCCTCATGATACTCAACTCGATTATCATAATGATTTCATACTCATGATTAGTTAGTTATTAGGCATAAATGAGTTTTGTTAATTGGGTTTTTAGAAAAATTTAATTTTGACAGTTTATCTTGGGAATGAAAGTTTATCTTGTTTTTTTAACTGGCTTTTAAACAGATTTAATTGTTCCATAGAGAGATTATGGTATGAAAGCTATGGTCGGTGTGTTAGTGGCAGGTGCTTATATATATATATATATGATGTGTGTTATATATATCCACTCACGTATCACTAATTAAACTACCATGCTCACGTACCATCCAATTCATGCAGTATTTCTCTTCCTGTGTTCTTTACAATTCAAAAAAAAAAAATTCATTATTTTTTTTAAATTTTTATTGATATATTTTCTAAACAAAAACTTGTGTCAATTGTCATCCCTAACCGCAAAATGAATTTCATAGCTTTTTTATTTTGTTTTGTTGGGATGGAGGCAATTTATAGTGAGTCAAATGATAACATAAATTCATGAGTCTATCCAAACAAATGTAGGCATTTTTAAATGTATTATTGAATAAAGAGAAAGAATTAGGGAAAATTGGGGCTAAGTCCCTATTTAAGATGTTAATTGGGGAATAGGACCTATAAAAAAAAAAGTAAAGCCTTGAGTTTCTTTGGAATAAATAAATAACCATATGAAATGATCACTCTACCTCAATAAAATGAGGATCTATCCTTTCTTTTTTTCCACTTATCAGTTCCCTCACCTAGGGGTGAGTAAAAACCAGGTGGTCTGGTCCAACCCGAACTGGTCCGATTCAGCCTGATCCAATCCAAATAAGAAACACAATGAAATCATACCATTCTAGATCAGATTGACTGGTCGGGTTGGATCGGATTCTAGATCAGGGGACCAGACCACTTGGACTGGTCCAAGTCAATTTTTAAAAAAAATATTTTTATAATTTAGATGTTACTTTATATTTTTTATTTAATGTTGTTGGAGGTTTTTTAAGGATTTATAATTAAGTTTTATTTCTTATGATGATTTTTATATGATTATAGGTATTTTTATTATCTTAATTATATTTATCATGTTTAAATCCTTTTTTTTCAACATATCTTTTTTTATTGTTGTTGGATATTCTTATAGATTTATGATATTTTAGTTTTTGATGACACGTTTTATATTATTATAGGTAATTTGTGGTCCTAATTGTGTTTAATAGGTTCAAATTTTACCTTCCAAAGAGGAAAAAACAAAAATAAAAAATATATTAAAATTAGGTCTTGGACTAGTTGGACCAGTCCAGTTAGTCCATCATACCCGGTCTGGTCCAGCCCGGCCTTGGGTTGGTGCTAAACTAGATTAGACCACAAGCTGCCTTGTGCAGCCTGATTTCCTCTCTAGACCAAACCTCGGGTTGATATCAAACCCGATCCAGTCCAGTCCATGCTCATCCCTACTCACTACCATTCACCCCCTCTCTTTCATCTTTCCAACTTCACCCTTCACAAACTGCATATCCCCCTCAAGCAAACTCCAACAACAAAAAATGGTGATTTTGGTAACTAATGACAGTGACCTCCATCTTACAACACAACATTAGATCTGGTGACTTCGTCTACCGCCTCTACACCGACCTTCTTCACTTACCCCCACATTTCTTCGATCTTTGTTGCCGTTCCCTCCCTCCCCTGTCTTCTGAACATGGTTGAAAACAAAAATCAAATTTCAAAAAGAAAAATAATAGATCTTATATAGTGCCAATCCATGACAAATTTGGTGATGGAGGAAGACAAAGAAGGAGATGAAGGTGAACCATGAATTGCAATTGACCTTCCACCAATTGCCAATGACATTTCATGAACTTCAAAGCTTCCAAGAATTGCAATTGAGCTTCCATGGTGTGTAAATCAAGTTAAAATGCAAGTGAACTTCCACGAATTACAAATGACCTTCCGTGGTATAAAAATTAAGTTAAAGTGTAAATACAAATGACCTTCCATAAATTGTATATAACCTTCCATGAATTGCAACTGAACTTTCGTGGTGTGCAAATTAAGTTAAAACGCAAGTAACCTTCACTCAAATGCAAATTCAAGCGACCTTCCGTAGTATAAAAATTAAGTTATAGTACAAATGCAAATAACTTTCCACGAATTGCAAATGACCTTCCACGAAATGCAACTAAGCTTCTGTGGTGTGCAATTTATCATTTTCTCGACATATCTATTTCTTCTAAAGGACCACAGATTTTAGGTACCGTTGGCCAATTAATTTTCCAATTAGGAACTTTTGGCCAATTTTCTCAAAAAAATATTGTTTTTGTTGATTGTGAGAGAAATAATTCTATAATTTACCAGGATCTAGATACTTGTTTTTTATAAATTAGAATGGTGGTATATTCTTGATCCTATGTTCATTCTAGTTTATTAGTTCAATACCACTTTCGAGACACAGGCATAAAAGTTTTACATTAATATAAGCTTTGAATATGTCAAAATGCTTGATTTTGGTGAAATGACTAGGTGGGTTTTAGAGCTTCAAATAAGTTTTAAATATATGTGTGCGCGCGCGAGCACAATTTGTAAAGCCTTCAATTGGACTTGGATGTGGTAGCATCTTAGGCGTGTCTGTAAATTTAGTGAAAGAATCAAAGTTTAACACATCCAAGGTGGGCCACAAAAAGACTATCGAAGTCTACTGTACAAGTTCCATGATTGTGAGAGGATTGAAGAGAGAAGAAAATGAGCAATACTATATGATAATGAGATGACATATAATGAAAGATGGACCAACATTAATATTCAATATAACAGAAATATTTGATGGGCCCTGCTTAGACAGCCTATACACAGCCACTTACAGTTATAATGACTGATCTCTTCTAATTAAGTCTTCCATATCATATTTTTCTGACCTTGAACATAAACAACAACACCCACTCTAGGCATCCATGAAAAAGCAAACAAAGAAAGGAAAAAAGTTTTTCCATATTAAACAGGTGAGCAAATGTAAATCCAGAAGAGTCCAACTATTTACGGCGCCATCCCCAATGTGGCCTTTTTTTAAAAAAGCATGGTGGCAGCTGATTTAGGGTGTTTGGGTTCACGTTTTGATAATTAGGTTTTTTTTTTTCAAAAGCAGCTTTTGAGAAAAAAAAACTTAAAAGTCTGGCTTTTCCAAAAAAAAGTCACTTCTGCCACCACTAATACAAACACAAACCATATTTACAATCTGGCTTTTATCCTATCTGACTTTTGTAAAATCATATTAAAAAAAATTTACTTCTGTCACCATTAACCCAAACGGGCTCTTAATGGAAGCCTCTAGCCACCATTGCTGCAGTATTCGCCATATATGGCGGAGGAGATGGCAGTATGAATATCGATAATAAGCCACTTATTGCTGCTGCCACTGCACCCACCACAAATGTTGGCAAGTTGCCGCCGCCAAACACAGCATCCCACGGTCCACTTGCCACAGAAATCACCATCTATACATGCAAATATGGACACATAATTAGTAAGTAGTATATTTGTTAGTGTCAATTAATTATATATATGGGTAAAAGCATATATGAAGTGAGGCCTTTCAAGTTCAAACCTGTGGAATGACAATTGAAAGATTGAGAACTCCCAAAGATAACCCTGTGAATTAATTGAAAAAAGGAGTTAGATGATGTTTAATTTAATCTCAAAACGAAACTGAGTGGATTGATTAAGTTAATGAAAAGTGTTAGTTACCTTGGCCTGCCCCTGAACTGTTGGAGAATATAGATGCAAGAGCAAAAGGAATACTGAAAGTAATCTGCACAATACAAAAAAGAGGCAGTTATAGACTTATAGCGCAGTTTTTTCACTTTAGCATCAAAAATTTTTTTTTTATGAATGCATTTTTGACCTTCGGTGCACCACCTTCCAGGTATCTGGCGTTAACCTAAAAGCCAATACCGGATTTACCAGCATGGGTCCCAGACAACCGACTAGTCCTAGCGCCCTCAATCGAATAGATCCGAAAGGAAACCACCTCTTTGAGATGCCCTATGGAAGAGAGCTCCCAGCAGAAATTCTCTACACCTTCCGTTTCCTATGATTGAACCCAGGAATGGATTGGTGTGGCGCAGATGTCGGATTGGTGTGGTGCAGATGTCTATCCATCTGCGCCAACTTCTACTGGTTAGCATCAAAAAGCTTTTCCAACATTTTTATGATTCCCACCCTCTCCCCACTCTTGTTTCTGTACTAGAAGCTGCTTCTCTAGTGTTGGAACAAATACTAAACTGAGTTTTTTTTTCTTTTAAGGAAATCTAGTTTTGGATTGCAAATGGATATTTTGTCGCGAAAAAGTCATGAGCATTAATGGCACATCCAAATGAGGTCACAACTTTTTATGGGGTTTATTGGATATCAAAACAAATGACGGAAGGAAATATCATCCACTATCTCCTGTAGTACCGGCCTAAAATTTATCAGCCAATAATTTATAACTACAACCAATCATATATAATAAAAAAATCAGCATAAATAAATTTGTTAGTTGCCTACAATCAGAGCCAGTATGCAGACTACAATAATGACAAACGAAAAAAAATCTATTCTCTTAATAAAATTAAAATGGATAGAGTAGAAAAGTCCATAATTTTTCTTATCTAATTCTTGTTACGTGTTCGCTTCCTGAAAAAAAAATAAAATGGAAAAATCGAAATTGTCGAGCCCCATGCCCGAATTAGCTGTTCATATTTTTTTAAGGGAAAAAAATAAAAAAAAATACCACTTGAACTTCAAAATCCCAAATCAATGATTTCCCAAAAACTTCAGTTATCAATTGCTATACTTCTTTTATCAATCTCATTACTCTTATTTTCAACAAAACCAATTTGGAATTTTGAAGTTCAAGTGGTATTTTTTAGTCGTTTTCCCAAAATATAATCACCAAAACTTTAAAAATTAGCAAATAAGATTGTTTGTTTATTAATAGCAAATAAGATTGGGAAAATCCCTAAAAAAGAACTTTAAAATAGGGAAAAAAACAAAAAGGTGATCTGAATTTTCATATTCCCCTAGAGTGCTAGTGCCTGAACTAGAATTTTCCAAATTGAAATGAAATTACGTAAGTAACCCTGATAGTTTTTAAAATGAAAATAGTGAGGGAGGCATTATAAGAGCGGTCATGCGCAAAAAACAGGTTGGGACTCTACATCTCCGTCTGCCATCTTGAAGTCTTTGATATATTTGTTGTTGGAAGTATCCCTAATCCCTTTGATAATGAGTGGGACCAAATAATTGAATCAGCGTAGTTGCTAGAGCTTGGGTTCCTCACACTGAGAGAGGAGAGTGGCTGGGAAGTCGGTGTGGTCAATTTTGAGGAGAAGGGACAATCTGAACACTTCGTTGCTTGAGTTGGTAGAAGAGTGGGTGGTAATTACTTGTTCGCTAACTTAAGCATCGGAGTGTCTAGTTACTTTTTTTGCAGGATCCTCTGTATATGCGCTGAAAAATAGGGATAAACATAGAAGAGGTAACTATTAAGAACACTCAAGTGATCAAAAGAAGTGATAAATAAGTTAGGAAAATCACTCGAGTGAAACTATTCAGCACTCGAGTGATACTGTAATTACTCGAGTGTTTCTCAGCACTTGAGGGTAACCAGAGAGTGATTGGGTCAAGTCCCACAGCACTCGAGTGATTATGAGATTCTCTCGAGTGAGTTTTAGGGTTCCTGGCCATCTTATTCCAGCACAGCACTCAAGTGAGACACTAAGCACTCAAGTGATCCCCAACACTGAAGGGTAATCAGAGAGTGATTGGGTCAAGTCCTATAGCACTTAAGTGATTATGAGATTCACTTGAGTGAGTTAAAATCTTATTCCATTATAGCACTACTACTGTGGATGAATGAACCTGTGAAAGTCTTATATGACATTGGGAAAATGTAATGGTGTATTGAGAAAGGCTAATCTCGATTTGGGAAAATGGTTTTTTTAGTGGGGACTTGAGTGATTAAATAAAAACAGTGTCACTTGCAAGGTACCTAATAGTGATATTTAAAAATCTCCCCTTACTCAAGTCCCAAATCGAGATTAGGTTTTATCAATACAGTGTTATATTTTCTCAATGTCATATAAGACTTTCACAGGTTGAAGCAGTCGAGTCCCACATCTATTACTCGAGTGATATGCAAAAGCAGTGTATCACTGTCAGGTACCTAGAAAGTGACATAGTGTTTTTGTATATTACTTGAGTGACAGATGTGAAACTCAAGTGATTGAACTTGTAAAGTCTTATAGGATATTGAGAAAATGTAGCAGTACAATGTATTGATAAAAGCTAATCTTGATTTGAAACTCGAGTGACAGGAGACTTTTAAATATCACTATCAGGTATTCATTTAATCACTCGAGTGACATGTTCAAGATTCGAGTGATTGGGTGATTTGCAAGTATCACCATCGGATACCTTATAAGTGATATACTTATTTAACATAAATACTCGAGTGACAGATTCAGAACTTGAGTGAATCAAAAATTTTGTACATATTCAGAACTTGTCATCGTTGTCGACTTCTTCGCTGGAGAAATTTTTCAATATGCCTAGTCCGTAATCTCGAAATGGGTGGACGAATACATATATCAAATTGGGTTGGTTTGAGAGATTGTAGAAGACAAGTCGACGAATACAAAGATCGGTGTTGATGTGAGAGCTAGAGAAATTGCAGAAGCTGTATATAGTGGTAGAGATTGAAGATCTAAAGCCCGCCGTCACTGGAGAAATAGTCTCCTTTGCTAGAGGAGGCCATTGTCGCCATTGTTGGAGGAGAATATGATTTTGTCAAAGGATGGAAAAGATGATTTTGTCAAGGGCAGTGGTATAATTTTCTTTTGCTTTCAAAAATGACAAATCAGATACTAACACCTCTGTAAGATAATGCAAATTAAGATCATCTTTTTTTCTTTTCCTTATTTTAAAGTTCTTTTTCAGATATTTTTCCAATAAGATTCTAACTTGTTAGTTTTCCAATATCCACAAACGACTTACCGCAAGAGGGATACCCAGCACTGCAAAAAGAACCAACGCGCCACCTTTCACCCAGGAGGACGGCGGAAGAGGCTCCAAGCCGCCGGGAACGACGGCGTAGCGCCGTGTGTGGTGGGCGATTTTTGTAATCAGCACGGTGAGCGCTAAACAGGTGGCGAGCAGAAAGTTAACGATTCCCCAGAGCCTCTTGACGCCGCCAACCCCACGCGCCAGAGCCTCGATGCTCAAGGACGACACTCCCAGCACCACTGAGTTGAGCATGTGACCCAATGCGCCCGCCCGCACCCCCATATCGTACACGTTCCCTTCTCCCACCTTCCCGCCATAAACCTCCTTCCCCATCCAATCAATGGCGAACAACAGGAAGGGGAACCAAGCAATCCAGTTGAGACACGTCACCAAAAGCAAGATCCACATCGGCCTCTTCATCACTCGGAGAGCACCCCATATTTCCCCGAAGCAAGGCATTTCTCGTGACGATCTTGATTCTTCTTCTAATGCCTCTTCGTTCTCATCCGTACCACCCGCTTCTTTGGTCGTTTTATCACCAGACGACAGCTTTTTCTCCTTCGCGTACGTCAGCGCAATGACGGAGACAATTGCCCGAAGTCCGGTGAAGAGGAAGAAGCAGCTCTTGAGATTCGCGCAGTACACGTCGCAGGCTTTGGTCATCGTGAACGGGAACATCTTGTGGAGGCGGCTGAACGATCCAGCGGCGTAGCCGAGGACGTTTCCGACGGCCATGAAGAACGAGAAGAACGAATTCGCAGTTCTCGTCTTGCGCTGGTCACCGGCGGCGAGGTCGGCCAGAAGTGCCCGGCACGGCCCCTGCAGCATGTTGTTGGCGACGTCGAGGATCCAGAAGCCGACGACGAATATGACGATGGCGCGAGGGCGGCTTTTCTTCTCCAAGGAGTCACCAAACATGTGGCCCATATCGGCGGCGTAGCCGATGAGGAAGACGGCGACTGTGAGGGAGAGAGCGCAGGCGGCAATGAAAGGACGGCGGCGTCCGAATCGGGAAGTGCAGCGGTCACTGTGATAGCCAACTATAGGTTGGACGATCAAGCATGAAATGGAGCAGCAGAGCCAAAAAAAGGCGGCCCATTTGTGGGGGATGCCAAGGAGTTGGACATAAGGGGTCAAGAGATAAAGCTGGAGAGCCCAGCCGAACTGAATGGCGGCGGCGATGGAGGAGACGGCGATGATCTTACGTAGGGGACTGGGCTCGAGTTGGAGAGAGGAAGGCTTAGCAGTGTCGTTGGTGGTGGGAGGAGGAGGAGGAAGCTTGGAGGGATCCATGGTTGAAGAAGAGAGAGAGAGAGAGATCAGAGAGAATGAGAAAATAAAGGTAATGAGAGTATGAAATGGGTGAGGAGAGTACGAGGGGGAGAGGCCTGAATTTATAAGGGAACACTCGCTGGGTGGGGGTGGCGAAGCTTATCCGTTATGTGAGACCGAGAGAGCAGTTTATGTCACTGTGCCAGTAACGCCACTGTAGACTACTCATGGTTACGCCTCCACGCGTCTAGATTTTAGAGTCGGGAATACGGGCCGGCCCAGCCTTACAGAGCCGGCCCTTCAGGGGCTTGGATTTAAACAGGCCGGCTCGTTTAGGCCCATTTATTAAAAAGTATAATATTTTTTAGGCCTTTGGCCCTACAGGACTGGCTCTTCACGGGCTCGGGCCTAAATGGGCTTAAACTCATTTTAATTCAAAAAAATTTCTTTTTCAAGTTTTACAATTTATTTATTATTTTGCTTTAAATTGAGATACATTATTTTTAAAAATCATAAATTTTTAGTTAAAATAATCATTTAATGTCCAAATTAACATATTTTTTAAAGTTTAAATTAATAAATCATTGTAGAAAATAAAATAAATCAATCCAATTAATAAGTGTTTACCTGTTATTAATACTCTATTAGGTATTTAGGTGTCTCTCATATTGATAATTTGATATAATGATATTATATTTATTAATTTATTTTTAAAAAAATATTAAACGAGCCTAAAAGAGCCAGTCCTCAGGGCTGCAGGGTTCGCCTTACAGGGCCGGCCCTTTTAGACCCGCTTCTCTTTTTAGCCTCTAAATCATAAGCCCGGCCCCTAAAGGGCTCGGGCCTAAACAGGCCGGCCCAACGGGCTCGGCCCGAATTCCCGACTCTACTAGATTTATTCTTTCAGATTAGAAAAAAACTTGGTAATATTTCTCATAATTTATATAATAAAAGATATATTTATCTACTAATTTAACTATATTTAGAAATTTAATAGTATAATATGTATTTTCTTAAACACTCTAATTATATTTCTTAATTTTTTTCCTCACTCTCCTTTTTTTTATTATTGTCGAATGAGCATCAACAGGATAAATTATAAAAAGATTGATAAATATAAAACATATTCTTTATATTTAGGACTAATATTAACTCCTCAATTTTTTTCTATAATTTTTCCTTATTTATTATTACTATAATATCACCATCTCATTCATACCAGTCACATATTTCTCATACCTTTGGCCAGAAAATTATCAAAAACAATTCAAAGGTTAACATACTTACTTTAAAATGACTTTGAAAATCATATACTACATCGTTAAGATTAAATTTATTACTAAATCTTACACTGTACAAAATTTGAAGAAAATTGCCATTAAATTTTAATAAAATTATTATCAAAGTATATATTAAAATGGTAACTTTCTTAAAACTTCATAGCAATTTTACATGTAAACTTAATATATGCATTTAGTACTAAATTAGTTGAATATAATGTTCTGCTCGCTTTTCTTTTATTGTGAGGACAAGTTGGTCCCCTTTTTCTTAAACTAAATTAGTTTAATTTTTGTAACTTTAAATGCTAATAATTTTATTTTGGGAAACCTTATGGTACATTTTAGCTAGGTAGCTATTGGTTGCTTAATTTGTAGAGTACTTTACAAATCAAATTCCTTATACATTCTTAATTATTTTATATGAATTAACAATATATAGAAGACAAAACATTGCACATCAAAATTCAAACCGCGTCGAGTTACAAGTATGAATTAATTTTTTTGACTTGTCATCGTCATCAGTTACGTGGGAGAGGGAGCAGAGCAGTAGACTTTATATGTGTACATATTTAACTTAAAATGCCTGCATGGCAACATGTAGGTCATTTCTACCTAGTAGTGCTGCCAAAACATAATTATAATGACCTTCTAAATGGTCCTAGGGATGAGTAAAAAATTCAGTGGTCCAGGGAGCCCAGTCTGATCCGATCTGACCCGATCCAATCTGATAAAAAATATTTGGCTTGGAGCATCTTCCGACATATCAGACCTGACTGATCTTTTCGGGTTGGATTGGATTTCGGTCCAAGGCCTCAGACCCCTTGAACTGGTCCGGTCTGACTAGGGTAGTGCATTTTTTTTTTTTACACGCCATGCCCCCACGCTCTCCCACGCCAAAGTCATGGGTTCACTTTAGATTAGAGGCTTCTTTTCTTTCGTTAGTCTCTCTCTCTCGTTTTCTACATCCCAAAGTCGTCATCTCCTTCTCTGCTCCCATCACTCTGTCTCTTTCTCTACAGTGCCGAGTCATTGCTGCAATCTTGGCATCAAATTGATCCCTCTGGTTCTTCTTCATCAGCTCTCAACATTGCTTGTTCTTTTTCAGGTTTCCCTCAAATGCTTCAATTTCAAAGATTTATTGGAAATATTTTCAGATCTTTTTCAAATTGCTCTTCACATTGTCGTAGTTTCAAAGTTTTCTTCGGTTGAATGTTTTTAAAGGATCAAATGCTGCATATTGTGAGGCTTCTCATCTCCTATTGCCTATAGCCCCTGTTCACCCAAGGTTTATTTTT
Source organism: Inga leiocalycina (assembly GCA_963242795.1). NCBI lineage: Eukaryota > Viridiplantae > Streptophyta > Magnoliopsida > Fabales > Fabaceae > Inga > Inga leiocalycina. The sequence goes on along the minus strand of OY725320.1, from coordinate 91,085,904 downwards.
TTAATTTTTTTAAAATAGAACTATGATCTGATAGACCAGTCTTCAACTTGAAGGATCAAACCCGATCTAGTCTACCATCGGGTTTGTCTCAGATCAGACTAGATCTCAGACCACAAAGTCTAACCTGACCTAATTTCAGACCAGAACTTAGGTTGAGGTTGAACCCGGTCTGGTCTGGTCTTTACTCAACCCTAGGTTCTAGTATGAGTTTAGCTTTGGTTTTTTTTCCAAAAAAATAAAATAAAATAAATTATTTTTATCCAATTTTTTTAAGTTACAAAAATATGTAAATATAGAATTATCCCTTATTACGTCATTAATATTATCTATCCTGAGAGAAAAACCATAACCATAAATGAATGCCATTTTGGTCATCGTAGGGTAACCGAAACTGTGAAAGTTGTGCAGTCAATAAATTAAACATAGAGAATTGGGATTTAAACGTTTGTAGTTAAAAGAAGCTTGAGACAATATCGCATAACTCAAATTATTGCCAATATAAGTAGTTTTTATCTGTCGTCTAAATGGAAATTAAATAATAGTATTAATTTTATATTCTTAGAAAAAATATTTCCTCTTAGATATATTAAAAATGATCATACAATGAAGGCAAAAAAAAAAAAAATGCTCATACAATATTAATTAATTCATCTAGGTAACTTTTTTTTTGGGTTATTGTGCATATATTAATATATATAGATATATTGACCTCAAGGTAACCAAGGAGTTTGTTTTAATTTGGTCATAAGTGTAACATCTTAATTTATTCTATCTCTCAAATTTATATTTTTCCTTAAATCATCCGTATTTATGGTATATGTAAATTGAGTTTTCATTTATGTGGTAGAGTAATTTACAATGTAAATGATTTTTTTTAATATTATCATCCAGGATTTAGTTCGAGGTTCGTGGTTACCATTCGAACATATATATCTTTTATAAGACTCGAACTCGAGACCTCAAAGAGATCTAGCGGGGCCTTACAGCGCTAAACTAACTCTATATTAGTTTTATAATGCAAATTATTAGAATGAGTATTTAAGTAAAGCCTAGCTATATTTTTTTACGCTGGCAAAAAAAACATATATGTTTTTACAAATATTTCACTTAAGTAATTTCTTTAATAGTTATAAATTAGTTATTTAAATCGTACAATTAAAACTGGAAGGTTACGTATTCTTCGACCATTCTTCATCCACCACTTACACGGACACCCCTGAGGCCCCCGCTCAAATTGTTCATTTAGCCACAGCCCAGAGCCCACTCGTCAGTTCAAAGTTCACTTCAGAAAGATTGTGGAAGCGGTCTAGCCGTCTAGTGGTGAGGTGAATCACTCCCGTCTCTCGTGTCTCCGGTCTCCGTCTCCGTCTTCCAGGTGCCTCTCCTTCGCTCATCACCTCTCCGTCGGGCTCAGTGCTTAACTCTGCTCTCTGGTTACGGTAATCAGATTTGCTTAACTCTGTGCTCTCTGTGCCACTCTCGTTATTTTCTATCTTCTCTCCATAAAGCTATCTTCATTCACACAAAAACATTACGCTTATTTTCGATATTTGTAATCTGAAACTGTGAAACATTTTTGGAAGAAACTGGCCAACAAAAGGGATCATTAATGTTTGCCTTGTGTGATGCCGTGATGGGGATGACCTAGTTGTTAGCCCCTGTTCTATTCTTGTACTTAAAATTTTGTTTTCATTGCTTTTTTTCAGGGAAGAGAGAGAAACAGGGAGTTTTGACTCAAAGTTTAAATTGCATAATATGAATCTAACAACTGACAAAGAGACCGATGGTTGGTTAATTCACTTAGATTACTCTGCCATAATCTAGAGCTTAATTTTGCAGAATCTAGTATAGTTGCTGCTATACAGTCTTTTTTGGGCTTATGTTCAATGTTTAATCTTCAAGATTATGTTCAAGGTTCATGTACAAATATATAGTATCGTTGCTACGATACAGTCTTTTTTGGTTTTTTGGGCTTTATTGGCCACTTAATAAATGTCATTACTTGTGAACTAAAGTATTTAATCTCATTACTTTTGGGCTTTGTTGTTTCCTTAACTAATTTCTTAACATATACAATATGTGTTTTTAGATAGATTAGGTATCATTGAAGGTGGAGAAGACAAATGAATGATAATGGATGCTTAAGAAGAAGAAAAATAGATCTCAATCATTTGTTTTCCATTTGTGTGTAATGTGATAGACTTGCTGATACTTGTTAGGATTAATGTGTTTAATTGATTGTTATGGATTGTTAGGTTTAATGTGTGTATGGATTGTATTAAAGTAAATTGAATATTGTTGTTGAATATTGTTAGAGATTATTATGGATTTATGATTGGGTTTTAATGTTCTGTGATGAGTTTTATATGATTGTATGTATTATTATGGTTAGATTCAAATATTGCCTCTCAAAAAAGGTAAAAATTAGAAGGAAAGAACCCTAAAAGGTCTTGGATTGCCTGGACCGAACCGGACCTCAAGCTGTCTTGTTCAGCCTGAGTTACTATCTAGATTAGACATCAGGTTAAGGCCAAACCCAGTCTGGTCTGGTTCATGATTAACCCTAACATGAGGTGCAACTTCGATGAGAACCTCCATCATGCCATCATCCAGGCGTGACCGTGGGTCTTCCCGTTTTGGGTCATCTTCAGGCCCACACTCATTTGTCCATTTACATCTCCAGGCCCACCAAGACCATGCTTTCTTCGGCCATTTGCGTCTTTAAGCCCACCCTCGTCAACCTTCCTTAGGCCATTTGTGCTTGATCTGCGCTCCTTTACATAACCAGCAAGCACCTTTCCATTAACTTATTATCAGTAGTGTCATTTCATAAAGGGAAAACCTCATAAAAAATATCTCACAGATTTCAAAATCCCCAAAATGTCATGCAAATAAGTAAAAAGACAAATTAGGAAAAAAGAAGAAATCAAGGATTGTGACATGTTGGGGCTTTTACAAAATTGCCCCCATTGACTACACTTGTTAAAACTTAAAAGCGTTATTGAAATGATAAATAATTTAACAAATGTTGTTATTCATGTTAAAAATATAATCAATGGTTAAAAAATTATATTCTTATCTGTAAAAATTGACATTTAATCATTGAATATACTTATAATGCAAATGACAACATTAATAAAGATATTCACTATTTTAATAACACTTTCAATAAGTGTAGTCAGCGAGGGGCAATTTTGTAAACACAACAACACTTAGGAATTTGAGATATTTTTGGAAAATTTATCCTCTCCCTTATCTGTCTTTTTGTATGTTCAAATGACTTTTTAGGATTTTAGGAATTTATGAGGTATTTTTGGAAAATTTTCCCTTTTATAAATTTACTATAAGCACACAAATAGTGAACCATATAGTGAATAAAACATAAAAGTAATAAAAATAAAATACTCTAACCCCTCTTTATATCCTAAGCTTAAAACAGGATTATATCCTTAAACCCTTGATCAAATAAATAAAAAATAAAATACTTTAACTATCGTCTTGGTGTACCTAAATTACATAGATCTTCCCTTTTATTTTGAAAATATACATTTTAATCCAAACCATTAACAATATTAAGGAACATTCTAAAAAGATTTTTGAAATATATGTTTTAATTAAAAATCATGTTAAAATAAATCTTGTTTACTAACTTACCCCTCATTATACCAAATCCTAATTTATCTTTTTAAGTATATTTCATTAAGCATATGCTTAGTGAAACATATTTTAAAATTTTGAATTATAATACATTAATACAAGTATCTCAAAGTAATATCATTTTAATAATTTTATAATTTAATTGAAAATAAGTATTTATGGTTGCAAAACGTTTCAGTCGACATATCACTACTACAGAATTAGGATATAACCACCTCAAAGGACATCCCAAATTTAAATTGGGTGGTTAAAAAGGTAGGCGGTGGCAATTTCGTAATTATATGTATGTAGGGGAAACCTTTAGACATCCCAAATTTGAATTTGAGACGCCTAAAGTTCTTTCCGCGCGCAATATAAATTTTGACAAATTTTTTTAGCACCAGGAGTAGGGCTTAGATGTCCCAAATGGGGTTTGGGAAGCCTAAAATCAGATTTTAGGCATCCCAATTGCCTTTTAAGACGTTTAAAGGTGACTTTAGGCATTCCAAATGAGTTTTGGGACCCCTAAAGGCGTCCCTGCGCATGTCAGACAAGTGTCTGACATGCGTCTTCTCCATTCCCACCATCTATCTCTCCTTTTTTACCAACTCCTCCCTCTTTCATTCATTTCATCGTCAACGCACGCCGTACCCCTCCCTTCTTCAATTTTACTCTTCCTTCTCCCTTCTTCTTTCAGCAAAGGACGTCTAGCCACCTCCACTATCCCTTGGTTTTTTTCTCCACCTCCTTTCCGTTGAAGAAGACGCACGCAACATCCCCTCCTCCACAGTGTCTTGGTGTTTGCTTTCCATTGTCGTCTACACCGCCTCCTCCACACACCGTTGTCTTCTTTGCTTTCTCCACCCTTCGGCGTAGCTCCTCCACCGTGCATAGCCGTAGCTCCTTCACCCTCAGGCGTAGCTCCTTCATCAGGTTAGGTTATTTTCTTTATTTCCTTTTTTAACAGAATATTTTATTTTCTTTTTGAAATATAAATTTAGTTGAAGAAATTATTAAATTAAAATTTGCAATGTGAAATAGGACGTTAAATTTCTTGTTGAAATATAAATTCTAGCTCACATAGAAATGAGTTTGTTAATTGTGCTTATATATTGGTTAAACATGACATTTAATATTTTTAGTGAAAATAATTGAAAACCTAGCCAATAGGAAATATCACGTTAATATATTGTTTGTATGTTTGGAGCTTGGAAATGTTTGTTTTATATGTTTGGAGGTTGGGAATTGAGAGGGAAAATATGTATATATTTTATTATAAATAAATGAAGCTTTTGAATGATTTTGATGAAATTAACAACAATTAAATAAAGTAATTTTTGTTTCTTTAATAGGATTGATTTTATTTTATTTTAGATTAGATTAGTAAGATTATTAATGTAGTTTCCTTAATTAAATATAGTAAGTGGTATGATTATTATTTGTGTAGTGGAGAGATAAGGTTACTTGAAATTTTGGGATGTCTTACTTTTAATGGGAACTGCTGTCGAAATTTTTGTTGAAAAAAGTGAAAAAAGGCAATCCCATCATATATCGTTGACAATTGTACTAAACGTGTGAGTGTTATTGGGAATGACTTAGGTGGTAACAAAATGGATCACAGTTGCATGAATGCTTTGAGAACTAGTGAAGAATATGGGAAATGGGTGGAACAAAATGGATCACAGTTGATTTTTATGATAGTGCTTGTCAAACATATAGAGTCCTAGGCGGGTCACGCAAGGGTGCAATTGTTAAAAAGCCAAAGTGGTTTTATTTGATAGTAAGTAGTTTCAATTCTAATTGTTTCATTGACGGTCGTTTTAGATATACCTTTATTGATTTTAACAACCAATTGTATGCCTTTGATTTAAAGTGCCCTCGACAACCTGGCAACACTGAATGCGGATATTATGTTATACTTTATATGTATAACATCACTCAAAGTGGAATTACTAACGATTTTGAAAAGGTAATCGCTTTTTCATTCTCAAATGATAATATTTTTGGTGTTCTAATCGAAATGCTCATTAATTCATTTGCTTGATTCATTTTATCAAAGCTTATTTTCTAATTTTCAGATTTTTGATAATGAAGATGCCCACTTACGTGAAGACCTTGATTTGATCAGAGACCTTTTGGCTGGACATCTTCTTCAACATATAGAGCAGTAAAATTTTTATTTATATCAGTTTGTAGTTGTGTGATGACAGCGTTTTGACACTTTCTTGTTGTTATTGTTGATATATATAGTAGTAAGTTATATGAGTTGTTACTGTATGTATATATAGTAAAGATTGTAGTGCTGGATGTCCTTACCATTTTGTAACGGACATTGTGGTTTATGTATATATTTTCTATTCTGTTTCTACAGTTTGAATTTGCTGGGTAATGCAGAATGTAAATGATCGTCTTTAAAAAAAATCAAACATTTCAATGTCCCAAATTAAGAATTGAGGCGTCTAAAGTCCCCCTTTGGAGGACTTTAGAGGTCCCAAATTGTCATCTGGGATGTTAAAGTCTCACTTTAGACGTCCCATTTTTTTTGGGCGTCTTTTCTTAAAACATACTACGCCCCCCATATAGACGTCCCCCTGTTTTTGGACGTTAAAAGTGCCAAAATTGGGACGTTAAAACCCTTTTTTGTAGTAGTGTATGCATTTAAATGATAAGTAAGTTTTAACAAATAAACAAAATTAAACACCTAAATATATTGAGAATAAAAGTTTATAATTATAAAATTAATAAAATTTGTAATATGGTGTCAATTTAACCGGATGACAAAAAAATTTTGTAAATATATATTCAAATTATTTTTTTAGATAAAGATATGAGGTTAAAATATTATCAAGCACTATTCAATTCATATTAAGGATGACCTAGATGGAAGTTTAATCTCTAAACTATAATGGAGTTTTATGCTATATATATTTTGATTTTAAGAAAGGTATATATAGGTTTTTAAAATAGAAGGAATGTTTTTATATGTTAAAGTAAATACAGATAATGTTAATGTATTTTACTCAAGTAATAATTACTGTATAACAAATTTCTTGTATTTATTTTATTTTTGCTAATTTCATTATTCATATACCAATACTAATGATAACTAAGCTTATACTCATGCTGATTTTTCCTTGGTGGGAAATTCGAACAATGTTGTTATTGGGCAACTAAGCCTACAGTCAATAAATGTTCCATAGAGAGATTGGGGATGAAACTGTGGCGGGTGTGTTAATGGCATGTGCTTATATATATATATATATATATGCCATGTGTTATATATACCCACTTACTTATCACTAATTTAACTAAATTAATTGAGAACGAAACAACACACCATCAATACTTTGCAATTCAAAAACTTTGTTCATTATATTTTTTTTTATTTTTATTGATTATTTTTCTAAACAAAAATTTTTGTCAATTGTCATCCCTAACCACAGAATGAATCTCATGGGTTTTATTTTGTTTTGTTCGGTTTGTTTTGGTACACCGTAGCCTGAATACTAGTTCAGGGCAACCGTCATCCATTAGTTTTTGTAATCTGCCCCGGGCCCGCTTTGGTTGCTTCTATGGAACATTCTATAGAAACAACTCAATGTGGGGTTGAGCATTGTCCCTGCTTGGCAATACATGGAGGAATTTCTGGAGGGAAAAATAATGGTAAAAAAATTCAAGAATATTTACCTGGGACGTGATAAACCGATTACCAGAAAAAATACATAGAATGTGATTATCGGGGGTTTTATGTCTTAAAGTCCTGACTAGGCCAGGTCAAACTTTAATTTGATAGACAAAAGCTTTATGAATGCCTGAATTTAGAAGAGGTGAGTTGTGTTCAATGTTTGTTTTCTTCTTCTAGCTCTCATTTAGACACAAAATTATGTGAGGCATATGCTTAACACTACTGGTTTATGACGCTAATAACTCAATGGATTTGCAAAGGATTCTAGTATATGTTACTGCTGACTTGGGTATACCATCGAGGCTAACTGTCAAGCAACAAAAGCCTCTTCTACACAATTTTATCTTTGGCCTTGCCCCCAAAGAAGGTAACAGCCTCAAAGAAGAGAACATTCAAAAAATGGAATGGCAAATGTGCTCTCACGGTTTTCAATTCGTCACAGGATACCATGATGAATTGATTCTGTAATTACTTAATAACATCTCATTATGAATTGGAAAGAATCAAGTTTGTAATGCATAGTTTTTCTTCCGAACTTGTGGACCAAAGTTAGTAAGAGCCAAGTTCGTGAAACTTCTGATTTTTTTTTTTGTGATCTTGTGGGTAGAGACAGAGTTAAGGAAAAAATAAGCTCTAATAGGTCCTAACCTAAATACATGGGCCTCACTTTCTTCTCCTGTTTTCTGTCCTCTCTTCCTTTTCTTAAAAAAATTATTATTACTAACCCAAGGTTAATCACGAGCCACCATTCTCTTATGACTCTGTGAATCCGTTCAAGCTCAGATATCAATCGTTAAGAACGAAGCTCTAACCATCCTATTAAAACCTTAAGTTTTAAAATCAATTTCACATCTAAATTTGACATGGGATGCCATCGAGACTAACAGTCACTTAACATGAGTCTTTATACAAGTTCATCATTATCTCGGCCCCAAAGAAGAGAAGGGCAAACGCACCCTCACAATATTCAATTCGATAAGGGGATATCGTAATGAATTAATTATGTGATTAGTTCCTAACATCTTCTATCGTCATCTTATTTTGTAACATTGAGTTTCATCTTGAATTGGTATACAGTTTGTTTGACAAAAAAAAAAAATGAAACTCAAATGGCTAATCAAAGGATATACATGTGTGTGTACACGTAAATGGTAGGCTTTTTGGCCTATAAGATTAGTAGACATATGTCTATGTTAAATGAATTAGGGTGCGTCTCTACTAGTGGTTTAAGCTTGTGGGATGATGATGGCTAGCACTTCATTTTTAAGGTTTGGTTTTAGAATCAACACATATGCAAATCTTAGTTCTATTGAAAGATTCAAAGATGAGCCTATTTTAAGAGGGAGGGAAAGATAAGTTTTACTCGATAAAGACAATGATACTCACCCCAATTCCTTTCAATCCAAGTTAATCATGGGCCCACCATTCTCTTACAACTCTGTGAACTCATTCAAGTTTTGATATCAACCCTTAGAAACAAAGCGCTAACCATCATACCATAACCTTAATGCCCCGTTTGGATTCTTATAGATTTATGATGTTTTAGTTTTTGATGACACGTTTTATATTATTATAGGTAATTTGTGGTCCTAATTGTGTTTAATAGGTTCAAATTTTACCTTCCAAAGAGAAAAAAACAAAAATAAAAAATATATTAAAATTAGGTCTTGGACTAGTTGGACCAGTCCAGGTAGTCCACCATACCCCGTCTGGTCCAGCCCGGCCTCAGGTTGGTGCTAAACTAGACTAGACCACGAGCTACCTTGTGCAGCCTGATTTCCTCTCTAGACCAAATCTCAGGCTGATATCAAACCCGATCCAGTCCAGTCCATGCTCACCCCTACTCACTATCATTCACCCCCTTTCCTTCATCTTTCCAACTTCACCCTTCACAAACTGCATATCCCCCTCAAGCAAACTCAGCAACAAAAAATGGTGATTTTGGTAACTAATGACAGTGACCTCCATCTTGCAACACAACATTAGATCTAGTGACCTCGTCTACCGCCTCAACACCTACCTTCTTCACTTACCCCCACATTTCTTCGATCTTTGTTGCCGTTCCCTCCCTCCCTCCCATGTCTTCTTAACATGGTTGAAAACAAAAATCAAATTTCAAAAAGAAAAATAATAGATCTTGTATAGTGCCAATCCATGACAAATTTGGTGATGGAGGAAGACGAAGAAGGAGATGAAGGTGAACCATGGTAAATCAGTAGAATAGAAGGTGAACCACGAATTGCAATTGACCTTCCACCAATTGCCAATGACATTTCATGAACTTCAAAGCTTCCAGGAATTGCAATTGAGTTTCCTTGGTGTGTAAATCAAGTTAAAATGCAAGTGAACTTCCAAGAATTACAAATGACCTTTCGTGATATAAAAATTTAGCTAAAGTGCAAATGCAAATGACCTTCAATAAATTGTAAATGACCTTCCATGAATTACAACTAAACTTCTGTGGTGTGCAAATTAAGTTAAAACACAAGTGACCTTCACTCAAATGCAAATGCAAGCGACCTTCCGTAGTATAAAAATTAAGTTATAGTACAAATGCAAATAACTTTCCACGAATTACAAATGACCTTTCACGAAATGCAACTAAGCTTCTGTGGTTTGCAATTTATTATTTTCTTGACATATCTATTTCTCCTAAAGGACCACAGATTTTAGATACCGTTGGCCAATTAATTTTCCAATTAGAAACTTTTAGCCAATTTTCTCAAAAAATTATTGTTTTTGTTGATTGTGGGGGAAATAATTCTATAATTTACCAGGATCTAGAAACATGTTTTTTATAAATTAGAATGGTGGTATATTCTTGATCCTATGTTCATTCTAGTTTATTATTTCAATACCACTTTCGAGACACAGGCATAAAAGTTTTACATTAATATAAGCTTTGAATTGTCAAAATGCTCGATTTTGGTGAAATGACTAGGTGGGTTTTGAGTGCTTCAAATACGTTTTAAATACACGAGCGCGCGCGGGCGCTCACAATTTGTAAAGCCTTCAATTGGATTTGGATGTGGTAGCATCTTAGTCGTGTCTGTAAAATTTAGTGAAAGAATCAAAGTTTAACACATCTTGTCACAAAAAAAAAAAAAAAAAAAAGTTTAACACATCCAAGGTGGGCCACAAAAACACTATCAAAGTCCACTATACAAAAACACTATCATCCCAATTCATTTCTGATTTGGTCCTTCTCTAGCTACAAGTCCATAAGTTTTTAAAACAGAGCAGATTCTTTTTTTTACTCCCAAACTTGTGAAACAGAGTTAAGGGAAAAATGGGTTCCAGTAGGTCTAGAGTATATGGGCCTCAATTTGTTCTCCCATTTTCTTTTTTCCCCCTTTTCTTAAAAAAATTGTTACTCCCTCCGGTCCTAAATATAGGACAAAATTTGTAGTGCAATTTGCACTACAAACTTTGTCCTATATTTAGGACCGGAGGTAGTACTAACCTCTTCAACAAGCCAATATTTAAATTTGTTAATTACTCTTCTCACTGAATACCTCCCTCCAAATAAAAGTATTTCATCCTCAGGAGTTCACTGAAATGTCAAACACTTGTGCTACATATGGAGCAGTTATGGCCAATGAGCAAGTTCCATGATTGTGAGAGGACTGAAGAGAGAAGAAAATGAGCAATACTATTTGATAAAGATATGACATATAATGAAACATGGACTAACATTAATATTTAATATAAAGGAAATATTTGATGGGCCCTGCTTAGACAGCCTATACACAGCCACTTAACTTTACAGTTATAATGACTGATCTCTTCTAATTAAGTCTTCCATATCATATTTTTCTGACCTTGTACATAAACAACACCACCTACTCCCAGGCATCCATGAAAAAGCAAACAAAGAAAGGAAAAAAGTTTTTCCATATTAAACAGGTGAGCAAATGTAAAGCAAGAAAAGTCCGACTGTTTAATGGAAACCTCCGGCCGCCACCGCTGCAGTACTGGCCATATCCGGCGTTGGAGATGGCAGTACAAATATCGATAACAAGCCACTTATTGCTGCTGCCACTGCGCCCACCACAAACGCCGGCAAGTTGCCGCCGCCAAACACAGCATCCCATGGTCCACTTGACACAGAAATCACCATCTATACACGCAAATATGGACACAAAAAATTAGTAATTAGTATATTTGTTGGTGTCAATTAATTAGTATATGGGTAAAAGCATAAATGAAACGAGGCATTTTAAGTGCAAACCTGTGGAATGACAATTGAAAGATTGAGAACTCCCAAAGATAACCCTGTGAATTTAATTGAAAAAAGGAGTTAGATGATGTTTAATTTAATCTCAAAACCAAACTGAGTGGATTGATTAAGTTAATGAAAAGTGTTAGTTACCTTGGCCTGCCCCTGAACTGTTGGAGAATATAGATGCAAGAGCAAAAGGAATACTGAAAGTAATCTGCACAATACAAAAAAGAGGTAGTTATAGCGCAGTTTTTTCACTTTAGCATCAAAAAGCTTTTCCAACATTTTTATGATTCTCACCCTCTCCCCACTTTCTTTTCTCTGCCAGAAGCTGCTTCTCTAGTGTTGGAACAAACATTAAAATAAGATCATTTTTTTTTTCCTTTTAAGGAAATCTAGTTTTGGATTGCAAATGGATATTGTCACGAAAAAGTCACGAGCATTAATGGCACATCCAAATGAGATCACAACTTTTCAGAGGGCTTATTGGATATCAAAACAAATGACAGAAGGAAATATCATACACTAGCTCCCTCAAAACCCGCCTAAAATTTATCAGCCAATAATTTATAACTACAACCAATCATATATAGTAAAAAAATCAGCATAAATAAATTTATTAATTGCCTACAATCAGAGCCAGTATGCAGACTATAATTATGACAAACGAAAAAAAATCTATTCTCATAATAAAATTAAAATGGATAGAGTAGAAAAGTCCATAATTTTTCTCATCTAATTCTTGTTACGTGCTCGCTTCCAGATAAAAAATAAAAATGGAAAAATCGAAATCGCCCAGCCCCATGCCCGAATAGCTGTTTTTATTTTTTTAAGAAAAAAATATAATCACCAAAATTTTAAAAATTAGCAAACAAGATTGTTTGTTTATTTTGGGCCAATAGCAAATAAGATTCTAACTTGTTAGTTTTCCAATATCCACAAACGACTTACCGCAAGGGGGATACCCAGCACCGCGAAAAGAGCCAACGCGCCACCTTTCACCCCGGAGGACGGCTGAAGAGGCTCCAAGCCGCCGGGAACGACGGCGTAGCGCCGTGTGTGGTCGGCGATTTTTGTAATCAGCACGGTGAGCGCTAAACAGGTGGCAAGCAGGAAGTTGACGATTCCCCAGAGCCTCTTGACGCTGCCAACCCCACGCGCCAGAGCCTCGATGCTCAAGGACGTGATTCCCAGCACCACTGAGTTGAGCATGAGACCCAATGCGCCAGCACGCACCCCCATATCGTACACCCTCCCTTCTCCCACCTTCCCGCCAAAAACCTCCTTCCCCATCCAATCAGTGTCGTACAGCAGGAAGGGGAACCAAGCAATCCAGTTTAGACACGTCACCAAAAGCAAGATCCACATCGGCCTCTGCATCACTCGGAGAGCACCCCATATTTCCCCAAAGCAAGGCATTGCTCGTGATTCTTCTTCTAATGCCTCTTCGTTCTCATCCGCACCACCCGCTTCTTTCGTCGGTTTATCACCCGACGACGGCTTTTTCTCCTTCACGTACGTCAGCGCAATGATGGAGACAGTTGCCAGAAGTGCGATGGAGAGGAAGAAGCAGGTCTTGAGATTCGCGCAGTACTCGTCGCAGGCTTTGGTCCTCGTGAACGGGAACATCTTGTGGAGGGGGCTGAACGATCCAGCGGAGTAGCCGAGGACGTTTCCGACGGCCATGAAGAACGAGAAGAACGAGTTCGCAGTTCTCGTCTTACGCTGGTCGCCGGCGGCGAGGTCGGCCAGAAGTGCCCGGCACGGCCCCTGCAGCATGTTGTTGGCGACGTCGAGGATCCAGAACCCGACGACGAATATGGCGATGGCGCGAGGGCGGCTTTTCTTGTCCTCCAAGGAGTCACCAAACATATGGCCCATGTCGGCGGCGTAGCCGATGAGGAAGACGGCGACTGCGACAGACAGAGCGCCGGCGGCAATGAAAGGACGGCGGCGTCCGAATCGGGAAGTGCAGCGGTCACTGTGATAGCCGACTATGGGTTGGACGATCATGCCGGAAATGGGCCCGCAGAGCCAGATATAGGCTGCCCATTTGTGGGGGATGCCGAGGAGTTGGACGTAAGGGGTCAAGAGAGAAAGCTGGAGAGCCCAGCCGAACTGAATGCCGGCGGCGATGGAGGCGACGGCGATGATCTTACGTAAGGGACTGGGTTCAAGGGAGGTAGCGGGCTCGAGTTGGAGAGAGGAAGGCTTAGCAGTGTCGTTGGTGGTGGGAGGAGGAGGAGGCTTGGAGGGATCCATGGTTGAAGAGGGGAGAGAGAGAGAGAGTGAGAGAAGGGAAGGAGAGTATGAAATGGGTGAGGAGAGTATGAGGGGGAGAGGCCTGAATTTATAAGGGACGTTGGAGAAGAAGGGAACACTCACTGGGTGGGGCGGCGAAGCTTATCCGTTATGTGTGTGTGTGGGAGAGAGAGAGAGAGAGAGAGCGAGAGCAGTTATGTCTCTCTGTGCAGTAACGCCACTGTGGACTTCCCATGTTTACGCCTCCACGCGTCTAGATTTATTATTTCAGGTTAGAAAATAACTCGGTAATATTTCTTACGGTACTCTTCCATATTTTTGGTAAAAGATATATTTACTTACTAACTTAATTAGATATAGAAAATTAATTAAGCAATTTAACAGTGTAAAATATATTTTTTAAAACATCCTACTCGGTTTTTTTAATTCCCTTTTCCACTCTCTTTTTTAATTATTATTAAAAGAATATTAACAGAGATAAGTTAAAAAAAAAAGTTAAAGATCATTTTTATTCAAGAAATATAGATTGATAAATATGAAAAATATTTTTTTTATTTAAGATCAAAATCAATTATCTAAATAAATTTTATATCAAGGAGAAGAGTATAATTATGAAAACAGTGGTTTACAAATATTTGTATTTTCATTTTTATTTTTATTGTATGCGTATTTTTAACACTACTATCTAGGTTTTTTTTTTTTTTAAATTTTGTACCTGAGCACTGCTGCTATCTAACTTGAAATTATGAGTAAGATCAAACTCAAGACCTCTAGAAGCTTTTATGTTATGTGGACTACAAGATTATTGTCCACTCTTTGTGCTTTTCTTAATGTAAAGTGTAATTTGCCAAGTCCTCATATAAAAAACTGTGTCTAGTTATATTTTCCCCCCATAATTTTCCTTTTTTGTTATTACCATAATATCGCTATCTCATTCTTACCATTCACATATTTCTCTCCAGGACATGAGTCAGTCAGCAAGTCCACAGAGATACCTTTGACCAGAAAATTATCAAAAACAATTCAAAGCTTAAAATACTTACTTTGAAAGGACTTTGAAAATCATATGCATATTGCGATTAAATTTATTACTAAATTTTACACGCTACATATTTGAAGAAAATGACCATTAATTTTTAAGAAAATTATTATCAAAATATATATTAAAATGGTAACTTTCTTAAAACTTTATAACAATTTTACATGTAAACTTAATATATGCATTTAGTACTAAATTAATTGAATATAATGTTCTGCTCGCTTTTCTTTTAATGTGCGAACAAATTGGTGGTAGAAGGGACTCTTGTGATAGTTAAAATTTACAAAGGCTTGGAATGAATACTCTTAGGAAGTTTCACGTTTTTTAGACGAGAGCATAATGTCATATCATTCCATAATTTCCGTAAATCGGGTCAATAAGGTTTTATGAGATTCTCCATCTTTGGGGAGTCTTTTTTGGGAAACCTTATAGGACATTTTATCTAGGTGGCTATTGATTGCTTAATTTTTAGAGTACTTAGCAAATCAAATTCCTTATATATTCTTAATTTTTTTTATATGAATGATCAATATATAGAAGACAAAACAGTCCACTCAAAATTCAAACCACGTGGAGTTACAAGTCCGGATTAATTATGTTGTCTTGTCATTATCATCAGTTACGTGAAGCAGAGCAGCAGACTTCATAGGATCCAGCTTCCATCCGCTGCCTTCCCATCCGTTGTCCATTCTTTTTTTAATCTGGGTCGTTAAAATAAGATCCAACGGTTCAGATTTTTCTTTTATTATAAAAATAATATTATTATAATAAAAATAAAAATATTATTTTTATAATATATTAAATCTGGATTGTTGAGATCTTATTTCAACAACCCAGATTGAGAAAAAGAGGGACAACGGATGGGAAAGCAGCGGATGGGAGCTGGATCCGACTTGATATGTGGATATATGTAACTTAAAATGCGAGCATCACAACATGGAGGTCATTTCTATCGAATGCTGCCAAAACATAATTATAATGACCTTCTAAATGGTCCTTGTATGAGTTTAGCGCTGTTTTTTCACAAAAAAAGAAAAAAATCAAATTATTTATTAGAGTTTATTTTAATTTCGTTGTAAATGTAACATCTTAATTCATTATATATCTCAAATATGCAATTTTTAAAATTTTTCCTTAAATCTTCCTTATTTATGGTATATGCAAAGAGAGTTTCATCTATGTGGTAAAGTAATTTACAAAACTACTGGTAAAAAAAAAAATAATTTACAATGCAAATTATTTTCTTAGTATTATTATCTAATATTTGGTTTAGAGTTTGTAACTGTCCCTCCAAATATAAATACCTTCTCTAAAATTCAGATTCAAGATCCTAAAAGAATCTAACAGGACATACCACTAGACCAACAATATGTTGGTTTTACAATGTAAACTATTAGAATGAGTAATTAAGTAAAGCCTAGCTATATTTTTTTATGCTGGCAAAAAAACATATATGTTTTTACATATATTTCACTTAAATAATTTCTTTAATAGTTATAAATTATTTATTTAAATCGTACATTTGAAACTGGAAGGTTACGTATTCTTTGACCATTCTTTTACAAAGACAAGTATATGGTAGTGGCAGGTGCTTTGTTTTATTATTGAATATGGTGAAGATGAGATGCATTTCCTTATTTGTTCATTGAGTGTAAAATAGATTCATTCATGGAATAAATTCCATTAACATACAAATTAATGGACTTCAAAGAGTTCATTGCATTGCATGTTGACCAAAAAAAAAAAAAAGTGTTCATTTGCACATTTGCACGTTAATTGCTTTCATATTTGTTTATCGTAATTAATGAAAACTCAATAATAATATGGAAGAACCAATGAACCTGTATGTATCCCATCTTAAATTAACTTTATCCTCAACTTGTAGGTGAATTACTTTTTTTGAAACTAGTTTTCTATTGAATGAACCATTGTAAGAACATGTATTAATTTTTTTAGTTTTCGTTAAGAACATTTAAAGCTGTTGATGGCATAAATTAACAAATGCATGAACTTGTGAATATGCGTGAAATATTCATCAATATATAATGCACATTATTTTGTTCATTGTACGAAACGTAACCAACAAAATTTTGAAGAAAAAAAAGGGTACGTATTTATATAACATTTAAAGTCATAGCAAGATTGTTAAAATTACAAGGCCTATATTTATATACTGACCACGCTGGCCAAAAAAACAAATCGTGATCACGGTTTAATGCAAATTGCGATCTGCGGGATCCACTTATACAAATGATGAGGGTCGCCATTATATTTATTTTTATAAAAAATTTGCACTATTACTTAAATGAATATTCAAAGTCAACCGGAAGGGAAAAAAATAGTCCAATAATAAGAAAGAAAAGGGACGTTACCTTGAGCCTAATTAATGTCGTCAAAGATAGAAGATTATTGGGAATTGAATTTCAATAGGTTTTGTGTGGAAAAGTCAATTTGGGCGCATATATATATATATATATATATAGCTTCAAAGCATAATTTAACTAGGAGCACATAACAAAAAATATTACAGTCCATCTACGCACACAAGTATGATCTATAAGTTGTTATTAGTGGATGCACTATATAATTGGAATACTACCAAACAAGAATATGCATCATGCATGGAACAATAACATGAAATAAATAACCTTGTGCCTTCAGAATTAAAAAAAAAAAACTTTTTATGAATAAGTTAGTTTCTATAAATGATTAAAATTAAAAAATGATATAAATAATTACTTAAATATAAGTTCAAATTTAAGGTATTTTTTTGGGCAAACGGATTGAGAGAGTTTATTTGACATTTTTAAAAGGTAAGAAGTTAAAAAAAAAAAAAAATTAGTGTGTACTGGCAAGTTATATATATACCAGGAAAAAAAGTTATATACATAACTTAAAGTTGTAATTAACAAGCCACATAGTGTTGCCTGTAATCCAATCCATGAGTTTTGATTAATTCAGGCCAGTATATTTTCTAGTTCATTTGTTCATAAGTTATATTTTCTATTAATTAAAATATTGAAAAGTGAAGATGTGGAAGAACAACTTGCTGATCACTATAACTAGCTAACTCTCATTGATATACAACAATATCCCTAAAGATAATCAAATTCACTTGTACCACTCTGATCCTATTTATAAGTCCCTTTTAACTAATTCTCACATATCAAAGAGAGTTAGTTAAGTAATTAACTATAGGTTAAATTTTCAATTTCGTCTTATCTATGATTGGTTCCAAAAGTCAACATGAATAAATTCCTTTTGTTTATTACAATTAATAGGGGTAAAAAAACGTACAAAATGTATTTATTACTCTGAAAATAGATTTATAAATAGGATCAAAATTTTTGGTTAAAAATGACTTATAAATAGGACCTGAATGGTATATGGCAAAGAGATTAATTAGAATAAAATACCAATAGAGAATGTTCACACGGTTTGAGGACACTAATAATAAACCCTGCAACAGTAGTTAATAAAGTGCATGTCATTCTTATAAAAATAAAAGTGTTTCCAAAAAATAAATAAATAAAATATGGGATGAGGGGAAGCCGAAAGAAATGAAATGGACAAAACGCAAGGTTCGATCACAAAAGCTGGTCGTACATCGACCGACCCAGTTTAGTCCAAAGAGACCCCACCGACCCAGTCACATGAATTGGGCGGGCAAACAAGACGACGACGTCTTTATGTGAACACCGATACGTCACGTCTGGCCATAAAAACCATGTCGTATTGTTACTCTTGGTGAATTCAGGATCGGAATATTCTTGGAGTGAGTGCATCACCGTACAAAGATTCCAAATCATATTTTTCCAGGTTACATGGGGTGATGGATAAATTTTTCTTTTTCTAAATTAAATCAAGTCCTTCTCAACTAGTTTAATGATTACGTTTTATTTTTAATTTTATAAATATGAAATTTATCATCATTAATTTTAAATGTTACATATTTATCATATCATCAGTATCACACAACATAATAAAACAATTATTCATTTTAGTCGAGGTACTTTTAATACAAAATAAGAAACAAAGAATTTTTTATAGAGAGATTAGTATAATTTCACGTTTATTATTATTGTTAATTTGCTGTTATTACCTGACATGTTGATAGAGAAGATATTTCAGTTTCATCCCAACGATCATATCTACTATTCCATAGTTGCAATAAATGAGAGGTAAAATTCTTCAATCTTCATGTGGTTGTTTGATTTAATATTGAGTCAGACTAAAGAAAGAATGCGTTTGAAATAACTCATTTGTAAGTACCGATCTTTAAATAACTCAAAAATATCTCTTTGATGGGCGCATGATTTTCTTTTAGGCTCATATGTGGCCGGCCTAGAAGAAAAATGTGAATTTATGTATTGAAATTTTAAATATTCCCACAAAAATATTTTGTTTTTCACAAGATGATATCTTATTTTAAGAGAGGAGTATTAAGATCATTTTTTTAAAGAATAATAAATAAAAAAGAGAAAAGAAAGAGCAAAATGTATTCCTAGAACTGGAGTCAATAAATGAAAGAAATGTACTATGGTCTTCATCTTGTGAATGTCAAATTCAACTTTTTCGTATTAACTCCATTTCATTATATTTGTTGTTTTTGTTTTAAAATATTTCAAAGTATATATTTTTTGACATGTATTTCAGAGTATATATTCATTCTCAGATTCAAACCAACATTTAATATTCTATATTTCTTTTATTTTATTTTCGGAGTAAAGTAATATTTTTAGAGGCATTAAAATACTTTTAACAATAAATTATTGGTAAAATATTATTACATATTTATTAAATATTTTTTGTTCCAAAAGGTTGGTATTAGCTCTTTGTTCCTAAATGTTGGTATCAGAGCTTCACAAGGCGATTGAAGAATAGTGGACCCATGATTAACCTGGGTTGAAAGGAATTGGGGTGAGTATTATTGTCTTTATTATTGAGTAAAATTTATATTTACCTCCCTCTTAAAATAGGTTCATCCTTGAACACGTGCTGACTTTGATACTAAAACTCTTATACTGATCCTTAAGAATGAAAGACTAACCATAATGTCAAAAGCTTAAAAATTTTAAGGCGGCTAACTATAGAACAATAGAAGATTATATTATATTCTTACTTTTGAAACAAAGATGTCAAGACACAGAATGATTTGAATGCTAGGAATCTAGATAAATTTATTATACTTTCAACAAAAGTAACAGTCACAAAGCGAAAATTATCCAGAATCATACCATAACTGAATATGATGAAAAAAACAGAGTGAAGAAGAAATCCTAGTTAAGGATCTATGTATGAAATTGTGTTGGGGGTTGGATCCTTAGGTACTCATATACCGACTTATATATACAAAGACAGTAAATGAAATCATAATGAAAATAACAAAAATTTCAGAAGATAAAAAAAAAGGGAAGAAGAAATTCTGATTAATTTTCATAACTTATGTGTGAAATTGATTATGGAACTTCAAATTTTGGCATGATGGTTAGCCTTTTGTTTCTAAATATTTGTATAAAAGCTTGCTCGGATTCAAGGGTTATAGAAGAATAATGGGCCTGTGATTAACCTAGGTTAAAAGAGATTGGGGTGAGAATTATTGTCTTCATTATCGAATAAAACTTATCTTTCCCTCTCTCTTAAAATAGGTTCACCCTTGAATATGTACTAACTTTGACACCAAAACTTTGATACCAATCCTTTAGAATGAAGGGCCAACCATCGTGCCAAGAGCTTAAAAATTTTAAGGCAGCTAACTATAGGACAGGGGAAGATTATATTATATTCTTATTTTTGAAACAAAGAAATCAAGACACAAAATGATTTGAATGCTAAGAATCAGGATAAGTTTATTACACTTTCGACAAAAGTAATGATCACTAAGCTAAAATTATCCAGAATCATACCAGAACTGAATATGATGGAAATAAAGAAATCCTAGTTAAGGACTTACATATGAAATTGTTTTGGGAGTAGGATCCCTTGGTATTCCATAACTTATGTGTGAAATTGATTATAAAACTTAAGGTTTTGGCACGATGATTAGCTCTTTGTTGCTAAAGGTTGGTATCAAAGCTTGTGCAGGTTCACGGAGTTATAGAAGAATAGTGGGCCTATGATTAACCTAGGTTAAAGGGATTGAGGTGAATATTATTGTTTTTATTATCGAGTAAAACTTATCTTTCGCTCCCTCTTAAATTAGGTTCTTCTTTAAACACATGCTGACTCTAATACCAATTCTTAAGAATGAAAGTTTATTTTAGTTTAATCATCTAAACATGTTATATTAAAAAAATTAAAATTTAAATATACTTTATTGGTTGCACAATCATTACTTGAGTTTGTTGTGTTAATGTTTGCCACTAACAATATTAATATTGTTAGAATTATAGGACTAAAAATATATTTTAGTATGACAAATATGAAGAGAAGGTTATTGAAAAGGGGAATCAGGTGTGCCATTGAATTTTAATAGGTATACATACAAATTAATTATTAATTCATTTATAAGGTAATTATGACAGCGAAAATCAGCTATCCCAATCCTATTGGCCCATTCTGGATATTGTAGTCAATTCTTCTTTTGGTATATGTGCCTTTCCTTTTATATTTTTTATTCCATTTTTTAAGCAAAAAATAAATTATTTGGTCGAGTCCAGAATTTTCATTTCCTTAAGATCATTTTCTTCTTCTCCTTCTTCTTTTTCTTACATTTGCAATTCCTTTGAAAAAATAGTTTTTCACACACTCCAAATGGATCCATAATGCATGGGGGAATTCGAGATTTTCAAGCATTTGCAGGCTTGTAGCCATCAAGAAATGCATATACTTCTCTTATCCTATTTACTAGTACAACCCAAAAAAAATATTTTTTTTATCATATTTATAAATGACGTCATTAAAATATTTACATAAATGCATAGTTTTATCCTTTATTTATTATTATGTAAACTTTGTATTCTTAGAAAAAATGTACTCCTACATATTATGCAAGTGTAAAAATGAAATGTTATTGAAATTTAAGATAGCTAATAAGATATAAAATTTTTCTTGGTTGGGATAAAATATCTTGAAAATGACTAGTAAATAAGATGAGTACTAAGAAGCGTTCCAAGTTATATAAATTGTGGGGTCTGATATATATGTGCGTGTGTTTTTTTTTTTTTTTCAATTCAAAATACTTTTGCTATAATAGTCATAATTAATTGCATATCCTAATTTTCCCATGCAACATATATTAATTTGAGGGTGTGTATCATCACTTTTTTGCCAGGGAGAGTGTATATAATTATTTTAAGAGTATTAATTAGTAGGAAAATAATTCAGTGAACCTTAAAAAATGAAATATAATTGCTACATGAGGACGAAAATTGGGAAGGATTAGTAGTTTGAATTTAGGAGTTTGACAACCAAAATAGAAAGCGATGATGATAATGGGAAAGAATATAATATGGCTCATTAATTATTAGTGGGGATTGCAATATGATTAAAGGCCATGGTAAAGCAGTCAGAATTAGTATAATATTAATTTTGGTGGAATCATGACATGGTCACACACTAGCAAGCTAATTAATCCTTCAATATATTTCATAAAATTTAATATTAGGTTTGGTTTAGGGACTGGCATATACCATTACATACATAGTATAATGTAAGGCGCATATCAAATAATGAAATTTAATTTTTAAAATTTCATAAAATTAAAAATAAACTATGTAAGTTAATTTAAGTAAGTGATTTTAGAATGTTTACAGATTTTATAAAAAAATAATTTAAAAATTTTACGAGATTTGTTTTTCTTAAAAAATAATTTTTTTATAAAAAAAAAAACTCAAATCAACTGTCCCTAAACAGTACCTAAATTCAAAAACTCTATGATACTAATAATTCATAACTGTGCAATATGAAGAGGAAGATAATTGGATAATGACTAATTAAGATTAAAACTTAATAAGCCGTCACATGTCCTCCAAGTTATAAGGTAGAGTAGGAGAATTGACTCTCCTTTTGCTATAAAACTTTAACTAATACTCCCACGATCTTATTAATTATATGAGCTAGCTAGTAGGCTGGTCTAATTAATATTGATTCTAAATATAAGACCTCAATCTATCTATTTTATCTCTAACATTTATCATTTTTTCAAACTAATTAATTTATTTAACTTAAAAAATAATATATAACATAAAGCTATACATGAGTATTTTATGGTGATCATGATACATTTTTTTATAATTAAGTAATTATCCGGTTTCATCAATCTACTCAAATTAATTAAGTAGCTCTTATATTAATTATTGGAGGAATATCTTGGGTATTTTTGTAGGTGGTATTAATTAATTTAGGTGGTCATGAGTAAGGATGAGCATGGACTGGATTGGACCGGCTTTGACATCAACCCGAAGTCTGATCTTGAGAAGATCTCGGGTTGCACAAAGCAGTCCGTGGTCTAGTCTGGTCCAGCACTAACCCGAGGTCGGGTTGGACTAGACCGGGTTTAATGGACTACCTGGACTGATCCAAGACCTAAATTTAATATTTTTTTATTTTTATTTTTTCCTCTTTAGAAGGCAAAATTTGAACTTATTAAACACAATTAGAACTACAGAAATACCTATAATAATATAAAATATGTCTCCAAAAATTGAAACATCATAAATCTATAAGAATATCTAACAACATTCAAGAACAATAAAAAAAATATGTTGAGAAAAAAGATTTAAACATGATAAATATAATAAAAATACCTATAATCATATAAAAATCATCATAAAAAATAAAACTTGATTATAAATCCTTGAAAAAACTTTAACAACATTAAATAAAAAATAAAAAATAATATCTAAATTATAAAAATATTTTTTAAGAAATTGACCTGGACCAGACCGGACCAGTCTAGGTGGTTTGGTTCCTTGGTCTAGAACCCGGTCCAACCCGACAGTTGGTCTGGTCTGGTCTGATCCGATTTCATTATATTGCTTATTTGGATTGGATTGGATTAGATCGGACTAGCTCGAGTCAGATCAGACTGGACTAGATCACCGGATTTTTGCTCATCCCTAATCATGAGTATGACAATATGAAATGAAGACTAATTAAAGAGGGAAGAAAAATGGAAAGCAAAGAGAAATGGAGAAAGAAAACAAGAAGTAATGGGGGGGGGGGGGACCTGGGACAAGGCATGAGAGGTTTGAAAAATATTAAAGTGGAAATAAGCATGTGACAGTCTGTGTTCCCTTATTAAAAAGACACACATCCTGATTTATTAATTTCATTTGTGAGGAGGGCAAAAAATTAAATAATTTCTTTTTTAAGGCCACATTTCATATAATTATTCTAAGTTGTCACCTGTGTTGACTAAACTACAAAAACACAAGTCTCCAAACCATCACTACTGTTCCATTTCTCCCGCAACGTCATCATCTCTTACTTGATAATATCAACCTCATTTTCCTTCTCCATTTTCAAATGCAATACAACTTATAAAATTCACTTCATCAATTTCGAATCTTATTACAATATACTTGAATTGCTTATAACGTTATTCCCTATCTTTTGTTTTTTTGGCCAGGGATTATTCCCTATTACTTTTAAGCACCATCATCTTCACACACACACACACACACACACACACACCTAACACACATATAATAATAAAATGGGTAAGCTATATATCGAGGTTCCTCTCATTTTTTTGGAAATTATATAGACTTTCTTGTATTTAATATATTAAGTTCAATTTAATTTTTGGATCGAAATGTGAGAAGATTTCTCAGTTAAAAATTATATTTATTCAAATGAATTGAACTAAATTAAAATGAAATTTTATAGTAAAGTATTTGCTTAATTATTATTATTTTTTAACTAAGGGATTAATTATCTGTTTAATTTATAATTTATAATAATATTCATGGGATGATGGGGCCACAAAGAAGTAAAAAGTTCTTTTCTTGAAATAAAAAGGGTAAAACCCAACAAAAAAGGTAACAATTAACGTAGTGGAAGAAGAATATCGAATTTTAAACTAACAAGAGAATCGAACACCCCCTTTATGAGCTTATTGCTTATTGATAAGGTTCTGAACATATAACGGAAAATAAAAAAAGAGATGTCGTCATGAAAAAAAAAAAAAGATGGAAAGAGAAAGATCAAATATGAGGAATAATAACTGAATTATATTCCAATCCTTTTTTTTTTTGCATCCTCCATATATAAACCTTTTTCTTGTTGCATATATCCATTGCACAAAACTTATCCAACAACGTAGTATTTCTAATTCCTTAATTCTAATGGGGAGAGACTTCACACATAAGAGTAAGCTTGGAATTTTCCCAGCAAAGCTGATCCGATTCTTATGATATGGTCGGTGTCTTTTTATCCAAACAGTTATATAAATATGTTTCATGTTAATTATTAACTAATGTTTTGTGTTTGGATAAGACAAGAGCTTTTAATGATTCCCAATAATATTAAAACTGAAAATTACATATTCTCTCTTAAAAAAGTTTTGTTCGATCCCATTCCAGATTATAGTTAACTTTTAACGACAAGAGTAAAGAGAGTTATATATTCTCTAATTTATACTTTTCTTAATGTCGTCGGGGAAACTCTTTTTCCTTTTCTCTAGGCAAAAAGCTTACATCTTTATTTTTTTCCATTTCAAACAGTATATCAGTATCTAATTCAAAAGCTCTAAAAGACAAATCAAAATTATTCTCCTTGCTTTCTTTACACTCAAAAAGTACAGTTGTCGCTCTATAATGCAATAAATCATTTGAAATTTGAACATTAACTTATCTACATTTATAACTCTCATCATAAGTCATAACTAAAAGTTATACAAATACACCTCCACAATATAAGGTACATATAAAAGAATTCTTTTATCTATAATATAAGTCATTTCAAGAGTAATTAATGCGTATTTATTAATTTTATTCATGTAATTAATGTTTAAATGCCATTCTTTGTATTTCTATCTCTCATTCAAAAATTCATTTAATATGAGTAGAGTTATTTTTTTTTCCGATTTAAGACAATACAAATTTAATGAGTTAACAATCATATTTTTTGATTTTGTTAAATTAGTTGAAGTGACTTCATATTATAAATTGGAGTTTCTCACGGAGTTTCTTCAACAACCAATCTGGTTGTTTTATTGTTAATAAAAGCGGTAGATTCTTTGGGATGATTTTTCAAACAATCACTTCTTACAATGACTTTATTGCTGGTGATGGCGTTTTTCTACCCACAAATTCCGATATAGGGATTATGGAGGCAGTAGGGTTCTTAGCTGTAGCGGCGCCTCTGGCCCCTCACCTATTTTAGGTTTAGGTTATTTTTAGGGTTTCCTTTCATTGTTATGTATTTAGGTTAGCTTTCTTTTTTCAAACCTTTTATTTTGGACTTGTATATGTGGTTGGATTATTTTTAATAAAATACTATTTTCTGGCAAAAAAAGAAGAAGAAAGAAGTGACTTCATATTATAAATTGGAGGGGCATATATATAAAACCAAATGCCGTAGTTAATTAATTCATTGTTTTAGTATACTAATAAAAAGAATGATGTGCTGGTGTCAGTGAATTCGTGCTTGTTTGGGTTTTTAAGTGTTTTTGTGCTTTGTAAGATAAAATTCTTCTTACATATTTTCCTCGTATGTACAACATAAAATCGGTTAAAATAATTAAGTTGGTCCAAACAATCACTAATATCTTTAATAATTTCAATGTACAAGGTGCTTGCTTCTTCTTCTTCCTCAAGTTCATTATTGTCAATTAATTTTGCTAATAATCAGTATCCATAATAGGCTAAGCAAAATGCTCAGATATCATATGAAATCACAGAGGAATTGTCACACCCCGTATCCTTACCACCTAGGCACACCCCCAGTGTGGTCCCCCCACCGGGTACACCCCCGATGGGCTGCAAGTGGACTCATAAGGATATAATCTCACCCTTTCGGATTTTTTCTCGCCTTCCCACATCTCAAACCTTTACCTTGAGAGAAAGTATAAGAGTTTGGCGAGAAGTGATACCATTGAACTACTAGCTCAATGGGTGAGATTATTTCTTTATGAGTCTACATGTGGCCCATCAGGGGTGTATCCGGTGGAGGGATCATGCTGGGGGTGTACCTTGGTGGTGGGGATAGGGGATGTGACAGGAATCAAAACATTTCTGGTTTTTAATACTTGTGGTGGACACCACCATTTCATAGGGTATGGTCCAAGAGCAACTGTACGTTTCACACTAATAACACACACACACACACACACAAGTACACGCTTCTATGTGCTTTCCTAACTTTTCCATGTTCAAATCACAAGGGCACTGTGTGTGTACCATTAATACTTGTTAATTACAAAGGCTCAAGACATGACAACATAAGAACAGTTCATTGATCAATCATATATGGATCGATTTGATTAAAAATATACATAATTTTTATTTGATAGGATTGATTTTAATGAACAGATGAAGAAGCTAGATATTTTAGGGCAGCCTTTTGAAGGCCCGACATACGTACATATATATAGCGTGTAATTATGGCTTCTTGGCTTTATTTAATACAAATTGAAAGAAGAATTTATGACTTCATTGATTACCGAAAAAGACTTCATTGCAACAGATATGTACATATTTCACAAATAGTCAAATACATTAGAAGACATCTAATTTTAAAAAAAAGGAAGTTAAAAAAAAACAATGGCATTTTTATAATTTAAGGGGAATTTTGAGGCCTTGAGGTATCCCAATTCTAAATTGGGATGCCTAAAAGGCACCTTTAGACATCCTAAACCCAAAAAGAATGCCTAAAGGGTCTTTTAAGGCGTCCCTTTTTTTTGGGATGCCCGCATGTCAGACAACCCCTTCCCTCTCTTCATCACAATTCTTCACTCACCTTTCACTCACCGTTACTTCCTTTCCTCTTCACTCATCGTCGGCATTGTCATACCTCCGTCACTCTTATCGTTGTCCTCCCTCTCACCACCATGGGTCGTCTCTTCTCAATGGCACACCAACACCGAGCTCCTCCCTCTCCCTCTACATCTTCGGCCCTCTCCATCCAAGTTGGTTTTTTTATTTTATATATAATGCTTTGTACTAATTTACAACTTGTGAAAATAAATTTATCAACTCTTATTTTACATGATTTTTAGTTAGGTTTATGTTGTGTTTTTCCCTTTTTCATTGGGTTTTTATAGTCTTACTTATTATAGATATTAGTTCATATACTCATAATCTGTTAATTATATTGGTATGAGTGTTGGCTAAGTAACATGTAAGTTTCCATAAAATACAAAATAAAAAAAGTAGTATGATGAAATTTATTTATTATCAATATAAAAATAAAAAATTTTATAATTGTCTCATTGCATCAATATATATATATATATATATATATATATATATATATAATATGCAATATGGTTGTTTTTTATTTTATTTAGATTATATGACAAAACTAATTCACATATATAATGAGTAAGAGTCAAGGCATCAATTATTAGTGTAGTTTCCCGGCTTTTACAAATAAATAAATTATGGGCATAAACACCAATATATAGTATCTATAATTGAGGAAACTATAAGGACCCAATAAAACCCAAAAAAAAAAAAACTTGCTTTATTAGCTAATTTTAAGCTTACTTTGTTAGCTACAAGAAGATGAGGACAAGCTTATGCAATGGAGACAAGGTTTATTGAATTTCTAACTTGTACTAATTTAATCCTCTCATTTTAAAACCCGTGGATAATTCTTTTTCATTTAGGAACCATTTGTAATTCTTTATTTTAAGATGATGAAGTCATGATAGAAATTATTATTCCTGATGAGAAAGTAAATAAAACAAAATTAAATTCATGCTCTAACTCTTAATATGTTCATTTATTCATCCCATTAATAAACTTGAGTGTTATTGGGAATGACTTAGGTAGTAATAAAATTGATCATAGTTGGATGAATGCTTTGAGAACTAGTGAAGAATATGAGAATGAGTGGGAAGAGTTTATTGAATTTACTAGAAGGAATGCTCCAACAAAAAATGGGATGTATTTTTGTCCTTGTGTCAATTGTTTAAATGAGAGTCAATGTGATGTTGATGTTATAAGGGATTACCTACTTTGTGATAGAATAAATCTTCAATACATAAGGTGGATATGGCATGGTGAGGAAGTAACTGATTATCCATTGCACAAGAAGGAGGCTGTGGGTGTCATAGGTGAAGATGGAATAGAGAAAATGATTCACAGCTCATCGAACTTTGGCTCTGTGGTTAGAGCGTGTTGGCTTTGTCTTACAAGTCTATAGTTCGATTCAACATGAACAAGAGAAAATGATTCACAATGTTAAGGTAGAATCCTTTATGCAATCGCATGAATATGATAGCCTACAGAGTGATGCAGAGGCACTGTTGTACCCTGGAAGTAAGTATACACGGTTGACAGGAACATTGCATTTGGTTAACTTAAAGGCAACTTATGGGTGGATCGATAGTAGTTTCACATTGCTACTTGAATTACTATGTGATATGTTTTCAGACGATAATGTACTTCCAAATAGTATGTATGAGGCCAAGAAAATCTTGTCTATAATGGGTATGGAGTATAAAAAGATACACATTTACCCTAATGACTACGTACTATACAAAAAGGAATATGAAGGTCTTAGTGAGTGTCCTTAGTGTAAAACTTCACGATATAAAGTGAAGAAAGATGGTGGCTATGGCGATAAGACAACTAAAAGGCAACCTTTAAAGGTTTTCTGGTATCTTCCAATAATATTGCAACCCCCACACTTAAATAGGCCGTAATTAGTGTTTAAACACATTTTATAATTGAATAAGAAATCAAGGATAATTTAAAAACTTTTTACAAAACTCGTATAATACAATCTCCATTCATTTTTAAATAAAAACATTTGGCATATTCGGGTTTGTCACATACACAATATCAGAGTACTAGTAAATTTCTCGACATTCACCCGGGATATATTCGATAACCAAAGGGTTTTATAGGGCATCTTTCCCCATCTCAGTTTCCCATACTGGGGATTACACAATAGCTACAATTCTATGGTCAACATGTTTATACAATTGTCCAAAATGATAACCAAAAACCAAAAGCTAAGACTATCGCTGGCAATCTTAGTTGCCCTTATTCACTTGCTTGTCTCTTGACCCGCTTGCCCTGGCTAAAATGGTTAATTGGAAAGAGTGAGATTCAAAAGAATCCCAGTAGTAACATTTTACGTATATGACGCATAATTAAATAAAGCATGTAAGTATATATCACAATTCAGCAATATCAGCATTTAAAGTCGGGCTACCCGCCACGACTTAATCATCATTTAAGGCTGGGCTAACTACCATGTCCCAATCAACTACAATCAAGGCCGGGCTAACTGCCACAAACCTAATTAGCAACATTCAAGACTGGGCTAATTGCCATAAACCCAATAGCAACATTCAAGGTTGAGCTAACCGCCATGACCTAATCAGTTACAACAGTATTTAAGGTTAGGCTACCTGCCACGATCCAATCGATTATTCAATAATAAATACAAACAAGCATGCTATAGGAGAAAGTGTCACTACCTTGTTCTTTCCGTTCTTATTCAGGTGTAGGCCTTCTACATTCCGGGCAAATATCAAATCTTATAATCATAATTAAGGACGATAGGTTATCACTTATCCCAATACTTAAATGACTTCAAAAACACTTAGATTTGGTTATCATTAAAGTCCCTTACGTGGCTACTAGAAGCCCAAACAACTTCCTAAAGGGTTGGGAAGTACTATATCAAAGACCACTTTTTTAGTGTGTCTCGTAAAACGTGCCGCTTCCCGCTTCCGGCTCGGTCTTAAAATATTAAATGTACAAGAAATAGGTCATAACCTATTCAAGTATCATTTTAGACTCTTCCATAGTGTTTCTTATGGTTATATTAGTCTATGGTGAAAATTTACAAAAATGCCCCCGGGAGCCCGGCCCGGCCTCGCCATACTCGGCCAGATGGCACGCTTTTTCAAAATATTTACTAGGGCTATCCTGACATATTTTTGCCCAAGGAATTCATTTCTAGGCTTATAATCACTAAATTCAGTGTCAAATTACTAAAATACCCTTGATAGCCCCGATTTAGAGTTTTAGGGGCGTTTTCGTAATTATGCTTTTTTGGCCTTTTCCGAAAAAGTGACCAACTGTAATCCCACTTATTTTTGCCTATTGAATCCAATGGAACCATATATTTCATGAAAATCCAGCTCCCCCTAGAACAGTGCTAGCCGAAACTTTGGTCAAAAATGGAAAAATTAGACTTTTGTGTTTTAGTTTCCAAAAATCATAACTAATTCTAGAAAAATCGAAATGAGGTGATCCCAAGTCTTATTTAAATATTTCTAAGTCCTATTTACAAAAAAAATATGAATCATTGATGTCTATAACCACAAAAATGCAGAATTACACAAATGTCCATACTGTTCCAGAATTAAGTCCAGTTTCGACACCAAATTTTGGAAATTCATATCTCCCAGCATACACATCGAAATGTCAAATATTATATATCCATTTTGAAGCTTAGCATGTGTTCTATTAGACTGGAAAATTTTAGAATTTTTCACCACCATTTACCCATTCAAATCGTCTATGCAAACTGACTGCCTGCACAGGGTTTTCACTAACCAAAACTTGTAACTTTTAAACTTAAGTTTCCAATGGTCCAAAATTCACATCCAACACTACTCCCACACAATTTTTCACAAGGAAACCAATGGAAATATCAAAACAACCAAATTTCCACTCCATCTATATGTTCTATTTTTGGCATATATTCAAAACAAAATCCAAAATTGCCAAACTTGACATTTAAGCTTCAATTCAATTTTATCTATCCAAAACACATAACAAAACACCATTTCCATGACTCAACCAAACACATATCAAACACTCAATGAACATAGTTTTCAAAAATAGGGCAAAATTCCCAGAAATTCCAGCCTCAACCAATGGCTATGAAACCTATATAGAAAGGTTCATCTTACTCCCCTCTATAACTTTCCCAAAGGAGTTCCTTGCTTCACCAATCTTTAGATTTCCTTGAGTGCTCAAAACACCACCAAATGAAAAATCTAAAACCATAAAATTGAAGCTCTAAACACAAGGAACAAGATATAAGAAGAGAGTTTTTGCATTTTAGGTAATTTGGAGGGTCAAAATGCTTACTTTTTGCAAGAGCTCTTCTTCTTTCTTTGGTCTTCAATGGAAACCGAACAAGGAAGAGAGAATAAGAGAGATGAGAGGTTGAAGATGAAGGAAATGATGGTCTTCCCTTGCCCCCATACCCATTCAGCCGAATTATAGGAGGGAAGAGAGAGAAATGATTTTTAACTTCCTTATTTGACTTCCTCAACCACTCTACCATCATGTAATCTTGCCCCTTGTCTAGCTCTCATTGGTCCTCATAAAGTAAGTAACTACTTAGTTACTCTAACCACTCCATTAACTATTTAGTTACATATCTCATTCCTTCTTAGTTAGTAATTAATTTCTCTGTTAATCACTGACTAATTAGCCAATAATTTTCCATTCTTTCAATTCTTCCACTAATTATGGCATATTAACTTAAATTACCACATAACACATAATTAAATTCTTTTCCTTCTTCCATATGCCATTTACCCCTATTTTAGCTCCCAAAATTACTTTTTCATATAATTATGCTAAAATACAGGGTGTTGAGAATTTCCAATAATTAATTCGGGTCTTAAATCAACTTTAATTCACAACAACATTCTCAATAATTGTCATTAGCCCTTAATCAAAATTTGGGGCATTACAAATACCGCGGTTTAAGTGTTTGTTTGCGAGTGCAACAAAAGTGAAGAAGTTAAGATGGTATTCTAATGAGAGAATATTTGATGGAAAATATCTTCGACACCCGGCTAACTCTCCACAATAGAAGAAATAATTGAAATGTTCCCTCAATTGGCAACGAGCCAAGAAACCTTTGGCTTGGGCTTTGTATAGATGGCATCAATCCATATAGAACTCTTACTAACACATATAGTATGTGGTTGGTTCTCCTTGTAATATACAATTTTTCTCCCTGGCTATGTATAAAACGCAAGTATGTGATGCTTTCTATGATGATTTCTAGACCAAAACAGCCAGAGAATGATATCAATGTCTATTTGACACCTTTGATTGAGGGCTTGAAGAAGTAGTGGGAGTAAGGCATAGATGTGTTTGATGCATATAAGAAGGAGTCCTTCAAGCTATGTGCAATAATTTTCACTAAGATAAACAACTTCCCTGCATAAGGAAACTTGTCAGGGTACAGTGTGAAGGGACATAAAGCATGTCTGATCTGTGAAACAGATACACACTTCCATTAACTTGAGCATGGAAGAAAAATGGTCTACCTTGGTTATAGGAGGTTTCTTCATCGGTTCCACTCGTATCGTAGGTCAAGAAAAAGTTTTAACAACTTACCAGAGTATGGAATGACTCCAAAGGCATTAATCGGAGAGGAAGTTTACGGTTGAGTGGAACATATCAATGTCACATTCGGTAAGAATTAGAGGACTGCGGGTGAGAAGAACATATGGAAGAAGAGATCAATTTTCTTTGATCTTCCATATTGGCGTAGTCTTGATGTGAGACACAGTATTGATGTGATGCATGTGGGGAAAAATGTTTGTGATAGCCTTGTCAGTATGCTCTTACACATACCAGTGAAGACTAAAGATGTAATTAGTGTGAGACTAGAACTTGTTGAAATAAGAATAAGAGAACGGTTACATCCATAACTAATAGATGATGGTAGGATGGCATACATGGACCCAACAGTGCATACACTATCAAAAGCGAAGAAAAGAAGTTTGTGTGGATGTTAGCATAAAATTAAGGTGCCACATGGGTATTCTTATAATGTGAGAAGGTGTGTCTCAATGGACGATTTGAAGTTAGTGGGAATGAAGTTCCATGATTGTCATATGTTGATGCAACAACTATTACTAGTAGCTATTAGAGGTATTATGAAAGATGAAGTGCGAACTACTATAACAAAATTGTGTGTTTTCTTTAATGCTATCTGTAACAAAGTCATTGACACTACAAAGTTGGATGAACTAGAAAATGAGGATTATATTATTTTGTCCCAACTAGAGATGTATTTTCCTCCTTCATTTTTTGATATATTGATGCATTTGATAATTCATTTGGTAAGGGAGGTAAGACTCTATGGTCCAATTTACCTAAGGTGGATGTACCCTTTTGAGCGTTACATGAAGATCTTATAAGGATATTCTAAAAATCCTTATCAACTTGAAGCCTCAATAGTTGAAAGATATGTAGTTGAAGAGGCTATGGATTTTTGCAAAGATTATTTATCAGGGAAGAAGGAACAATTTCAGCATGAAAAAGGGAGAAGTAAGGGAACATGAGGACTAAAAATAAAGAATATGCCTCATGAAGAGGTGTTGCAAGCATACTTGTATATCCTGAATAATATGGAAGAAGTTCAACCGTACATAGATAAACAAAAAAAGAGTTTGAAGAACATCAATCCAAAGAAGAATGAAATGCAGATAGCTATTGTGCAAAACAAGACATTCATAGGGTGATTTGAGGAAAAATGTTTTGCACAAGAACGCTGTGTCTGGGATAATCGAGTGGCTAGCTTGGGGCCTTTATTTTAGGTCATTACTTGGACCAGTTATGATATAAAAGGGTATTCTTTCTATACAAAAAACCAGCATGATAAAAGTACCATGCAAAATAGTGGGGGTGATGGTAGAAGCTGAAGCTATGGACTTTTCTAGTTTGAAAGACAAAAACCCTCATATTAGCATCTATGGCTTATTACAGAGTTATAGAAGAAATATGGGAGGTTACCTACAACAAGTTCAAAGTTGCTTTATTCAAATGTAAGTGGGTTAGCAATAATGCTGTGGCAATAGATTAACAATTTGGATTTGTCTCAGTTGATCTTTGAAGAGTTGGATGTAGAGATGAGCCTTTCTTTCTAGTAAGTCAGGTGAAACAAGTGTTTTATGTCATGGATCCTGCAAATAAAAAAAATATCCATTGTACTTCAAAGTAAAACATAGAAGTATAGTGATCCAATCTTCAATCTTGACGATGCACCACCTTTTATAACAAATCCACCTAAAACAAGTGAAGTAGAATTGGTAGATGATGAAGAATATGCCGTAAGAAATGATCATTATGAAGGAATATGGGAAACAATATAGAGTAAGCCCTTAACTTAAAAAATAGTACTATGTGCTTTTTGTTTTAATTCTAGTTAATTTATTCATTTAATTGTAATTTATTTACCTATCTGACAATGATTTTTGGGTTAATAGGAAAATGGACAATTCTAGTGATTTACAAAGTAATAGGGATGATGAAATGGCTAGAGATGAACTCATTGCGATAAGGGTTAGAGGTAGTACAAAGATGGGAGCATTGGTTTCATGTGATCAACATCAACAGGAGAGGCTGCATGTGAACTTTGATGCCAATATGAATCTATTTGGTCTTGAGGAAGACTATTTCATTAGCTATTTAGGCTATTTGGGTCGAAGTAAAGTTGTCATTATCTATGACAATTGGAAGTTGGTTCCCCCAACAAAAAAAACATGATTTGGCAAAAAAATTTGGTATATAAGTTTCGATACATTTGCATTTGTAGCTTTATTCCTAATGCTTCAAATATAATTATTTTATATTTTACCTTGCAACAAACATTTGATGTTCCAAACACCAGAGCAATATACAAGCACTGGATGGGGGCGGTTCGTCTACGATGGAAAGATTTTAAGAACAAGCTTACACGAAGGTACATTTGAGGGGCAAGGAGGGGTTAAGATCCACGTAAAGACTATTCGTATTTATCTCCAGAGGACTGGAGGTTATTTGTGGCATCACGGGAAGATCCTCAATTTTTGGTAAATTTTCTTTCATTATAGTATAGAATTTTTTATTTGAATATACTTGACATCATTGACACAGTTTTTGTTGTTTTCCTTTAACAGGAAGTAAGTGCAGCAAATACAAAGAGGCAAATAGAAAATAAGTATTAGCATTGCATGTCTTGTGGTGGTTATCGGAAGCTTGAGCAAAAGATGATGGAAGAAGAGTTGGAGAAAATGAAGAAAGTAGCCAAATCAGATCCTAGTGTTGTTGTCTAGGCCTTGGCTCCTCCTCCGTGTTACAAAAAGTGGAAAGCAAGGAGGATTAAGGGTGAGAAGTTTGTAAATCCGACTGTTGCTGAGGTTTTCGTGAGGATTGTAAGTAGTTAAAGCATAAGTATTCATTGAACCATACTTTTACATGATTTTCCATTATTTATTTGGGATTTAAATGCATTTTATGGAACATTATTGCATGATTAAGCATTAATTTTAATTAGGAACAATTGTTTTGAATTAATAGTAATTAAAGGCAAAATGGTCAAAATTATTAATTATTTTTGCATTGTTGATTTTCCATTATTTATTTGGGATTTAATGCTACTTATGCTTAATTTTTGCATTGTTGGTGTTGTGGAAGGAAATTGGAGATTTTAGAGGGTTAGAATTAATAATTTGAGGTTTGGGAAAATTACAAAAATGGTCCCTGAAATTTCTAGAAATTACAAGTGAATGTAGAAAAATATAGGGGGAAATTACATATAAAGACCCAGGAGTTTTAGAACTTATATTTTGTCCCTGCAAATATTTCAAACAATTGCTCTTAAATCCCTCACCCAAAACTTTTACACTTTTCATATAGGTCCCTGGTCAAAGCCCATTTTGACCAGGGCCTTTATCTTCAACAGACACAGACCCGACAGTGGTCTTGGAGCCCAACAAACAAAAAGATAACAGAGCTGAAGGCCCAAAGTGGAGGGAGCCCATATCCGATACCCCTGAAACGGACCCTGTGGATATAGCACTCGGGCATGTAAGACCTGAAGACAGAGACAGCAAGCTGAGATTATATACACAACGCCGCACAAGCAGAGCATCAGCAGACGTCACCTGCATCTTCTTTCCTCCTCTCTTCTTCATTGTGTGTCACCGGCGGTATGCTTCTCCTCTTCACCATTACCGCCGGCGGCACTCCCCTATTTCTTCCTAACCGCCGTCTCTACTATCATCATCCTCCATTTTTTTTCGGTGAGCAACTTCGGCCTTCCCTCTCTCAAGCAACTCACACCACTACCTTCACCGTTCCCCTCTTCTTCCTCGCCAGACAACCTTCACCACCAGCTCCGACAGGGTTGAGGCGGACGAAGGACAGGGGAAGCTGAGAGTTGGAGAGTCGAACCTCCCAAACACCAATGCCTTCCTTTGTTCCAATCACCTCCGACCCTCATTTCCGGTGACCACTTTCTGCAAACATCCACCGTCTCTCATCCTTTATTGTCAGTTTCCACAACCACAGCACTACACTTCCCTCTCCACCGTCGTTCTTCTCCATCCACCACTGTCATCTCTTTAACACTTTTATATTTTCATTCCACCACCACCATTGACCTCTGTTATCATTCCCACCTTCACCATATCACTGTTTCTTCCTCTGTTCTGGCGGTCACCTCCTCTGCACTACACCTCAATCATTATCTTTCTTCATTCCATCATAATCTTCATAGCAACAACACCACCATATCTCCACTGTTTCTCTTCTGCATTTCACCACGTGGCTGCCATGTTTATGGATTTTCTGTGGTTATTTTAAAGTGATGTGTGGCTGAGCTTACTTTGCTCCTTGGGATGGATAGTAGCTTGAGTTTCAGAGCTTAAAAGGGGAGTTTATTTTGTTCAATCCATTTTCTCTATTTTTATTGGATTTCTTAGTTTTAGGAATGATGATTTGAATTGTTGAGACTTAGTTTTCCTGTTTGGAGAACTTTATGGATTGAACTTATGTGATTAGATTAGATTTTTGTAGCTTGTTGAATTTATATATATATATATGTATTTTCTTTATTGATTTAATGAGATTGTGCTTTCTACGTGTTATTGTTAGGAAATATGATTGAATTGGATCAATTGAGTGCCGTGTTATTGCATTCATATCAAGAGAAAGCAAGTTGCATTAATCTAATCCTAATCTCACACTAAGTATACTTCAACAGTGCCTTAAGAGGTGATTGCTAGCTATGTTAGTAGGAGTAATCACTTATCAAGGACACTAGACTTAAGCGTTTGCTTGGGGTTTTTCATCAAGACTTAGTGAAAATTTACTCTCACATCTTAGTGAACTATGATAGCCACTACTCCATTCCAAAAAGCATCCATTATACATTTCATATCCATTTCCATACTCCATCCATTTTATAAAGAAAACACAAACAAAATACCAAGAAAAAAATGATGATAGCTTAGGATTTAATTTTATTTCACCTAATTAGTTATTAATTTGAAAAAAATTCTAAAACCTTTTTCCCCTTGTTTTTAATTGCATTTGCATGGCATATAGATTACTTAGGTAGTTCAATAAAGGCTCCTCAAGTGAGACGACATGAGTATTGCATTGTACTGTAATTCTTGGATTTAAAATATTTGCATTTGACCCCAAGGCGTAAAGACATGGTTAAATCAAGTATTTAATTTTAAAATTTTTTCATATTGGGAGTGTTTAATATTCATTTACAATAAATTGTATGCTATAGGATGAACTTGAGATCATAGTAGCCAAGGTTCGTTTACTCCAAGTAGATAGATGGACATCTTGTCAATAGCGATTGGGAAGGCAGATCACCCTTGTCGTTTTCGAGGGGAGCCAAGGGAAGTTGGTGTCACGAAGTATTTTAGACGAGCCTTACATTATTCGTCACAAACTGATCCCAGTAGGGACCTTGTGGCCAAGATTTTTGAGGAAGTCAAACAATAGCTCGAGGCTAAACTTTACGACAAGCTCCGAAAAGAGTTGTTGCCAATAAGGTATTAAAACCCGGATCGGGTATTAAACCGGTCGGGGTACTGAGTTAAGGGTCGTGGGTCAAATCGGGACCAAACCGGTGAGAAATTGAAGATTTTAGGCTTATTAGTATGAAATTCTAAAGAAAAAGTAAACAAATTTTTAAATAGAAACCCAGACAGGTCTACCGGCCGGTTCGCCGGTTTCTGGGCCAGTGCGTTCGGGGTTCAATAACTCTGGTTGCCAAAGCTACGTCATGAAATGAAATATATGTTTGAATCAAAGATGGCAAGTGACGAGCTTAAAACTCAGGAATCCCCATCCTTCCCCAACACCAAAGGAAGTTATAACCCGCAGGAGGAACCACTTGGTGACCCTTCTCCTATTCCAGTACCAGGAGAACCTTCCACCCTCTATTTGGATGCCCCACTGCTACATGTTGCCAATGCTCCCGTTCACACACAAGCTACCACCCACCATCATAAGCAAATTCCACAGCACTTATGTAGGGTGACTGTGACATGTGTTTGAGAGAGGGAAGAAGATGCAGTCATCCTTGTTCCTGATGATAAGTTTGCCATGATAGGTTAGATGATAAGATCTTTCATTTTTTGGGCTCAAAATCTTATTGGCACAACGGCAACACCTCAAATGGTAGGAACTACCTGACTATTACTTTAGATCTATTGGCATCCTACTAATAATCTATTTTTTATGTTCTAAAAGGATGGGTAAGATGTGGGAAAATGGCCCTTCTTGGCACGACTGCAATAGCTCCGCAAAGGCATTCACCATATTGACTTGCACATGTCTCCAGGGATTATAGGCCTAACATTGGAGTATCCCTTTACGATTGACCAGAAAGATCTCAAGGAGTTCATTAACTTGGATTGATTTCTTTAAAATGGAGTATCCCTTTAAAATGGCCCTTCTTGTCTGTCCTTGCCTCAACACAATCTATTGGTTTGATTTCTTGGGTAAAAATCCAGACAAATAAACAAAACGTCTTCAACATGTAAGTTATTTTGTTTGTATTTCATTGATTCTTGACTTAAATGAATAGTTCTAATTTATGTTGATTTTCATTTTAATGATAGCAATGTTTTAAAAGCCGGACCGGACGTCGAACCGAAGAGGCCATCAAGTCATGGGTCGCATGGTCGAACCGGTTGGATCGATAATATAATAATTAAATAAAAATAATATTATACGTATATATAATTATATAAATATAAAAAAAATATGAAATTTTAACATTACTTAAAAATAAACACATACAAAAGCTTATATGTATCATCTTTCCTAAATCCCAAGTTCTAATACAGTGAGATCATTAAAAATATCACAATAATATGTCAATAAGACTAATAAACGGTTCCCGGTTCAACCACTCCGGTTTGCGGCCCAACAACCGGTTTGAAGCGGCCTGAAACGGTCCAAATGGTAAAACGGTTGAACCATGCTGAACGAGCCGAAAGCCCTCCCGGGCATCGGTCTGACCGGTCTGACTATTCGGTCTGGTCCGGTTTTCACAACATTGAATGATAGTGTGACCTAGACATATAGAATCCTTGATGGGTTAAGCGAGGGTAAAGTTATTAGAGATCTAAAGTGGTTTTATCTGAAAATAAGTAGTTTAAATTCAAATTCTTTCATTAACGGTTGTTTTAGATATGCCTTTATTGATTTTAACCATTTGCTTTTGATTCATAGTGCCCTTGACATCCACGCAACACTAAATGCGGATACTATGTTATACTTTATATGTATAACATCATTTAGAGGGTAATTACAAGTGATTTTGAACAGGTAATCCCTTTTTATTCTCAAATGATAATATTTTTGGTGTTGTAATTGAATTGCTAATTAATTGATTCACTTGATTCATTTTATCTAAGCTTATTTTCTAATTTGCAGATTTTTGACAATGAAGATGCCTACTTATATAAAGACATTAATTTGATCAGAAACCTGTTGGCTGGACATCTTCTTTAGCATATAGATCAATGAAGTTTTTATATGTATTGGTTAGTAGTTATGCAATAGACAACTTTTTGACACTTTATGGTGGTTATTGTACATAGTATTATGTAGTAGGAGTTAACAATTTAATTAGCTAGTAATGGATGTTTCCTTACCATTTATAAGGACATTGTGGTTTATGAATAATTCTTCAATCATGTTTCTGTAGTTTTAATTTGCTAGGTAATGAAAAATATAAATAATCATTTTAAAAAAATAAAACCTTTTAACGCCTGTAAAGAAAAAGGGACGCTTTAGACACTTTAGGCATCCCTTTATTAACGGGCGTTATTGCCATAATTTACTCTGTCGCTCACATAGGCGTACCCCTATTTTTAGACGTTAAAAGCATTTTCTATCGTAGTGATAGTTAAAATGGGACAGCTCATCATTTTAACTAAAATGTACAGCTGGACTAAACTAATTAAGTTAAATCTAACTAACTATGGTAACTAAGTAACTGACTTTGTTACAAGCCCACAAGCTGGCAAATATATGTTGATCATGCCAAGCTTAGAGATAAAACCATGGAATGGTTGAGGATCAAGAGGTTTAGTGAAGACATCAGCCAACTGACTGGCACTACGAACGGGAATTAAACGAATAATGCCAGCTTGAACCTTGTCCCGAACAAAATGACAATCCAACTTAAGATGTTTGGTACGCTCATGAAAAGTTGGATTAGTAGTAATATGGATAGCTAATTGATTGTCACAATAAAGGATAGTTGGAGTAGGATGAGAAATCTTCAAATCAGCAAGCAAATATAATAGCCATTGAAGCTCACAAGCCACACAACCTATAGCACGATACTCGACTTCAAAAGAAGAAAGAGAAATTGTAGTTTGCTTCTTTGAGCGCCAGGAAATGAGAGACTCACCAAGAAAGACATAATAGCCTAAAAGTGATCGACATGTGTTAGGGCAACCTGCCCAATCAAAATTGCTAAAAGCCTTGAGTTAAAGAAAAGAGGTTGTAGAAAAGAAGAGTCCTTTAGGAGGACTATGTTTAAGGTAACGAAGCACATAAATTGCAGCCTGATAGTGAATTGTGGTTGGAGCTTGAGTAAATTGACACAATTATTGAACAACATAAGAAATATCTAGCCGTGTGGTTGTAAGATAAAGAAGGTGACCAACAAGATGCCGATAAGGCGCCACATTAGTAGGAGGAGTGCCGAGATCCTGAGAAAGTCTAGTAGAACAAGCCATAGGTGTTAAGGGAGGCTTACATTGAAAATAACCAGCATAAAAAAGAATATCAAGGGCAAATTTGAGCTATTTAATGTAATACCAGT
Source organism: Inga leiocalycina (assembly GCA_963242795.1). Taxonomy (NCBI): domain Eukaryota; kingdom Viridiplantae; phylum Streptophyta; class Magnoliopsida; order Fabales; family Fabaceae; genus Inga; species Inga leiocalycina. The sequence goes on along the minus strand of OY725320.1, from coordinate 91,043,826 downwards.
TGAGGAATGAGCAACTTCCAAACCAAGAAAGAATTTAAGTTTGCCAAGATCCTTGATTTTGAAAGAATGATCAAGAAAAGCCTTAATACGATCAATCTCATGAGAATCATTGCCAGCAAAGATAATATCATCAACATATACTAACAAAACTGTAAAGGAATACTCATGATGCCTAACAAAGAGAGAATAATTAGATTTAGATTGAGAATAGCCATAAGAGAGAAGGGCAACAAATAATTTGGCAAATCATTGACGAGAAGCTTGCTTTAAACCATAGAGTGATTTATGCAACTTACAAACCATCTTAGGATTAGAAGAAGAGAAACTAGGTGGAAGACTCATATAAGCATCCTTATGAAGATTCCCATGTAAGAAGGCATTGTTAATATCAAGCTGCTCAAGACGCCAATTATAAGCAGCAGTAGCAAGCAAGCAATAAATGTACGGTAGTCATTTTAGCAACCAGAGAAAAAGTTTGAAAATAATCAATACCTTCCGTTTGAGTATAGCCCTTTGCCACTAGCCGAGCTTTATACCTCTCAAGACTGCCATCAGCACAACATTTTATCCTGAAAACCCACTTACAACTAATTGGTGATTTATCCTTTGGTAATTCAGTCAAGATCCATGTGTTATTTTGCTCTAATGCTGAAATTTCAACTTGTATAGCCTGCTGCCACTCAGGGTACTGAATGGCTTCTCGATGATTTTTAGGTTCATAAGGAATAGTAATAGACATAATGAAGGATTTATAAGAAGAAGAAAGATGGTCATAAGATAAAACAGAGGACAATAGATACCTGTAGGATGTAGGCATGGAAACTGATTGTGCTGATGGTAATAAGGAACAATAGTAATCACTCAAATAAGAGAGCTGCTTTAGTAGTTTGTGAGATTGTCTGGGTGGCAGAACATAAGTAGAAGTGGGAGAAGGAGAGGTAGAGGGAGGGGAAAGACCAGATGATAGAAAGGGATTGAAGGAAGGAGAGGAAATAGTGGTAGAAGGAATGATGTCAGGGAAAGCTAAGGAAGGAAAAGATTGAGCCAAGGGTAGGCTAGAGTCTGGTAAAGATACTTCTTGAGGAAAAGGAAAAATAGACTCATAGAAAAGAACATGCCAAGAAATGAAAATTTGATTTGTGGATAGATCAAGCAAAGTATAACCCTTAGTACCAGGTTTGAAACCAAGAAATACGCATTTGCGAGCTTGAACATCAAATTTACACTACTACAAAAAGGGGTTTTAACGTCCCTATTTTGGCACTTTTAACATCCAAAAACTGGGGGATGCCTATGTAGCGGGCGTAGTATGTAGGGGTGTGCAAGTTTTTCCCGTCCCGAAAGAAAAGTTCAGGATCGGGAAATTTTTTTTCGGGATCGGGAATGGGACTTCCCGATCCTGAAAAAATATATATCTATATATATTATGTATAATTTTTTAAAATATTTAAGAAAGCAAGACCTAATGCAAAATAAAATATGAAAATTCCTAACATCCTCAAGGTAATATCTATTCTTTTAGTTAATTTTATTTACTATTTATTAAATAATTCTAATTTTTTGTTCTTGTCTTTGTGCTTTTTGTAGCTAAATCGACAACTTTAAGTATATATTGGACTAATGATATATTTGTATTGGACTAATTTGGTACAATATGATATTAGATAAATTATATATTTATACTAGACTAAAGAAAATAAAACAAAAAAATTAATATAGGAATTTTTTTTTTTTAAAAAAAGAAATTCGGGATCGAGAAATTCCCGATCCCGAACATTTCCCGACCCGTCGGGACGGGAAATTTTCGGGATCGGGAATGAAAATCATTCCCGAACCCTTCTCGGGATCGGGATCGGGATCGGGAATGACATTTCCTGATCCCGATCCTGAACACCCTTAGTAGTATGTTTTAAGAAAAGACGTCCTAAAAAAATAAGACGTTTAAAGTGAGACTTTAGATGTCCCAAATTGAGAATTGGGCGTCTAAAGTCAAGACTTTAGACGTCCCAATTCTCAATTTGGGACGTCTAAAGTCCTTCATAGGGGGACTTTAGACGTCCTAATTCTTAATTTGGGACATTAAAAGGTTTTATTTTTTAAAAAAATTATTATTTATATTCTTTATTACCCAGCAAATTAAAATTGCAGAAACAGAATTGAAGATGGATTCATAAACCACAAAATGTCCCTTACAAAATGGTAAAGATATATAGCACTGCAATCTTTTTACTATATATATATATATGTACAAAACAACAACTCATACAACCTAATATTAAATATGTATAACAACAACCAGAAAGTGTCAAAAAAATTTTCACCACACAACTACAAACTAATTGTTGTTCATTTCATCAAAATAAATATACATATGTATTTTCCTCGATTTCCAAGCTCCAAACGTATAAAAAAAACAGTATTAGCATTGCATAACTACTAACAACTAGTTTATGATTGTGGCAGAAAGAAAACAATCAAGAGAAAAATATTCCAATAACTAGAATCATGTAAATAAATTGAAAGTATTATAATAATTTCACATTGCAAGTTTAACTTAATTCTTCATATAAATTTATATTTAAAAAAAACAAACATGATGAAAGCAGAGGAGAGGGCAGCCAACGGTTTCTATGTGCTTCTAAGGTGGAGAGAAGACGTTGGAGGAGTTGTGTATGCACAATGGAGAGGAGAGGTACGTCGGAGGCTGAAAGTAACGAAGAAAGTGGGAGGCTTACGCCGGAGGGTGGAGGGGGCAAAAAAGGTGGAGGAGGTGTATGCCAGAGGGTGAGAGCAAAGAAGGTGCTATGAGAATGGAAGGAGGTGGAGGAAAAGGGAATGAAGAAAAGGAAGAGAGGAAGAAGATGGAGGAAGACGAAGTGTAATGAAAATAAGAGAATAATGAAAAAGCTTACCCATGGTGTAGAGAAGACGAAGTCACGAGAATGAAAGAAAAAAGGAAATGAAGAAAAAAAGGAAGAGAAGTCCTGGGGGGATGGGAAAAATGGAAAATGAGGGATGGGTTTCTGATATGGGAATGAAGAAAATGGAAGAAAAGTCTCATGCATGTCAGAATTTCTAACATGACTTTAGGAGTCCCAAATCCCATTTGGGATGCCTAAAGAATTTGAGACGCCTAAAGTAAGTTACATTTTTTTAATTTACTTTTTTGGCCCCAGTGGAAATCTTTAGGCGTCCCAAATAAAATTTGGAACGTCTAAACTCTACTTCAGGCGTACCAATTCAAATTTGGGACGCCTAATGTTACGATTTCACTACTTTATTTATAGAAATACAACCGCCTCTATGTTTAAACTCCTTTTTTTGAAAAAGGACGTCTATTGGGTTAGTAATATCTTCTATCTGTAGTAGTGTTAGTTTTATAAGTAGATGATGTACAAGTAAAGGAAAGAGAGCCAAAAACTTTTTAAACAGTATAATCAGGAAATCAATCATGTAACAATTGATATGAGGATTTATTGTTCAAAACAGGTGTTGGTAATCGGCTAATAAGATAAACAACATGCAAAATAGCATAGGACCGATAAGCTATAGGAACGTGTGATTGAAATATTAAGGCTCTAGCCACATCTAAAATATGTTGATGCTTTCTCTCAACTATGCTACTTTGTTTAGGAGTCTCGATACAAGATGTTTGATGAAAAATGCCTTTAGATGAGTAGAATGAAACCATTTGAAATTCAGCCCCATTATCAGTTTGAAGAGATTTAACCTTTGAATGAAACTGATTCTCAAGAAAAATGATTAGATTTTGTAGGGTAGAACAAGCTTTATATTTAACTTGAGAAGGGAAACCCAAGTATGTCATGTAAAATCATCATCCGTAGTTAAAAAATACTAGTGCCATGTATTGAAGAAACATTATAAGGGCCCTATATATTAGAATGTAGTAATTCAAGACAAGAGACATTATAAGACAAATGGCCAAGACGATAATGCCAAAAATTGAAATGAGGATTAGTATTACAGAATAAAGAAACAGAAACAAAGGAAACACAATGACATAGGAGATGAGTGTCTTATCAATTTGCATAAACCATGTATAAGTTCATCTAGACTAATAGGTCCAGTATGTCTAATAGCTTTCTTTGCTTTGCAAAATGACATATATCACAAGTAGGTCTAGTATGCTTACAAGGAATAAAAGAAAATTGTGACTGATAGCATCTAAGATAATATGAGATAAATGGCCAAGACGATAATGCCACAAATCGAAATAAGGATCAGTGTTACAGAATGAAGAAACAGAAACAAAGGAAACACAAGCAGCTGAAGATGAGTGTCTTATGAATTTGTATAAACCATGTACAAGTTCATCTATACTAATCATTTTCCATGTCTTCAGCTCATGTTTGAGGCATTGAGAAGAAGAAAAAGTGAGTGAATAAGGAATTTGACTAGTTATTAGCTGAGAAAGAGTTATGATGTTAAAATGAAAATTGGGTATGTAAAGAACATTAAAGAGAAAAATGTGGGAATTAATATGTACAGTACCAGATATTGTAGCAAGGACAGTAGAATCCGTGGGCAAAGTTACTTTGATGGGAGAAATTTGTGAATATGAAGTAAAGGAATCCAAAGAATAGCATACATGAGCAGTGGCTCCACTGTCAAGAATCCATGATTCAGAAGAGTTAAAAGAAAGAGTAGTATATGTACCTTGATTATTAGCATTACGCATCAAGGTGAGAGTTGAAACTTGGTTAACACAAGGATTAGGATTAGGTACAGAAACTAAGGAAGATGACTGAGTAACAGCAGTAGCATTAGCATTAGGTTGCAAAAGAGGTAAAATTTTGTTGTATTGATCTTGTGTGATAGGATTATGTGTATTAGTCGAAGGAGATTTGCAGGATAAGATATTAGCTGAAGAACCAGAGTTGGAGGTTACTAGTTTAATGGAAGTAGGATTACAAAACTTGTAGCTTGGTGGAAATCCATACTTCTTGTAGCAAGTCTCAATCGTGTGGCATGGTTTACCACAATGTGCACAGACTTTGTTTCCATTACTAGAAAATTTCGATCGATATGAGTTTTTAAGCAAAGTGTGAGTAAGACAAACAGCAGATTCCATAGAGCCAATAAGCTCATGTTCTTGTTGTATAACTAGAGAGAATACCTTATTAATCGAAGGCATCGGCTCCATCAACATAATTTGAAACCTCATATTAGCAAATCGGTCATTAAGCCCTTTCAAAAACCTAATTACACTGTCTTGCTAAATGTAATCCTTAGTAAAACAAGACCAATCAGGTATAGGACAAAAATTAACTAACTCATCCGTATAATTTTCATTTTAGTGAAATAATCAAAGATCGAAAGATCACCTTGATGAAATTGATAAAGTTCCTCTTGAAGTTTGGCAACTCGAAAGGCATCTCCATGGCTAAATCGGTCCTTCCAATTATTCTAAACATCAGCAGCTTTATTAAGCTAAAGAACGCTTTACTCAATCTAAGGTGAAAGAGATCGATTGAGCTAGCTCAGAACCATGTGTTACAACGTTGCCATGTTGGAAATAGAGAATGAGTCTTATATGGAGCAACAGTTGAACCATCAATGAATTGAAACTTGTTCTTGCTTATCAGTGCCATCTTCATTGCTCGTCCCCAGTGATGATAGTTTAACCCAGCCAGTGGCGGTAATACAAGAATTAAAGCAGGATTCTTGTTTGGGTGAAGGTAATAGTAGCTCAATGGATCTTGTAAAACATTGAGCTGCAATACATTAGATGAAGCTTCGTCTGCTATTGACAAACCATAAAGAATAGAACCAAAGAAGAAGAAGACTCAAAGAACAAGGAAGAACAAGGTTGAAGTATGAGAGAGAGAAGCGTGTATTATAGCTCTGATACCATAATACAAATTGGAAGAAGAATTTATGATTTCATTTATTACTGAAAAAGACTTCTGTGCTTCAAATATATACATATTTCACAAATAGTAGCTCATCACTCTAACTAAAATGTACAGCTGGACTAAACTAATTAAGTTCAATCTAACTAACTATGGTAACTAGTAACTGACTCTTTTTTTATTTTTCTAATTATGTTTTACCTCTTACATGATTCTCAGTATTCTTTCACATGTGCCAAATGAAGTTAGCTTAGTTCTACTATATATACTCAATCAAGTAGCTATCTCACGGTTTCATTCTATTCTTACAGGGTTAAGTAGCAAATCCGTCTCGGAAGTATACCCCCAGGAGCAATATTGCCCAAAAAGTGTTTTCAGGTTCAATGTTTCCTTGGAAGTTTAAAAATGTAGCAATTTCGCCCTATACCGTTAAAAAGTTAATAGTCAATATCAATTTTTTAATAGTCAATGTTTATTTTTTAACGGTATAGGGCAAAATTGCTACGTTTTGAAATTTCTGGGGCAATCTTAAACCTGAAAAAACTTCTAAGGCGGATTTGCTACTTAATCCATTCTTAAAATGTCTTTGAAAGAAAATAAAAATATTAAATTAAACTTCGGACCATTTAGATTAATAATTAATTTAAACAGTCCATATCGACACTGACAAATTAAAATTGGAAGGATCTGATTTCTCTCCTTCACAAAGAGTTAAAGACGTCATTTAGGATGATATAGACATGATCGAGAAATGCAAGTTGATAATTTTTTTTTTTTGGACCTGAAGTTGATAAATTATTAGAATCTCATCAAATCATGCCATTGCATTTGTATATATCGCGTTCATATATATATATATATCTCTTAATCCCTTAAGTAGCACCAATAATATAACAGTTTTCCTTCTCTAATTTCATTGTCTTGATTTAACATATATAAACACTGCTACAAAATTTACCATCATATTTAACGGCTAAATAGATAAGCATAAATAGTTTGAGGCATAAATAAATAAAAAAAGTAGTATTTAACAGTTATTTAACAAACCATCAAGTAGTTTACAAAATTATTTGACAGTTGAATACAAAAGTCGTTAAACAATGGGTTCATTTTTGTTTTCAACAAAGCAAAAGATTAGTTTACAATTATTTTCAAAAAATTAAACTATATCAAGTAACTTAATTAGTAGTCTATCTCACCGAGAACATACGTTTCTGGTGAAACCCGCCACCGTACTCTGCCGTGGTGTACCGTGTTACACCACGCAGTCAACGAGTGACTCACCATCTCTTCCTTCCCCTTCAACATATTTCGTCGCATATTTTTCCTTCTCTCTCCTTCCCTCTGCGTTTGATCTTCACAATATTCACAAGGCTTCCTAATGATAGCTACGAATTAATAAGATACAAGAGACACATACATACAGCGTTTTGAAGCAAGAAGACAAGATTTGTTGTAGATGATGATAAGTAAGAGTATCAAAGGTACCACACATGTCTTTTCACACAATATGGAATAAACAAGCAATTTGGTGTTTGTATCCAAACTATATAGTATATAGTGGTCCCTACCATGAATATATATTTTCCAACTTCCAAATAAGTGAGTATGACTCACTTATTGAAGCCATTCTCTAGAGACAATAATTTCCCAGTTACATTATATTCTTGATTATGAGATTTAATATTAAAAAAAAGATACTATAATACATATATAATGAATAAATATTTCGATTCAGTTAAACTTTGTTTGGTTCAATAGAGGTAAGGTTCAATAGAGGTAAGGTTAAGTGAGGTTTATTTAAGTTAGGTTAGAGGAGGTTATAATGTTGTTTGGTTCAAACAGAGGTTATGTTAGGTTTGGTATTTTGTTTGGTTCAAGAGGTTAGGTTAGGTGAATTAATTATAAGTGGACAAAAATGCCCTTATACATATTTTCCTTCTTTTTTTATAATGTATTTAGTAATAATAGTTATTTGTAAAATTATTATTTATAAAATAATTATTTTTACAATTATATACACTTCTTTCACAATATATTTATTAATAATTATTATTTATAAAATAATTATTCTAACAATGATATACACTTCATTCATTGCATATTCTTTTCTTTTTATAATACATAAAAAGATGAGTTATAATAAAAACATTGGATTTAAATTAATTATGGATCATAAATATATAAAAAAAATATAAATTACTTTTAAAAAATATCTTGTTTGTAAAAAAAAAATGGAAGCCTTATAATTTGCAAGACTAGATATTGGGTGACTTTGCAAGACTATGACGGTAGTGGGTGGCTTTGAAAAAAAAATTCAGCAAATTTGGATAATGTTCAATGCTTCACTTCAGAGGGTGCGAACCACAAGAGAGCAAATTTGATTTCTACGGTGGAGAGGGAATGAAATAATACACACAGCGGGAAGGACATGCGGTTTCTTGGGGAAGGGCAGTTCTGAAATTTTCATAGGTATTTTAGTCACAATTGCACACAAAATTTCTCTAACATAAGAAAAACCCCAATTTTGGAGGTTTACTAAAGTGGGTGAGGTTTCCACTAAATGACAAAAAAACAAACCTCACCTAACCTAATCTCATTTCAACCAAACACCTATTTTTAATCCCCAACCCCACCCCAACCTAACCTAACCTAAAATAACCTCCAACCAAACATACCCTTAATGACATTCTTCCTATTATTTGGTAAATATAAGATTGATTTGATTTTTCATCAGTTCGAGGCCTTTTTCTCGTTTCGGAATAACGGTAATATAGATTAATTTCGATATATTGGTATTCAGAAATATTACAAACTTTGAAATTTCAAATTCCATTCCAACTTGATTGCTTTCCACTTGCACTTGCAGCTGAGTTGCCAGGTGAATATATAAGTCAACAATGGAGGAAATACCAACAGACAAATATATAGACACACACCCATATGTGTTTTCCCACATGTGTGTGTGTGTGTGGAAGAGAGAAAGAAACACAAAAGTTAGATCATATATGACCTGGAAGTTAATCAGGTCATGTCAATCTCAAAAGACTATATTGGGGTTTGCAGTTTTCCCTCCACTAATTTATTGGATTAGATGGTTTAAGCCAATAGGTTGAATATAAAGCATTTGATTAATTAGAATATCTTGATTTAATTTGAAGAACACATAAGAAATACTATCTCCTTTTATTTATTAATTATTGTTAATTGAAAATCAATTTTGTTAATCTATTATATGTTTCTTAGTGTCATTACAATAATGATTATAGTTGGGGCTGACACTCTACAGCGTGGTTAAATAAGAATTAGAAAGCTAAACTCAGATCCTATATGGTGTTGCTGATCCATATTGAAATGCTCTTTCAAGTTCATATTATATACTGCTTCCCGTCCTTACTATAGGAAGTTGTAGAGTAAATGGTTTAAAGATTGATACCTACTTGAGAAGTTGATCTTGGTCATGAATACAATACATACATACTTTTTATGTTTGTCAAGTTTTTTTAATTTATCTTTATCGATGCTCTCTGAACACTAATCAAAGAAGATAATAAATGAGGGAGTTAAGGGATATGATTATAGTGTTTTAGAAAATATATGTTATATTAACTAATTTCAGTCCTTAATTAATTTAATCAAATTAGATAAATATATTTTATATTAAGTATCTGAGGAAGTAAACGTCGCTTCTAACTAACTTATCAAAATCAATAATACGTGGTTAACACATTAATTTTATCTAAAAATGATTTTTTTTTTCAACTTTGCCTATATTGAAAAGTATAGAGAAATATGTACTACTCAACATTAGATTTCAAGTCTTCTCCTAATGAATTGTAATATAGACAATATTTGAAAAAAGTCCATTGATAACCCACTAAATGACTTATATTATAGATTAAGAAATTCTATCTTATGTTTTAGTATAAGGGCAAGTTTAAATATATAATACTCATAGAAACTATACCGTTAAAAAAAGTAAAATACTCTAATCACATTTCTGTTTTGCTTTAATTACATATTTATCTCCTCTATTTTGGAAACATACACTTAAATTTAAACCGTTAACTCCGTCAAGAATATTCTAAAAAATTTTTAAAAATATTTTTTTGATTAAATTTTATATTAAAATAAAATTTATTTACTAATTTACCCTTAATATTAAATCCCAAATTTTAATTGACAACGTGTAAATATCACAAGATTTTAAAATTTTAAGTTTTTTAAATGTTTTTTGAAAAAAATGAAATTATAAAGGGAGAATTGCTGAAAAATACTTTGGAAGCAAATTAATTGCTGATTGCTACCAAACGTGTAAGGGATCTTCCGTGTGTGCAAGCGATCTTCCGTTTTGTGCAAATCATCTTTCGTGTGTGCAAAAGTCTTCCGTATAAATGTGCAAGCAATCTTCCGTTATGTGCAATGGTAGCATTCAGCAATTAATTGGCCAAAAAGGTATTTGTCAGCGATTCTCCCAATTATAAATTTAAATGAATTATACAAGCTCTCAAACTTATATAGCTTATTATATTTCATAGAAAAAATGTGTTTGATATATATTTTTTCTCATTTAAGAAACTAAAAATAAATAAATTTCAATAAAAATGGTGAAAAATTAAATTTATAAATTTTATAATCTCAAAATTAATAAATTTTTAACATATTAGAAAGTTAAAAAATCTATTAGAATTAAAATTTGGTGGTATAAATTTTTTGGCATATGTGTGTGTGTGTGTTTTTTAAAATAATTCTAATGTTAAAGAGGGGCGTTTTGGTCAAAAATTCTAAAATTGAAACTTAACGGCCAACTAATGATTTGGGTAGATGAAAATAGAATCTTAAAATATAAGGGAGGTTTGTGTAACATACATTTTAATTTTAAAAAATGTTTATATAAGTTTTCAAAATAAAAGGGGTATCTATATAATTAAGGTAAAGCAGAGGGGTGATTAAAGTATTTTATTCTTAAAAAAAATGGATGTGAGCCAATTAGATGACGTCAATGGGTATTGAAGAAAACATACATGGATTTTAATTGATAATGGCCCACATGTTTTGGGGAATTAAAATATTGATACATGGTTGATTTCTGACTGGATTCATAATCCCCTCAATGATGAACACAATTAGAGTCTAAAAAGTGGAGTCACACTCCCACCGGAAAATTCTAACAAAATCATAATTACTATCCCACTATAATCCAAGGCCTAAGCAAAGAAAAATAAAATTTAAAAAAAAAAAAGGGAGGAAGAAAAAGGGCAAAAAAGCAAATCTGTGTAAAGTGTGGCGCGTGAGTGTTAGGATTGATGGGGACCACATGAGGAGAAAAGTCGGAGAAGGCTGAAGGCCTGAGCCTCGTTTCCAAAGGGCCCACCTTCGAAATAATGTGGTTTGTCGGCTATTCACGTGTCACTATCTCAATGGTTGAAATTTTGTTAATAATTTTAAATGGACTTTTCCTCTCTATCTTCCACGTCATTTTCGTATAATTTTCTCCCGTTTTGACGGTCGACAATTAAATTACACTAGTGACGTAGTGACTGGGATCTTCCACAACTGGAGGTTTTGTGAACGAATTTACGAATTATGACAACGACATTCTAATTTTGGGACATACCAAAAAATTAAAATTGTATTATATAAAAAAAATCATATATTTACATTAACATGCCTTCTTTTAAGAAAATTCCACATGTTTTTAAATGTGAGTGAATACTAACAGCAAGCACACAACATATGTGAGACTCACTTGCATACATTCATATAACTCTGATCTTATTTATAAATCATTTTTAATTAAATCTCATATATCAAGAAGATGTGATTAACTCAATGATTATTAAGTAAATTTTCAACTATGCTTTTATTTATGAATAAGTACTTTTCAACTCTTTTTTTCTTTATATATCTTTACATTATTTCTTCATTGATATAATAAATAGAGACAAAATTGTTACAATTTCATTTACTACACTGAAATTAGACTTATAAATAAGACCAAATTTTTTTAGTAAAAAGGACTTATAAATAGGATCAGAATGGTATCTAACTAATGCAAATTAAAATAGTCAACTATCGTGGTTATTTGTCAGCATATGGGTATGAAGGATGAACTATGAAGTAATATTTGACGCACACAAATATAAGAATTTACTTTAGAAATATTTCAACCTTCAACTAAGAATAAATAAAAATAAATTTGATACCACTTAAATAATTAGGTGAATGGCTTGAATCTCATAAATAAGAGTAGCAAGAGTTTTATCTCCTATAGATCAGGAATATTTAAATTCAAGTATCGATCAATAATATGGGAAATAGCAAGAGTTTTATTTTGGAGGAATGCTGCGGATGGGATGTTTAGTGTGAGATCAGCTTATGATATGATTTATCATCAGCAGGAGCGCAAAAGACAACCTCACTGGCGGAGTTTATGGCATTGGGAAATGCCGGAAAGAGTTAGGGCCTGTTTGGTACGTTGGAATTAATTTTGATGGAAATGGATATGGATATGGATATGGAAATGGTGTCTAAAAGTATTTTTGGTATGTCATGGAAATGAGATCTAATTTTTGTATAAAAATACCAAAATGTCCTTCAATTTTTTATTTTTTATTTTTTTTGGAGGTAGTGGAGGGTAATAGATGGAAATGATCACATGGAATTGTAAATCCTAGCTTTTGAGATGGAATTTATTTGATGGAATTGGGCTTAATTGAATTCCACATGGAATTCAATTCCAAGGACGATTCCATCATACCAAACATGTTATCAGTAGGAATTCATTTTCAATTCCAATTCCATCTCCTTAATTCCACTGTACCAAACAGGCCCTTAAGCTCTTTATGTGGCAAGTATTCCATGAGATACTTCCTACGAATGAGATCAGAGTGAGATTTAGTACGAGTGTCTTAAATGTGTGTCCCTTTGCATGTGAGAGTGAAGAGAGCATCCTCCATATTTTGAGAGACTGTGAGCAGGCTAAAAAAGTGTGGTTTTCCATAATTAACCATATATATTATACTATGTTTTTCTCTGGTGATTTGCAAGATTGGCTCACATGGAATCTTCAAGTTGGATCGGGTAACAGGCGGGTGGCGAGATGGCCATGGCACAGAGTCTTCACTTCCATATGTTGGCTTTTGTGGAAAAATCGTTGCAGACAGGCATTTGAAAGTGCAGCAGACAACGCAAAGGAAATAATTTATAAATGCATGAATCTTCTTTCGGAAGCCGTGGTGCAAGGCAGATTTACACACCAAATCTTCTAGGTGCCGGAGAGGGGAACTAGCAACTGGCAACCACTAGAACCGGGGTTTGTACGTGTTGATGTGGACGGATCCAGGGAGCTTGATGGTCATGCAGCTTGTGGTGGTGTCATTCGTGATCATGACGATAATTGGATACGTGGATTTCAACAGAAGTTAGGATTCAATTTTCCAACTCCTGTGGAAATCCATGCAATCCACAGAGAATTAGAACTCTGTAAGCAGTTAGGGTTCAACAAGATTAGACTTTTCTCAGACTCTTTACAAGCTATTCAGCTCTTGTTCACTCGGTGTGGAATAGATCATCCATTGCATGATGTCATTTTGGATACTAAATCCCTTATTTACATGGACTGGGACTTACAAATATCTCATACATATAGGGAAAACCTTAAATGTGCTAATTACTTAGCAAGAAAGACTCATGTGAGCAATCAGGAATACAGGGAGATAGGAGTTTCTCCAACGGAATGTTTTGATCTTTTCGCCATGGAACGTGGGGTGTCACAACAACATCAGGGTATACTACCTAGTCATAGGGGTTTGTAATTTTTCAAGCATTGCTCGCCTTTGTATTAAAAAAAAAAGCCACAAAAAAAAAAGTTCCATTATTTCTTTTTTGGGGTGTGAGGTGAATGGTGATAAGGAGTAATAAGAAGATGGTGAAATAACGTAGAAAAGGGCCCTGGAATCTCAGACTTTTATGCCTCCCACTACATGCATGCATTTCTCTTTTTAATTCACATTATTCTAATTTATCCATTAAATTTATTAACCATCTTCTCTTACCTGTGTGTTCCCTATTGTTTCTTATCCTTATCCCTTCCTTTCCCTCAACTGCCTTATAATCTTACGATATGAAAGCTTCTCTGTAAGTAAGAGGTCTAAGTTTAATCCGAACTTGTAATATGATATTGCCAATCTAATACTCTCTCCGGTCCTAATTATAAGATAAAGTTAACTTTTTTGGAGAAATTAAGGAAGCCAATTAAATCACTTTAGAGTATTTATATTTTTAGTATCTTTGGATTATATATTAGTTTATTAATCAAATTACTTAATTTGAAGAAAAAAATATAAATATAAATATTCTAAAGTGATTTAATTGGCTTCCTTAATTTCTTCAAAAAAGTCAACTTTATCTTATAATTAGGACTGGAGGGAGTATATTTTAGGACGTCTCACACACACAGAATTGAAACTTTAATATATATATATATATATATATATATATTCATCAATAAAAGTTTTCCACAATATATTAAGTCAATATATAGGTAGCTTTATGAGCATCAACTTGATGCTAGAGAACGTGCCCATATTAACTATTTAATGTTCAATTCATGTGATATGATCCCCAACTTTATAGAGAAACAGACCGTGTCTTCTCCATTTATCCAAACTAAACGAACACATTCGGATTGATTCAAATTAATACATAAACTCAGAAATATTCTTACAATTTTTTACAATATAATGATGATTAAACTTTTATGCCATTCTTTTGCCAACAAAAAACCTTTTTTTTTCCCAACCATTCTAATCTATCGTTCATTGGTCATGAAAAATTAAATAGTTAGTATGGGCACGTATTATCAACTCCAAAAAATAAATAAATAACTTTATCTCTATATAAGATTCTCCCTCGCTATAATTAATAACATATTTGTTTTATCAAAAGAGAAAATAAATTGAGATAAAATAAAAGAGAAACGTAAAGTAGACATGTAGCATGAAAAGTTACCTTTTATACCGTGGAAAATATGTGAATGAGTCGCCTTTACTGAAACAAAACGGGGAATAACTCACAACCACAAAAGTAAAGATATTTTCTTTTACACTTGGAATATGTAAAACCAAGGCCAACCAAATCTATTACAAATAAATTATGAACTCATTCATTTTGTCAAATTTATATTAAATTTGTTAGTTCATTCCTGGCCCAGTTCATTTGCTATAGGACATTATACACAAACAATTAATACATCAAATTAGAAAAAAAGAGGATTATGCATAGAAATTCAGATGAATCAGAAGTAATTAATTTAATTAGCACTACCATTTCAATATAATAAACTTTTTTGCCAAATTATTAATAGATTCTGTGGTGTTGATTATTGATTGTTTCACACTGTTATCTTACTCCAAAAAGCACACTATATATCTCTCTTTTCAAAGCTCCATCTCAAATAAAATCTTAGGATAGATTTTGCCAAATGAGGAGCTTCTAAAGTGTTAGTACTTAATAATTACTTCATCTTCCACCGAAGAAATAAAAAGCACTATCGTTCTCTCTTGTCAAAAGGAAACTTATTCACCAAATACAAAGTGGTTTATCCACGTCGTAATTGCAACATCAAGATGCATTTTCCATCAAATTAAAATTAAAATCCGGGGTTATTATATTTTAATTCCTCTCTTCACACTTGAACGATACATAAATTAAAATTAACGCCTCTCATTTTGTTCCGTACACTTTTGTTAATTCACAAAGCTTTCTTTTGTTGGGTGTGAGATATACGCAAGCTTGAATACATTTGCTGCATACCGGTCTTATCATACTTATAAGTTCAATTTAGAGAAAAAATTTTGTCCTTACTATAAATCCACTTTTAGAGTAATAAATGAGAGTGTTACAATGTTAACCCTATTAATTGTAATAAATTTTAGGTAAAGAGAAGAAAGAGGTTAAAAATACCCATTCAGAGGGAAAAATTGAAAAAATATATTAATTTAGTCCATATTTATTGAGTTATCTAACTCTCCTTGATATGTGAAAATTAGGTAATTTAGAATTATATAGAACAATAGTGATATATAAAAGGAGTTCAACTTTAAGATTTGGATATCAACTTTAAGATTTGGATGAGTCATATAATATATATTCTTATCCGGTTTCGATTTCGCTACATTTTCACGAGGAGAGAAATAAGACGTGAAGATCCATGACCAACCTCTAATTCAGATTCATTTATTGTTATCCGTTGCCACGCAAACATACCCTAAAAAGTGACAAAAAGAAAAGGAACAGAAAAGACAGTTACCTAAGATTAAGGTCTCTCTCGAGAAGGCTCATGTACGAAGGCAGCTTCATTAAATGCATCAGTAGTAGTATTGTGTTTTTGGTGTTTATGATAAGAGTTAGGGTTCGTAACTCTTCAAGATGATTCCCCAATCTTCAAGTCATCTATCAATGGATCGATCGATCGGTATCAACTTTTTTGCTTTAATTATTTTTTGGATAAGTGGAGGGGTTCGCGTATAACTGTTTCCTATGTGGCCAACACCTTAATGCATCGTCTCATTCTTCATGAGAACATTTTTGACTATTTTAGAGATGTCTGGTTGGGACTTGAGGATAATGCGGCCTTTATCGAATCTTAAGTCTGTGAATTCTCGTGGCACATAATTAAGCTTAGGTATCAACAGTTACATCATGCACGGTCCTACATATATATACTTACATTTCTATCTGGATTTTGATCCTATACCTTCCTTCATACGTGGAACGATTATGCCCTGTTCTTTTCATCTTTCGATCACACACACACACACACACACACACACACACACACACACACACACACACCCCTTTATAATCTCTCTTCTGGTGGAATCAATAATCTTATCAGGTGGCCTCGAATTGGAATATCATATTTTATCAAAGTTCATATTATTTTCTTTTGGTGCGTGCTTAGCTTGGATTGAATTACGCTATTAATTATATGCGTGTTGATTAAATTACGCTATTTTTTCCGTAAATTTTGTTAAAATTGTTGAGACTCTTCTTCTTTAATTCATCGAAACTCAAATTAGCCAAGCCTTTCTTTAGGTGACTGACCCTATTTCTGAAATACACAGTACCATGATAGGTATTTGCTGAAAATAGAAGAAAAGTTCGTATAGTTTCAGAGAAATTCAGTGGAAGTATGCGTAATTAAACTAAACTACATTTGATATCTGATTAAGGAGATCAATGTAGGTTTTAGAACTAAATGAGAGATCAGTACAGTGTTAAGACTTTTTTTAGAAGTTTACACTCCCTCTGACTTATTCATAAGAGCTCAATAATCAAATTACGTGATATAAAAAAATAGTTAAAATTAATTAAAAATAATTAAGTATGTATGAAATAAACTTTTTCCCTAATATGCCATTATTTACAAGAGTGCAGGTATAAGAAAGAAATAAAGTAAATATAAGTACCACAAATCTTTTAGTTAATGCAATAAATATAATTTAAAAAAAAAAAGCTTATTAAATGTTCAAACAACTCTTATCAGGCTTTTATAAAAAGAATAAAGATAATTCAAATTTTGAGCTTTTATAAAAAGGAGAAAAAGGGAATAATTAAGTACATAATTGGAAGTTGAGCTCTTCGGTTAAGTGTTCAACAGTTAATTTTTTTCGTCTGAAACTGATTATTTTTTTTGGAGTTTTCAATAGTTTAGTTTGTTCTTTTTCAAAAGTAGGAAGATTAAATCATTATGAGAATTATTGCTGGCCTGGAACAAAACAGTTTCTTGAACTTCAAAAGATAAAGAAAAAAAGGTCTCAAGGCATATTGAAAACAATATTAAGATATTCCTGTAAATGCCAGAAGATTGGAAACGTCATTTTCTTTTCAGATCGAAAATACTTTTTTTCTATCTGATGCACTAAACCCTGGAAATTAAACCTTCAAAATACCCACAGCTCTACGTAATCAAACCTAAGTTAAATAACATCTACCTCTGACTAAATCACAACGTCACAATGTCTTCGTATACACCGTCTTTATATCTAGTTATAAAAATTGTATACCATACTGCACATGAATTTATCATTAATTTCAATGTGGTATATATATATATATATGTATGTATGTATATGTATCTATATGTATGTATGTGTGTAGGGATACGAGACTGAAAAGGATTTTGCACGCCAACTTTATAACTCATGAACTATGTGGATATATATATATATATATACTCCCTCCGGTCCTAATTATAAGACAAAGTTGATTTTTTTGGAGAAATTAAGGAAGCCAATTAAATTACTTTAGAATTTTTATATTTTTAGTATCTTTAAATTATATACTAGTTTATTAGTCAAATTAATTAGTTTGAAGAAAAAAATAAAAATATGAATACTCTAAAGTAATTTAATTGGCTTCCTTAATTTCTCTAAAAAAGTCAACTTTGTCTTATAATTAGGGCCGGAGGGAGTATAAAACTTGGGAATAACTTTGGTTCTTGAAAATAATAACAATTTTCTGAGATCCTTGGATCTAAATTGTATGAAATTTGAGCCCTTAACTACATTTTTCTCTATGAGAAAAATGCATGATGGTGTTATACGTTGTGAATGATGATGTCCACACAGAGAGAGTACCTAATCGATCCACAGAGCTAATATATGCTCTTATTCAATGACGTACAAGAGTTTGTTATTGACTCTTTTTTCAAGCCGTAAGAATTAAGGGCGTAGCTTTTTGTGCATCACGTTGTTGAACTATTAGTAATGCTAATTTACTATTTGTTCCATTACTTTCTGGATCATCATCATATATAGTTTTAGTTGGTGATGATGATCTGATCTCACCTTTTTATTCATTGTACTTAGGTATTGATGACACTTCTTTAGTTGTCTACTCCAGTAAAAATCATTTAAAGAGGGCACTATAAGAAATAACCACACATGACAACGAGTTATGATATATATCGGGCACTATAAGAAAGAACCACACATGACAACGAGTTATGATATATATCCCCTACTACTTAGCAAATAATAATTCCTTGATGAGTACTTGGCAGATAATTACAATTGAAATTCTTGTTTAGTATATATATTGAATTAAAGAGCTAGAATAAGGAACAAGTTAGATATTAAAAAGCTACTTCTTCATGTGGTCATAATTTAGAAAAAAATGACACTCTGGGGAATAATGATACATGATTACATATCTTATTTTGCATAAACTAAAATAGCATCTTTCTTCTCAAACACACCAAAAGCAACCAAATGTTCTAAGTTGTCTCTAAGTTTATTTAGACAAACACTAAATTACAAGAGTGCTAATACAACTAAATATGTGGAAGTTATATCATGTTCATCATAGGGTGAAAAAGCTGACCACGTGGCGCTTAAAAGAATCAATATATCGGTTTATCCTGGACTCTATTTAGAGATAACATAAACCCATATGTGCTAGTTAACTAAAATATGTGATGTTTATATGTGCGCAAGGACTGACTCACTACTACAGAATTGAGATATAACCACCCCCAAAGACGTCCCAAATTGAAAATTGGGTGGTTAAAAAGGGAGGCGGTGGCATTTTCGTAATTATATATATGTAGGGGAACATTTAGGCGTTCCAAATTTGAATTTGGGACGTCTAAAGTGCTTTCTGACGCGAAATATAAATTTCATAAATTTTTTTTAGCGCCAGGAGCTGGGTTTAGGCGTCCCAAATTAAAGTAGGACTTTAGGCGTCCCAAATGGCATTTGGGACGCCTAAAGGCGTCCTCTACCCGCATGTCAGACACTTGTCTGACATGCGGTCTTCTCATCTATCACACCCTCTCCTCACATCCTCTCAACAACAACTTTACTCTTCCTCCTCCTCTCCCCACCCACACTGTCGGCCCTCCTCTGTTTTTTTTTTCTTCAACTCCTCCCTCCTCCCTTGTTCAAGCTCTCTCCTCCACCGTCGGCCCTAGCTTGTTGAACTCCTCCCTCCTCCCTTCTTCTTCTTCCTTTTTGTTTCTTCAACGGCTGCAACCGTGTCTGCTGCAACCTCACCTTCTCCACAGTGGGTAGATTTTTGCTCTCTCCTCCACCTTCGTCCTTCCATTGTTGTGCACACCACCATGGAGCTCCAACGTCTTCTCTACCTCTCAAACATACTAGCTAGTGGGCGCCCTGATCAGGTTGGTTTATTTTCTTCGTTTTTTTTTGTAACAGAATGGTTTATTTTATTTTTGAAATATAAATTAAATGGTTGAGATTGTGCTTATTATATATTGCTTATATTGAGATAGTTGAGATTAGCCTGATGTGTTTGGTGTGGTTATATTGCTTAAATTGCATTTATTCGGGAATGGTTTATTTTCTTGTTTAAATATAAATTTACTTGTGTATAATAGAAACAAGTCTTCTTAGTTCTCACCCGTTCCATTGTGTTAAATATAAGTAAAGTTTAAAAGTTACTCCCCTGTTTCAATTTGCCTCTCGTTAATTATTGAGTAAACTTTGTTCTTATAAGATAAAATGTTATATTAAATAGGGATGTAGTTAGAAAGGCTTTAAATTTAAAGGTAAAGTTAATGAGATTTAAAGATTTCTTTGACTATTGTGGATCATGTTAAAAGTGACTTATAAGAACGATTAGAAGAGTATTAAATTTTAAAACAAAGTTTTTGAACTTTTGTTTATTTATTTGTTCAAGTGTAACATAATGAAAGTGGCTCATAAAAGTTTCTTCCAATCATTGATTAGTGTATGCCACATGAAACCAATACAATTCATAGTTGTTCATGAAACCGTTAAAACCTCTCATTAAAATCCTACCATGAATTTGGCGAAACCATTTGTTATCTTTAACCCCGTTTAATTTGAAACCTCATAATAAGCTCAATATGTTAACCCTGTTAATACAAAGCTGTTTCTACGGCTTTTCTAAAAGTATAATAGATCCCTGTTGTTCAGTTTTAGGGAAATCTAGCTTTTATAAGGCAATGGAGATTTATCCATACACACGTAGTGGCACCACCCCATTTCATTGGTCTTGTTCCTGCACCATTAATTAGTATATATAATAAAATAAAATATGATTTATTTAAATTAAAGAAATTCTTGTATTAATTACACACAATTGTTTTGTTAATTCCAAATTCTTGAATTATGAAGAATAATTCAAGCCAAAACTTAAAAAGAAAATGATAACCCCAATATTCATTAAATGATTTTTATCTAAATATTTTCAATAAAACAATTTTATTTTTGGAAGAACTCAACTTAAAATTGTTTTGTTAATATGAAACTCGTTTTGTTTTTAATTCTTCCAAACCTCAAAAAAATTCTTTAATTTAATCTTATTGTATTTATTTTATTATACATTAATTTTATATACATATACTTATTAAAAAAATAAGTTACATAGCACTGAAACTCTTTTAATAGGAGAGAAGAGGCTAGGAGGGGGCAATAAAGTTATTAAGCCCATATTTTAAAATCCTAAATTGGGTTGATAACTTAATTAGGCAATCACATCATATGTCGTTGAGAATTGTACTAAACGTGTGAATGTTATTGGTAATGCCTTAGGTGGTAACAAAATGGATCATAGTTGGATGAATGCTTTGAGAACTAGTGAAGAATATGAGAAAGGGGTGGACGAATTTATTGAATTCGCTAAAAAGAATGCTCCTGCAAGAAATGGGAAGTATTTTTGTCCTTGTGTCAATTGTTTGAATGGGAGTAGACGGGATGTTGATGTCATAAAGGATCACCTACTTTGTGATGGAATAAATCTGCGATACACAAGGTGGATATAGCATGGTGAGGAAGTAACTGATTGTCCATCACACAAGAAGGAAGCTGTGGATGTCATAGATGAAGATAGAATGGAGAGAATGATTAACGATGTTGAGGCAGAATCCTTTGCTCAGTCGCAGGAGTATGATAGCCTGCGGAGTGATGCAGAGACACCATTGTACAGTGGTAGTAAGTACACGCGGCTGACAGGAACATTACATTTGGTTAACTTAAAGGCAACTTGTGGGTGGACCGATAGTAGTTTCACATTACTACTTGAACTATTGTGTGATATGTTTTCGGAGGATAATGTACTTCCAAATCGTATGTATGAGGCCAAGAAAATCCTGTCTACAATGGGTATGGAGTATAAGAAGATACATGCTTGCCCTAATGGCTGCGTACTGTACAGAAATGAGTACGGAGGTCTTAGTGAGTGTCCTAAGTGTAAAACTGCACGATACAAAGTGAAAAAAGATGGTGGTTGTGGTGATGTGACAAGTAAAAGGCAACCTTTAAAGGTTATGTGGTATCTTCCAATAATACCACGTTTTAAACGTTTGTTTGTGAGTGCAACAAAAGCGAAGAAGTTGAGATGGCACTCTGATGAGAGAATATCTGATGGGAAATATCTTCGGTACCTAGCTGACTCTCCACAATGGAAAAAAATAGATGAAATCTTCCCTCAATTTGGCAGCAAGCAGAGAAACCTACGGCTTGGGCTTTGTACAGACGGCATCAATCCGTATAGAACTCTTACTAGCACACATAGTGCGTGGCCGGTTCTCCTTGTAATATACAACTTGTCTCCCTGGCTATGTATGAAACGTAAGTATATGATGCTATCTATGATGATTTCTGGACCAAAATAGCCAGGGAACGATATTGATGTCTATTTGGCGCCTTTGATTGAGGACTTGAAGAAGTTGTGGGAGGAAGGCGTAGATGTGTTTGATGCTGATAAGAAGGAGTCTTTCAAGCTACGTGCAATGATTTTCACAATGATAAACGACTTCCCTGCGTACGGAAACTTGTCAGGGTACAACGTGAAGGGTCACAAAGTATGCCCAATATGTGAAGCAGACACACACTTCCAACAACTAAAGCATGGAAGAAAAACTATCTACCTTGGCCACAGGAGGTTTCTTCATTGGTTCCACCCGTATCGTAGGCTAAGAAAGCAGTTTAACGGCTTACCAGAGCATGGAATGGCTCCAAAGTCACTAACCGGAGAGGAAGTCTACAATCGAGTGGAACATATCCATGTCACTTTTGGTAAGAATCAGAGGGTTGCAGCTGAGAAGAACATATGGAAGAAGAGATCCATTTTCTTTGATCTTCCATATTGGCGTTCGCTTGACGTGAGACACAGTATTGATGTGATGCATGTGGAGAAGAATGTTTGTGATAGCTTTATCAGTACGCTTTTGCACATACCAGGGAAGACTAAGGATGGGATTAATGTGAGATTAGACCTTATCGATATGGGAATAAGAGAACGGTTACATCCACAACTAAGAGATGATGGTAGGAGGGCATACATGGAGCCAGCAGCGCATACACTATCAAAAGCAGAGAAAAGAAATTTGTGTAGGTGTTTGCATGAAATGAAGGTGCCGCAAGGGTATTCCTCGAATGTGAGAAGATGTGTCTCAATGGACGATTTGAAGTTAGTGGGAATGAAGTCCCATGATTATCATGTGTTGATGCAACAACTATTACCAGTAGCTATTAGAGGCATAATGAAAGATGAAGTACGAAACACAGTGACAAGATTGTGCGTTTTCTTCAATGCTATCTGTAACAAAGTCATTGACACTGAAAAGTTGGATGAACTAGAAAATGAGGGTTACATTATTTTGTCACAACTAGAGATGCACTTTCCACCTTCATTTTTTGATATAATGGTGCATTTGGTAGTTCATTTGGTGAGGGAGATAAGGCTATGCGGTCCAGTTTACCTGAGGTGGATGTACCCTTTCGAGCGATACATGAAGATCTTAAAAGGGTATTCTAAAAATCCTTATCGACCAGAAGCCTCAATAGTAGAAAGATATGTAGTTGAGGAGGCTATAGAGTTTTGCAAAGATTATATGTCAGGGAAGAAGGAACAATCTCGGCATGAAGAAGGGAGAAGCAAGGGAACACGAGGACTGAAAGTGAAGAATGTTCCTCGTGAAGAGGTGTTGCAAGCCCACTTGTATATCCTGAACAATATGGAAGAAGTTCAACCTTACATAAATGAACACAGAAACACTTTGAAGAACAAGAATCCAAGGAAGAATGACATGCAGATTGCTATTGAGCAAAACAAGACATTCATGCAGTGGTTCGAGGAAAAGGTTTTGCACGAGATCGGTGTGTCTGAGACAATCGAGTGGCTAGCTTGGGGGCCTTCGTTTCAAGTCATTACTTGGACCGGTTATGATATAAATGGCTATTCTTTCTATACCAAAGAGCAAGATGACAAAAGTACCATGCAAAATAGTGGGGTCTTGGTAGAAGCTGAATCTATGCACTTTTCAAGTTCGAGAGACAAAACCCCATATTAGCGTCTATGGCCTATTATGGAGTTATAGAAGAAATATGGGAGATGACATACAACAAGTTCAAAGTTGCTTTATTTAAATGTAAGTGGGTTAGCAATAATGCCGTGGTAATAGATAAACAATTTGGATTTGTCTCAGTCGATCTTCGAAGAGTTGGCTATAGAGACGAGCCCTTCATTTTAGCAAGCCAGGCGAAACAAGTGTTTTATGTCACCGATCCTGCCAGCAAAAACATGTCCATTGTCCTTAAAAGTAAAAAACAAAAGTATGGTGATCCGACTTTCAACCTTGATGACACACCACCTTTCACAACAACTACACCTCGAACAAATGAAGTAGAATTGGTAGATGATGACGAATATGCTGTAAGAAATGACCATGGTGAAGGACTATGGGAAACAATATAGAGTAAGACCTTAATTTATAAACGAGAACTGTGTTTTTTCTGTTTTACTTCCCGCTTAGTATATTTCGTTTTCATTGCAATTTACTTACGTTTCTGATGATGCTTTTTGTGTTAACAGGAATATGGACAACGTTAGTGATGACGAGAGGCGTAGAGATGACGAAAGCTCTAGCAATGACGAAAGGCCTAGAGTTGAACCCCCTGCAAGAAGGAGGGTTAGAGGCTGTACAAAGATGGGAGCATTGGTTGCACGTCATGAACATCAACAGGAGAGGCTGCATATAGACTTCGATGACAATCTGAATCCAGTTGGTCCTGAGGAAGACCACTTCATTAGCTACATAGGGCTTTTGGCTCGAAGCAAAGTGCGCATTACCTACGATAATTGGAGATTGGTTCCCCCAAAAACGAAAGACATGATTTGGCAGCAACTCTTGGTATGTAAGTTTTGATGCATTGTAGCTTTGTTCTTATTGTTTCAAATATAATAATCTTATGTTTTACCTTGCAGCAAACATACGATGTCCCAGACACCACGGAGATGTATAGGCACTGGATGGATGAGGTTCGTATACGATGGAAAGGTTTCAAGAACAAGCTAAAAGCGCATTACATTCGTGGGGCCCTTAGGGGTAAGGATCCATGTGCACAGTATACATATTTATCTCCAGAGGACTGGAGGTTGTTTGCGGCATCACGAGCAGATCCTAAGTTTTTGGTAAGATTTCTGTCATCATGATATAGAACTTGTAATTTTCATATACTTTATATCGTTGATTCATTTTTTGTTGTTTTTCATTCATAGAAATTAAGTGCAGCAAATGCCCAGAGGCAAGCAGAAAATAAATATCAACATTTCATGTCTCGCGGTGGATATCGGAAGCTTGAGCGGCAAATGATGGCAGAAAAGTTACAGAAAATGAAGGAAGCAGCGGAATCTGATCCTAGCGTTGTTATCCAGCCACCGGCACCTCCTCCACGTCACAAAAAATGGAAAGCAGGGAGGATTAAGGCTGGGAAGTACATAAATCCGACTGTTGCTGAGGTTGCTGCGAGGATTGTAAGTAGTTATACCATAAGTACCTAATTTTTTACATGTTGCGAGTGGTTTCGATACATTTACGATAAACAGCCTGCTACAGGATGACCTGGACGAGCAGAGTAGCCAAGGTTCATTCAATCCAAGTAGACGGATGGACATCTTGTCAACGGCTATTGGGAAGGCAGATGACTTTGGTCATGTTCGAGGAGAGACACGGGGAATTAGTGCCGCGAGGTATTTTGGACGAGACCCACGTTATTCATCACAAGCTGGACCTAGTAAGGACGTTGTCGCCAAGATTCGAGAGGAGCTCGAACGAGAGATCGAGGTCAACCTTCGCGACAAGCTCTGACAAGAGCTGTTGCCAGAGCTTCAACTTGAAATGGCAAAGATGTTTGAAGCACAAAAGGCAAGGGACGAGCATAGAACTCAGGAATCCCCGGCCTTCAATAGCACCAGAGGAAGTTACAACCCTCTGGAGCAACCACTTGGCGACCCTTCTCCCACTCCAGTGTCGGGACCACTTGGCGACCCTTCTCCCACTCCAGTGTCGGGAGACCCTTGCACCCTCTATTTGGATGATCCACTGTTGCGTGTTGTTGCTGATGCTCTCGTTCACACACGTGCTACCACCCACCATAATCAGCAAATTCCGAAGGATTTTCGTAGGGTGAATGTGACGAGTGTTAGAAAGGGGGAAGAAGGTACAGCCATCCCTATTCCTGATCCAGAGGTTGGCACGTTAGGTCAAGCGATAGGATCTTTCATCCTTTGGCCTCGCAATCTTATTGGTTCTGACGCAACACCTCCAATGGTAGGAATTACCTTACTGTTACTGAAAATCTGTTGGCATCCTAATAACAATTTGTTTTTTGATGTTCTAAAAGGATGACGAAGCTGCGAGCAAATGGCCCTACTTAGCACGGCTGCAACAGATCTACAAGCGCATTAAACAGATTGACTTGAAGATGCCTCCAGGGATTGTGGGCCAAGTGGAGTATCCCTACACGATTGACAATAAAGATCTCAAGCAGTTTATCAGGTTGGAGGAGATAGATGCAGGCTGGGTCAAATTTGCAGTCCGGTAAATTTTTTTTCAATTTTCCCATAGAATTCATTTAGTGGTTTTTTGTTTTCATACATTCAAGAATTGATTCCTTATTTTAATTCTATTATAGCACCTTCCACGATCTCTGCACAAACATGGAAAGAAGTAATTGGTATGGATTCTTATGTCCTGCGAATACGACAGGGGATACTTGTACTGTGGCGCATAGGACTCACTATGTCGGCTACACAATGGCACAAACCAAACTTCGTTGTTATCTAGCACCCATTGTCCAACGGTTCGTATTTACATTTTGTCAATTTAAGAAGTTTAATAAATAATTGTCTTCTCACTCATCTAACTTCATTTTAATGTGTACATGTTGTTAAAGTTACCACTGGACTTTGTGTGTTATATGTCCCCGCCGCAACGTAGTTTATTGGTTTGATCCCTTGAGTAAAAAGCCAGACAGAGATACAAAATCCGTCTTCGACACGTAAGTTATTCTGTTTGTATTTCATTGACAACAAAAATAAATGAATGGTTCTAATTTCTGTTCATTTTGCTTTTCATGATAGTGCTTGTCAAACATATAGAATCCTAGGTGGGTCACGCGAGGGTACAGTTGTTAAAAAGCCAAAGTGGTTTTATCCCATAGTAAGTACATTCAATCCTACCTAATTGTTTCATTGACGGTTCTTTTAGACATACCTTTTATTGATTTTAACAACCAATTGCATCCCTTTGATTAAAAGTGCCCTCGGCAACCTGACAACACTGAATGCGGATATTATGTTATACTTTATATGTATAACATAACTCAAAGTGGAATTACTAGCGATTTTGAAAAGGTAATCGCTTCTTCATTCTCAAATGATAATATTTTTGGTGTTCTAATCGAAATGCTAATTAATTCATTTGCTTGAGATTCATTTCATCAAAGCTTATTACTTTCTAATTTTCAGATTTTTGATAATGAAGATGCCCACCTACGTGAAGACCTTGATTTGATCAGAGATTTTTTGGCTGGACATCTTCTTCAACATATAGAGCAGTAAACTTGTTATTTTATATCAGTTTGTACTTGTGTGATGACAACGTTTTGACACTTTCTAGTTGTTTTTTGTTGATATATATAGTAGTAGGTTGTATGAAAGGTTATTGTATGTATATATAGTAAAGATTGTAGTGCTGGATGTCCTTACCAGTTTGTAACGGACAGTGTGGTTTATGAATCCATCTTCTATTCTGTTTCTGCAGTTTGAATTCGTTGGGTAAAACAGAATGTAAATTATGGTATAAAAAAAAACCTAACTTTTAAACGTCCCAAATTAAGAATTGGGAGGCCTAAAGTCCCCCAGGGTGGGACTTTAGACGTCCCAAATGACATTTGGGAGGTCTAAAGTCCCACCCTGCGGGACTTTAGGCGTCCCAAATTACAATTTGAGACGCCTAAAGTCAGACTTTGGGCGTCCCTATCATTTGGGACGTCTTTTGTTTCAACTTACTACGCCCCCAGTATATACGTCCCCCTGTTTTGGGACGTTAAAGGTGCCAAATTTGGGAGGTTAAAGCCCCTTTTTGTAGTAGTGACTTCTCTATGTAGTAATATACTCCCTCCGGTCTTAAATATAGGATAAAATTTGTAGTGTAATTTGTATTACAAACTTTGTCCTATATTTAGGATCGGAGGTAGTAGTATCTTTAAGAGCAAGAAAATATCATTTTCGATCAATATAACTGCCACACAAATAATTTTGAGCCTTGTGATTGGCTTACTCTAGTTTGGGTTGTGGGGGTAACTATATATGTTGTTTTGATGTACCTCCTAGAGGGTTATTTGATGTACTTCTCAGAGATTTGGTGAGTGTTTCGTACCCACGCTCATGTTTAGATTATGAATAAAGTTTTGGGCGGATTGTCCCATTTTCTACCAAAACAATAATTTTGAGGCTTCAATTGTGAGATGTAATTATTACATTAGGATGTGTCCTGCATTAGGCATAACAAGAGTTAAGAAGCTAATTCGTGAAGAACTTTTTTGGGCTGCTCTTGATTTAAAGCCCTTTGACAGATTTCTCCATGGACTTTATTGGGGTTGCTTTAGCCCAGTTGGCAGCGAAGTGGCCCAGTTCATGATCCTTAAACATCTGTATTTAATAGTAACAATCAAATTCGGACAACCTTAGAGCGATGAGTATGATATACTCATCTTCTTTTAATTGAATGATTTGAAGATGCTTATCTTCTTGGATGAGCAGGTGGATTTCTTAACCCATCTGCAGCAAGGAAATGGTTAACAAATGTTCAGAATGATACCTTTGTTGCGTGATAGATGACCTTACCATAGAATACCACTTTTTCTATTGGACTACTCACTTAATATCATTAAACTCACAACACTTGGGAATTTATAAAAATTAATTTTATCAATGTATTAACAAAATTATAGGTAAAGAGAAACTTAGAACTCTTATTTCATGATGATCACAAAATCTGTACAGATAAAGCCAAAATCTGTACAGATAAAGCCAAATAAAACTGAGTCAACTCAAAAACAACCATTCATACAACAATGTCAGAACACTGAGGAGCATCTAATCATCCCTATATATGGCCTACATGAAAAGCATAGGGAAGTCCTCAACTTGATTAATCAACATATATATATGCCTCTTCAAATGGTATCAACACGATCGATCACATCCAACGCCTTGATTAGGTCAATATCAAAGTTGATGACAGGACCAGAACATAGCCTTCTTATGGAGACCCTATTGTTCTCACATTCACTCGTTGGGGAGTGACTCCTACTCTTGCTTAGCCTGTGGTTTTTACTTAGCGTAATCTTGGCTGTGTCAAATTCCTGGCTCTTGCTAATTCCTGGAGTTAGCTTCCTCTTGCTAACATCTCGAAGCATTTGTTGATCTTCGACTGTAAGCTCGGGAGAAGAGTACGCTTTCTGTGAAAATGATTGCTCTTTCGTCTGACTCAGAGAATGAAAGGGGGATTTCATGGGAGATCTTATTCCTCCATTGCCAATTGTTGCTTGGCTGACAAGAACATGAAGCCAGACAACAAGTTCAAGTATATAAGCTTCAGTTTTCACCTTATTAGCATGATGTAACGTTTCGATTCGCAGCAAGTAAGTCTGCCCTGCTGGTCTGTGATTTGATTCACACATAAATGAAGTTTAATAGAAATCATAAGTAAATCATCAAGAAGATTAAGGAATTGAATCAATAGTTCCAAACTCACCCACTATTTGCCCATTCTCCAACCCATCCAAAGCCATGATGAGCCCTGAAATAGTCCAATGTAAGCATAATTCAATCATAGAACAGAGAACATACCTCTGATCCATATTATAAGCTCCAATTTGACCAAATCTTACATACCAAGAAATTGAAGTTTAGACATTTAATGTGTCTTAAATTGATTGGATTTTCCAAACTTGCCTTTATTAATAATGAGTATTGAAAAAAATATGTTGAACATTTTCTCCCACCTCAATAGGGGTAAAATTGAAAAATGGTCATTAATGACTCTCAAGGAGGATATATATTTAGAACCAACAATTTTTGACAAACTAAACTTATACTAAGGACCAGAGTGGTAGTAGCTAGTGACAATGTGTCCAAGGCCAAATCAAGTTCCCATCTAAATATTAGAGTGCCCACAAACACACAAGTCTTATTCTGAATTTCTGTATGCATGGAACAACGAGCTTCACTATTTACCAGCATAACAGGAATGGAATTTTTAAGTCTGGAGAGATATTTTAGGACAGTATCAAATGCAATGCTAGAAAATATAATAAATGCTGAGCAAGGTCTAGTAGTAAGCTTACTTTGTTGTGTTGGTTGCAACAGGAATAAGCCATTGCAGGGTCTTTTCCATCTCAGCTTTAATTTGAGGAACTGTAAGCTGCAATAAAGCTTCATTTATTTTGGATATGGATTTAAAGATGTTGGCCAGCCAATAAATAGACTACAATGGATCCTAAGCTCAGTGTAACTGCTGCAGAAACGAATTCTAACAAAAAAATTGAAATGCTTGCATGAATTTTCAAAAGATTGTACAGAATAAAAGATAATGCACCTCTTCTTTAGCCTGAAATGACTGTAACCTCGGGCGTACTGCTGATTTCAAATTAGGGGGCAGCCCTTGATACAAGGCATCCCTTAAATTAGGAGGCACAGAACTTGAACGAGAAGCCTGATCGATTCAAATTTCAACTTAGGAACAATCATGTATTCAATATGTGTATTGGATCAGCTTCCTAAACTAATTTTTTAACTCAAACAGACAAGCAATCAGAAAATGCAATCTCAGTGACATCTTTTCTTTGAATGGAGAGATTTGTGACCAAGTCATAAAGCTCACTTCTCTAATCTCACACTTGCATTTGGATCTTTTAAAGGAATCAGAATTTCAGCACTGAAGAATTGTCTCAGCTTATGTGAGAATCCCCTCTCGTTCTAGCAAGATTTTGAAGTATTTATATCGCACTCCATTGGTTGCAGAAGGCAGATGGGATTTAATTTTATAAAGGCTTTACTCTGAAACTAGGAATTTAATTTAAATTAATTTGAGCACTTATAATTTTCTCAAGAATTATATCATTTGTTAGGAAGCAGGTGTTACTATTCTACTAGTTTGTGTTAATGCAACTGTTTCCTTTCTTTTCATTCCCCATTTTAATTTCTGGAATGGCCAAACGCACATAGAAAAGAAGAGAAATTACAGAACTTGGCTTTAAGGAGAGGCTAAATGAAAAAAAGAACTTGCAAGGAAAAAACACTATTTTGAACTCACAAGAGTATCAATTTGAGAAATAATATTTGCATAATGCAATGAAAGACCAACAGATCCCAGCTTCTTGTGGCTGTCTTGAGAATCTTTCACCTGCCCTCCAGTATCTGCAGAGTTAAACAAGGAAACAAATTGAAAGATATATTCTGCTGAACATGGAATCTTATTGGGAAATGAATGGCCTGTGTTGATACAAATGCTCTAGGCTATAGCAAATTCAAGGAAACAAATCTTAATAGCATACCAGCAATACCAAATGTTTCATGCATCCTCAAATGTAGAAAATGAACTATGTCCACAAGCTTTTCCATCATCTGTATGTACAGCAATCAGAATATATACTTCATATCATGAAAGAATATATATTAATGACAGGAAAGAAAAACAGATGAATAATAATTCCAAGAGCTCAGGGATTACAACTTTTGGATGCCATAACAGACATTACAAGGGAGAAAAAATTTATACATCAATTGTTATGTTGAGGAGCTAATTTGTAGTGAAACAAACTGATGTAGCGCCGGCGAAAAGGATAGAGAAAAAAGGGAAGAAAGTGGGAAGATATAGAAGAAAAGGTTGAAAAGGGAGGGGGAATTATGGTAGAAAATGACAGGATAGTTAAAGATTTATTTAAATGAAAAAAAAAAATTAGAATATTATTGCCTAGGATTAAATCGGGTGTCTAATACCCAAAAGCAATAATGTTATCTTCTTACCTCTTCCAAAATCTTGGACCATAGTGATTTCTTCTTCAAATTTCTGACATGCTTCTTTTGACTCTTCAGTTCTGCTCTTAAAATTGCAAGGCTCTTTCCTGCACAATTTACATTGTTCACCTAAAAATAAGAGTACTTGTAGTGTATAGCAAAGTGATGACCAATAGCAAGAATAATGAAAAGAAGAGAGAAGGATTGAGAACTTTATTCATAAACAATAAAAATAAGGCTTGGCCAATTTATAAAATGGCATGCTGGAATAAACGCCTTCTAAGGAAACCTAGGAATGTATTTACCTTTTTGTGTGACACTAGAATTGCCCTCTTCTTGAAGCTTGTGCCAATAATCTTGATCAAACCTGTCTAAGGCATGCAATTCATGATACAATTCCTGCATCTCAAGAAAATGAACCCTTCAAGTTAGAGAAACAATATTGTCAATGCAAAGATGTAATAAAATACAAGGTCAGGGAATATTTAGATCAAATTTGGAAGGAAAGGGAAGAAATAATGGTAAATTTCATAACTTGTTCATATTTATTGCTTCTCAATATAGATTCTTAAGTAATACCTTAGACATTGTCATAGACTTTTAGTAACTTCACAAGCTTCATAGCAGTGAACACTTTTAAACCAGTTAATAAACTAGAAAGAAACATGGAGATCTCAAAAATGAATGTTAATATCTATTTGAAAATTAAGTGTTCCATTGAAATGGCAATAATACTAAAAATTTAACGGAAGAAAAATATGTCCAGACAAAGTAGATGAACAACTCCTATTCAGTTATATAAAGCACTTACTACAAAATTAGCTATTTCTTAAAGCCTTTAAATGTATTAATTACAATGGAATAATTGTGGTTTTACTGGTATTTCCAAGTGACAATCATATTATCAGCAAGATGTCTATCCTAAAGTAACAAAAGGGGTATCCAATGACTATTATTTCAACAAAAACTAAATTGAACAAGAAAAAACAGAAACTTTCAAACTGATTACAAAAAATAAAATATTCCCCAAAACCTGCACAATGATAGAAGTAATTGCTTGCCCTACCAAATGCACCATACATAAAATTCAAAGAAAATCTATTTAGAATTATGAGGTCACTCCCAAATTTAAGACAGATGACAGGCACATGGACTGCTCTTGATGACCAGTATACTCACAGTTGTATGCTGAACCAAAGTCATAAGTTGTTGCATCACTATCTCAGCATCCTCTTTTAATAGTTTCTGTGGTAAAAACCCTGAACCAAACCTATACATCAATAGAGTTGGACCTAATCATGATTCTGAACATCATATTCTATGTTACAAGAAAAAAAGCTCCAATACTAGACAATATTGAATCAACATAATTACTTCAGAAAATATCGATCCAGGTTATGCCACTGAGGATCTTTACAGCGATTTCCAAAACGCACTACTTCACCCGAAAATATTTTCAACTCTTCTCTGCCACAACAGCAGCAAGATAGCAGTATGAGGTAACACTAGTTAAGTACATGAGATATCTCAACAAAAAAAAAAGAAAAATCTTTATGAATATACTGATGATATTACCTCTTGTCTTCTGCTGCAATTCTTAGCAGTTCATCCTTATTCCTGGATATCAAATTTTGTACTGCAGCAGATGGTAGTACAACATCTTTTAAATGCCCAATGCTCTCTTTTGAAAGAGATTGCATCAGGTTGGCCCCCCTCACAATTGTGTTTGCAACTTCAAAGGCCAAAATTGATATTTTTTTTCCTTTTGTTGTCACTCCTGATGTAAAACCACTGTTCATGTTTAAATTTGTCACACTACTACCTAGTGTGTCCAAAACATCTACTGCCTTTCCAAGCCCAGCTGTACCAGCTCTGCCCAATAGTGAACTCACTTCTGAGACCTGTAACACAAAAAAAATACGGAAGACAAAAGAAAATGAAGTTGAGTTCCTAAAAGCACAACAGATTAAAAACTACTCCATTTGCTCCTTAATATAAGATATGTTTGATGAGTTGATCTTGATTTTGATCCTGACTATAAGACATATTTTTCATATTTGTGAATCTTTTCCTAATTAATCCTTATTAATGCTCTCTCAACAATAATTAAGAAGGAGGGGGATGAAGGAATTAAAGAAGATGACTAGGGTGCTTTAGAAAATATATGTCATATTAACTAACTCAACTAACTTCCTTAATTTAATTAAATTAGGTAAATATATTTTATATTAAGGATAAGAGGGAATATTGTACAAAATGATAGGACATTAACTAACTCAATCAATGGTCATAACTGACCAACGTCAGTAATGAAGGCTTACATTTACAGAGAGTCTGTTAGTAAGGCAGTTATATCTGTTACTGATAAATTCTTAACTACCCTGTGTTTTCTGGCCAATGCATCAAGACTGTTTACCTTATAGTCAGCGTTCGCCTTCGAAATCAGTTATTAAAATCCAATTTTTGACTGAAGGGGTTATAAATCAAGTAAAATGATAAAATGATGAGGGATCTAAGTCAAACAATCCAAAAAGGGGCACCTTATTAAAGAATAACAAGTTTACATTATAGTAAATAATGGATAGTTAGTAGTTAATCTAATGCTCAAAACTTGCCCATATAACTGTTATGTCAATGAAGCAGAAACTTTTCCACATTAACTGACAAAAATGGTTTCATATTTTTATTTACCTTTATAGCAGCCTGCCTGGACTTAGTTGATTTAGACTTGTGAGATGAGGCTCTGGAGAGATGACGAATTCCATCATTGTTATCTTCTGAACTTGGTCCATCATATGAAAATGATTGCTGAACTTGCTTTTCTGTGTCATCATCAACAGGAGGCAGAGTTGAATGACTATTTATTTTTCCATGTGACTCACTATTGGATTGGCCAGTGGCATGTCTCGAGCTTTCACTCGGAGCTTCATCTAATGCAACACAGTCTATTGGGAATTTCCTTGAAGTTGTGCAAAACCCACCCATATTACGTTTTACTACTCTCTAAGCAATGTCCATAAAATACTCCAACATGTAAAAGCGATTTCGAGTGCACCAATCCTGATCAACTCTGCAGCTCCAGTCCAAAATTCTGAATTTTAAACAACAAAAGTAGGCCCATATTATGTGATCAAACATTACAGGTATGAGAAAGGGAAGAAACACAGAACTTAATGAAGAACCACGTCAGTTCCTGTTAACTAGAAACCCAGGGGAAAAAAAGAAATATATCAAAGTGAAGAGTAAGAGCCACATGTAATAAGTAAGTAAATAGTTGATCAGATAAACAGTTACCAGTAGCATAGAGTTAGAGCCATTCTTACAGCAACAAGAGAGAAGCAGAAAGTGATGGCCAAGGGATCGACAAGAAATAGGTGCGGTGTAG
The DNA here is from genome assembly GCA_963242795.1 of Inga leiocalycina. Taxonomy (NCBI): domain Eukaryota; kingdom Viridiplantae; phylum Streptophyta; class Magnoliopsida; order Fabales; family Fabaceae; genus Inga; species Inga leiocalycina. Next base: position 91,008,207 of record OY725320.1, on the reverse strand, counting down.
GAGAATAATACAGAAAGACTACCAGAAATGCACAGGAAAGCTCAGTGAAGGAAGACTGAAGAAAAAGAAGGTGCAGTTGACTCGGTCAAAAGTCAAGGCCTGCTTTTAACCAACGCGCTTGTTTGTTTGGAGAACCCGTCAACTCACTTTATCTATAAAATTATATAATTAATTAGAATTAATTAAAGGTTGATCATTCAATATTTAAGAAATGAACTTCTTAACTATCTATTTTTATTTTCCATTTTTCTACTAAAGTAATAACTTGAAGTCGTTATGTAGAGTGTATATTTATATATATAAACTTGCAGTCGTTAATTTCGTTATTTCCCATCAGTTCCCGCACTAGTTGGAAGAGGCTCAAAAGTCAAAACGCATGAGACCCACAATTTCCAACAAAACCTCCGGACCCATATTCCATTGTGAAGTCCACGTCATAGAGGCTTAGCACAAATTGTCTGAGTAGGTAAAAGCCCAAACCAAAGCCCAATAAATCCAGCCTTGTAAAAGAAAGCCCAGACCCACGGTCGTTGGTCCTTTGGACAAGTTTTGTGAAATTTCAAGGGTTAAACAAGTGACTAATGGAGGTTGGATCTCACTAAATGAGTTAATCTCTCGCAATATAGTGAACCCAGATTTAAATATTCATTGACAGAGGAACTTATATTTAGCTCCTAAGAATTCTTCAAACATGATTGGTAATGCTTTTGTAAATCAAGCAATTAATGACCAACTTTTCTTACCACTTTGGTTATTTTTATAAGTCCAGTTTATCTAATTCTCACATATTAAAGAAAGTTCATTAACTCATTAAATATATTTTAAATTGATTTATTTTCTCAATTTCACCCTCATTTATGAATGGAACTCTCAACTCTCTCATCTTTCTCTCTTCTAAAATGAATTAACTCATTTTTTTCATTACATTTAATAGGGGTAAAATTGCAATACTGTCATTAATTACTTCTTAGGTAGACTTATAATAAAGACCGACTTTTTTTTTTTCAAATTGGACTTATAAAAAGTACTAGAGTGATATTTATATTCATGTGAAAGATCGTGTCAAGTGATTGAGTGATATGTGAACACTTTTGTAAATGTTTTTGACTTTCTGTCTGAACACTATCATGTCCCACTTATGTGAGTTCAAATCTCATTGATATAAAAATACTGTTGGTGGACGACTTATACCTCTATAAACACATTTTACACTCAAAGGTGTGTCCTAGTCGTTACTAGCTTATGGGACACTCACCTTAAACTTTGGTGTATAAAAAGGAGTAGAATTATTGAATGTATTATTGAAAAGATCAATAGAAAAAGCATAGAAGTAGGGTTAAGGACAAGGGGGCACACGGAGGAGGAAAAAAGGATGCATTTGTGACCAAACATTTTGTCTCCCCCCCCCTTTTTCCCAGCCAACTCATGCCCTTATCCTATGTGGTCGACAAGCACTTTCAGTGACTTCTCTCATTTCATGTGTCCTAGGACACATAGTGACACTACCGTATATATATAGTTGTTTGGTTTCCTTTCGTATTCTTGTATTTTACTTCTTTCTTACATGTCACATGAGAGTAGGGGTAAATCTCATGTATTAACGTATATGAAACTTGAAAGCAAATGCACTATTCATCATTCGTAAATGAAGCTGCTCTTTATTTATTTATATGTTATGCTGAATGGGATTTAATAGAGATATCAATATTTTTGCATGGACTCAAAGTATGGAGTTAGTACCTGGACTATACTATACATGTGTGTGTGTGTGTGTGTGTGTTTATTCTGTTCTCAGATGAGCTGATTGATATCGCTTGAAGAAGCAAAACCTGAGTGTCTCTCTTCCCAATGGAACATCATCGTCTAGACATGTGACGAGAGATTGAATAAATTGAAAGAAGATGAGAAGAGAAAGGAAGTTGGCAAAGTAAAAGCAATGGCAAATATACCAAATGATGAGCAAGAGAAATATCAGATTTTGGATCCTGAGTTATGCAAGGCAATTAGAGAGAAAGACATTGTTGAGCTTCTCTTTCCATATTGGAAACATCATGCACATCAAAGAAACCAAGTACTGTGTCTGAAATTATAGGTCAAGCCACCCGATCTGGCAACACTGGCAGTGCATAATGATTGCAGAGACATTCTAGAGCTAGTAGCAGAGCACTACCCCAATTTGCTGACAAGGAGGAGCATTAAAGGCCAAACAATGCTTCATGTAGCTGCAGTAGCACAAAAGTTTGGTTTATTCTTCTTCAAGTGGTTGCAAAGAACTGCTTTGTAGAATGGAGGATAAGTATGGGAACACTACGTTGCAATGTGCTGTGATGATGAGAGATCTTGATGGGGTTGCTATATTGTTTTCAGCAGATGACAAGGTGGTGCCTAAACTTAATAAGCAAGGTAAATCGCCACTATATTTGGCAGTTGAGAGTAGAGAACCCCACATTATTCAACTTATGCTCAAGTCTGCCTCATTCCACAATGTTATGAACCACTAGGGAAACTATCCACTTCATGCTGCTATGTTGCGAACCAATAATTTAGGTATGTATACAATGTTTACAATTTATTAAGTCCTGCGTCTACGAATTGAAAGATGAATTAAAGATATATATATATATAGCCTAGAGGGAAGTCTTTCTTACAAGTAAGGGTAAGACTTCACATATCTGACCCTCCCCAAAACTATCTGGTGGGAGCTTTGTGCACTGAGCCGTCATATTTTAATAGAAATTAGACAAACCTAATTCACTAAAGTCTAATATCTCTTTGCAGGGTTTTTGGTCCTTCTAATTGGAGATATAACTTATGTAACCCAAACACAATTGATGTAGGAGGAGATCCCCTCAGAGTTTGCAAAGCCATTGGTGCTAAGTGAACCCCACAAAGTAAATCACTAGCAAAAGAAATAAAAGAGTCCAATGCAGGTATGCTCTTTAGGCTTGAGAAATGTAGCACTCATATCTAGAATATATTTAGCAAGTTGTTAGTAGTGATACCTATCAAATCGTGTCAACATCCAAATGTATCCAACAGTTGTCCTGTGGAAATAATGAATCTTTAGAAGATAACTAAACTAATTGTTGATCAAGATTTTTATTTTCTTGCTTGGAAAAATTACAAGGCAAAGCTATTGCATATCTTCAAATTAAAAAAATTTCCGCTTGTTTGGCTAACTAGCATGAACTCCCCTATGCGTTGTGCAGGGAGCAAATACTCAAAGTAAAATAATTAAATTCTACATGAGAGTATAAAATCATATCCATTCTAAGAAACAAATGCTACCACTCCATAATAGAGGGAAAATTACATGTAGTTCTTCCCTACTAACATACCCACTCGTAAATAAACATGACATGAACACAAGTTTCAGTTTAAGATGCAAATACATTAACAAAGCCTAATAGCTACCATTTAAAATCTATGATACAAATACATTAATAAAGCACATGTACCTCATTTGCTTATTTGGCTAGTCTTTTTCGGTGATGCAAATGTATTCATCACTCCTAAACTCCCCCCACAAAAAGAAAAAAAAACACCCACACACAAAAAACGCACAAATGTATGTTGCCCAATTATTTTTTCCAAAAATTTAAACATACTTTATGTGCCAAGCATTTTTAAACACATGCCAACACCATTAAACTTATTAGAAGTGAATGGAGATGATAAGATAATATTAAATGAAACTGTTTATAACCTTTTATTCTTTGAAAGTAATTAATGTGTAGAGAGTGCACAGGAAATGAAGCAATTGGCGATAATGGTAGATGAGGAGGAACTTTTTCCCCCTAAAGGAGGAAGAATTGAACCTAATAGATAAATGTACTGTATTAGTTGGAGGAGAGCTAAGCCACTGCACCTAAAGAGTGCAATAGTATGAAGTTATCACTTTCTATGAAAATAAGTAGGGTTTGAACCTTGTGACCAAGTAAAAAAAAAACCTTATGCATTTGGCTATAACCATTTGTTAACAAAGAGTTTTCATAGCTAAGTTATTAAGCGTCCTTTTATCTTTTCGTCAATAAGCTGTTTAGATCCTTAAATTAACATGGATACATTAGCTTCAAATATAGATTCTGATTTTTAACTAAAAAAATCAAAAGGTGCAGTCTTTCTATTGTGTAACGAAAAAATAAAAAAAAAACTTATTAAATATATTCTTTTATTGCTCCATCTTCTTTCTTATAAAGATTGTTAACATGCAGAGTTATACACTCTTCAAATGCATTCTGTACACATGTGATCTTTTTATCAATCATCCATAGTATAATTCATCCTGGTATATATAACCTGACATAAAAAAAATTAATATAGAAAATAGAAGCATAAAAAATTTAAATAGGAAATCCACGAGGCTTAAAAAATTAATTTAAAGTGAGTATTCTATTTTGTGGCTGTTTCTATGGTGCGTATTATTTATTACTTGAGCCTCTTCTATAGGAAATCCCTATAAGACCTGCAACACAGCCATTAAACAAAGATAAGTAAACATGATGAACAATGAGGATTTAAACCATAATGATTCAAGAAACAAAATCGTCTAAAGTTTGACCTTACCCACTGACTGCCAACAAAATCTGCTACATAGCAATTACCATTTCATGTAGCATTTTGCCTTTTCTAAGCTCCTCTCACCATTGAAACAATTACTTTTCACATGTTGATAGCTAGACCAAGAAAAACTGTTTCTTAGCCATATGCAGTCCATTTGAGAAGATAAACTTTTAAAGCACACTACATGCCATAGGTTGGGTCAGCCTCATTTGTCAAATGTTGTTGCAATTAAAAGAAGAACTGTAAATCACGTTTGCAGTCATTCAAAAGCATGAATAATACACCTCTAAAAATATAACAGACATTTATTATATTGTAAATTTATATAGCACTCAGCTAGGCTGTAACCACTCAATGTTACAAGTAAAGATTTGACCATAGGCTTCAGCCCCGCACTTTCCCCCTTTCTACCTCATTTTCTTCTTTAAAATATACTACTATCATTTCTACTTTATTATTTTCAGGTCATAACAGGTACAAATGTGGAAACAATGTAGTGTTTTTGTTCTTATTTAACTAAGCCCATGGCTTTTTCTCTCTCAAGTCAAAATGATCTACCTCACGCCACCCCATGACTTCATAGCCCCAATGCATTTTTACAACCTACCGATGACTTGACAATAATAAAGTAGGAATGATGCCTTAAAGTATAGTTGAAAAAAATACTTTGGAACTAGAAAAGTCCTAACCTATCTTAGAAGCACGTCTTACAGTAGAGCCAAGTAGTCCTTGATTGGCTGCCCAGAAGAAATCATTTATCCATCCTTGAACTACATGGTCTTAGCTCTTTGAGCCCTCAATTTTCCACTAACAATAACCTATGCATAAATCAAGTAATTACCATCTATCTAAAGCAACATTGCTACGAGGCATAGTTTAAATGTGGGTACTTTAGAGCAAACCTCATATCCCTTGGCACCACTTTCCATAACAAATCTCAGAATACCATAGCAAGCCTTGAAAACAAACATTTATTTAGTTATATATTTTAAATTATGGAGAAGAATCTTGTTAATGTGGTGAGGGCTAAAAAATGATATACCCAAACTTAAATTATTGCAATTACAGAGGAAGTTCAAATGATAATCAAGCACCATAATGAAAGATAATTACATCCATAATCAGGTGCAAGCATATAAAATATTAAATCTACAAGGTATCCATGTCTAAGTAATCATTAGCTATTAACTACTTTGTTTCAAGACTATAAATGATTTAAGTGTTGAAAAACGCACACCCCCAAAAAAACATGCACACAAGAAACACAAATGTATCTTTACCAATTTTTTTCTTTAAATTTATACATACTTCATGCACCACACAGTTTTAGACAACTATACCCCCAATGACTTTTATCAAGAATCGAGACAAAAGATGTGCTTGTGGCAGCAATGGAAGATGAGTAAGAACTAAATCTGAGAAAGAAAGAACACAGTATTGGCTAGAGGAAAGCTGAGCCACTGTGCCTAAAGGAGGGAAGCTAAGCAACTATAGCTTTCAATGACAATTGGCGCAGAAGAAATTGTGAGAAGGAAATAACTGTAATACAAATATGGGTTTAACATGAAAAAGCCACAAGGCATAGAATAAGCAAAGTTTTTTTTAGTTAAGGATTACTATATATCTAAAACGGTTCATATATCTAAACCTTTTTGGTTTAAGGATAACCATATATCTAAAAGGGCTCATCGTATACTTCACAAATAATGATTGAAACCGTTAAATCCTGTTAAAATTATTTAGAAAAATAATAAGAGCAGGAAATTCATATTCAAAGCCTAGCTGAATCATACAGCTAAAAAAGGAGGAAAGGGGACATCCAAATTAATAGAAAAATAGAGAACAAAAACTTTCCCACATGCCATCTTTCATCTTTGCTCATCTGCGTACACCTAAAATACACCGTCAAATCCTCTTTAAAATTATCTATAATCCAAAAAAATAATAAAAGCAGGAAATTCATCTTCAACCCATCTAAACATATAGCTTAAAAAAGAGGAAAAGGGAAATCTAAATTAAATAAGAAAAAGTTCCACAAAAACTTCCCCACTTGTTTTCCCTCATCTTTCCTCATCCGTATATACCTAAAAATGCATAAGAAACCCTGTTGAGAAAATGGTGAAGCAATACGGTGGGGATTTTATTGACTCATGAAAGTACTTCTGAGCTTAATCAGAGAAGGAGATATCACCACCATCATCGCATTCATCTCTGAGAGACATCCATAACATCCCTTTGATTCTTAACTGCATCAAACTCATAAACTTTAAAACCTTTAAAGCTAATACAACAAATTTGGGAGAGGAAAATGAAGAATGTAAAGGGAAGGATAGAGAGGTAGGATGGAGAAATAAAAAGAACAAAATCTTGAGAGATTCATGAGAAAGAGGGTTGGTAGGAGGAAAGGATTACCTTAAAGAACATAAACGAATCTGTCTCAAACTCCTCCACCGTCACCATTGCATCCTCATCTCAATGTCCACTCTATATCGTCATCCTCATGGATGCTTCTCCACCAGTATCATCTCCAAATTTGCCCACCGCCCATTTACTTTGGGAAAACTTATGAAATGACCAAAAAAAAAGAGGGCAAACATAATGGTGGGGAGAATGGGAGATCGAGATAGAGCAATACTCGAGTTGAAGAAATAAGTTAGAAAAATAGAAAGAATGGGGCAGTGGGAGGTTAAAAAAATGAGAATACATTATAATAAATTAAGAGAGAGGATGGGGCAGAAAAAAGGTAGATTTTAAAATTTGAAATTTAAAATGAGGAAGCAAAGAACGACAGAGAAGATAGGGAAGAGAAATTAGGGGGGATTTGGGCCCAAGCCTTTGGACACCCAACATTAGTCTTCATGTAAGAGCCATTTAATACTCTAACAGCAACATGGATATAAAGCTTTTTGACAGAATGAATTTGCGTGGTGGGAAGGTTGAATGAATTTGAATATGTATATTAAATCGGCACGGAGCCATATGCTCCTCTAGCGGGCACGGAGCCATATGCTCCTTTAATGCAACATGAGGCTATTCCTCAGCTCAAAGCTTTTTTTTTAAAAGCAAGCCGAATCACTATTGTGAACAGTGATCTGTGAGTGTAGCCATGCGTGAGCCACATTTATAAGCATTTGGCTTGGTGGAATAGTATTAATAGATATATAGATTGGCATGTAATTTTGAATATCAGTATTAGTGAAACTAATACTGAGAGAAAGAGGTGAGTTAATAAACTCAAGGGATCAAAAGGGAAACAAACCCCTTCACTGGGCAGCATTAATGGGAGATGTCCAATGTGTTGAAATATTATTGCAACAAGATAAGCTAAGCACACTGGAATGGAACCAAAAAGGCTATCTAGCTATTCATGTTGCCTTGCAAAAAGGGTCATGTTAAAGTGGTGAAGAAGATTGTTGAACAAAGTTGGGTTGACCTAAAAGACTTACTAAACAAAAGGGGGCGTCATAATGTGCTTCACATTGCATCAAAGAATGGAAAAGAACAAGTCGTAAGCAACATTTTGAGGCATAAAAAGTAGCTTGGTGGGAATGAACAAGACCAAAATGGGAATACTGCTTTGCATTTGGCCTCTAAATACTTGTATCTAAGCGTCTTGCTCTTGCTCTCCAAAGACACGTCCCTTGATCTTAGCCTTGTCAATAACAAAGGCCTTTCAGTTCTTGGCTTTATCTTGCAGTGAGCGGAGTATAAATTAAAGATTCTAGAGGTATGTCTATATTTATATATACTCCCTCTTGTTCATAATATAAGACATTTCAACTAATTTATCAGAACCAAGAAATGGTAGTTACTTCATTAAATATGCTTTAAATTAAATTTTTTCCAGCTTTACCCATATTAAATTAGGTTTCAAATGAGAGAGAATATACAAAAAGTCACACTTAAGCATTCACTATATGGGCATAATTGACAAATAACAGTAATTAGGGCTTGTTTGATTCGGTTCTCTATTTTTATTCTCAGAAACAATTTTATAAAACAGTTTTTGAAAACAAGTTTTTAAAAACAAGTTTTAAAAATAAAAAAACAAAAAAATCTATTTGAATATAATGTTTTGAAAAATCTGTTTTTGAAGTAACATGGCGATATGGTTGCCGATGGTGACGTGGTGGTGGTCATTATTGGTATGTAGTGTTGATAGTGGATAAGTGGCGGCCTCAAAAAATAAAAAATAGGAAAGCAAAAACAAAAAACAACTAAAAAATATTTTTATTTTTTAGTTTTTAAAACAACTTTTTGTTTTTTAAAACAGTTTACCAAACAGGTTTTATTGTTTATTGTTTTTAAAAACTAAAAAACAGTTTTTAAAAATAAAATCAAACAGCCCCTTACTCTCTAAGTGACTTATATTGTGAATCAATGTATATTTCTAGAAATGACTTATATTATGGATCGGAGGGAGTATAGTGTGATGTAAGAAGCATTAACACTTCAGGGACATGAACATTTTCAATTTCATTAATAGTACTAGCATAAGTTAAGATTCTTATATGACAAATTCTAAAATGTCTAAGTGTATATTTGGGACAGTGTTAGAAAAACTCAAAAGTTAGTCCCTTAGTTGGGATGAAAAAAGCTAGTTAGATGAAAATTAAAATGATGTTCGGGATAGTAGTAGAACAAATGAGCTTTTTTTTTAAGGAGTCACGTTGAAGTTGAGGCAATACTCTACGGCTATTAGTGAAATTAGTAGAGAGGCCCAGTCCAACACCAGGCCCAAGTAGCATTTGTATAGTTCATACTTATTAACTACACTTAGTTATACCAATGGGAGTTGGTCCAAGTGGTAAGCGGCTTGGTTCCGCTTAAGCAAGGTCTCGGGTTCGAGCCTTGTGTATAGAGAAAATTCCCATTGGGAGACTCTCCCACCATAGCCAGGTGCGCGACGTAGGTCAAATCCAGATGTAGTCGGGGCAAAGCTTCGATGAACCGGATGGGCAACAAAAAAAAACTACACTTAGTTATGATTGATTGTAAAGTACTAATTAGTTATGAGTTTGTTACAGACATATGGATGCACTTGTATTGCACACCACTACTATAAATATTCAAGCTTCGTGGCCTCATATCATAATCTTTAATTAAGTGCCTTACTGCTCAATATTCTTCTTGACTTACTTTTCTAACTTGGTATCATTCACTTGGATTCGATCCTTTCTTTCTCAATATGGCTAGCATTTCATCTTCTCAAGCTTCTCCTATAGCTACTTCTTCTTCATCCTCTATTTAAATGAAGTCTATTCCTCTGTTGAACAGTCTGGATCAGTCTGGTTTGATCAAGCTTGATCAAATAAACTTCCTTTTGTGGAGTTCGTTGGTTCTGTTGGAGTTGCATGGTCATTGCCTAGAGCCTTTCATGCTTGGCACAAAGTCGTGCCCACCAAAATATGTTTCTAATGAGGCTAGTGTTCGTCTTAATCCTGATTATGAGGATTGGATAGCCACTGATCAGATCATCTTCAACTAGCTTCTTAGCATAATGACCTCTGGTGTTGCTTCTCAGTTTGTGTAATGCTAGACTTATGCTCAGATCTGGAAAGCAGTCACAGATCTTATGAATGCTCATCTTAAAGCCAACATGACTATGTTCAAGTACAATTTTTAATGTAATTGAAAAGGCTCCAGTTTGATTGATGAGTACCTTGCCAAGATGAACTCGATTGCCGATAATCTTGCTTTTACTAGAAGTCCAATCTTTGATACTGATCTTATCACACAAACCTTGGCCGGATTAGATACTAAAAACAACCTAATAGTTGTGTATCTTTTGGACAAAGATAATCTAATGTGGATAGATGTTCATTCGCGCTTGCTTACTTTCGAATGGCATCTTGAACATCTCAATAACATGAATACGGTAAGTTCTGTGTTTGCTAATGTTGCTATTGTTAGGATCGGCAGGCACAGCGGAAGAATTTTAAAATTTTTACCAATCCTAATCGAGGATATATCAACAGCGTTTAAATCGAGTTAGAAAGATTCATACCTTTTTCAACTTAGGGTTTTCACGATCTCTAGGAACCAACATCTCAGGTCTGCCCCCTCTATCGGTATCCACATAAATGCTCTCCAACAGAGATTGCATGCTAACGCCTCCAAATGTCTCCTTGGGTTTCCCTTGCGACTCTGAATTCTCATGCGTGTAGGAGTATATCTACTCTATCAAGTTTATAACCTATGAGGACTATATTCGAATTTCAAAATTAATCTTCATTAATTTCAAAAGTAATTAACAATTAATTATCTTGATGAGCTAATTAAATAAATTCAGTTTAAATTAAATATGTCCAACAGTTTTAATTTAACCTATTTATTTAATCTAAATAAAGAGCCATTATATTTAAGTTATCTTCATAAATTAAATCTGAGATACTATATCTCTATCATATTAGTTATTAAATTTAATAAATCTTAATAGATTAAATTTAAAACTAACACAATATAATAATATCATATAATACACACACACACACACATATAAAAGATATGTATTTCGAAAATATATATCTATATAATATTATTAACGAATTTTATATTATATATAAATATAAAATTCGTCCACCCTAAATTAAACATTATTTCGTGTTAGGTCATTCTTGTGTGCAACCCTGTAGGGCCATATGAAGTTGGTAATTGGCCAATAACTATACTACCCTAAAAGTCGCAAGTGGCCTCTAGCAAGACATTACGACTACCTAATTCATATGAGGATCGTTAACACGATGCAGCCTATCATACAACCATGTCACGTCCCTTTTGTCACACAATATATCAGCCAAGGATAAGGCATGGATAATGTCATCCTCTTGTTCTTGACCATTACTTTCTCGATTCTTGAGTAGCCTGACAATAGAAATGAAAACTCCTTTCTATCGTAGTATGGCCATACATTTCTCAGACTCACTTATCGAGGGGCCCAGTAATGTCTCTCTATTAATATGAGGGACAAATTCTGTCTTGATCATTCATATTCCTCTGCATGAAAAACTATCAAGCTCGATCGTAGCTTTTATCATCACCTGGTCAAAAGTGACTTTGACTAGTTTAAAGCTTAGCAACTGTCAAGTAGGAATCCATTATGACCTCAGGTCTAAGGGCATTGTGACCTAATTATATATGAGAAAAGCTTATGACTTGATCCATGTAGCTTTCTCATAGTGGGTCGGTCCAGTACCTTGTACTCTTACAAGTGCCTAAGACTTTGATTCGTAGCACCATATTTTATCAAAGTTATACTAGTCTTATTTCATCTTTGCTCCCGTATAGATGACTGACCAGGAAAATTTTAAGATAATCTTTATGATTTATCCAATGATACAATTATCACAGTTAACATGCAAATAATATGATAACAGAATGAAGAAATTTCATTAAATTAATAATGTTCAAAGTACAATGATTGGCCCTTTGGGCACAATTTCCAACAGCTATTACTGCTCATCCTTTTGGTTCTTCCTCTTAACCTCATTTAGGCTCTTCTCATGGTTCTAGTGGCCACTGCAGTGGTTTTCTTCCTCAGCGTAGTGGTTGTGGTAAAGGTCGGTTTAGGAAGTCTAAACCTACCTATCAACTCTGTACGTGGCAAGGTCATATTACTACTAACTGTTTTTATCAATTTGATAGATCATATTCTCCTACTAACCATATTGTGCATTATGAGAATGATCCTATCTTAGCTTATGTTGCTACACCAAAAATGGTGACTGATCCTGATTGGTATATAGATAGTGGAGCTACCAATCGTGTCACTCATCATGAAGCCACTTGTACTACTGAGTCAGGCAATCTTACTATTGGTAATGGTTCCAAACTTAATATTTGTTGGTCAACTCCTACTTTCATTGGATCTGATGACTCCTTTTTATTACTTCATTTTGTTTTAGTTATGCTATAAATTAAGAAAAATTTTCTCAATGTAGTCAAATTAACATTTGACAATAATGTACTCATTGAATTTGACTCTCATAATTGTTTTGTGAAGGACAAGTAGTCTCAAGCGGTTTCAAGTGTTTGAGTTCATTGAGTAACCTGCCATGTTGTGTTTAATGAGGTTGATTTTCCATATGTTGACATTTTCATGACTAATCATCATTCTCTAGATCTCTCTAGTGGCTCCCTGGACAATATACATGCTCTTCAACATGCTTCCAATCATACTTTAACCTCCTCTATTTTACCTTGTTCTATGCCTTCACCAAAAAGTTTGTTGTTTTCACCAGCCCCTTCTCTTTCTCAATCTTCCACTAATTCGTCACATGCTAACTCTTGTGGGCTCAGTTCTCCTCACTCGGGGTCTTCTTTACCACTTGTCCACATTGTTATTAAGGGTACCTAATGCAAACCAGGTCCAAATGTGAAATCACAAAACCCAAGACCCCTTTTGTTGGGGTCCTTTCTTCGAAGATGCCTAAGCCTCGTACTGTTCGTGAGGCTTTGACTAATGCTGGGTGGTGAGCAGCGATGATGACTGAATATAATGCATTAGTAAAGAACAAGACGCAGTGTCTAGTACCTCCATCTCCGCAACAACTCTTAGTTGGAAATAAATAGATCTTTAAAAAGAAGTATAAAGCCAATGGATCCTTGGACAAGTTGAAAGCACGCTTAGTTGCAAAAGGGTATCTCTAGGAACTAGATATTGATTTTAAGGAAGTTTTCAATCCTGTTGTAAAGATGTTGACTGTACGTATCATTTTAACTCTTGCATCTTGCTTCAATTTGCAAGTCCGCCAAGTCGATATCAACGACGCCTTTCTTAATGGTATTTTAGCTGAGACTATTTATATGAAGCAATTGGATGATTGACTCACATTATCCCTCTTATGTTTGTAAGTTGACAAAAGTGTTATATGGTCTCAAGCAAGCACCATGCGTATGGTATGAGCAGCTATGACAAACTCTTCTATCCTAAAAATTTTCTAATTGCAAAACTGAGTCATCTCTGTTTTACTATTGTGATACCACACAGGTACTTATTGTCCTCATCTACGTTGACAACAGTTTGGTGACTGGAAGTAATAGTTTTAGAATCTCTCAATTTACTATTAAACTTAATCAATTATTTGCCCTTAAGGATCTTAACGATATATGTAATACCCCGAATTTTGAGACTCGAGGCTAGAGAATAAGCCTAAGATTAGTGGATTGCTAAGCCCCGGTTTAGCAAGATCCCAAATTGTGATTAGGAGTTAATGACTACAAAAGTGGACGTGGTTAGTGATTAATGAACCTTTTTAGAGAATATAAAGTGGATTGTAGTCGCTTGTGTTATGAGCAACGCCAAAACCCTGTATTTGAGTTCAATTGTGGATTAACATCCAAATTGACTTAGAATAGAGGGAATAATTGAATGGGGTATTGTGATGGAAATGGTGTCATGTTGTGGTATTTAATCATTGGAATTGATTTAAATTGGATTGGACACATTGGTTGCAAAACTAGAAATGTTGTCCAGTGTGAATTCTGTCTAGGCAGTCTTCTCGTATGGACGTTTTTAATAGGCAAATGATGTCAGAAAATTATGAAACTTTCCAGTCTTAAAGTTCACATCCTAAGCTTCAAAATGGACATATAACTTGTGCCATTTCGTTTTGGGAACTGGGAGTTATAGCTGTCCAAAGTTTGAGGTCGAAAATGGACTCTGTTTTGGGGCAGTGATGAAATTTGTGTAATTCTGGAATCGTGTGATGATTTCTAGTAATGGATCATATTTTTCCAATGAAGAGGACTTAAATACCTTTCATTTGGCTTTGGGATCACCTCATTTCGATTTTTCTAGAATTAGTTATGATTTTTCAAAGTTGGGCAGAAAATCTGCCAGAAAATCCGAAAATGGGAATTATGACATCATCTCATTAAAAGATGATGTCAGCATGGATTATTAATCACATTGATCATCTTCTTCAGCCATTCACGCCATTTTCAGCTGAAGATAGTGAGAGAAAGTTGAGAGCTCTTAGAGAGAGAAAGAGAAGAAAAATCACAAGGTAAGCCGATTTCTCCGACGATTTCGCTCCTAACGCGTATAACTCCGATCCTAAGCTACTCCTTTATGTTCTTTAAGGTTTGGAAGCTCTTCTTTTGGTGTTTTGAAGTTAGGGTTTTCAGCCAAGTCAAGGAAAATCAAGTGGGAGCTTGAGGTAACTTCCAAACTCTTGTATATTGACTATTCTGGCTGCTGTGGGCAATTTAATCGGTGAAATTTCACCGGATTGCCATTGGTTTTAATTTTTGGAAATGGGTATGTGGGGCTGTTATGCTGCCCAAATTGATACTAAATGGTAGTTGTAACCTAATGGAATAGTCAATAAAGTGGTTAGGAGTAGAAAGGAACGCGTTTACGGAGCCGAAACCGAAAAACCCCAATTTTTCCCAGAATACTTGAGAATTTCGGCCAGCTCTAGAAATGGGTCTTAGAGTTGGATTTTCAATGATTTGATGGTTCCATTGTGTTCAGGAGCGAAAATTAGGTGGGGTTACAGTTGGGCACTTTTTCGGAAAAGGCCGAGAAAGCATAATTACGGAAACGCCCCTAAAACCCTAAAAGTAGGGCTGCCAAGGGCAATTTCGTAATTGACATTGAATTTGATAATTCCGAGTCCGAAAATGGATTCCTTGGGCGAAAATATGTTAGAATAGCCCATGTCAAAATTTCGGGAAAAGTACAGCTAGACCGGGTACGGCGGGGCCGGGCCGGGTCCCCGGGGGTATTTTAGTAATTTTTCCATATAGCCTCATATAACCCCCAGAAACACTTTGGGAGTGTCTAAATAGTACATTTGACATTGTAGGATCGAATGTGAAGCCCCGAGTTGCTGGCACGCAAATCGAGGAGAAAAGACTGGATGTAGGGAACTTATCTCTCCTGCATGCTCTGATAATTGTATTAATGTGTTGATGCATGTTATTGCTTTGCTTGATTATGTGGAACATGTATGAATGATTTGAAGCTATGTTTCAATATATGTTATGGCCATATGTGTATCGTTCGAAGCATTGAGCTTATAGATTTGTCATTGTATGTGTGCATGAGTTATGTGATGCAAGCATGTCATGCATTAAACACTTATCTTGCCTGCATATTGATAATGTTTCCCTACTGAGATTCTCTCGAATCTCACCCTCCCCTACTAACCTTCCAGACAGGGTAGTAGATCAAGGATATAGCGAGTAGCTAAGGGCGATAAAGACTCCTTCGGGATTGAAGTTGGTAGTTGGTTCTCTTAGTTGGGATGTATATTTGGATAATTGTTTTTGGTATTGAGATTTGTTGTGTAATTCCCTATTTGTGAAGTTGTATGAGCTAATATACCCTATGATTGTTAGCGAAGATATGTATTCCGGGATTACCGGGATGATTAGGTTGTGCACTCTGATATATGAATGTGATTTATCTTCGCGTAGTAATTGTATTCGAAATGTGAATATGAGACCAAGTTTATAAATGATTTCGAAAGGTATTTTTGAAAACCCCATCATGTGATGGGTTAGTAAATGTTATTTGATTATTATTGGTCTCTATTTCATTTTAATCGTGTATTTCGGATATAGTTACTGAGGGGGTTACAATATACACTATTTTCTTGGTTTTGAGATTTCTCGTGACCCTCGAGGATTCCTTATTTCTTAGTCCAAGTATATTTCAGATTTGTTACTCAAGTGTGGCATGCTCGGTTGTGTTCCATGTTCTACCCTTATAGTTACTAGTCACACATTAACTCTTAATAACAGTGTATTGTTTGTTGACCTTCACCTGTATCATAATGTTGTTGGTGCCCTTCAATACTTGGTCAACACTAGACCTGACATTCGCTATGCTGTCAGTAAACTCAGTTAGTTTTTACATACTCCCATAATTCTTCAGTGGCAGGCTGTGAGGCTGTTGCTTCGCTATTTACAAGGAACCTCAAATCAAGCTATACTGTTAAAGCCATCTTCGTCCTTGAGGCTTGAAGTATCTTGAAGTATTTTTTGATGCTGATTCAGCTTCTTGCCCAGATAATCGTCATTCTACAAGCGGCTACTTCGTCTTCCCTGGCAACTCTCTTGTGTCATGGTCATCTGAAAAGCAGCTCATGGTATCACGTTCTTCCGCTGAATCTGAGTATTAAGGTCTTGCCAACATTGCCATCGAACTCACTTGGGTTTGTTCCTTACTCGATGAGCTCTATTTTGGCTCATCTTTGGCCTCGGTTATATGGTGTGACAATGTTAGTGCCGTTGCCCTTGAGTTTAATCTAATGTTTCATACTCAAACAAACATATCGAGATTGATACTCATTTCGTCCGTGAGCAAGTTCTCACAAAAAAGATTGCCATTCATTACATACCTTCGTATGACCAGCTTGCCGATTGTCTGACGAAACCTCTTAGCACTTCCAGATTTCTGGCATTATGTGACAAACTCGAGCTAACTACGATACCCTCTTGTTTGCAAGGGGATGTTAGTGAAATCAGTAGAGTGGCCCAATCCAACACCAAGCCCAAGTATCATTTGTATAGTTCATACTTATTAACTACACTTAGTTATGATTAGTTGTAAAGTAGTAATCAGTTATGAATTTGTTGCATACATGTGGATGCACTTGTAATCAACACTACTATTATACATAATCAGGCTTCGTGGCCTCATATCATAATCTTTAACTGAGTGCCTTACTGCTCAAAATTCTTCCTGACTTATTTTTCTAAATCTGGCTTTTGGGTTTTTTTTTTCACATTTGAACTTTTCTAAAATTGAATTTTCAATATATCATCTAAACAAGTTTATGGCAAACTTTTCTTATGAAAGCCTATTCAAGTATAAATCACATTATACTAATTGATTTTTATCCAAACTTCAGTTTACAAAAGTCAATTAGCATTAAAGTTACTTTTGCAAGCATTATTCAAATTAGCCCTTAATTGTTGTGCACAGATGCTGGCATTTTATACTTTTATTAGTGCTGGTGCAAGCTTAAATAAAGAAGATAAACAAATCAAGAAAGACTGGAACAGGCAACAACCAACATTGAAGAGAGGTTAAAGGACCTGACAGCACCATCATGTTAGCAACAGCTCTGGTGGCCACCATCACCTTAGTTGCCGACTTCACCATGCCGGGAGGCTTCAACAGCTTCAATGAGCCTGACGTAAACAAAAGAGACATGTCCACTTTTTTAAATAGAAAGATGTTTTAGTTATACATAATATGTGACGTTATTGCCATGTATATCTCCACAATTAGCTTCTTAATCCTGTTATGGACTCAAATAGGCGATTACTCGATGGCAGTAAGTATCGGCTTCATTGCGCTGCACTTGGTGGGATTCCATTTTTTGGATGATTCATGGATTCTATCAAGATGAGAAACAAGGAAGTGTAGTAGCAGCAAACCATAGAGTCAGGATGAAGAAAGTGATATATATATATATATATATATGTACACCACCTCAGTAATTAAGTATAAGCTCATATGTATATATATTTGTACCAGCTGATATTGTGTAGAAAAGTCAATCAATGCTAGATGGTGGTGTTTATATAAGGAACCTATATTTTAAACTATCCCTTGACCTTTTGAGGCACAAAGTTGCAGATCTGTTCTTACAAGTGTATTTGAGGTTGCGTGGATCTTCTGCACTGGTGAACAAGTCCCATCGGTAAGGTGTCTTGATCTTCTGTTTGGTTTGTTCGGTTGGTGATCTTTATCTGTGGCTTGATTTATCTGGGGCATGGTTGGTGATCTGCATCGGTGATCTATGCATCATGTTTTGATCTGCATTGATGTCTTTGTACATGGTTAAATAGCCAATGGATAATGTTATAACTGCATAGGTGCTTGTGAAGCATAGCTTGATGTGTTTGGTAGCTGTTGGTTGAATTTTGTATATGTGCTTGTGAACTATTGATGTTTGTTTTGCTTCTCTCCGATCTGTGATATGCATTATGGGTTGTATGCGGCTTTTTGTTTCCATTTCTATGTGCTTCGTTTCTTTTTCTCTGCTTGGTGTCGTTGTCTCTACGTGTGTCAAGGCTTGGGAGCAAGCTTTGAACTATTGGATTATGTTTTAAAGTTTCAAAAATATTGATTGGAGCAAAGCGCTTTTATCGCTTGAACCATTCTTGTCTGTAAGATAATTTTTACCCTTATACTTTTGATTGGGAGGACTATCTAGACATGTGCGCAATAATCGTTGTTTCCAAATATGCAGAAACCAACGGGTTGATGAATATCTCTTTTTTCCTACATGGCCTAGTTGAAATTTGATGATTCTTGTGCCGAATGTTGATACAGTAAATCATTTTTTGTAATATGTGAAAATGCTTTTGAATATTTGTGAAAATCTGGAATTTTTGCACTTAATTTAATTCCTTGTGAAGTTTAGAAGGATCAATATGGTATAAAGTTGCATGGGTTATCAATAGTAACAATTGCGTTTTAAGTTAGAATTATGGGACCTGATTAAGAGCCCGGACAAAAGAAAGATTTGTATGTGAAGAGTGTACAAAGAACTGTTATCTGGATGAGTAAGAGGCAGGAAACTGTTGAGGATGTGCCTTCTGGTAACACTGTCACCATGGTTGATTTGGATTAATTTATCACCAAGAATGGTACTTTAAATTATATATATATATATTACTTGTAAATTCACCCTCATTAGTTATATAATATTATTTCATCAAATTGTGTTAATTTTAATTCTCAAATTTCCCAACTTTAAATTTTATAATTTTTTTTTTAAATTTCAAATTTAATTTCTCTCTTACTATTAACACAAAAGTCATTTATGTTTAAGCCAATCCAAATACTCACTTACTTTTACAAAAGTCATTTATACAATCGTCAATCCAAACATAAATCGCATTATAAAATCTGGCATTTACTAAAAATAATATTACAAAAAGTCAAAAAGAAAAAAAAACCATTTTTTCTTTTTTTTTTCTATCGTTGTTCCAAACACACACACTATGTCTTTCGAACTATCTTCTCAATAACATATTCAATTAACTTCTTCTATGCAATTAAATTCTAGCCTTGAGGAAAGTTGTGAGATACTCTTTTCCTGTACTTAATATAAAATATATTTACATAATTTAATTAGGTTAAGAAAGTTAATTAAATTAGTTAATATAACATGTATTTTCTAAAACACCATAACTATTTTCCTTAATTTCCTCATTTCTTTTCTTTCTTGTTTATTGTTTAGGGAACATCAATAGGGGTAAATTAGAAAAAAATTGATAGAAATGAAAAACCTATCCAAGATCAACTTCTTAAATATGTCATATATTAATGATGAGAGGGCAGTTTGTAATTTTCTCCTGCTTAGCTGAAACATAATTGGGATTCCTTTTGCTCTGTGTTTCCTAGTTTTCTCATCTTCTTTCAACTTTATTCAGTCTGTAAGATTTCGCATTTCTTGGCAGAGAAATATACCAATAGTTGTTCTTGTTCAAGCAAATATACTGTCAGCTCCCAGAGAATAGAAATGGGTCGTTGACTTGTTGGCTACCATTGAACCTGGTTGCTTATTCAATCACGGCATTTGTATTGGTCATTTTGAACTTTGAATGATTTCATTGGTTTTGTTGACTTCCAAGCTATAAAAAAATCATCGGAAAATTTGCCCATCAAGCTTATAATCACTACTCTTCAGACTTCAGCGCTTTTATATATATTGGGCTCAAATTCCTTCCTCCGATGTTTAATATAAGATTTCGTTTGTTTGTAATACAATTTATATTATAAAAGGATCTTATAATTAAGTGAGTATTTGACATCACTTATTTTGGGATAATAAGTCTTTATTACGTAAGTCGAGACAAAACTCCTCTCATATATTTATCCCGTATACCATGAATCACGATTTATAAGCACTTATTACATAAAAATAAACTATCCTAAACGAACACTAAATATAGAAGGTAATACTATTTTGTCACAAAACAATACACACACACACTCTTTGAATAGGGATAATACAGATACTCCCTCCAATTTTATTTATAAGAGTGTGATAATCAAACTATGCAGTATAAAAAAAAGGTTAAAATTGGTTTAAAATAATAAGTATATCTAAAATAAACTTTATTTTTTAAGTATGCCTTATTTATGAGAGAGCAAGTAAGAGAGAGAAATAGAGTAAATATAAGTATCACTAACCTTCTAATTAATGTAATATCTATAATTAATGAGGGGTAAAAATGAAAAAAAATTCATTAAATCTTCAGACAACTTTTATCGTGCTCTTATAAAAACTTAAAAATGACCAATGCAGTTCAAATTTTGGATTCGTATAAAAAAATAATGAATATTAAACAATAAAACAGTGCAGTTGAAGTTCCCGTAAAATTATTACTGTGTGTTAAACGTGATATGAATCAAAATTACACCTTTAGCCGTAATTGTCTATTTTTCTTAGTAAAGATTAAAACACATTTAGTATTTGCAAAATGACATTTTTATCACAAAATTGTTAACGAGGTTTTTTTCTAAATTATTTTTACAACACTGGTTATTGAATACCAAAAATTTTTACTACTAATTTTTTTGTTTTTTATCATTGAGTTCTATTTTTCAAGGGGAAAATATGCACGGACGGCTCCTTTTTTTTTATAACACTACTTTTTTTTTTTGTTAGATATATTTATAACACCACTTATTTAATGTATGTTTAGATTAGTTTTTGAAAAATAATTTTTATAATTTATAAAATAAATATATGAGAAGAATTGACTTTTAAAATCACAGTTTAATGAATTCCCAGACACTCAGTTAACAACTTAACAATCTCCACGTATTTATTTGACCTTTTTATCGGCAGTATTTTTTCACTTCAATCATAGTTGTCACCTTCATTTTTCAGTAAGCACTAAGCACTAATCCGGATATTCATTATTGGGGAACGCAAGGTCCACGCAAATTCCCACCTCCGTTCCTCCTTGCTTCCCTTCCCTTTCGCGCAGCTTCCCTCGACCTTCTCTTTTTACTCTGAGATTCTTCTCTGGGTTCACTGCGCCACCCACCAGTCCAATAGAGAATCCAGGTTTGTGTTTCTTTCTTTGTTTTTGTTTTTTTTTTTTGGAATTTTAGCAAATCAATTTTTAGTCTCTTACGATTTTTCTGTTTAATTCATTTTCGTCCATGCATGTAGAAATATACTTGATTCCATGGAAACCCATCTGCAAATTTCTTTTTACTCGAACTAATTTAACTTAGATCTGTCATGAATGACGATTCTATGATCCGGGTTTGTCGATTGTATGTTTACTTTCCGATGTATTTGGATTTTGAGACCTGAATTTTGTTGGATGTTTTCTTTCTGGGGTTCAGTTGCTGATGATTCAAATTGAACTGTTACTCAGCTTTTAGTTTAGGTGTTAAGATGGAAGCCAATGCGATGCTAATGATTCGGTTTACTATTTGTTAACACTTGATACGAAATGCCTAAAAAGGAACATGTGCAAGTAGACTTAAGGGCTGATGTACTTTTGCATATTTTCCGTATTGGTTGAGAATTGAGAGGCAGTTGTCAGCGTTTTGTTCAATTGATATGGAAGAATTCCAAACCGCTGGGATTTCAGTTTAATATTGCTTTAAATTGACCACTTGCTTGATACTGAACCTAGTTGGAAGCCATTTAGACTTTGTTATTCTTCTGTTAATTTTCTTCCTTATTCCTCATTCTTTCTGTTAGAAGGTCCTGAGCTTTGAACATACTGTCAATCTGATCTCTTCAAGACAAAGCAACAGCTATGTTATCTGATCTCTATACGGATTGTCCTCTTATCCAGCTTAGATGATCCTCTGTTAGCTATCCACTTGCCATGGTCCAAACCCAAACAAACCAGTCTGAACCCTGTTTTGCAGATTGGGTTGAGAACTGACATGACCTGCAGACACCCTTAAACTTCTCTGGTTAAGAGAAATATATGGGGCAGATTAACAAAATATGTTTCACAAGTCTACCTTTCGGTGTCTCACTGTCTCTAAATATTCTTCTAGGAAGACCACGCCTGAGGCCCATTTTTGTTACGCTCTTTGACTTTAACATAATCAAATATGCCATTATATAAGGGCAAACATAGATGATAATATTAGGCATTTACTTTTTGCTTCTTTCTTTTCAGCAGCAAGCTCTTATGATCTGTCATTTTGTCTGGGGCAAGGGATTCAGTCATCTTACTCATCAGGCCTGAAACAAATAGGCTCTCATAACTGATATGCTGAAAAAAACGGGGAAACATATGGGGAGGAATTTTTTCACTTCGAAACAAGCTCAGAAGTTGCATGGTTTTTATAATTGCAAGTTAAAAAATATCTTTTTAAAACTAGAAGTTTGTGGTTTTTAAAACAAATAGGCTCTCGTAACTGATATGCTAAATGTTGTGCCCATTTTTATATGGAGTTTGAAGTGAGTTACATTATTCATAGAATAATATGGCTTCCTATGGATTTTACTACTTTAGGTAATGTGGTTGAATGTGTTTTGACCGATTGAATCGCTTACATTCATTACTGATCTATAATTGATTTTTACATATGTTTCCCTCTACACTTTACCAAATACACTATTACCTTTCATCTTTATAAAGGTTGAGGATTGGAATTAGTATTTTGGTTGCATTGTTCTTCCCATACTCTGCATATGCATTGATATATGTAACACAAATTGCAGCAGGAGGGTGTCAGAGCCGAAGATGAGTCTGGCATGTCTTGTGTGCCAGAGTGTGGAAAGTCCATCACCATCGCACTCTTTCAGGAGTTACTCTGTCTCAAGTGCAGAAAATGAGGGAAGATGTTATGCTATTTCCAACTGCTTAACCAAGAAATCATCATTTCCATCTCATACAATGAACACATTTATTGCATCATCGTCGTCATCTAAAGTTGCCCCGCATCCCGGTGTTTTAAGTAATGAAGAGATGCCGGGTACTCCCCGGCTTGTACGTAGTCGTGCAGTGAGGAGGGACATTGTCAGAGACTGGAATTTCGATCAAGTTTTATTAGAAGGCTAGACTGTTAATATTTGATTGAAGAAACCTTGAAAGGATTCTTCTTGTGGGATAGAGGAAGTAGAGCATGCTATTTGCTACCTTGCCTCTGATTATGTATTGTTATGTTGCTGTTGAACTCTCTTAGATTTCCAGCACTTGTAGCTTTCCAGAAATTAATGCAACTTCTTGTTCCCGTTTGTCCATTTGGCACATTTTGTAGTTCACAATTTTATTTAAGGCTTAAATCTCTTTTTCTTAATTTTTTTTTTTTGGATGAAGACTCTTTTTCGTAAATTTAATAAGTTTTATTACTTCATTTTCGATTTTTTCCCCTTTTGTAAAGTTTGTTTTACCAACAGGTTGCAAGTTGTCAATCGCTTTTCTTCTTAATTATTATATTCAAGAAGTTAAACTTGTTGGCCAAAGAAGTTTGGAATTCAAGCTGCTTCAAATGATGAAAGATGTTTTTATCTTTTTAAATTAATCAAGAGTCAACGAGATTACAAAAGAAAGAAACCAACAAAAGAAGAAAAAAGAACAAACACAAAAAATCACCCATTTTCCCTAAACCAATTATGAAGAATTTTGATGGTTTCTATTATTTTCGGGTTATAGATTTCTCAACACCTTACTTTTCAACTAAGTATAAACAAATTACCATTTATCTTCCTTAAATTGCAAAGATATAATTGTTTTACCATTAGGTGTTAAGTATTTTTATCTTTTTTTGGCCAACATTTAAATATTTTTATCGTCTTACTTCAAATATTATGATGCTATAACCCAATGTTCAAGTTATAAGCAATTCAGTCAAGTAAAAAAAAAGTTACAAGCAATTAAGCATTTTTAGAGTTATTATTACTAAATTTTTAAAGTTATATTTCATATTAATCGTTATTAAGAAATTTTCACCCATTACAAGAAATCAATCTTTTTTCGCCGAATTAATTTGAACTCTTACATATTCAATGTAATTTTTATTGTTTGGGTTGTTAACGTAATCACGGAAAAGTTTCAAATTTTTTTTATACAAGATCAAAGTGTAGTGAATTTTTTTTTTTTAAATCCTGAATAATTTTTTCCGTCAGTTTTTTTCCCCCACAACACTTCATTAGTAAATGACAACACTAATTTAAAATTTTCAAACTTTTTTTTTAGATCCAGGGTATCATGATTGACAGCGATAACTAATTCTCTCAGTAAAATTTTACCATATGATAAAAAGAGATTGGCAATGTTACCTTACGATAGTTTTAGGGTCTGTTTGGTTGGAGGGGGAGGAAATGAAAAATGAGCTCCTTCTCTTATTTGGTGTGAAAAATTGGAAGGGAGGAATCTCAAAGAAGGAATTCCAAATTCCTCTTATCCCCTCATTTTTGTTCCCTCTAAATTGGGAGATTTTGGAGGAGATAAAACAATGAACCCCTCCCCTTTCATTCCCTCTTGAAACAAACAGGCCCTTAGACAGTACGAGTATCATTTAAGGAAAGAAAATGGCAGTAGCCCCATCGGTGTTTGTCGTGAAGGCAAAAGTTGGTAAGAAAAATAGTAAAGGCGAAAAATAGTAAAGGCCCAGACGGCGGTATTGTGTTCACTCGCCATTCCCAGTAATATCGTGTTCCTGTGATCGCCCCACTAAAACTTGCATATTGAATTAAATTTCGGAAACTGCGGATCCTTGATCTGAACTCTAAATCTACTGATCGAGGTAGGGTTGGCGCAGGAAGAAAAAGTGATGCCTCCCAAGAACACCACCACCTCTTCCTCCTCTATTTCTATGCTTCTCCGAGCATTCGTCATCCTTTGCATTCTTTCACTGACCCTTTTCTTCTTCAGCACATCAAACCATTCAGATTCCTATGTTTCTTCGCTTTCTCACATGAACGCGCTTCGATCTACCGCTGGTTTCATTAACGTCTACGTTGCAGACCTACCCAGATCCCTGAACTATGGCCTTCTCGACAAATATTGGGCCTTTGATGCAGATTCTAGGCTCGGCAGCGACGCAGACCGTGAGATTCGATCGAACAATTTGGCACAAGGCCGCAAGTTTCCACCGTATCCGGAGAATCCATTGATAAAGCAGTACAGTGCGGAGTACTGGATCACAGGGGATTTGATGACTCCCCGGGAGCAACGAACTCGATCGTTTGCAAGACGGGTCTTTGATGTCGAAGAAGCCGATGTGATTTTTGTGCCGTTCTTCGCAACGTTGAGTGCAGAAATGCAACTTGGTATGGCCAAAGGGCAGTTCAGGAAGAAAGTTGGAAATGAGGATTACCAGAGGCAGAAGGAGGTGATTGAGTTTCTTAAGAATACAGAAGCTTGGAAGCGGTCTGGTGGGCGAGATCACGTCTTTGTTCTCACTGGTACGTTCCACTTTACATGTCCTCTAGCTTAGTTTCCATAGACGCAGCGCTTATATTTATGCCTATTTGTTTCCGTAATAATGATGGTAATGGAACAATTAAGTGATTTTACGCATTTAAGTAAATCTAATTACTTTCTTATCGTTGAATATTATCTCTCTTATTACCCCATCAGCAAACAACTTTCCTTTACCATTATGTCATGTTCTGTCAGTATGATCATTGTGCTTATGTTAAACTTTTAACAATTTTTTTTCTTTACCACTTATACCTAGAGGTTTTGTATGCATTCATACTTATACTTGTTTGCAAGGCCTGAATTATACCAGTCCCATCTTTTTCGTAAATGTATGCATGTTATAAAAATTGGGTGCATTGACTCTTTACCTGCCAGATGTTCAGATTTACATAGATGGCCATGTTTGGGAACAATCAGACAGTTATAAATATATAGAAAGACGAAAAATAAGAGTGACAAATTTCACTGCATGCTGTTGCCATCTTATAATTTAGTCTTTGAATTGTCAGGTTTTGTTAAAAACTGAAGCATTCTTTGGCAGACCCAGTTGCAATGTGGCATGTCAAAGATGAGATTGCCCCGGCGATTCTTCTTGTGGTAGATTTTGGCGGTTGGTACAGGCTTGACTCAAAATCATCAAACTGTAGCTTACCAGATACTGTTCCACACACCCAAGTTTCATTAATTAAAGATGTGATTGTCCCATACACCCATCTACTTCCCAGGCTGCACTTGTCTGAAAACCATGAGCGCTACAATCTTCTGTATTTCAAAGGGGCTAAACATAGGCACCGGGTAGGTGTCGCGCCCCTAGTCACTTCTATGTTTCAATGGATCACATTTTTCAACTTCTAGTTAAGCATCTTCCAAGATATTCTACTGAATTCTGTGACTTTTCTCTCGTCCTTGTTAAGTAATTAATTCTGTTAACTGTAGTTCTTTATGTTTGGTAATGCTGGCCTACATAGTTCTTTTCACCAAAGACAATTCTATCATCAGCTGAACTTAGCTGTGAGTAGTGGCTATATCATTTTTCCTTTGATGATTTCAAAATTAAGTTGATGCATATGTTTTAATTATGAAAATAGACATTTGTGTTTGATGTCTTTACGTATTTTATTTGCACTTCGACAACAGTCAACAAGTGTAGGCTTGGCTGAATTCCTATCGGAAACTTTAGATATTTGTTATTGCTTTACATAGTTATTTAGCGGGTCATCAATCAATCATAAAATCCTTTAAAGTGAAAATTCTAATTCATTTTTAAATTTTACTTCCATTTTATGGTATTAAGAAACTATGAATTCATTTAACTGACCTGTACAATTCACATAATAAAAAATATTATTGTTAATTAATTAATTTGTCATCTTCATCAACCTGTCTTCATGCTGAAGACCATAGATTTCTTTATCTTGCCTTTGTTTTATTTCCTTTTTCTGTGCCAACACTTATAACCAGGGTTTTACATTTTAAGGTACATATTATGCTATCCTTGACAATGTGTTCTCCATTATTTCTATGTTAAGAGAATATCAGTAAATGGATTTCTTAGAGATGGGCTAAGATCAGGTGCTCGTGGTTCTTGTAGGATGTACTATATGTATAGTTGTATACTCCCTTCACCTTATATTCCTCTTCCCTCTCTTCCCCCAATCCTCCCTCCCTCTCCTTCCATAAGGACACACACTGAACCTGTTATGAGATTCAAGGTCTTTTTCTCCTGCTTAAAAAGGCTGGAGAGTCGTTTCCACTTTTCTTTTGGGGCAAGGAGTGGGAAGGGAAGCTTTGGTATTATGTCAATGTTCCCTTTCTTCCTTTCCTCTGTTTGCTTTAAACATCCCAACAATAGAAAGGGAAGACATATTTTTACCCTCTGGCTTATCTTTTCTTCCCTTTCCATATCATAACAAAGTAACAAACTAACTCTTACCCTATGTTTGGATGGAGAGAAAACTAGGGGGAAAAGAACACTAGCAGGGAAAACTCCTAAAAGTAGTGATTATTTTTGCCTTGGGATGTTTTTCTTCCTAGTATTCCCTCCCCTCTATTTTTTCCTCACTTTTTTCTTCATCCATGCACGCCCCTACTTTATTAGATACCAACGTTTCATTTGTATACTTATATGAAAGATGTATGTTAAATCTAGTTTTCTGATTTTGGATTTTTAATGCCATCTGTGATCCATGCTTAGCCCTCGACAAATTATTAAAATTGCAGGGAGGCCTAGTCAGAGAGAAGCTATGGGATCTATTGGTTGATGAGCCAGGTGTTATACTGGAGGACGGTTTTCCTAATGCCACTGGGAAAGAGCAGTCAATAAGAGGGATGAGGACATCAGAGTTTTGCCTACACCCTGCCGGTGACACGCCTACTTCATGCCGGCTATTTGACGCCATACAAAGTCTATGTATACCTGTTATTGTAAGCGACAATATTGAGCTCCCATTTGAAGGTATGATGGATTATTCAGAATTCTCTGTTTTTGTGGCCGTCAATGATGCACTGAGACCAAGCTGGCTTGTGGATCATCTGAAAAAATTCTCTAGAGAGCAGAAAGAAAGTTTCCGTCAAAATATGGCTCGAGTACAACCCATCTTTGACTATGATAACGGTCATCCAGATGGTATTGGACCAATACCTCTGGATGGTGCTGTGAATCATATATGGAGGAAAGTTCACCAAAAGTTACCCATGATTAGAGAAGCCATTGTTCGGGAGAGAAGAAAACCACCTGGTGTTTCCGTTCCCCGCCGTTGCCATTGTACTTGAATTGAGTTGGTCATCTAATCCAAATCCTCAACATTTTAATTTAAAAAGTGAGTGCATATAGGGCATCTAGAGAAAAATGGAGAAAAAATTGATGGATGAGAAGATAATATGTGGATCTTGCACTAGTTTCATTTTTTGTGAAACAGTCTCTCCCAATATATGAACATATGAATGTTTAGTATCAGATTTGATTATGTTTCTCTGCTTTGACATGTTTCTGGTCCTACAGAGTTGTTGGGACTAGGGAAGATCACGAGACGCATGTATGAATGGTATAGCAGAAACTTGTTGGCCAAAATATGCTAATATTTTAAAGAGGCCATTATTGTAGAGGAGACACTATCATTTGCCATTATACTGAGTCGTCTAGTCCCCTTAGTTCTCTGTATTTCCTTCTGATAGGTTTATCACAAAACGAGAAAGGGTAAAAAATGGACCAATAGTTTAGAAGCAATAGAATTAACAAGGTAACACGGATAGAATAAGAAATGTTAATCTAACTGATGCATTAGCTTTAAGTGAGCTTGTTCTTGTTTTAAGTCAATAGGTTTGTATACTCTTTTATTAACGTAGGACCTAGTTTGTGGTCCGAGGATGTGGAGTAATATTTTTTATGTCCCTCTTGGCACTATGCATAATTGACCTTCAGTAATTAGACTTGCCGCGGCCAAACGTTCAACTTAACATGCTTGTGTGTTTGGTTGGGCTTATTTTTGGATAATAAGTCCTTATCACGTAAGTCGAGATAAAACTTCTCTCACATACTTATCTCGCATACCGTGAATCACGATTTATAAGCACTTATTGTCCAAAAATAAGTTATTTCAAATGAGCACTTAATCTTATGAAATCCTTTGCAATTGCTTCTGGAGTTGACTGTTTATATGATCTTGTGAATAGCCCTTGTATGGTTTTTTAGATGAGCTAGGTCATGTAAGCTCACAAGAGCTAAAGCATGCTCTATGGCTGAAGAGTACTTACAAATTATCTACAACATAATTTGTGTGATATAAGTCAACTTCTTACTAATTGAACTATTATTAGTTGCCTATTTTTGTGTATAAAAAAAATTAGTTGCCTATTTTTTAGTTACCGTAAGGATTTTTGTGATTTTTTCTAATATATATTTTAAAAATTAATTTTTTTTACCTTTTGTTTATCAAAAAACATTTTCCAAGGGTAATTACGAAAAAAAAAAGCATGAGATTTGCAGTTTCATGTTAGAGATCTGATTAGATTTTATAGGAAGTGAATATAAACAAGTATAATGATTTAGAGAGTTTTTTATTTTTTTGTAGATTTTATATTTTAATGTTAATTTTTTTCCAGAATAATATTAAAATTTTTAATTCTAAATATAATGAATCTTATATCAAATCAAATAGATACATAAGTAACGTAGAAGTTTTAAAACGTCTATTCTTAAAATCAGAAAAAAAAACAATAAATTTAAGTTTTTATTTTTTTTACTTAACATTTCGATAAATGAATTTGAATCATTAAAATTTAAACAAAAAAGGATACACAGAAAAATTATATAATTTCCCCAATTAAAAAACTATTAGGCCAAAATAAATTAAAAAAACCATCGTGTGCACAGTTTCTTTTCTTTTTTGACCTGATAAAAGAATATTAATGTGTTGGAATTTTCTCGTAAATGGGTATCTTACTTGGGATCAATTCATAAGTTTCCCCAAAAGTTCCTTCCATATCTTCAGCAGTTACATATCGCGCTGTCTCGCTCGAGATCCTCTCGCCATAGCCGCCAGATTCGCTGACAGAGCTCGCCGTCGCCGTCGCCGTCGCTCCTAGTTCTCGCCATCGTCGTACACTCCAGTTCCTTCAGGTTTAGCCGTCGTCCCATTCTGTTAGGCGTTTTCAGATTTCATACATCTTTTTGCGATAAAAAATCTAACACCAAAATTAGTTTCCAAATGTTCAAGTAGTTCACCCGAAATAAGTTTGCTTCTTCTTGACATAAAAATTCTATTAATAGGTTCTTTCTTCATTAGCCTATACGAATGAGCCCTAGTTCATATTGGAGAATTAATGTGGATGCATATTGGAGCTTGGAAGCTTTCTATTTCTAGTATTATTGTTGATTTAGACTTACATAGTGTTCATCTTATTTTGAAGAATGAACTGTGAAGTATTGAGGGTCATATGTTGCAGGAAACTCTTGGCAAAATTTGAACTTTATGATCTTTATCAGATTTACAATCTGCTTTTGTAGGCTTAACAATAATTTGTGGCCTCTAATTTTGTCTAAATTGATATTTGTATGCTATTGAGAATATTTTCTTTTTAAGCATGGAATGTCTTACAGAACTTAACAACTTGAATTTGAATTTTTAAGGCCATGCGATAGGCAGCCTAAGCAATGGGGTCTAATTCCCTGAAAGAATACCTAAAAAGGTATGAGAGTAACCCAGAAGAAGGAACGATCGCAAAGAAAAAAAAGAAGCAAAAGAAGAAGAAACCCCAAACACAAGCAACTCGATTAGTTGTGGTGGATGAAGATCCCGTATGGCAGAAACCAGTAAATCTTGAAGATGAAAATAGTGACAACTCATCAGGTAAATGAGAAATGTTAATATCTATTCATATAAGACAATTTATAATGGTCTTAGTAATTGTTTTTCAAAGTAACTCTATTCTATTGGTTTGTGTAGATGAGGAGAAGCCAGTAGTAGATGAAGACATTGAAGTTAAGCGTATGAGGAGGCTTGAACAGCTGAGAGCCAGGCGTCCTTATCATGCTATATCCGAGGATGGAAGTGGTTGGGTTTCACTTTCTCCTAAGCATGCCATTTCTGATAGCATCAATAATGGCCTGTCTCCAACTTGTAAAGGGAAGATTCGGAATGACACTCCTTCACCAGAACCTGAATGGAATCCATTGACTTCTAATGTAGAAGGTACTGATTTATCACCTCCTCATCAACATTCAAGACGCTATGACACCCCATCACCTGAACATGCCCCACAACTTGCACATTCCAAGGACAGGGATGCTGATTTATCTCCCCCTCGTAAACAGAGGGCTCAGAGTGTTACTCTTTCACCAGCTCGTAAGTTTAGGCAGTCAGATTCTAAAATTGAAGATACTGATCTATCACCTCCTCGGCAACGACGCAAAGGTAAACTGTGTGCCATTTCTCATTTCTCTAATCTCATATGAACTTAGTATGAGAATTTATAGATTAAGAATTTACAATAAATGTCAATGTTCCCTAATTAATGCAATAAATTCTGATCTCGCACAAATATTATCTTGACCATGTTCTCATTTGAATGCTGACATTTTCCTTTCTTGATGTCCTCATTGTCAAACATCAGAAGATCATAGGAAAAGGGAGATGGAGACTACTGAATTGCATGACATCTCACCACCTCGACAAGGTCGTCATGATTCATTGGAATTGGACCTTTCGCCCCCAAGGAAAAGAAGGAATGATATTGGAAGGCGGGGTCTATCTGATCATTCTCCCAGACATTCTAATGGTCCTCCTGCAAAAGTTGTTTCACATCCATCTTTGTCTCCTGATCTTTCTCCACCAAGAAAAAAACAAAAGGGAGTAGATCTTCCAACTTCTATGAAGAATCAGAAAACTGGCTTAATTTCTGGTTTGGAAATTAGGGAAGAAATTGACAAAAAGAAGAAAGATGATTGGCTGAGGTAAGTGTTATTGGCATAATTTTTCTGTGCATTTTTTATTATATATATATATCCTTTGAAATGATATGGAATATCGTGCCTTATCCATATGTCGTGTTAAAACTTAGGCCTAAAATTTAATGCAATGCAGGTTTTTAATTTGATTATGGTAGTATAGATGTTGGAAATAGTTCTTCACGGTTTTGACGTAAGGAGTGTTGCAGCATCGGCAAAAAAGAATGTTAGTTATTCAGTGTTTTTTATGCTGTATTGAATGCATGTGAATGTGATAGCCTGTTCACTGTTTCTTTCAGAACAGGCATGTTTTCTTTCCATCTCTGTTTCCCTGCTTTCCAGTTATTTTATTGGATGATTCTAAACGTGTAGATTTATATTGTTGTCATGAAGCAACCTGCAAAAAATATAATTAGGCATGTTTGTTTTGGCGTTGAGATTGCTTATAAGCTTTTTTTCACTTAAATCGAGACAAAACTCATCTCACATACTTACCTCGTATATCGTAAATCATGATTGAAAAGCTGCTTTTAAGCATTCTAATCGCTGTTCCAAATGAGCACAATAACGTGTTGCTCCTCTTCCTTATGTTGTTGTCTGTATTCAACTTAACTCTGCAGCATCTGGTATTCCTGTACTTATATGCTGTAAAGCCTTGCTTGAATTACTGATCTATGTTGTTTGTTTAAGAATTTCCAGTGTTTCTACCCTGTGGCCTTGTTTGCTATGATTATTAATACTCCCTTCGGTCATATATATGAGACATAGTTGACTTTTTTTTAGAGAGATTAAGGAAACTAAATAAGTTATTTGATCATATCATATGTTGTGTACTATTAGATTATATATCAATTTATAAGTTAGGCAAAATAATTTGAAAAAAAAAATGATAAATATAAATACTTTAAAGTAATTTAATTAGCTTTCTTAATATTTTCAAAAAATTCAATTTTTTTCTTATATTTAGGACCGGAGGGAGTAATAAATTACTAATCTGGTCCTATTTATAACTCATTTTTTACCAAAAAATTTGGTCTTATTTATAAGTTCAGTTTTAAGGTAGTAAATGAGATTGTGACAATTTTGCCCCTATTTATTGTACTAATAAAAAAGTAATTTAAAGATAGAGAGAGAAGAAAGAGTTGAAAAGTACTCATTCATAAATGAGGCCATAGTTGAAAATTTATCCCATAATCATTGAGTTAACTATCTCTCCTTGGTATGTGAGATTTAGTTAAAAGGGATCTATAAATAGGACCAACGTGTACATCCTAAAGAATATTGAGTTTATGAGTAGTTGAATTTACCATTCTCTCATTCCAATTGGTAATCATCTCAAGAAGTGTATCTTGTATTTCCCTAGAAATTGAGATCAAATTCTTTCTACAGATTTAAACAGATGGATCCAACCATCAGTGGGCGTGGTGCTGAGCCTGTGTATCGTGATAAAATAAAAGGTACAAAAACTCAATCTTGTCCTGATGTTTTTTTGGTTGAAATTGTCTAATATGTCTTTGTGCTAAATATGCTTATATGTAAATTATGCTCAACAATGCAGGAGAACGCATTTCAAAGGAGGAATACTTGAAGTCAAAACAAAAAATTAAAGAAAAGCCAAAGGTATTTTTGGTGCACCACAATTGCCCGCAACATAAGAGTGTTTTTCTGGCTGTAACCTTTTTATAAATGCACTGTGCACTTGATTCTGTATCTTGGAACACTTGCCAATTAGTTTCCAATTTAGAAAACCTCATGTCTAACCACTGAAAGAACCGTTTCTCTCTGAATGCAATCAGTCTAAATAGCAAGGCCAGATCCAAACCATATTTGCCCTAGTAAACCCAATGTAAGAACAAATGGTCACAAGTCTCATTTTCATCAATTTCTGAATTATTCCTAAGCCATCAACAGATACTACCAAAATGAATAATTTGATCCGTACTCTCCCATCATCGCAAATTATGAATGGTTAATTTACTGTTAGTAGAAATGCTCTTCTACGCTCATGATAGCTGAGGGGTATTTTTGAAGCCATTTTGAAGTGGGGTGTTTGTCCCTTGTGAACTTTCAAGTGGGTTATTTTTCTTATGTAAACATACAATGCCTCATAATGGTGCGTTGACAACAGTTTCATTACTTTTATCTACTTCATGCTATGGTACTACTTGAATGGATCATTGACCTTATTTATCTTTTTCCTTGAAACAAAAAATGCGTAGTTTAATTCTCAGCTGCCTTGTGATCTTCAGGAGAAGGAAATAGAATGGGGCAAGGGCTTGGCTCAAAAACGGGAAGCTGAGGCTAGGCTGAAGGAACTAGAACTTGAAAAGGACAGGCCGTTTGCGCGTACGAGGTAATGTAATAAATATCTCAAGACTGTTTTTTGTCATATTAGGTTTGTTATCTGGGCACCATCCATTTTGTAACTTGCAAGCTATTACTTATTCATCTTTCCTTGTAACCATCTTCCAGTGGTAGTCTTATTCATCCTCCAGCATTTGTTCTTTCAAATGAAATTATTTACACCTCATTGTTACTGCCTTTATGAACAAATAAAGCTGTGTTTTCTGCCAGAGATGATGCGGAGCTTGACTCCATGCTGAAGGACAGAGTACGATGGGGTGATCCTATGGCGCATTTGGTGAAGGTAATATCATTAATCTGAGGCTGACCGATATATTTTAATTTTACGTATGACGATATGGTGTCGGAATCCATGTCATTCTAAGATCATATATTTACGTTGACATGCTTTTGTTGTGGAAATTGCTTTCCTCAGAAGAAATATCCGGCACCTGTTATTCCAAACTTGGGGGATGGTGAAAAAATGAAGGAATCAGGTTTTATCGTTCCTCAGGACATTCCAGATCACAGCTGGTTGAAAAGAGGTTTGGATGCTGCACCTAATCGGTATGGGATAAGGCCAGGACGACACTGGGATGGTGTTGATCGTAGTAATGGTAGGTGCACACTTTCATGTCATTCTAGCGACATCTTATAGTTTCTCTCACAAGTAATTTGGGAATGCTTTTTGTTTGTGTTGATCTTAAAATGATTGACGCAAGCTGTTTTATTGGTGGTAGGATTCGAGAAGGGGCTCTTCAAGAGAATGAATGAAAAGCGATCGAGAGACAAAGAAGCTTACCTTTGGTCTGTGTCTGATATGTGATGTGGGACTGATTCTGCATTGAAGAAAATTTTGTACTTGTCTTGATTCAAAGAAAAATGTAATTTGTCTCCCTTATAAAATCGAGTAAATTGCATAATGCAGAATTTTTTCCCACTATCTTAGAATAACACACCCTTTCTCCATATTTTTAAAATAATAATTCTTTTAAATAGAGAATGAATTACGTGATTTTTTCCAAATAATAATTTGTTTCTACCTTTTATAACGTATGCAAACATCTGTTGACAACAGAATGAAACGTTCATGTAATAATTTTTTAAAAATTAAGAGATTTATTTTATTGTTTTGAATGAATTGTCTTGATCA
The DNA here is from genome assembly GCA_963242795.1 of Inga leiocalycina. NCBI lineage: Eukaryota > Viridiplantae > Streptophyta > Magnoliopsida > Fabales > Fabaceae > Inga > Inga leiocalycina. The sequence continues at coordinate 90,972,316 of OY725320.1, read as the reverse complement.
AAAGAATAGCTTTTAAAAATACTTGTTTATTAAAAATATAAGTACTTGATTAAAAAAAATGTAGTTGTCTCCTCTGTAAAATCGAGTAAATTGCTTCTTTTTTTTTTAACTATTTTAGAATCACGCACCCTTTCTCTATATTTTTTTAAACTATCTTTTTAACTAAAGAATGAATTGATTTTTTTTTCAAATAGTAATTTCATGCTATCTTTTAAAATACATCCAAATATCATTTGACAACATAAACGAACATTCATGTAATTATTTTATTAAAAATGAAGAGATTTATTTAGTTTACTCAAATTTTTAAATGAAATAAAGTTATGTGTGATAAGAAAATATTCATCTGAATCTTTGATAAAATATCTATTTATTTAATTTAGAGAGATTAAGGAGTCCTTGGCCCAACCAAGCACCAAGCTCAAATCAACCTTCTCGCTATCGATTTCAAGATGTTAAGAAAAGGCCTTACTTCACTCCTCGGACAATGAGTGTCTTAAAACCTTGAACTATCGGCCGAGCACTGTGTTCCTTGAAGGCTATGCAATCTCTATCAAGTCTTAAAGGTACTCAGTCCTTCCGCTTGGGACTTTCATTCCAAATCCCTATCAGTCTTTCTTCCCAAAAATTGATAAAGAGAGAGTGATCCCCTTTCCTACAAAGGTACCGTACTAAACCACTCTAATGAGACAGACAGCTGCAACAGCTAAAGTATTATAGAGCGGAGCTCCCTTCTTAAGCTGAAAATCGTTGACTTGCTTGAAGAGCAATAAATAGCTTACTCGAAAGCGAAAGACTTTATTGGCGCTTTCACTTCCAATTTCTTCGAGTAAGGAATCCCCTCCTCCACTAGATTGGGTAAACCTCACTATCATATCTGCGATAACATCAAGAGGACTTGAAAATGCCTTCTAAGCCCGCCCTTAAGAACGAAATGGAATTGCCGTGAACTAAAACTATTTAATTGTAACATATGTGACATGATTTCTCTAAAATTCTTTTGTGTAATATTACATGATATATCAGTTATACGTTAGGCAAATTAGTTTAGGGGAAATGATAAATATAAGAGATAAAATGGATAAATGTCTTACATTTAAAATCAAAATTCAACCCTAAACTAGGTCCTACATTAATGATTGAAAGTGGATCCGAGATGCTTAAAGAAAAGTTTTATCAATAAGATTAGCAATGTTATATTTTAATTAAGGGTTAAAGGTTACTTTTGCACCGAAAGTATTCACTTTGAGCCAATTTTGTCTAAGAAGTTTTTTGAGACACAATTTTGCTCCGGAAATGTCAAATTTGGAGCAATTTGCCCTTATCGTTAGTTGACCGTTAGTTAGGGCAAATTAGCTCATAAGTTAAAACTTCCAGAACATTTTTTCATCTATATCACTTTTGTTAAGGTGCAGATTTGCCCTAAAAGTTTTAACTTAAGAGCAAATTTGCCCTAACTACCAGTCAACTAACGATAGAGGCAAAATTGTTCTAAATTTAACACTTCCGGGGCAAATTGGCCTTTAACCCTTTAATGAATGTTGATCTCTAAAGGTCCATAAAAACATAAAGTTGGGGTAGCAGAGATAACGATGATATTGATATGGATGTCTAGTTATACAAGAAAATATAAGATTCAAATAATAATATAAGAGAAAGGATAAGCATAGCGCTCATTAAAGTAAAGAATCTGTTTGGGAAGACGTTTGGGAGGGAAAAATGTAACACCTCATTTGAAACGGCATATATACTTAATATTCGATCCGTTAAAACATCACTTGTGAATATAGGGACTTTATCCGAATAAAACTTGAATAACACTTACTTGATACTTTCAATTATTAGTTCAAAAAGTTTAGTTTTAAACAAATATTTATCAATCGAAATATTTTAGGACGAAAAATAATCCTAGTGTCATGGAAATTAAATATAAAGTGGCATAAAGGTGCACAATGAGCCTAATAGAGCCTTTAAGGCTCGTTCCACGGGTGTCTTCCCTTACTTCCTACTAGAATATTCACCTGAAAAATGTTAATATAATAGGATGGGATTCAACGTCTCAATAACTACTGAAAGTTTCTACCGAATACAAGCAAATCACATATGATGAAAAAAAGAAATTGATTACATATATATTCGTAGGTACCATAATCACATATGTAGTAAGTACCTTGTAGATACATCTGAATATGTAAATGAAAGTTGGATATAATATGGTATTATATCCAACTTTCATTTATGAAAATTTGTATTCCAATGTAAATTTAGTTATCAATATATGGACATGAACTTGCCAAAACAGGCACATAAACTTACTTCTCAAGTCAGGTGGCAGAAACTAGGGGAGAAAGCACAATTTTATATGTTAATCAAAAGACAACAACTCAATGTATTTAATCTTAGTTTATTGATAACTCATTTAAGAAAATTATCATTTCATTTTGTTTTTAAAAAAATAAACCTCTTAATTAATTTATAAGAAAAACAAAAAAACTCATCTAATCCAATTTCAAAGCTTCAATTTTTACAAAATATAAAAGATAAATTATTTTAGACAAAATGAGTCAACTAAGATTAAAATGTGATGAGTTGTATTTTAATTAAATAAAGTATGAATTATCAGATGATGTGTTACTCATGTAGTATGTAATAGGGGGAGGATGTCTAATACACTATTAGACAAAATTTGTAAAAAAAAAAAAATAAGTGTATGATATTAATAGGTGGGAGGGTGTCTAATGTTTGTAAATAGTATTTCTCCTCACCATAGCAAAAAAATGGGGTGAAAAGTCTATAATTAAACATTTTATTAGGAAAAAGAGCTGATAAATTTTTAAAAAAAAAATATTGGCACCACGTAATTTTATACACACTACCGAAATTTTGATCTAGGACCTTGGCACGAGTGAAATTTTCAACAAGAAACTTGGAAAAATAGATTGAATGTCTATATGGACCATATGCATATGGAAATGTTTTTCTTCGAAAATCAGTCTTCCTAATGCAATTAAAAAGGCTACCTTTTAGTAATTAAAAAATAATACTAAAAGAAGAAGAAGAAGCACAACGGATAAAAGTGGTAGGAATAACAGAAAAAAGAAGGGAAAATCGGTGATAAATCCCTGTTTGAGAAATTAATTGAAAAGTAAGGCCTAAAAAAAAGTAAAGTCTTAAAATCTTTTGGGAGAAATAAATAACCATGACAAATGACCACTCTACCCTTGATGAAATAAGGGTTTACCCTTTCACCTTTTCTATTCATCAATTCCGTCACTATCACCCACTCCCTTTACCTTGATGAAATAAGAATCTACCATTTTACCTTTTCCATTCATCAGTTCCCTTATTATCATCTACTCCCCCATCACCTCCTTCATCTTTCCAACTTCACTCTTGCCAAACTTCATATACCCTCAAGCAAACTCCACCAATGAACAATGGTGACTCTGGCAACCAATGACAGTGATCTCCATCTTGCAACACCACATCAGATTTGGCGACATTGATTGCCGCCGTTGCACTTGCCTTCTTCACTCCTCCCATTTCTTTGATCTCTGCTGCCGCTCCCTCCCTCCTCTGCCTTCTTAACTTAGCTAGAAACAAAAATCAAATTTCAAAAAGAAAAATAATAAATATTGTATAGGGGCAAGCCAATGACATATTTAATGATGGAGAAGACAAAGGAGATGAAGATGGACCATGGCAGATCAGTAGAATAGAATGTGATCCACGACTTGCAATTGACCTACCACGAATTGCGAATAACCTTCCACGCCATTGAGGTTCCAGGAATTGCAACTCAGCTTTCGTGTTATGCAAATTATGTTAAAATGCAAGTGACCTTCCCTCAAATGCAAAGATAAGTAATATTTTATGAATTGAAAATGTTCTTCCGTTGTGTGAAAATTAAGTTACAGTGCAAGTGCAAATGACCTTCCACGAATTGCAACTGAACTTCTGTGGTGTGCAATTTTGTCATTTTCTTTACATATCTATTTCTCCTAAAAGACAACTGATTCCATGTACTAAGGCAAATTAATTTTCTAACCAAGGACTCTCAGCCAATTTTCACAAAAAAGAATCCAAACAAAAACAACCAGTCAGCTTCTGCATAACCTACTCTGCCACCGTTTGGCCCCACAGAATTCCAAGATAACAAGTTAGTGGTTATCTAACTTATTGATTCAGAGGAACACAACCAGGTAAGATTTTCAGAACACATGGGATTTTTGCTGAATTGGTCAAGTTTTTTAATAATTTCATATGAGCTGCCAATGTGCACAAGATTTGTTTCTTGCAGTAACAAAGAGAACACCAATAGCAAATGGCTGAACATTAGTGCACCTATGCTATTTTCTCTGGATGAGATTTGGGGTTTTCAGGCATACAAGGGTTCAAGAACTTTTGGATGGATGTGGGGCATACATTTCATGATGTTTCTGGAATGGGTGCCCCATGGGCCTACGTGGAATGTTATAATGGGATTCTGGAATGGAGGACAATTGCAGAAAGTTTGGGTTTTTGTTTCAATCCACCATGGCACCAATTACTCAGACTCTTATCCAATGGAAACATACAGTAAAATTGAGGAGGTGTGTCCATATACTATTAATACATATGGTATTAATACAGATGTGTACATGTAGCAGATTTTAATGCAGATATGTACATACAATTGAATTGAAAGGAGTTAAAACAACAGAACCAATCGAAAATAGTATGAGTCAGAAGAAACCAGTTTTGTAGGTGGAGACCCATATTTCGTGGTATGAAGCTGCATATGGATGAGAGGACTGGTACTTGGTAAGAAAAATGTCAGGTTGAATTTGAAAACAATGCCAGTAGACATTTGAGAGTAATACAATATTAAAGTCGGACAACTCAATGATGGTGAAAGGAACAGGTCCTCGGACATTACCTGAAGAAAAATCCATGAAAGAGAAAAATAATAAGGGAAAATGACAGAAAAGTGATCTCAAAATTACAGATGGGTGATTTATGGGTGGAGCGAGTTTTACGGGTGGCTTTGGTAAGCTCATTGTTTGGTGCAAGATTTAATGCAAGGAGAGTAGCAGTAGTAGAGACTGATTGTCAGAATATTCTATATATGTATCAGATGTTAAACAGCAGAAATCGTCCGTCCATATGTAAATGTTTTTCTTCCAAAATCAGTCTTCCTAAGCAAACAAACAAAGGCTACATTTTATTAATAATAATAATAGTAATAATAATAAAACAAGAAGAAGCAGCATAACGGATATAAGCGGTAGGAATAACAGAAAAAAAATCCAAACAAAAACAACCAGTCAGCTTCTGCATAACCTACCCTTCCCACGTTTGGCCCCACACAAATCCTCTATCGACTTGGACTCCCGCCTTCTTCACTACGTAATCAACTGCGTTTTCCAGATCATTCAATCCTTCCTCGTTAAGGAACAACCAGTCAGCGAGCAGGTCCGTTTTCCCCGTTATAATTTTGTCTTTATCTCTTCTCTCATTTCATTCCTCATCTTTGATATCGCCTCCCAAGTTTTCGTCATATTGAGGATTTCGGATCGCCCAAATTCTGTATAGTGTTTCGATTTTGATCCCTGGTTCTGCTTTTATGCAATTCAGGACACTGGTTTAATAGGACGCTACACCATGTCGATTCTCGGGTCCTTCTTCAACAGGGGTTTTATGGCTTCCAAATGGTGATTCATATCTTCTGGGTTTATTTTCTTTGTTGATAATTCATTTCTGGTCTCAATCCAAGTGTTTGTCTGGCCTTTGTTTTCCTATTTTGCCTATATTCTCGTAATCATTTGGAATGTATGAATATGATATCTTCGAACTCTTTTTAAAAGGAAGGACTTATATCTAGATTGTTTATTAAATAAAAATAGGAAACCATTACGTGAGCTTACCTTGTTGAACTAATATCGTGGACTTAACCAGAGCCTTCATCTATCTTCCACTATGAGCTTTTGCTGTCCAAGATTTTCTACTGAATATTGCAGGTGTTTCATATTTTTGGGCTTCCAGTTCAATTGTGTCTGTATGTGAATCAAGGGGATGGTGTATTTTATTCTTTTCTTAATATTCACGTTTCATTAGATTAACTGGACATGAGTTCATTCTGATTTCAATGTTCATACACGAGTTCATTCTGTTTTTAATGTTCATTCTTCTTCTTTAATTTTTTCTGCTAAAGTGATTATATTTTTTCTTGCAATGTTTTGCTCTTTCAGCAAAACCCTGTTGAAGCTGACAATTCCACGAATAAAGTTGTTAAGAAACAGAAGAGAGATTCAGTTAAAGCAGATGCGCCGTGACATAGCCAAGCTCCTTGAGACTGGTCAAGAGGCTACTGCTCGGATTAGGGTATAACTGATTCGCATAAAAAAATATTTAGCCTCTTTTTTTCTTTTCTTTTCCACAACTTTAAACCCCCCCAGCCCATAGAAAAGTTTCTTCACTCAATTATTTTTAGTGCTGTTCTTGATGATGAGATGACCTATGCAGGTGGAACAGATTATCAGAGAGGAGAACATGATAGCTGCTCAAGAGATCATTGAATTATTTTGTGAACTTATTGTGGTCCGCCTTCCAATAATTGAATCACAAAGGTATCATAGAAACGAAAAGCTTAACTCACGGTTTAGTTTTGTGAAATTGCAACGATACATGAGTAGTAGTGATCCCTCCATGGAATATAGTTGGAATAAAACAGAAGGCATGCATATTTGTCTGGACTTACAAAATTGACCTAATATTACAGTGCTGACTACACTAATACGAGGTCTCTATATTTTAAGTACCTTACACTGTTATATTCTAATTCAAATCTGCAAAATGAAAACCTGCTAATCTATGTTAACCTACTTTGGCGGATGAGTTATTGGAATAGCTTATGAAATCTGTATTGAACTGTAATGCTTATCATAGATGTTTATTGATTCATAAGTTTTCTAATTATGCTTCCAAACCCTCAATGTTATACAGGGAATGCCCTCTGGATTTGAAGGAAGCAATATCTAGCATATGTTTTGCTGCGCCAAGATGTGCTGATCTGCCTGAGTTGCTGCAGGTGCAACTACTATTTGCATCCAAATATGGAAACGAATTTGTATCAGCGGCAACTGAGCTCATGCCAGATTGTGGAGTTAACCGCCAGGTTCCATAAATTTTCAATTTTTGTGTGCGTGTAAAGAAGGGTAATTGCTATTTCTTTCTGTGACATACTGCATTTGAATTGCAACTGCAGTTAGTAGAGCTTCTATCTGTTCATGCTCCATCGCCAGATAAGAGACTGAATCTTCTGAAAGAAATTGCAGCTGAGCATGAGATAGATTGGGATCCAGCTGCTTCTGAAACTGAGCTCTTCAAAAAACAAGAAGACTTACTGGTATGTAATTGGCAGTATTGACTGGCCAAAAGAATATAATTTGTGATCATGGTAATGGCAACTTCTCTTTTTCATTGTTTTTATTAATACATGTCCTCTCCTTTTCAGAATGGCCCAACACAAATTTCTAGCGAGTCTAAATTAATCCTTCCTGATGAAAAGCACGATGAAGAATCACACTTTGCTACCAAGCAACCCAACCAAGAACAACCTGATTCTGAAACTGCTCCCTCCCAACCCAACCAAGAACACGCTGATTCTGATTCTGACACATCAGAATTTCCTGAAGTTCCTCAAGCACCAGTTCTCTCAAACGTAAATATTGCCACAGATCCAGAAATGGCCACTCCTCCGGGTTTTCCACATCACGAAGTTGAGTATCACTCATCAAGCCATTTTGGAGTTACAGAAGATGTAAAGCAGGAGCAAGTTGAAGAAAGATCAGTCATATATAAAGATGAATCTCAAACCTCTGGTAGAACGGATAATAAGCAGTTTGTACCATTTATCTCTCCTCCATTACCATCTCCGGAATCATTTTCCACAAGACATAGTGACTCACCTCCCTCTCTTGAAAAGAAGTCTGAGGCTGATGTAGACCTGCAGGATGTGTTGGATGCTGCTCATGCTGCTGCTGAAACTGCTGAACGTGCAGCTGTTGCAGCTCGGTCAGCAGCTAGTCTTGCCGAAATCCGTATTCACAAGCTTACCAAGAAATGTACTGAACACGAACCAGATAGTACTTCTGAGAATCCATTCTATGCTAGTAGTTCTCACCAGTCTGCAACAACAGAAAGGGGAAGTTTTAATGAGCCAAACAGTGTTAGTGACTATGGTGGCAACTATAAGAATGAACTGGAATCTCATCAGGATTATAGTGCAGCTCACTCAACAATGAGTTTTGAACAAGCCCACATTAGTGATCTTACGAAGAAAAATAGCTTAAGTGAACCTGATGATGCCTCTGAGAATCCATTCTATACTGGTAGTTATCACCAGTCTGCGACAACAGAAATGCAACATTTTAATGAGCAAAATACTGTTAGTGACTATGGGGGCTACTTTATAAATGAACCAGAATCTCATCAGGATTATAATGCAGCTCAGTCAGCAATGAGTTTTGAACAAGTCCACATTAGTGACCTTACGAAGAAAAATAGCTTACGTGAACAAGATGATACCTCTGAGAATCCATTCTATACAAATAGCGCAAATCGATCTACAGCAGAAGGGGGACATTTCGCTGATAAAAATACTGCAGGTGACCATGCTGATTATCATGGAATGAATGAGCTGGAAACCCGTCAAGCTAATAATGCCTCCACTGGACCACAATCATCAAGTTCACCTGCATATGACACTATCAAGGCAAATTCTGATTCTTCACTTCCCAATTATGAAACACTGGATGACAAATCATCTACTAGCCTCCGGCATAGGAGTTTACCTTCGATGGAGGATGATTTATATTCCTCATACACCAATCTATTTACCTTTCCAAACTCAAATAAGGGATCCCAGACTGGTTCAGATAATCATCATTCCAACTCATGATCTGTGACACAGAATTTTGGCTACAAGTCTTCACATTACATGTTTTAGCTGGTTCAGATAAGGTATTTAGTTGCCGCGGTTCCGAATCCTTTTTCCTTTTCATTTGGGATACCAAAGTTGTTTGATGGTGGTTTAGGCTAAAGTGAATGTAAAGAATCAATCTTGTATAGGAAATAAGGAGTTTCAAACACCGTATTTTCATTGGCAGAGTATGATCAAGAATGCTGGACATGTTAGTATATACAAATTACAGCTTCTTGTGTAAGTATTGAAATCCCTTGGATTGGGGGTTTCTTGTTGTAAAATTAGTTTACCAAATCATTTTGCCGGTTATTCTGAATTTCTTCCAAGACATGGCGCTAATATTTGATTGATGAAGACTGAAATGCTACTTGAGGGGGGAAAATCCTACAAAAAGCTCATCCAAATGTCAATAATGCAATTTCCATCACCTAATTTGAGTTATCATTATAAATTTATATTAAGATGATTTAAACTGAGACTTCTTCAAGACTTTCCTTAAAATTGAAATTTTATATAAATAATTCTTTGCTTTCAATTAACTTATTACATTATTAATTGAACATCATATTTCAAAGAAACTCATCCATATATAATTTAAAATTTTTAAAAACTAATAATAATCTATATGACCCAAATTTAAAAGAAGCTATCTGCAGAATGAAATTTATTTTTTCTCAAAAAATTCCACATCACAGGCATATGACAATCTAAGATATATATATATATATATCCTTTTCAACACACCAATGCATGAAGTCCAGGCCATTCTCATTCTCATCTCTCCTACTTCCTTGCGTGCTTCGGAGAAACCGCAAACGACTTGAAAATCACGTCCTGTTAGCATTACCACCTTCTCAGTAAGGATAACAAAATCTGTGTTGTCCCTTGATTATCTTAATCGGCAACTTTTCCCTTGGAATGATCCATGAATAACACCGTTTGGAACGTTATACACACACACCCACACAAGTAAACTCCACTAAGTAACAAGATAAAATATAAAATTGTGGATGGAGCAAGTCTACGAAACTCAAGATGAAGTTGTCATTGTTTCATTTGAGGTAAACATCATTGTCAAACTGCATTGTCAAACTGCAGATGATACAGATTACAACTCATGATAAAGCTAACCCCTATGCACAAATGTAAATGAATACAATGCACTGGACTTACAAGAGGCATAATCAGGACGTGATTCTCAAAAGGAACCAAAGGGAGGGTACAAGGTAAAAAAGAGAGCTTCTATAGTTAAAGGGGAAAAAAAAAAGGGATAAATAATGCTTTCTTTCTTTACTTTTCTACAGTGCTAATGTCACCTTGGACCAGAAAGCTCAACTGCATGTAGATTCTCAGTTGAGTCAACAAGCCAGTCAGAACCAGGATGAGGGCCTAGCTCCACTTCCTGGCGGTACACTTCCCCCTTTTGCCACTCATCCCACCGTTCGGCCAAGCCATCACCTTCAAGCATTCTCACAACTTCTGACATCTTAGGCCGGTCCAAAGGAGAACCTTGCGTGCAGAGCAGTGCAACCTGAATTAGCTGTTCTACCTCGGCTTCCACGTAATTGTTTTGTAGGTCAGGATCAACCAGCATTTCCAGCTTTTTCTCTTTCAGAAGTCCTTTTACCTAAGAACATGTTCAAGGTATGAGATTTGGAGGTGAACTACCAAAAAGAAACTTTAGCCAAGTATAGAAGTTGGGCACAACCGCTCGGCCAGAGCCACAATGAAAAGACTGAGTAACTCAAGCAATATATATTAAGGTCTCTAATCAAATTTTAACATACGGACTTTAACACAACTCACAAATTTAATTAATTTATTCTTAGCACAAAAAAAAAGGAAAGGCAAGAAGATACACTTTTAAGGTAAACATACCCAATCAAGCAACATAACATCATCATCATTGGCAAGCCGGGCGAGGTCAAAAGCTCTTTGTCCAGTAATCAACTCCAAAAGCATAATACCATACCCAAAAACATCGGTTTTCTCGGAAGATTTCCCAGTAGATAGGTACTCTGGAGCTATATGCCCAATTGTGCCCCGTACGGCAGTTGTGACATGGGTATCCTTGTAGTCCATGAGTTTTGCCAGCCCAAAGTCCCCTACGACAGCCTCAAACTCCTCATCCAACAATATGTTCGCAGCTTTCACATCACGATGAATAATCTTGGGATCACAATGATCGTGCAAATAGGAAAGACCCCTTGCAGAACCCAATGCAATTCGCTTCCTTGTAGGCCAATCCAGGGGAGGTTGATGTGCTGGGCGTTCTAGAGTAATGCAAATACAAAATTATAAGGCGACTACGAAAAACTAGGGAAAGAATCTTATCTATGAGGAACAAAAACCAACTATCAAAATGCTGAAATATGAGAGGAAGACCACCCCTGAATCATGAAAATTCAAATAAAAAAATCATTGAATATTGTCAATTTAAAAACGAAAATGGAAGCAGAAAGCAGACGCATCTACAAATAATGAGGGGAATAGTTATACTGACATTATCATCCCTCTCCCCAGCCATCATACTTATAGGATATGCTAACCTCACTTTTTTCTGTAGGTTAACATCATCTGCGTCTTTACATTGGACCAAAAGACACTCTCTCTCCTCAGAAAACACAATTCAAGGTCATGTAATCAAAGCTAAAATGACTTGGTAAATTCTGTTCAATGATCAACAGCCAATCAAGCATAATGACTTTAAAAAATGTAGGTAAAATGTCCTTGCATTAATCATGCCTTGGTACATTCTATTCAATCACTAACAAGCGTAATGACTTTCAAAGATGTAGGTAAAAGTGGAAAACATCTACCTCTTAAGCAAGACGCAACACTCCCATTAGCCATGTAGGGATAAACAAGCAGTCTTTCAGTAGGTGTCATACAGAATCCACGCAGACGAAGAAGATTTCGATGTACAGCCATGCTGATCATCTCTACCTCAGTCTGAAACTGAAGCTCCCCACCAGGTGTGCGCTCCTCTTTCAGTCTTTTCACAGCAACTAATGAACCATCAGCCAAGCGTCCCTTGTATACTTTACCAAATCCACCCCTTCCCAGAATGTTTTTATTGCTGAAACTATCTGTTGCAACCTGCAGTTCTCGTAGTGAGAACCTTTTGAGCTGCCCAAGATGAACTTCAGAATCCTCTTCAGCTGCAAATATACTTCAAGTCAGAATCCATCCTACTAGCAGGTTCAACAAATCTAGCACTCATTTAGAAGGGAACGCTAACCAGGCACATCAAAGAAAAATTCTTGTGGTTTCCTTCGACGCCACCATGCAAAGGCAATGGCAGGAGCGGCAAATAACAAAGCAGCACCAGCAGCAACTCCTCCAGCAATTGCCCCAGTGGCACTATTACCTCCTGCAATTGGATATACAGAAAGAATACAGAAAAGGTGCTTCTTTTATCTTCTTTATGCTCACTACAGCATTACATAAAACCACAAATCTAAAGTAGAAAGCAGAAAGATTACCTGGGGCAGAAATTGGGGATGGAGGAACAAAAGGGGGTGGAGGAGAAAATGGAGGAGAACCAGGACAAGGGTGCCCAGTTACTGGCCCACAAAGACCCAGGTTGTTAGCAAAACTGTAAAAAGGAGAGAAACCCAATCAGAAAACTTTGCAACCAAGACCGGTGGAGGTGAGAGTAGCACTTGTCTCAACAAGAAACCTGATAGGAGTGAATAATGAGAAGGAACCATTATCTGGGACCACGCCAGAGAGACGGTTGTTAGACAAATCCCTGCAATTTCATGTTAAATAAATTGAGAACAAAATAGCAGCAAGGCACATGCAATTTAAACTAAAGTAATAAAATAACAACATAAATTAAAGTAAACTAGCACTCACAGCACTTGGAGAGATGAAATATTGGTTAATGACATGGGAATGGGACCTGACAAGCTGTTGTTATTAAGCCGGCTATCCTTAGACAGACAAACCAATGAAAAAGCATTAAAATCTATACTGATAGCCAAAAGAACAAAACAAAAGACATGCAGATTGACAGGCACAGGCACAGCAATATTGAACAGATAAATGAAGGCAATTTTCACCAAATAAAATCATGAAGGTAAAGTGATTTTGGACAAGGGGACAGAAGTTAGAAATCTCCCTTCCATGCTTAAGCAAGTGTGGCCCATCCAAATTTAAATAGATCATTAGAAACAGACATGAAACTCTTTTTTTGGTATATAGTTATTTTTCTACCAGGACGGTCACATAAATTTCTTGATTGGTTCCAACTTCAAAGTGCAAAAGCTAAAAAGCACATTTGAAGGTTTCTGTGTTTAGCATCTGTGACATAATACACGGAATTTTGCATCAAATGAGATTTTCTTCGGGAGAAATTGAAAGTTAATTTCTAATACATTTATTGGGGAAGTAATTCTTACATTTTCTTTTGTTATAGCTCTTACAATTGTATTTTATCACTGCATCAACTGATCAACCCTTCACAGCATATACATTTTAGGGGGAAAAAAGTTAATGCCAACAATAAGTATACTCACAGGAATCGCAACTTTGACAACTTGCCCAAAGAATCTGGGATAGGACCAGTGAAACTGTTTAAGTACAGATCCAAGCTCACCAAGCTAGTAAGATTCCCCAAGTCACTAGGAATTGGGCCAGTGATATTATTGCTGTAGAGTTCCCTGTTATTAAACTCAAACAAACATGTCAATATCAGATATCAAGATGAATATTTATTTTAATGAATTAATATATGTTGCATGGTATTCTGTAAGTCTTGTATTTCCAGGTCCTGCGTGGGCAAGAAAAAAAAAAATTTCCAGGTCCTGCGATATGATATTAAGCCATTAATGGGTTTAGCTTCAGCATCCAAGTATTCCTTACAGGGGTAATAATTTTTCTTTCAACCAATATAAGATTAGGACTATTACCTAATTCGTATAGGATAAGTTACATGAGGTTCTTAAACAAATTTCAGTAGCACATTGCTCTCCACTTAGTTTTGACTAGGTTAGTTGACTAGAGTTTCCTTAATCTCATTTTGCATGTTTTCTTTGATAGTATCAACTGCCTAGTCCAATTAATTTGGTATCAGACACTAGCCCAAGTGATGCCCCATTTGATTCTATGTTCAATAATCAATGTGCCTTGTGGCCCTTCAAACTCAATTTTACTCTTGCAGGTTCCCTTCGCACCACCCAAACATCCACTAAGTTGGCCCTCTAAAACCCAACTCTCTCAACTACAATTGCTTTTCCATTGACATACATAGAACATTCCTTTGAACCCCAATCTTTCGACAAGTAGAAAACTTAACCCAAAGATTAGAGCCTTTACAAACTTCACAAACCCAAAGAAAAGGTGCGCTCACAATTATAGAAACCAGCCCAAAGAAGGGGATATCAGATAAATCAGCCCTGTTCTCTGAGGGGGGAACTTGTACCATTAGCGAGTTGCAAATGTGGGATCAGGAACATTCTCCAAACCCTTCTAACCACCCCCTTGCTCTCTCAGATGAATATATATATATATATCCTAGATCATATTCACGCCCCAAAACGCACAAATCTAAAACATGGGATGAAGAAAACCCCATTACTTGAGATGGTCTTTATTATGAAGCTTATTTGTCCTCACCTCAATGCCTCAAGCTAACAAAAAATTAATAATAACATGAAGAGGCTCAAGAAGATCGAAACATCAAAAAATAAGGGCATAACATACAAGTACTGCAAATTCTTGAGCTGGCCAAGCTGTGGAACAAGTTGTCCAGATAAATCAGCATTTCCTAGATCCCTGGCATAAGAAAAAGTTTTGGGGTAGAAAAGGTAGCGTTAGAAAAGCTGTGAGATTTTGCATATAGACTAAGCATACATAAGTGACACATATTTAGAGGTAGCAAGCTTACACTCTTATTACACTATTATCATTGTTGCATGTTACATGAAACCATGTGCAAGGATTGACAAGCGTAGGGTCCCAACTTTGTAAAACATTGTTTGGGTCCTGTAAATTTGTCCTTAGGCTGTGTAAAGCATCACCTGCACACAGATGTGAAATTAAACAATCAGGTGCGGTAAAAATCATAATGCAATGCAGTGTCAAACCCACATAGACGTCCCTGGATAGGAGTAGAATATAACACAATGTTTTACACCTATCACAAGGCACATTTGTTAAAATTAGCGAGTAACAAACACATAGCTTCATGTTGATTAACTCGTTTGAGCACAAAAATAAGTTGCCCAGTAGCTGAAGTACATGAGGCAAGTCGCTAAGATCTTTTCTTAGCCAACCTATTAGAAATATTAACCCAAAAAAACAAAAATCTATTGCGATAAGTAGCCCTGCTATAGCGAGACATCGCGCAAGAAAGAAATAAATTTAATCACATCTGGAAAACCAAATTCAACGACCAACATTGTTACTATTCCGTGTGTGACCCATTCATTCCCGAGTTACAGCAGGCAAACAAAGACAATACTCAGAGCATTTTCAACAGGCTCGGCAGAAATGAATTGTCTTCATCAAATGTTCTGACAGATAAAACCATTAGTCTATTGCAATGGAAACCTTACTACACTTCGTAGAGATTTCTTAGAGATGGAATATCTCTCAGGATTTCTTGTGCTAAGAGATCACAACTTGTTATCCATTTTAAGTTTTGATTCCTTAACTCAAGGTAAATATATTAAAAAGTTCAAAGAAGTACCAAAAAGTAAAGAATTACAATTAAGAAATATTTCTTCTAGCTAGCATAAGTCCTGTGGATGGATCCAGATGCCCAAGGGAAAAGTAACCCATTTGCCCAAGTAATCACAACCAAAGAAGCAACAAGCAAATGCTCAAGCAAATTTGAAGGTAGAGCATTTTATTTTACAGCTAAGACGAAGAAAACTAGCAAGTTACACGTGAATGAGATACAAGCTAACAGCTTCTGACAAACCTTCCGTGTTAGCAGAAATCAACCGCAATGGAAGAACAAGCAAGACCCACCAGATGAAAGCAGAAACGCGGACCTTTCTCTCCATTTAAGCAAGTAGCCAAAAAAAATCAATGATCCAGACAATATCCGACACCCCAATACCCCCCTCTTCCCCCAACCAACCCAGATTATCCAAAACCCTAGCTCCCAAATCTCACATGAAACTCCCTCAAGTTTCCACCATTACCACGCAGAAACATCCCCACCGCAACATCAGAACCAAAAGCCAATACAACCAAAATGAACCTCGAGCGGGTTGACCCAGGAAGCTAAACCTGGAACTCTTTTCAGGAAAAATTTCATGACATTTCCTCACTTTTCTTTCAAGTAAAAAAACTTTTACTTCTCACTTGCTCGCAGGCTTAAGAACACAAACACTCTTTTTCTCAGCCAGTCGGAGTCAGTCAGTGTGAGATTGTTATCTTCTTTTGAGTGAGGCGCGCACACGCAGTGGAGTGAGAGAGAGAGGCTGAGAGAGACAGGGAGAGAGGGGCGGACGCTGCCCCAACGGTGCTGACCGTGGCCCGAAATCAGTCAAAAACGCCTTCGCGCTATAACGTGGATAGTGACGTGACTCTCCTTCACAAAAAGGGCCAAACCAAAACTCCGTTTTCATGGGTCAAAATGGAAGCGGGGTGGGGGGCTCTGGTGGGTCCCATGCCTCCTGATTGTCACATAAGATGCTTCCAATATTTATTTAATGCATTAATAAATGAATGTTGATCATTTATTATTATTATTATTATTATTATGGGCATTACTGCCTTTTGGGAGGGATATTTATTTTTGTGAACAGAAAATGGTCCTATATGAGAATAATTGGGTTTTGCCACATTTAGTGATTTTGCCATGATAGTGCATTTATAAGAGCACTTTGGATAAAGGTGCTCATTTTGTTTGTCAACATTAATTAATTTCCGGTTTGGTATAAGCAAGCATCATTTCTTTTAGGTAAGCTTCAATTTTGATATGTTTGGCAAGGAATTAGGTGTTGCTTGAATTTGAGGGTGCATGCCAATGACTTCACAAATTTGGACATTGTTAACTTGGGGTTGGTTCTATTAGGTTAAACCATTTGAAATTGTGAATTGAATTACCACTTTTCTTTCCATGAATTAGGTTCAAATTGCACTTCAAATCACTAGTTTTTTATTTATTTATTTAAATGGATAATTATTAACAATTTGAAGTTATAAGTGAAATTAAATATGTGACCTCTTATTTATTAGAAAGTTTTCATACCATTAGATTATAAAAACATTATCTTTCAAATTATAAATTTACAGATACTATATACGCATTCGTGGATATACTTAACATATATATCAATATCATTACTCATCTATAACACGCCTTCTTTAAAGTTCCAAAAGAGGAATAAATTAATGATATCACATTATATGTATGTACCTTTTTTTTTCTCTTTTTGAAGAAAATAATGATCCATATTTGACTGTTGAGTGAAACCAGGAAATTAAGTCAAAGCCTCAAAGGCATGCTCGATCGAGTAATAAATTGCACTCATTATAAGTATTTTGTTGGGCTTCCATGCCCTTTATAAAAAGGCTTCATTAAAGTTCATCTTTTAGTTTTAATCAGGGTTCTTAGAATTGGAACGGATCGGTAGAACCAGCCCTGAAATTACCAAACCGGGTATTAGATCAGTCCGATTCAGTGACCCGGTCCGGTCTGAATTTTTTATTTTTTTAAAAAAAAAATATTTTTTTATTTTTTCTTTAGAATTTCATATTAATAATCTTAAAATCTTTCATTTATTACCGGTTCAGTCCCGGTTTAGTATCGGTTTGACTCCGGTCTGACCCACTTACCCTTAACTTAGTACCTCGACCGGTTCAGTGACCGGTCTAGGTTTGATTACCTTGGTTTTAACACACTCCATAGCCAAAGCATGGCGGTTTTGGAGATTCATCTGAAAAAAAATTAAAGCATGTTTGCTACCTATAAAAATTTTAAAATTGAAAATTTCTAAACTTTTATCCTCTCTTATTAAATATAAATCTACAAGTTTTGTAATATTAAAGAGTGCTAATGAGTATAGGCAATCTGTTTTTTCTTCTTTCTGGCAAAAAAAAAAATCTCATTTTTTCTCTTAAATAAACCTTATGAGAGGAGATTCCTGTCAATTAAGTAACTTTATTTAATCCTAATAGAGGTGAATCACAAAAGACATGAAAATTGTACTATACCCGCTCTTAATGTAAAAACTTGATAATTAATTTATAAATATTAATAAAGTTAGTTATTTTAGTTATTTATAATAAATATGTATTTTTTTTCAAAATATTTTTCTTTAATCACGTGTTTTAGAACTCTTTTGATGAAAATTTCATTTATATGTGTAATCAATAGAGATACTTTAGAAAAAATTATAAATATAGGAAATAAAGCGGATTGAATTATTATAATTTAGGAATAAGGGGAACCTTTCATCCAACTCAATCTTATATTTAATTAGGATCTGAAAGAGTAGTAAATTATTATCTTATTAATAGATAACTTTTAATGTATAAAATATATAAATTAATATTAAGTGAGAGCTTATAAACATGAATGAATCATAAGCATCAAATATAGATTCATACCCCCAAATGTATACATTAGCTTTTAGCATTTTTTGTTATAACTCACACACCTATTATGGTTATTATGGTTATAGGGTGTTTGAAGTCACTGCTTCACTTTTACAAAAAGATTTAATAGAAGAGTTTAATAATATCATTGAATTCCAAGAATGATAAGACACATAAGTGTCTAGATAATACCTAGGATTAAAATGTTGGTATCATCATGTAGGCGTTCGACCAAAAAAAACTATTCATTTTTATCTATCATTATATTTTTCATCTTAGCATATCATCAACGGACTCAAATTTCCAAACGATATATTTCCTCTGGTCCTAATTATAAGATAAAATTGATTTTTTTAGAGAAATTAAGGAAGTCAATTAAATTACTTTAGAATATTTATATTTTTATTTTTTTCTCAAAACTAATTAATTTGACTAATAAACTAATATATAATCTAAAGATACTAAAAATATAAACAATCTAGAGTAATTTAATTGGCTTCCTTAATTTCTCCAAAAAAATCAATTTTGTCTTATAATTAGGACATGAGGGAGTAGGATTCTGTTTAATGTAATAAACCTATAATGAATGAATGACTTGAGAACATTTTCGAAATAATTAAAACTAAAAACTCGCAGCTGTATTACATTCACACATCACGGATCAATAATACTATTTGATATAATAAAATTATATTAATAGAATTTTTTTTTCTTTCATTCCACATGACACTACCTCTCAAGGAATAATATATATATCTTTAATGAGTAAAATATAATTAAAAAGATGCCATTCTTTCTTGAAAACATGAAGATCGGAGTTGAGAGCATGAACATCGCTTTTCATAGGGAAGACCCAAAAGTGGTATTATTTAAACTAAAGATGGGTCCATTCAAAACCAAATAAAAATGATGTGATTCTTATTTTAAGTTAACTCGCCACCATTAGCTTCTTTAAGACCTACTTTTTCTTCTGTTTAATTACCAAAGGCAAGGATTCTTTGTGTAAATAAATTTTAATCATGGAAAAATTAACATGCTAGTCTCTATATTTCTCCATTAGGTCTTGTATTTTTTTTCCTTTTTAATCGAGTCCTTATCATTTTTTCAATTATACGTATTAATTTCTTTACTCGTGATTTTTTAATTTGTAAGAAAAATCGTGTTACGTTACTAACCAATGACGTGACTCTCATCTAGGCTACATTTAGATTAAATTTCCTTCGTGGATCTAAATAAAATTAAAAAACAAATTACATATCATATATAACGTAGAGTGTAACACCCCAAATTTTATATTCACCAAATATATTGTAATTATTTGAGAAATTCAATAAAATGGTGAATATTCATGAATTTGGAATTTATGAATTTCATAAATGTTCGATTTCATGGGAAATTGGGCACAAATAATTATGGAATTAATTTGGGTAATTTAAAAAGCCCAATATTAAGGTCCAAAATTGAAGGAATATTAGAGAAAATATTGGGTCCAAAAATAGATGGAAATTGGCCAAAGAAAAATAAGAAAAGAAATTGGATTAGAAAGGTAATGGCAAAATCGTAATTTTGCCAAAATAGCACAAAATAAATTATTTTTCAATTAATTGAAGTTAATTTCAATTAATTAAGTAAAATAAAGGTTAAAAATATATTTAGAATATTTTGGTCAATTTAATACGAATTTATGGAAAATTTGAGCAAAAAGTGCAATTTTGACCAAAATTGAGACTTTACGTGTATACGTAACCGAAACAAGTTGTGAAGCCAATTGAGATCATAGGGAGGGACCCCTAGGTGTCTCCTACATGTGGCATAAAGAAGAAAATATTGGTTGGACATGATGGTATGGTTACGTGAATGTAGGAAGTTATGTACATAAATAGGATTTTAGTAATTTTGGAAAATTAAACAAATTATTATAATATTATGAAATATGATAATATAAACTTCATCATCCTCTTCAGCCCCATTTCGTGCTCAGCAACCTGAAACATAGAGAGAGAAGGTTGAGAGAGTTTAGAGAGAGAAAGAGAAGAAAAATCACAAGGTAAGCCGATTTCTCCGACGATTTCGCTCCTAACGCGTATATCTCCGACTCTAAGCTACTCCTCTTTGTTCTTTAGGGTTTGGAGGCTCAAAAATCTGTTCTCTAAAGGTTAGGGTTTCAGCCATTTTTGGGAAAAGCTTGTTGGAGCTTGAGGTAACTTCCAAACCTTCGTATATTAACTATTCTGGCTGCTGTGGGCAATTTAATCGGTGAAATTTCGCCGGATTGCCATTGGTTTTAAATTTTGGAAAAGTGTATATCTAAGGGTTATGCTGCCCAATTTTAGTTCAAATGGTTGTTATAACTCAATTAGATGGTTAATAAAGTGGTTAGGAGTAGAAAGGAACGTGTTTACGGAGCCGAAATCGTAAAACCCCGATTTTTCCCGGAGAACACAATTATTTCGGCCAGGGATGTTTAAGGGCCTTAGAGTTGGATTTTCAATGATTTTATGATTCCATTGGATTCAGTGGGCGAAAATAGGTGGGGTTACAGTTGGGCACTTTTTCAGAAAAGGCTGAGAAAGCATAATTACGGAAACGCCCCTAAAACCCTAAAAGTAGGGCTGCCAAGGGCAATTTCGTAATTTTACATTGAATTTGGTAATTTTGAGTCCGGAAATGGATTCCTTGGATGAAAATACGTCAGGATAGCCATAGTCAAAAATTTGGAAAAACGTGCCATCAGGCCGGGTACGGCTGGGCCGGGGTCCCGGGGGCATTTTTGTCAATTTTCACCATAGGCTAATATAACCACAAGAAACACTATGGAAGTGTCTAAAATGACACTTGGATAGGTTATGACCTATTTCTTGTACGTTTGATGTTTTAGGACCGAGTTGGACGCCTTTAGTTGACACGTTTTACGAGGCGGGCCCTTTGAGACAAGAAAGAGGTTAAGGTAGGGACTACTATCTCTCATATACTATGTGACTATTTGTATGATGCATGTTACTGTATTTTGTGATCTGAACACGTGCTGGAAGCACATTACCTAGCTGTGGTCTAGGACCTAGCTGAGGTACACTGGTCTTACCTAGCTGTAGTCAAGGACTCGGCTGAGGTACATGCAGGGGTTTCAACGGGTTAGTTGGCCCTGAATTTTGTGTACACACACGGATGATATGAATTTTCATTTTACTTGATACGGTGCATTGCATATTTAATTTTCGCATTTTATATGTTGATCGTATGTTTCTACTGAGATTCCTTGGAATCTCACCCCTTTTTCTAATCAAAATGTCTCAGCGGGTGCCAGTGGCTCAAAAGCCAAGGATGCAGAGAAGGGAAACTGACGAACACGTTTCCCAAGATGAATACAGTGGTTGTATAGTCTGTATGCGAAATAGTTTTGGGAACATACTGTACATATTTATCATTATTATCGACTTCTGCTCTGTTAATGACTGTCTGTAAACAAATACTTATTATCAGTATAACTGTACTTTTCTGTTTGCCTATGGAACTTGTTCGTTATTGCCCTGCGCATATCAAAATGGAAACGGGTGTTGACATTTTTGGTATCAGAGCTAATAAGCGGTTCTGGCATTATCAGAATGGTATACTGATATAGTTTTGTTTGCATGGCGACAGGACATCATGAGCAGTTCGAGTGAGCCTATGACCAGTTCGAGTGTACCATTGGAGGGGTCAGAGGTGTCCGTCAACCAAAGCCCTCCAGAGCAGCGGATACCAGACGGTCGGCTTTTTATCGAGTACTTTGGACCTGGAGGCGTTCGTATGAGGCGGACGGCACGAAAGAGTGTGCCACAGCTACCCGTATATGGACCAGAACCCAGGCCAGCTTCTCCAGGGCAGTCTCGAGTAGGAGAGACCGATGAGTATCCCGAAGAAGACTCAGAGGAGGATCCAGAGGAGGATCCAGAGTGGGATCCTGATGATGATCTAGAGGCGATGCTCGAGGATGAGTCGAGCGATAGTGAGTCTCGGGCAGAGCCAGTGCAGGTGTTGTATAACCTGCAGCCGAACCTCGAGTTGTGGCACTATCTGCAGGGCCGATATATCCGAGTGGTACGGGACTATGACACTCCCCGCGATCAGTATCTTATATTCTTGGTAGGTGTGGTAACGATGTATAGGCTTCAGGAGGATATGGGAGTCAGGTTCACGAATGAGGTCTGGGCATATACTACTATGGGCTTCTTTCCAGATACAGCGTACTGGAACAGACAGAAGAATGACATTGTAGAGAGAGGTCCGAGTAGGAACTTTTGGGACTTCCTGAATCACGTGAACACCCTCGTATCGAAATATATGTATCTAGGTTGATGTGGGACCCACGTGGTATATTTTGGGTGACCGGAGCTGACCGGCACATATTATGAGACAAGGGCAGACAGGCGGAACCGACAGACAGAAATGATTTAGCTAGAGTCGGTATTTTGAGGAGGGTACAGATAGGAAAATGTAATGTAATAAGGAACAATATGTCATATACAGTAGTTTATAGGTTATCTGATGTTTTTGTTTCTCTGTAGCTACTGTAAATAGTTGTGTATACTATGTATGACATATCTGTGTACCCTGACTTTTATATAATGACGAAAATGCCCTTTGCTCTTATATGAAAAGTAATGCTTCTTTATGTTCATGTAGAGTGAACTATGGAAACGATACAACAAGGAGAAGGTGGCCGAGGCCGAGGTAGAGGCCGAGGCCGAGGTAGAGGCCGAGGCCGAGGTAGGGGAAGAGGAAGACATGGTTATCATGAGGAAATACCGATTCCTGGACCAAATCCATTTCAGCAGCAAATACTAGGTATGCTGGCACAACAGCAAAATACAATGAATGAGATAAGAGTTGACCTCCAGGGAGTACAGCAGAGACAGGACCACCTGGAGAACCGCATGGATGAATTTATGTGGGGAAATTATGAAGAAATACCGGAGGAACCCCAACCAGAGGATTTACCACCAGAGCCTGAGGTGGATATCCAAGCTTGGCTGAGTAGATTCAGTAAGCAACAACCACCTATGTTCAAGGGGAAGTTTGATCCTCAACAAGCAGAAACCTGGTTAGCTCGTTTGGAAAAGATTTTTGATATGCTGCAATGTCCAGATGAGATGAAAGCCCGATTAGCCATATACAAGCTGGAAGGTGATGCCGATAGCTGGTGGAAAGGCATGGACCTCATCTTGAAAGGGAAGAATGTTCCTATCATATGGGAGCTATTTCAAGAGGAATTTAACAAGAAGTATTTTCCTCCGACTGTTAAAAGAGAGAAGGAGAAAGAGTTCCTCAGCATCAAGCAGTACGACCGGGAGAGTTTTGACGACTATCTAGCCCGGTATATCCGACTGTCACGCTACTCGTCATATGCCAAGCTGAATGACAATGATGAGTGGAATTCAGATATGATGATAGAGGGGTTGAGACCTGAGTTCAAGGACAGACTGATCTCCCAACACTTTACTGATTTCAGTAAAGCGGCAGAAGAGTGCCGATACATTGAGAAGCGTATGTCGAGCTTGGCAACTCAGACTGGTAATAAAGGTGCTTCTGGGAGTATAAGTTCCTCACAGAAAAGAAAAGAACAGGGTGGACCTTCTAGGGGCGATAATAAGAGGCCGAATCAAGCTGGAGGCCGTGGGGGCCAGGGTTTCCCAAGAGGCGGAACATGTTGGTATTGTCGCAAGCCATTTCATCCTGGCAAGACGTGTAGTGGAGCCCCGTTTAGAATGGATCCTAACAAACCACTCACTTGCTTTAACTGTGGAAAGCCAGGGCACTTTTCGAAAGATTGTCCACAGAAGCAGCAACCGGAGGGGACTAGATCCAGGGTTCCAGGAAGGGTCTATACACTGACACAGGAAGAAGCTCGAAAATCTCCGGAGCTGATTCAAGGTATGATTTCTCTCAATGGCAGTCTAGTGCATGTTATGTATGATTCTGGTGCTAGCCATTCATTTATTGCATATGACTGCGTGAGACGATTGAATTTACATATGCATAAATCCCCCTATGATTTGGTTGTATCTACACCTATGGGCACACGAATTGTGACGGCTGATGTTTGTTTGAATTGTGGGATAAACGTTGAGGGGCATGAGTCAACTGTAAATCTTATTTGTTTGCCACTGCAAGGGTTGGAAGTAATTTTGGGGATTGATTGGCTGACAGCAAATGGTGTGTTGTTGGATTGTAAACAGAAGAGAGTCTTATATCTGAATCCACAACCACAAGCTGACACTGAAATCACTCTTAACCTTTTATCTGCGGCTAAGGTTGAGAGGTATTTGCAGAAGGGATGTCAAGGGTACATGGTATTTTGCTCTATGCAATCAGAGGCTGGTGTAGCCTTAGAAAGTATCCCTGTGGCAAACGAATTCCCTGATGTTTTTCCGGAGGATGTCGGTGGACTACCTCCAGATAGGGAAGTGGAGTTCTCGATTGATTTGAAGCCTGAAGCGGGTCCAATTTCTAAAACCCCATACCGTATGGCTCCAAGCGAAATGGCAGAGCTGAAAAAGCAGATTGAGGAGCTACTTGAGAAAGGGTTCATACGACCCAGCGTATCACCCTGGGGTGCTCCAGTGCTCTTTGTCAAGAAGAAAGACGGAAGCCTGCGTCTCTGTATCGATTATCGAGAGCTGAACAAAGTGACCGTCAAGAACAAGTATCCACTCCCTAGAATTGATGATTTGCTCGATCAATTGTCTGGTTCCTGTGTATTCTCGAAGATCGATTTGCGATCGGGATACCATCAGTTGAAAGTCAAAGCAGAAGATGTATCGAAGACTGCTTTCAGGACCAGATATGGGCATTACGAGTTTCTTGTGATGCCATTTGGGCTGACCAATGCACCTGCCGTGTTCATGGACTACATGAATCGAATCTTCCGTCCGTATCTGGACCAGTTCGTTGTAGTCTTTATTGATGATATACTAGTGTATTCACGGAGTCAAGCTGAACACGAGCATCATCTGAAAACGGTGTTGAACATATTGCGAGATAGGCAACTCTATGCCAAGCTGAGCAAGTGTGAATTCTGGCTTTCAGAGGTAAAGTTTCTGGGCCACGTTGTCTCACAGCAAGGGGTCTCTGTTGATCCTAGCAAAGTGGAAGCAGTACTGAGCTGGAAGAGGCCAGAGACTGTATTTGAAGTGCGCAGTTTTCTGGGTCTAGCTGGCTACTATCGAAGATTTATTCCGAATTTCTCCAGAATTGCTTTACCATTAACTAAATTGACGCGGAAGGCTCAACATTTTGTGTGGGATGAGAATTGTGAGAAGAGCTTCCTAGAGTTGAAGCAGAGGTTAACTACAGCACCAGTGCTGACGATCCCAGATCCACAGTTTACGTATGTTGTTTATACAGATGCCAGTGGGCAAGGATTGGGATGCGTGTTGATGCAGCATGGCCGAGTGGTGGCATATGCATCCAGACAACTGAAACCTCATGAATTGAACTATCCCACCCACGATCTTGAGTTAGCGGCAATTGTGTTTGCTTTGAAGATCTGGAGACACTATCTCTATGGTGAGACTGTAGAGTTGTTCTGCGACCACAAGAGCTTGAAGTACTTGTATGATCAGAAAGAGCTCAACATGAGACAACGCAGATGGATGGAGTTGCTGAAAGACTACAACTTAGAAATAAAATATCATCCCGGTAAGGCTAATGTTGTCGCTGATGCATTAAGCCGGAAATCAGTGCAAGTGGCAGCCATAATGATTTATGAGCAGAAACTGCTCGAGGATTTCAGAGACCTAAATCTGTCTAGTCAAATTCTGTTAGGCAGTGGGGTCAGTCAAATATACAATGATCTGAGGGCGGTAATTGAAGAAGCCCAACAACATGATGATGAAGCGTTGTATATCAGAGGTATGATTGATAGGGGCGAGACTCAGGATTACGACTTGTCTCCCAGCGGGCTAGTCAGGTACAAGAAGCGGATTTATATTCCACCGCAACAAGAACTGAAACGACAAATCCTGGAGGAGGCACATAAGAGTAAGTATACTCTGCATCCAGGAGCTACAAAGATGTACCATGACTTGAAGGCTCAATACTATTGGCCGGGAATGAAAAGAGAGGTGACTGAGTTCGTTGCTCGTTGCTTGACATGTCAGAAAGTAAAAATCGAACATCAACGACCATCAGGGCTTTTGACGAATCCTGAGATACCTGAGTGGAAGTGGGAAAGCGTTACCATGGATTTCGTGACAGGATTGCCAAAGGTTAGAAACCATGACGCTATATGGGTGATAGTTGATAGATTCACGAAAACAGCTCACTTCCTACCGATTAGCATTCACTATTCTTCTGATAGACTAGCAGAAATTTACATTCAGGAGATTGTGAGATTGCATGGTATTCCGAAGAACATCATCTCTGATCGAGATCCACGATTCACCTCCAAGTTTTGGAAGGCGGTTCATGAAGCTTTAGGTACCAAGCTCCGATTCAGTACGGCATATCATCCTCAAACTGATGGGCAGACAGAGCGAACGATTCAAACTCTTGGGGATATGCTAAGGGCTTGTGTACTTGATTACAAAGGTAGTTGGGACAAATTCCTTCCATTAGCAGAGTTCGCCTATAACAATAGTTATCATTCGAGTATTCAAATGGCTCCATATGAGGCACTCTACGGGAGGAAGTGTCAATCGCCAATATGCTGGACTGAATTGTCTGAGAGAGAATTGCTAGGGCCAGATCTTGTTGATCAGACAACGGAGCAGATAAAATTGATCAAGCAGAGATTGCTAGCTGCTCAGAGCCGACAGAAAAGTTATGCAGATAAGAGGCGAAAACCTCTGGAATTTGAAGTCGGTGATCACGTATTCATGAAAGTATCACCTGTTACGGGTATTGGCAGGGCATTGAAAGCAAAGAAGCTACAATCAAGATACATTGGTCCGTTTGAGATCTTAGAGAAGATTGGGCCTGTAGCATATCGTATCGCTTTGCCACCGAGTCTGAGCAGGCTACATGATGTTTTTCATGTCTCCCAGATGAAAAAATATCAACCTGATCCAGAACACGTAATAGAGTATGAAGATGTGGAAATGCGCGACGATTTGACTTATGAAGTCACACCTGACCGAATCATCGATCGGCAAGAAAAGCAGCTCAGAAACAAGAGCATTCCATTCGTCAAGATTGTCTGGAAAGGGTTATCGCCCAGAGAGGCTACATGGGAAACAGAAAAAAGTGTAAAGAAACGTTACCCGGAATTTATGGCTGATCAGGTGTAGCAAATTTCGGGGACGAAATTTATTTAAGTGGGGGAGAACTGTAACACCCCAAATTTTATATTCACCAAATATATTGTAATTATTTGAGAAATTCAATAAAATGGTGAATATTCATGAATTTGGAATTTATGAATTTCATAAATGTTCGATTTCATGGGAAATTGGGCACAAATAATTATGGAATTAATTTGGGTAATTTAAAAAGCCCAATATTAAGGTCCAAAATTGAAGGAATATTAGAGAAAATATTGGGTCCAAAAATAGATGGAAATTGGCCAAAGAAAAATAAGAAAAGAAATTGGATTAGAAAGGTAATGGCAAAATCGTAATTTTGCCAAAATAGCACAAAATAAATTATTTTTCAATTAATTGAAGTTAATTTCAATTAATTAAGTAAAATAAAGGTTAAAAATATATTTAGAATATTTTGGTCAATTTAATACGAATTTATGGAAAATTTGAGCAAAAAGTGCAATTTTGACCAAAATTGAGACTTTACGTGTATACGTAACCGAAACAAGTTGTGAAGCCAATTGAGATCATAGGGAGGGACCCCTAGGTGTCTCCTACATGTGGCATAAAGAAGAAAATATTGGTTGGACATGATGGTATGGTTACGTGAATGTAGGAAGTTATGTACATAAATAGGATTTTAGTAATTTTGGAAAATTAAACAAATTATTATAATATTATGAAATATGATAATATAAACTTCATCATCCTC
Source organism: Inga leiocalycina (assembly GCA_963242795.1). Classification (NCBI taxonomy): domain Eukaryota; kingdom Viridiplantae; phylum Streptophyta; class Magnoliopsida; order Fabales; family Fabaceae; genus Inga; species Inga leiocalycina. Next base: position 90,943,800 of record OY725320.1, on the reverse strand, counting down.
TTCAGCCCCATTTCGTGCTCAGCAACCTGAAACATAGAGAGAGAAGGTTGAGAGAGTTTAGAGAGAGAAAGAGAAGAAAAATCACAAGGTAAGCCGATTTCTCCGACGATTTCGCTCCTAACGCGTATATCTCCGACTCTAAGCTACTCCTCTTTGTTCTTTAGGGTTTGGAGGCTCAAAAATCTGTTCTCTAAAGGTTAGGGTTTCAGCCATTTTTGGGAAAAGCTTGTTGGAGCTTGAGGTAACTTCCAAACCTTCGTATATTAACTATTCTGGCTGCTGTGGGCAATTTAATCGGTGAAATTTCGCCGGATTGCCATTGGTTTTAAATTTTGGAAAAGTGTATATCTAAGGGTTATGCTGCCCAATTTTAGTTCAAATGGTTGTTATAACTCAATTAGATGGTTAATAAAGTGGTTAGGAGTAGAAAGGAACGTGTTTACGGAGCCGAAATCGTAAAACCCCGATTTTTCCCGGAGAACACAATTATTTCGGCCAGGGATGTTTAAGGGCCTTAGAGTTGGATTTTCAATGATTTTATGATTCCATTGGATTCAGTGGGCGAAAATAGGTGGGGTTACAGTTGGGCACTTTTTCAGAAAAGGCTGAGAAAGCATAATTACGGAAACGCCCCTAAAACCCTAAAAGTAGGGCTGCCAAGGGCAATTTCGTAATTTTACATTGAATTTGGTAATTTTGAGTCCGGAAATGGATTCCTTGGATGAAAATACGTCAGGATAGCCATAGTCAAAAATTTGGAAAAACGTGCCATCAGGCCGGGTACGGCTGGGCCGGGGTCCCGGGGGCATTTTTGTCAATTTTCACCATAGGCTAATATAACCACAAGAAACACTATGGAAGTGTCTAAAATGACACTTGGATAGGTTATGACCTATTTCTTGTACGTTTGATGTTTTAGGACCGAGTTGGACGCCTTTAGTTGACACGTTTTACGAGGCGGGCCCTTTGAGACAAGAAAGAGGTTAAGGTAGGGACTACTATCTCTCATATACTATGTGACTATTTGTATGATGCATGTTACTGTATTTTGTGATCTGAACACGTGCTGGAAGCACATTACCTAGCTGTGGTCTAGGACCTAGCTGAGGTACACTGGTCTTACCTAGCTGTAGTCAAGGACTCGGCTGAGGTACATGCAGGGGTTTCAACGGGTTAGTTGGCCCTGAATTTTGTGTACACACACGGATGATATGAATTTTCATTTTACTTGATACGGTGCATTGCATATTTAATTTTCGCATTTTATATGTTGATCGTATGTTTCTACTGAGATTCCTTGGAATCTCACCCCTTTTTCTAATCAAAATGTCTCAGCGGGTGCCAGTGGCTCAAAAGCCAAGGATGCAGAGAAGGGAAACTGACGAACACGTTTCCCAAGATGAATACAGTGGTTGTATAGTCTGTATGCGAAATAGTTTTGGGAACATACTGTACATATTTATCATTATTATCGACTTCTGCTCTGTTAATGACTGTCTGTAAACAAATACTTATTATCAGTATAACTGTACTTTTCTGTTTGCCTATGGAACTTGTTCGTTATTGCCCTGCGCATATCAAAATGGAAACGGGTGTTGACATAGAGACTCCTAAAAAAAAGAAAAGAAATTCCATTGCATGACACTTGTCTTCCCTTACTAATATTTCATCCGGTCCTAAATATAGGATAAGGTTTATAGTGCAATTTACACTATAAACTTTGTTCAATATTTAGGACCGGAGGTAGTACTAAATTGCAATCACTCCCTCCTCAAATGCCTTTGCAATAGATTCGAGGAGATATTTATTAATTAGTAATTTTTTATTTTTATGTGGATAATAAATAAATTTTTATTCTATCATTTTATTTTTAAAACATGTTTCTATATTTTGTATTTTATGAAAATTTACAAATCATTTATTCAACGTCCACATCAATCTTAACAGATTAAAAGGATAAAAACTGATGTTTTATAATTGAGGGCACTGTAAAGACTGATCAATAAAAAAAGCTATAAAGACTTGATTAAACATTAAATGAGACAAAAGAACTAATTAATAATTAATTTTTCCTATAATCAATATATCAATACATATCTACCAGGTCCTATTTATAAGTCCATTTTAAATAAATCTCACATACCAAGAAAATATAGTTAACTCAATGATTATAGGGTAAATTTTCAACTATACCCTCATTTATGAATTAGTACTTTTCAACTCTTTCTTCTCTCTCTATCTTTAAATTATTTCTTCATTGGTACAATAAAGAGGGATAAAATTGTCACAATCTCATTTACTACACTGAAATTGGACTTATAAATAGAACCAGAGTGATATATGATTTATAACAAGTCATATATTATACATAAAATTTGAATAATGCACGGCTAATTCTTCCTGTGCTATACAATTTAGGGGGGCAAAACAACAAGTATAGGTGGCAGATAAAGCCTAAATTTAAGCATGGGATGATGATATTGATATATGGGTTAGTGTTTGTGAATTGTGTTCAATTTGTGTGGAGTCAAATTAGCGGAAAGTTAGGGCATATAACACTGTACACTTTAATTATATTCACCTTATCCTATCTAAATGTTGTTGACTGTGATTTGTGGCTTATAAATAAGTCTCTTACGTGAAAGGCTTTTATATATGTATATATTTATTCCAAAGGGTTTTGTGTTTGAGTGGTATGAAGTGATATTTCATATATGGGAATGAGCTTTTTGGGGTAAAGAGTAATTAAAGAGGTCAAAGTGGGGTCACTACTCACTACACCTAATTATAAAAAGCATGAATATAAATATTTGCATCAAAATCCATTCACTTTCTCCATTTCTCATGTACTCCATTTCATTCCATCTTAGAAACTAAAAACTGATAGCAAGAGGTTTGTTTTGATCCTAATATAAATCTTTAATTCAATTTACCTCATAAATTTATAATGTTTTTTAAACTACTCTTATTAATTACACATATTAAAAAAAAAGGTTTGCATATGAAGGATAATTTTTAGGACGAAGGTGTAAATCTAACAACAAACAATTTTAAGATGAGCATTCATACGACTTAATTATTTTCGGGTGTAAAAGTAGATATAAATTATTATTTCAAAACAAAAATAGATACAAACAATTTATCTCGGAGCAAATACAGCAACGCCGTTAAAAACACTCAACTTCCATTACTTTTCGCAATTTAGGTCCTATCGATCTTCTCTCTTTTAATTATTTTAATATTTTTTTAATGAAAAAATATCACATAGACCATATGGAAACAATTTCATTTCAGTTAATGCTCTAAAGATTCTGAAATTTCACTGAATCCCTTAGGTCAATATGAAATTAAGTTTTTCAGTGAAAAGACAATAATGGTCTTACTTTAATTTTTGAGAGTTATCTGAAATGAAATTGTTTCTATGGGATCTAAATGATATTTTTGGATTAAAACAATATTAAAAAAAATAGAAAGAAAACTGATGGGACCCACAATTCAAAAATTAACGAAAATTAAGTGTTTTTAACAACGTTGTTATATTTACTCAGAAATAAATAGTTTATGTCTACTTTTACTCCGAAATAATAGATTATGTCTACTTTTACACCCCAAAATAATTAAGTCTTATGGGTGCTCATAGTGAAATTTTTTATTACTAAATTTGCACCTTTACTCTAATTTTTATTGCAAATGATTAAAGTATCTTAATACTTTTTATAAATAACTAAATTAATTAATTTTTAGAATTTATGTAAATTAATTGTATAGCTCATATATGTAAGACTGATGGAGTATTAGTTTGGACGAAAAAGGTATTTATACTTTTCTTAATGGTATATATTTTTCTACATTAATTAACCAATCATGAGGTTGTATTTTCAATTACTTATAAATATATCATTAAGCAAGTCATAATTATAGTTCAAATAAGAATTACTTGTCTAGTTTGGTGTAATGACTAGATCTAATATTTAAGTCCAACCATATACAAATAAAATATTAACTACATTTTTTTTTGGAACGAATAGCTTAAGAAAATGTAATTCACATACATTTAAATGTCAAATTATATTGTTAATATTTGTATTTCTAATAACCTCCATAAATTTTCAATTTTTTCCATTAATAGTCAATACTCAATACTAAATTTGTCAATTCAATGACAAAAATATAATGTTTGATCAAATTGACCTCTAAAGTCTACTTTTATTGAAATATTTTTTTCAGAAAATTGAGTTATACATATTAATTTTGTGATTAGCCACCATCACAAATTTGAAGAAATCTCTTTATGACTATAGTGATGTTGAATTAAGAATGTGTTTGTCAAGCACCAAAACTATAGCTTGCGCAACCCGAGACAAAATTATTCTTACACACTTATCTTATAAGTCGTGAAAGCTATTAAAAAAAACTAATCCAAACACATATTAAGTAGAGGTAAATCAATATTTATGGGGAGCATTTTGCCTAATTTGGAATATGACAGACAAAGCTTAACTATAGAGTTAGTAATATATTTGGTATTAAACTGATAAAAAAATATATTTGGTATTGGAATTATTTTGAAGGACATAAACATACAATAAAATTGCATGATTAAGCTAACTAGATAAATAAAAAGAAATTTGTCGAAGTACCACATTTGGTACCTCCTAGTTTTGGAGGCAGGAATTGAATTGATAATGCTGAAAAGGACACATTCTTACCTTGCATGCTTGTGCCCAAAGCCATCCAAATATACAAAACCCATTAATTTTGGACGTATTATATAAATATTTGATTGATTTGGGGGAGTGATCCTTTCTCACGTGCGTTTTTTTGGGACATTTTAAAATTTTTTAATTTCCGTGACCAAAATACCGAAAATATAACAATAATAACAGCAATGGTGGAGGGACCCACCGTCCATTGAAAAAGTGGTTTGCCTTTCCCTATTTGAGATGCGGCCGACCCCATGAATGATTTCGACCCTTATATTTTCCGGTCCCTATCGGCTATCGTTTCGGCCTGGTCCTAAAAGTTTTGATCTCAGAATTTCCCCTTCCGGTCGGGATCAGGATCAGGACTGAAAAGATTGAGATTGAAATTAGGACTGGGATAAAAATTAGGATCACCCTTGGAGATCCCAGTTCTGATGCTTTTATTTTTTTTTTGTATTTTTTCTTCTATAAATTAAGTTATCATTTGATAGAATGTATATCACATCTTTAATTGAAATTAAACCGTATATATAGTGATACTAATCCTAACTATCTAATTAATAAAAATAATAAGGAAGATGATGATGATAAAATGCTATTCTTCAATCTTAAATCAATTTATGTAATTATTATGGTCTTGTTAGTTGTTAAATGATCATTTTAAATAATAGAATATGGAGAATTTAACTAATATAATGATATTTTTTAAATTTATTTTTTCCAAAAAAAAAAAGCCAGGATTTCTCGATCATGTCCCGATCTTGATTCTAGTAATTTACATCCTGACAAAAAATCGGGACCGGGAACCATGATTGGGTATCTTGGTTTCGTTTTGGGTTTTGAACACCCCTTGGTTTTTAGGCTATCACACAGTATGTATTATGAATTGGTATCTCTACCTTTGAATGACTGGTTAGACTAGGCAAAGAGTTAAGTAATTAACTGGTACTCCTCCGGTCCTTAATATAAAGTATATTTAGGGAGTTGATCTTAGTTTTAAACATAAGACATAGTTTTTATATTTGTCATTCTTTTCTTAACTTACCCTTATCGATACTCCTTCAACAATGATTAAGGTCCAGAGGAAATAAGAGAATTAAAGAAGATGACTAGGATATTTTAGAAAATGCATGACATATTAACTAACTTAATTAACTTCATTAATCAAATCAAATTAATTAAATATATCTTATATTAAGGACTGGAGAGAAAGTACTTCGTATCCTAAATATTAGAGTTAGATAAAAAATTTATTTTAATACTAAATATAAAACCTAAATTCACTTTGTCTCACAAATTTATAATTACTTTTCCAATAGCATATTAATTTTTACATACACTCATTTGGTTTCCATTTAGGATCAATTACAGTACATATGATTAAAAAAATGTATTTTAAAAAAACCAACATAAATAACAAACTTCACTAATTTCTTTAATATCTGCAAATTAGTAATTCAGCTTTCACATTAATGATCCAGATTTCAAGTTTAAATTTAAAATTGCAACCGTGTCATATGCTTGATGGTAGAATTTGTCACCTTTTCTATTTGTACAAATGGAGGTTCATGCTCTGGTATAGGAGTGGTCAAACTAGGGAGGGATTAAATCCCATACACTCATTATCCACTAATATCCTCAAATGGCTCGGACAGTTCTCAAAGAAAGAAGATTTAGGGTCGTTTGGTACGCTGGAATTGATTTTGATAGAAATGAATATGGAAATGGATATGGAAATGGAAATGGGGACTAAAAATATGTTTGGTATGTCATGGAAATGAGATCTAATTTTTGTATAAAAATACCAAAATGTCCTTCAATTTTTTATTTTTTATTTTTTTTGAAGGTAGTGGAGGGTAATAGATGGAAATTATCACATGGAATTGTAAATCTTAACTATTTTGATGGAATTGATTGAGTGGAATTGAGCCTATTTGGCTTCCACATGGAATTGAAAAATTTTCCAATTCCATCATACCAAACAAGCATCATGATAGAATTGATTCTCAATTCCATTTCCATCACCCCTAATTCCATCATACCAAACATGGCCTTAGTCATTCTTTCCTTTGCTAATACATCAACAAGATAATTCTATTCCCTTGAAATATGATGGATTTCTAGCTCCCATGAGTAAATGAGTAATTTTTTGAATGATCTGTACTCATTTGGTTTTGCAACATATCTATTTAGGGCCCGTTTGGTACGCAAAATTGATTTTGATGGAAATGGAAATGGATATGGATATGGATATGGATATGGAAATGGAAATGGATATGGATATGGAAATGAGGTTTAAAAGTGTGTTTGGTATGTCATGGAAATGAGATATAATTTTTGTATGAAAATACCAAAATATCCCCTTAAATTAAAAAATAAAAGAATCTTGCACAAAATCCTATCACCACAAAAAAATGAAAGCATGGAGAGGGGCAAAAATAATTTTTCTGGGTGGAATTGACAAATCCTAACTTTTGGCATGGAAATCATTTCCATCAATCTTAATGGAATTAGCCTCCACATGGAAATGATTTCCATGTTCCTAGATTTGTACCAAACATGACAAAAGCATAGAATTGGCCTCCAATTCCATTTCCATGAGGCCAATTCCATGCTACCAAACGGGCCCTAAATTCTCTTGAATCTTAAATCCCATGCAATTATCAAACCCTTGAAGATTCAAGTCCCTGAATTGTCCTAAATAACTCTGCCACAACCTATTTTTGTTTTGGGAAGAATTCACTTTATCCCAACTCAAAGGTGGAGGTTGCCAAAGCATTTGTGGAGTTGGTAACATATCACAATCAGAATCTTATTGCCAAAGCATCTTGCCTGATTTTTTCCCCCAACGATCTTACATGATTTAAATGAAAATAAATAAATAAAGTACTTTTTTTTTTTTTAATTCTTGTTATCCTGCTTCTGCCTCCTATTGCGTTATATGTTTTGGTTTGCGCCTCGACAAATCTCCTGTTGAAGTAGGATGGACCTAGAAAAACGGATAAAAAATATCTCACTTTTTAAGGTGAGACATGTAATAAGACAATAGTATTGTAGCTGTTAAAATATTATTTAGAACAACAACAATCAGATTTGGTGTATGGAATCACAATATTTATAAGCCATAAAATATGAATACATGGGTTCTTCCAAGCTCTAAGCAATTTTCATTTTTTTTATAATAAAAAGTTTAGGTGAGTTAGATTCCGGAAGCTCACTAGAGCCAGAACATACCTTCAGATTTAAAAAACACTCACAAAGCTACTTACATTTACATTTTTGTTTCAATATATCTCCATATATTTTATACACCTCCATACATTTTTTTTTCTTTATTCTATCAAGAACAATAATCTGTTTCATTACATTCATAATATTGGAAAAGATATGTATGCGGTTTACTAGTATCTTTATATCTCCACAAAATCTTCGGCCCAGTAGCCCCATATTGCTCGGTTGTACGATCATACCTCGTCTCCTTTATTAAGCCCATTCAGTGCCATGACACGTGTCATTTTTCTTAATAGGCATAAGCATTATCCCATCAAAGGCAATTATATTCGAGATACTATTCGGACACTAAATGCAGTTGTCTCTCCCAGTAGAATTTCAAACCTTGGTTCCTGCAAGAGATTAGCTCCTACTCCTAAATCCCCTCATTGGTTCACTCATGTCTTTTTTTTTTTTTTTTGTAAAGCTAAACTCTAGTGTTCATGAAATATCAAGACGAAGCATTATTTATGATTCTGAGATATTACAATCCATTTCTTATATTCTGCCTAATATATTAGAAAACATGTTAGATTTGCAAGAAATAAAAAAGCAAAACCTAATGAGGTCATTTCATAAATTTTTTGGGTTATACTTGAGTACAAATCAATAGATCAATATGTACTCAGTCAAATCATTCATAAATAATAAACAATATAACTTAGGGTTAATGTGCAAAAATATATGTGATTTTTCTTAAAGTGCACCTAACACCAAATGCTTTTTTTAGATACAAAAATGACTATGTGGTTTTAAAATAGATGTAAAACTACCCTTTGACTATTAGTTTGACTGTTTGACTTTTTTATCCTGAAAGTGATGACGTGCACGATGATATGGATGCTGGAGTGACATTCTGGAAAAAAAAGTTTGTTGATTGGTGAAGCTTTGCAATTAATACTACCTGTATTTCACTATTTCAGTATCACCTTCACTGAAGCAGATTGAAATCTAAATACAAAGTGCTTAACTCACTCAACAGAGCTGCTACCCTAAAAAACATACTGATTGCTCAATTTTTCCCAACCATAGATTCCCAATATTATTAAATTAAAATATTATAATACATATATTACTAATTTTTATTAAATTATATGATTTATTAGGAAAATTTGATTTTCATTTTAATTCATTGCCCATTCAACAAGTTTTTTTTCTAGAATGTCACTCCAGCGTTCATGTCATCGTACACGTCATCACTTTCAGGATCAAAAAGTCAAACTAATGATCAAACAGTCAAACTAACGGTCAAAGAGTAGTTTTGCACCTATTTTAAAACCACAGTTATTTTTACATCTAAAAAAAACATTTGATATTGGGTACACTTTGAGAAAAATCACATGTGTATTTGTACAACTTAAGTGTGCGTTTGGAATGGCTTATTTTTGTCCAAAACGTGCTTATAATTCATGATTCACGGTATACGAGGCAAGTATGTGAGAGGAGTTTTTTCTCGGCTTGCGTAATAAGTGCGTTTTGACTGTTCAAAACGCTATCACAAACACCCCCTTAACCCTATAACTTATTAATGGCACTATTGTGATGGGCCCCTGACTATAGCTTCGACCTTGCAAAGCTTTTATTATTCTTCTTACTTCACCTTCTAATTTGTGCCTTTCAGAGATAACTGGAACGTCGTTTCTCCTGAAGCATAGTAATTTCAGAATGAGCTAGTAATATATGGAACATTTTTTTTCTCCCCTATATTACTGTGTTAATACTATGCTTAAGTGCAATTTAGCTACTCAATTTCATTTTTTTCCTCCCCTATATTACTGTGTTAATACTATGCTAAGTGCAATTTAGCTACTCAATTTCATTAGACCTCTCTTGTTTCAGTTATAACGATGTTGAATTCTTCAAAACAATTTATCCCTAAAAAAAAATCCTCAAATTTCACGAAATACCCAAGATGATGACATGACATCTAATAAAACAAAAGGCACTTGATGACCATCAGAATAAAACAACACTAGCCGATTGACTCCCTCCAATCAAACAACTGAGCACAAACTTCTTACTGCATAATCTCTGTAATCTAATGACTACGAGGCACTCCTAATCTCAAACCAGCATATTTGATTACAAGGCATAAAATTTAGACCCCAAGAAACGGATTTTGGTCTAGCTGCTACCTTTTGTCTATGCGCATGATCCACATCCTCATTTGGTAATTGGCCTGCATTAAATTCGTGTGATTTGTAAGGTTGTATTTCAACATTGAGAATAAAGTATGATGTGGAAAGTAAAACTGAGAATCTTAACTGATACTCTCTCCAATCTTTAATATAAGACATATTGAGGAAGTTAGTCTTAATCCTAAATATAAAACATATTTTTTATATTTGTCAATTTTTTCCTAATTTGCCCCTATCGATGCCCCCTTAATAATAATCAAGGGGATAAGGAAGGAAGGAATTAAGAAAGATGACTAGGGTATTTTAGAAAATACATGTTACATTAACTAACTTAACAAACTCCCTTAATCTAATCAAATTAGATAAATATGTCTTATATTAAGGACCAGTGGAGTACTAAGCGAAGAAGCAGAACGGAACAATTGAAATAAGAAAGAAGAAATCGTACTTCAAGTGAGTTTACGCCAGATTGACTTTGATGATGTATTTAAGCACTTCACTCGTGGGAAAACAAAGCCAGTTTTGGGAGGTCTTCCATCAATAAGGGAATTTTCATATATCTCCCTGCACTCTTGTATGACCTGGTTAACAAAGAGAATTATATATCACAAGAATTTGAGGACCATAGGATTTCTCCAGCAAATCTCTCCTGAGTAATGACTGATTGCAATTTTTCTCGACATTGTCCTATTTTTCAAATTACAAGGATGAGACAACTATTCTCCTTTTAAATGATTACAGCACCATAGGACCCAGAAAATGAGTTCAACATGTTCTACCGAAATCTGTACAAGAAATGTTCCCTCTAGATAAAAATGCCAAATGCTTTTATTAATCACCAAAAAATGCCCAAAGCTTGTTGAATGGCATGGATTAAGCTTAATAGTTGTTAGTTGATACCATGTACTATGTAGTGCCACCATGTACTCTCTTCTGATAAAAAAAATAACTTTCTAAGAAGGCATACCCACAATCACATGATTATTTGGATCCCATAGAATTGAACACAACATTACCACTAAATAAATGATCCATTCATATTCTCTGCTTAGAAGATATTTCGAGTTCAATGTCCAGCAAATTAATCATTGAATCTTATTTACCTCCTTGGCATCCTTCCGAGGAATGCCTTCTCGAAGACCAACAAGCTTCTCAACGACTTCAGCCTACAATAGAAGAGAAAACGGGTTCATCAACCAGGACTACTTGAAGTTTAAAATTTCATGAGCTTTGAGACATTTTCTTCTAAAAAATAATACACCAACAAATTTTCTGATAGATAAAGTGGAAGAATAACATAATAAATGAGAAAAATTATTATGGCAAATTGATCATGTGACTATTGTTAGTTTTTTATTATATTTTTTGGGTCAACTTTTATATTTAAATTTTTTGTCTGATCCTGTTCTTTATTTTGAATATCTGCGACTGGTTAATATCCCAAGATTCTAGGGTATTCAGGAGGCAGATCCTACGTAAAAATCACAATGATTTATAATTCTTAGTTTTCTGCTTTAAGAGTCCAAGCTTTTTGTTGATGCTTGTGTCTGTTTCCTTTTATTGGTGATTGGTTGAATCTTTTGTGGCCCACATTCTCCTATAAATTGCAATATAGCGTTCAAAATAAAGAGAGTGATTTCAGAGTAAAAACCTTAGAATACTTTTATTTGCATTTATTGATTAATTAACTATAGTAGAAACCATGATCATATTGAGGATAATCATACCGGGCAGTCTGGTTGGTGTTCAAGAATATTTGTATAGATGAGTGTGAATGTATCCAAACTCTCTGCTGAAGCAAGTTCCCTCAAGTCGCTGAGTATCCTCAATCTACTTTCAACTTTCTAATCCAATGGCAAGGACATTACAATAAGAAGCTTGAGAACGGTATAACTAGACTAACATCATAATTTGCACATTAAGAATGACTATAGTTAGAGGCTCAAAATGAAAAGCACTTACAGAAACACTTATATATTCCCTAAAAAAGTCCATGATAACATCTTCATCTAACCTCATCCTTTCAATTGTTTCTTCCTTGATATAGTTTTTCTGCAATCAAATGATCAGGGAGACAATAATATCATCAAATGGTAAGTTGTTGCAAACTACATAGAGCACAGTCGAAGGCCAGACATCAAAAAGATTATTAGCATCTGAGTTACAAACCTGCGTTAGAAGATGATCAATATAAACAACAACTGTTTCCTCTAGGCAGGCTTCAACAAATCTTCTAAAAGATCTTTCTTCAATGTACCTTGAATAAAAAGCCGTAAGTGGTAAAATTTCCACAACATACTAAATATTCAACAATCAATAAGTAACAATTATAGAAGAGCAAGGGTATTTCTAGCTTCCCCGTCTTTGACTTGTTAAAGAATGATGCAGCATGACCCATGAAAATTGGAAACTTCAAAGAAAATCAAATGGTGCTCATATAGTTCTTCGGCCCCTTTTATTTTGCAATTGTAAATTTCATTAGTTAAAGGCTAATGAAACCAAGTTGCTGCAATGTGTAAGGAACATCTCAAGGTGAGAAATGTCTTTTCTTCCTCTCAAATTTTGATGCATACGCTTAACCCCCTCCTAAACCCTTTCATATATGACCAAAGATTGAACCCTTGATTTGGAACCCCTTGCTCTTCGTGGCAGAGGTCATTCTTTATTGATTTTCTCTCTCCCCTCCATTCAAAAAAGATAACATGAGGACATCCAATCCAAATTACATTTTAAGATTCCCACAGTACGATCAAGAATTTTGTTCTCCTTTATTCAAGAAAGACAACTTATGATCAACACATGAGGCCATAAAGATGCAGGCATGATTTCAAGCATTCATCAGGGAATCAAAATGTCGAAGGATGGAGCTACAGCCATAAGATCTTTAATTCTTGTTCTCACAAGAAACTCTATGCGAATTGTCAACTAAAATAAAGAATTGGAGGTCTGATGGTTCATAAGAATCAGTTCTCGGTTTTTTCCTTCACAGCTTAAGCATTTAGGTTGACTAGATTCTTGACTGAAACAAAAGAAAGCTGATGGCGGAAATATTTTGGCACAAGAGAAATAATGAACAAACCAAGATACTGAGGGCAGGAAATAAGCTTACATTTTAACATCAGTAAAATAATCACCAAATGTTGCAACCAAGTATTCAGTTACCTGCCCCTCGCTCCACTCTGGCATATGCAAAACAAAAGCAACATTTTCAGTTAAAACAATTAACTGAGTTGTAAGAACATGTGCTAGCAAATATAGGATAGAAAACATGGTTCAGTGACTTGTTTGTAATACATTTAAATTTAATATTGTTACATGCAACATTTATAAACATCATATGGAGTCAGTAACATTAAATATTAAAATAACAGTAATAGGTTGGTAGGTAATGGGTTACTTAACCTGTTTGGTATAGCTTCACTAACAACTCCTGGACACCAGGATCTTCAAAAATCACGCACACAGTTTGATGCACAGCTTCCTATCATCAAAATGCAAAAAATTTTATTATAATAGTTTAACCTTTTCCTTATAACTGATATCATCAAACTAACTAAGATCATAGATAAGAACATATATTATGATTTATGGCTCTTTGGAGGCATAACATGTTATCAAGATGAATTCCGAGATCTCCATTAAGAAGGAAATCACATATTGAAATAGTAATCATAAAATGCATCACGCTGAATTCAGCTGATTAATGTAATGCAAATCCACTATATATCCAATGAGAAAGTATTAGAATAACATATTTGTAGACATTCTTATACCTTAGCAACATCTAGAAATCCCTTGCAGGTGTCTTCAAAATTGACCTGTAATGAAATAGAAAATATGAAGATATAAAACCAAGAAAAACAAAAGAAAACTGCACTACTTCCCATATCAAGCTCAACAAACATAGAAATTCCTTTTCTTTTCATATAAAAGAACCTATTTTTGAACAAACATATATAAGCCTGGCACACAATTTGGACTACACCGCCAGCAGAACTGAATGGAATTTTGGAGGAGGACTGTAATGGGACTGGATATCCTCGTAGAATTTATGTTAGCTAATATGTAAGGGCCTATCCCTATTGTATCAGCGAAAGGAAAAAAAAAAAAGAACCTTCAATACAGTTACAGAAGGAAAAGATAGTGTTTATAGCTTTCCTTTTTAATTACTCTTACTTCATGGTTCTTTTGAAGGGGTATCTTTGTTATATTTCTCTCTTACTATACTAACTTTAGGAGGCAAACTTATCATTCGTTGCACAATTATCTGTTATCTAGAAAGATTTTTTTAAAAAAAATGAGAAGACAGCAACTATATTTGAGACATATTTTGACAAAACATTTAACATAGGCCGGATAAAAACAATGGGAATAAAGAAAAAAAATATTATAGATGAGCATGGTTTCAAAACAATTTCATAAACAATCTCTGTATAGCATTTCCTTCAAAGAGGGGCAAACAGTAGTAAACAATAACTACTTATTTATTTATTTAAAGATAAAGGACCAATACAGCACAAATAGAATGAAACTCGACAGAAAGATACTGCTTAAAAAAGGTTTTGGGGTGAAAAACCCCTTTTACTCTAGTATAAAAAGAAAAAAGCATACTAACATCCTCACCAAGTACATTTCGAAAAGATTGTGATTTTTATGTTTTTATGACATCATGTGTCTTGGTTTGCGGTTTAGTGTTGACAAGGGTAGGATGGCAATTACAATATCAAAGAAACAAACTCTGGGACTGGTAGTGGTATTGGCATATGTACTTGCTCTGGTCGAATTTTGGGATCAGATTGGAAAAATAGAAAGAATGTTCTGGCCTTTGGACCTTCAACACTTATTGACCATCCAAACTTTTCTTCAGAATGAAATAAATCATGTTTCCTAAAACTGATTTCCAGAATCGGTTATAATAAGGCAGCAGGAAACAGAGGGAACTCAATGCAGGAAACATCAATAAGGAAGATTAATGTAATCATGAATTCAGGACAATGCAATAACAACAAAGAGAATGCTAATCATGCAATAGTTAACAAATAAATCAAACTAGACAGAACAAACACAAAAACGCTCCAAACCTGCTCAGCAAAATTTTGTGGAAGAGCTTCCGTGGTGCTATTACTCAGCTCCATTGCAAGATCATAGCAGCGCAAGTTGTTGTTTATCTAAATATGATGTTCCACAGAATATTATGTCAACACAAGCTTCAAAACAGTGCATTATTGAAGAAATGTATCGATAGCCTAATACTCAAAAAATTGCACTAACCATTGCACATAAAGGCTCAAGACCAATCTCAGACGCAGGTTCTTCAAGTCCCTTCTTTTCAGCTGCTTGAAAATCAATCATCACCTGTAAAATTACAGGAAGTCAAAACCAGGATGCTATCAGGGGCTCTATAAGTTGTGTTTATTTGGCGATATTATTGTGAGAATGAAGAAATTTGATCATGTTAAACCACTATCAAAATTTTATTAGCAATGTTTTGTTCATCACTTTTCACCAAGAGTTTGGACGACCAGGCAATTTACCTGAATGGTTGCCAATGCAATTCTGTATAACATGACATCAGTACTATTTTCTCGAACAATCTGTACTTGTTCTCCAAGTATCCGGAACAGATCAACAGCTGCTGGGGTATATAGCTTTCCATCTTCTGTTTTCTTTGGGGGCTGCGCTTTATCAGCCTCCAATATATTCATGTACCATTTCTAAAAAGTAACATGAATAAGAGCATGATATTAGGTACGATAAAAAATAAATCCAAGGAATAATAGTCAAATCAATCAGGTGGCTAAGAATTACCCTTGTTGTAGCTTGCATTCTTTCAACATATGAGTTCATTAGAGGATCCATGGCACCACTTTCAGAACAAACTTGAGACACAGTCTCGTCAACAGCTAGCCCAATCAGAGCCTCTTGATATTCAACAACCCAACTGGTCACCTACCAGATAACCAAAAATTAGGAAATTGTAACACCTAGAAGTTACACCAGATAATGCAGAGCCAAAGACCAAACATTTCCCAAAAAAGGGAAAAGCTTATAAAATAAATATCTGTTACTTCAATCAACAAATGCAATCAACAAGATGATCCCTGTGTTATCTACTAATGCTTATAACAGTCTCTAAACTTTTTTACTTAAAAAAATATAAATTTTCTTGTTTTCTTTGAAAACCTTAAACTGAAACTTCAAAGCAACATTCCAGCAACAAGGAGTTCAACATCACCTAAGATGCATGCATATGAAGCTAATTATATTTAATTTTATCTTAAATTCCAGATTTTGACCAAGATAAGATCAGATCAGTCAAATCTTAATGACCTGATTTTCAACATCGGCCTCGTTATCTTTTCTTTTGTTTTATTTTTCAGCCGCTAGTATTTAAGTCTCTCTTCATGTGTTCTTTTTTGGGAGAATGATAGTGAGGTCCCAGAGACCAAACAAAATACCAGTAAAATCCCTGTGAAAAGAAATAACAACTCATTGAGTAATTTTTACAACATGTAGAGTTGTAAAACACGCTTAACGAGTTGTTATTTCCTTTCGCAGGGACTTTACTGGTATTTTCATTGGTCCTTGGGACCTCACTGTCATTCTCCCTTCTTTTTATTCCCCTTTTGGTTCTTTTCAGAATGTTGCTTTGGGCTCCAATAGATTCTGGAGCTTTCTCCTTTGCTTGCACCTCAGAAGGGCAATCAATAAAATTAGCTTTTCTACAAAATTCTTCAAGCCCAATTATAATAAATTTTCATTTGTAAGAGATGGATTCACATACAATAGTAGGAAAGGCATCACTTTCAGGGTTACAAAAAGAAGTATCCCATTCCCACATTTTTTTCCAATAGGAGACTGGGAAATTTGCAACTGTAAGGGACCAGTAAATTTGAAGTTGTTCTGAGTGGCAAAAAAAGCTCAGCTGGCTCACTTTGGTTGAGAGAATATGATATTCTATGAGATAACAATCAACATCAATGACAGTCCGCTAAAATACCTTTAATATCTCAATGTTTGTTAAATTATTTGCCCTGTCACTGAGCAACCTTAGCATCTGAGTAAATCTCTCTGTGTACAGATTTACCATTAGCTGAAATATTTCATATCTGCCAGACAAGGAAACTGAATGAGAGCAAATTAAACATGTAAATAAAGAAAACATGTAATAAACAATGCGCCCTTAAGTGTAGTAAAATACATAGATTATCCTCATACACAGAACCACGTCTGAGACACACTTATGAGCCATGATAACAGTACACACACACAGATATGTGTACATGTGATCCTCCATGAGCAGCAAATTAATTAAATAAAAAATAGAAAGAACTATAATTATTTTTTTTTAAAAAGCTATGAACAAATAGAAAGCAGAAAATCCGTTGAGATAGAAGATACTATAGCAGGAAACATACCCAAATAATATCTCAAGAGATTTCTCATATTAACAGAAAACCTGTAGAAAAAGAGGGAAAATAATAACACAGTATATTCAGAAAAAGAGCAAACCTTGGAGGAAAGCAGGGGGCTACAAAGTCGTAGACGTTTGCAAGATCCCCTTGAATCTGTATGACTTAAAAAGGTTCCATTAAAAAGGGACATAAATAGGAGATTGGATGATGTAGACGAAGTATCGGAAACCAGTGCCAAATTCTGATTTTCTGTATCAATGATGAAACATTTTTATACAATGTACTACTTAAAATCAAATGGTACACCAACGCAGGGTGTGAATTGAATGATGGATCAAGAGAAGGTTCCAGGTCTTGATGGTTTTAATGTGACCACTGGCATAAAGTTTCATGCATGACTTTAGAACGTATAAGAATGATGTCTTGTGATTACAAGATCATAACCAGGCTCCTTCCTTTGAGATTGGGGGAGGTTGGTGGGATACTATCTGTGAGAATCAAAGAGCTTCAAGATTATGCATTTTAGTACTTTATGTGGTGATGGGCATTGTTAGATTCCTCTGTCATAACAACGGGCTTTTTAACAGCTTACTCTTCCATCAGGATTGTAGGTAATTGTAAAAATCCAATTTCCACCATTATTTTATTGACTGATTACTTTATTAAATCATCTTTGCAACAAACCTTGCCAGTCATAACTTTTATAAGTTATAATGCAGAACTGTTATGAATAGAATCTTGGAATTACCTCATAGAAAAAACTCGGGTGTATTTGCACTATTGAAAAATACAAAGGAATTACATTATTTCCTTACAGATATCGCATGTTAATTTAATATTAACAGTCTCCAAGAGAAAGAACCTGATATCAATCTCATATTTCCAACCACGACATATTAAAGTCTTATGAGGACACATGATAAATGACAACAAAATTTATTAGGCAATGAAATGTCTTTTTAAGATTCACTAGGACGTTGATATGGTACTCCCCCTGGGCCTAAATATAAGACCTATTTATCTAATTTGGGGAGATTAAAGAAGCTAAATAAATTACTTAATTGTAGCATATGTAACATGATCTCTTTGAAATAATTCTTAGTATTATTAGACAATATATCGGTTTATAAGTCAGGTAAATTGGTTTGGAGAAAAATGATAAATATAACAAATAAAATCTTGTAAACAAAAAAGAAGACAAGAGATAAAATAAAAAAAATGTCTTGTATTTAGGATCAAAATTCGCTTCTAAAATAGGTTTTACATTTAAGACCGGAGGGAGTATATGATAATCAGTTTGTGATGGGAAGAAATAGAATAAACTGATAAAGGATAAAAGAAGAAAAAACTCATGCTATTTGGTACACATGGGGAAAAAATTAAAAAGTTATTAAAGCTTCAAAAAATAATGTGTATACCGTTCTAGCTTCCTCTAGAGCCGCTTTCAGGTCCTCAAAGACAAGCTGATTCAAAAATTAGATTGGCAGTGAGTTGCATACAATTGTGTGAATCTAAGAGTTTGTGTATATAAGGACGTGTATGGGAGCATCAGAGCAAGTAGAGCAAAAAATGAGGTACCTCGGTGAGAAGTTTGTTAAACCGCTCCTCTACAGTTTTTCGTATTTGTTCATAGCACTTATCCTTGTAGCCTTTCCCCTGAACCTTTAGCTTTTGCTGTGTTACGTTTTTTATACTGGCAGATTTTCTGTGATTCATCATTAACAACAGAATCTTAGTGGTTTCAAAGTTAAGCTTGCACCTTTTATAGTAAAGATATCATGTTGAGAACTAGACACTCAAAGCCAAAGGATGAGATGACAATTAAATACAATGGTCGTTAACCCCAAAGTTTCTTCAGAAGCCTCATGATCGTTTTGGCAATAATCCCTTTGCACATAAATTAAAAGCTTAAAGATCCCTGAAGCATATTGAAATCAACAATAGATGCTAAAAAAACTTGGTTTTAAGGCAGCACTGATTTGAAAATTAAATGTTGAATGCAACTTTGATGTGCTAATGTTCAGAAAATGATCACAAAAACAAAGAATTCCTCTCGAGGTTAATGTCCAAGGAATAGGACTGGGATTAATGAAGTGAAGGACTTATTCACCGGAGAGAAAAACAAAGAAAGACTTCCAGCAAATCACAAGTAAATGAAATTTAATAAAGAACAGGTGAAAAAACAGAGTTCAATGGCACGGTGTAGGAGAATTCATAATAAAAAATCTACTGAAAATTGAAACTGGAAGAATTCAGATCTAAACAAGGTAAGCTCAGAATTTGAACCAAACAAAAACTGTCACCATGCACTCAAACTTGGATTAAATAATGTAACGGCAAGTTTGGGTTCCTTTATGATCTCCAACAATCCAGTCATCTTCATAAAAGTATGAGCTTCATAGCAGTACAGAGATGCATCCAGGTCTAATGAGCATACTAATCTTACCTTGCTTTTTTTCAATGGGTTCTTAATCCTACTCCAGCCAGGTCATTAGGAAATCTTTGAAGTTGTGTCTGGGATTATATTCATGGTTTGTTGTTAGATGGAGGTGATAGAAGTTTGTAATTTGAATGTTTATAGAATTGGGAATTAGGGTAGAAAAGAAGAGAATCAGAAGAGAAAGAGAGGATTGAAGAAGAAGAAGTAGAAGAGATTAGAGAGAAAAGAACAGAGAGAGAAAGGGAACGATTATACTCCTATTATTCACATTGCAAAAAGCCTGATTACAATAGGCAGGAGCCTCTATTTATAGGCTACATTGACTTAATGACCAAGCTAAGTCTAAAACTAACTAACCCTTCTAATTTCCTAACTAACTGACTTTGCAACAGCAATTAGCCTAACGGCTGTATTTTCAAATTATTATTATGTTTACATATCAATACCCCCCTCTCCAAACATCCTTGCCCTCAAGGATGCTAAACAACAAAATGCTAAACTGAAATCATCTAAAATTCTGCTAAACAGTGCAGACAGCCTTGTAATTTGTAGTCTTGAAATTGGTATCTATTTCCTTCACATTGACCTTTACAGCAGCTGCACACACCCCTTTCGCTTTTCTACTTAGGGAGCAAAACCTTCCAAAGAGCATTACAATCAACTTTCCCCTGAACCAAACTAGCAGCAGTTTGTGTGTAGGAGAGAATAAAAGAATTGAGACCCATATTTGCAGCCCGTGAGGAAAGATATACTCAGTCTGTGCAAGACCCAATTGTAAAGTTATTGGGCTCATGTATGCACTGTCAACTTGAAAGCCCAAGTGCTCATCTGAAATTAAAAAACCCAGGGAATCTGCAAAATATTTCTGACAGGGGAAGAGAACGTTTTCCAGCTGTGACCCACCATTATACTTCAGCAGATTAAACAGAGTGGTATCCAGCTGTGAATTTGACTCTTCCAACTCAACTTTATTCAGCCACGTAACCTTCTGAACATCCCACAAACCTGGGTCCATGCTTCTAGAAACATGCTCATAGGTGTTTTCATTACTTTGCAAAGAGCATTGATAAAATTACTGGAACGGAGCTGGAAATAAAGAAGTCGAACTCTGAGGCAGCAAGAGAACAACGATCATCGGCGTTGAGAGTGAAGGGATGTTGTGTGGCACAACCAGAGAACTTCCAAGAGTGCCCGAAACACACATAGATGTAGAATAGGCAGTGCCTTCAGTTGCGTGAAGAGAGATGCAGGGACATTCTGTTTCTATATCATCCTCTGCTTCTTGTTCTTGAATTATCGGTTCCAGGTCTTCATCATCACCTTCAAGAAGAACTAGGTGCAGTTGCATCTTTTGTCGCTGCGCACACTTGTGATCATGAGAGAACTGTTCATGGCAGAAGAAGCACAAGTTTTTCTCACGATACTCTGCTTCTTCCTCTATCGTGAACGCTTTTACTGGCCGAACAATGATTCTTTGCTGAAAAGTCGATTCTTTTGTCGTCTCGCCTACATCTCGCATGGTTCAGAGTTTGAGTTTTCCGTTGTCATTTGTTTCTTGAACAACCAAAGGTTCTTGTTCCTCTGGTTTTTGTTCGACAGAAGCTGCTTTTGTCTTGGACTTGATGAACAGAGGCGTCTGGTTCTGGCTTTGATCTTCCAAAGCCTTCCTTGCTTTCTCGGCCGTCCTATTGACCCCGATCTCCTGGGTACGTGCGAATAGGCGTGCTTCTTGCAAGTTTCTTGGATTAAACAGCTGCACCGAGACAGCGATTTCCTCCTTTAAAGCACCCACGTAAGCCTCGACCAGGTATGCCTCAGTCAAGTCCAACTTTGCTGTGAACTGATCGAACTTGGTGTTGAATTCAGCCACCGTCCCAGTTTGCCTTAAATGCGTGAAATCAAAAATCGCTTGCAGTCTCTCTTCCATAAGTCTTGAATTTTCTTGGGATCTTGTTTCTACCATTCAGCAGTGAGTGACAAGCCAATAATCCCAGGCCAAGAAACGAATGTTCTGATACCATTGATAGAAGTTTGTAATTTGAATGTTTATAGAATTGGGAATTAGGGTAGAAAAGAAGAGAATCAGAAGAGAAAGAGAGGATTGAAGAAGAAGAAGTAGAAGAGATTAGAGAGAAAAGAACAGAGAGAGAAAGGGAACGATTATACTCCTATTATTCACATTGCAAAAAACCTTATTACAATAGGTAGGAGCCTCTATTTATAGGCTACATTGACTTAATGACCAAGCTAAGTCTAAAACTAACTAACCCTTCTAATTTCCTAACTAACTGACTTTGCAACAACAATTAGCCTAACGGCTGTATTTTCAAATTATTATTATGTTTACATATCAGGAGGTTAAATGCAACACCTATCCTATGAGAGGGTAACTTTCTTCCATTTTACATTACCATGACATATCCTTTCTATGTGTTAGAAAGGTTAGTTAATGATTCATTGACGGTGAGCGAGGGGAAACATCTTCATGATGTTCTAGGTGAGCATGACTAACCATCTAGCATCGATGCTTGTGTGCTTGTGAGCTAGCTGGGAAAAAAATCACTCATTAATTGTCAAGCTAGCTGTTCTTGCCCACTGTTTTTGTTGGTTAGAATTGTGGTCTTATCTGTTGTCTTGAAAAAGCTGAAAAAGTGCACCACACAATTCAAACCCCCTTCTTTTGAGCATCGAAATATAACAATGGGACGATATAATGCATATAATGGTAACTCAATTCTAAATAATGTAAGTCTTTTTATCAGTATGAAAATGTAAGTTACTTGGTAGTTTTTCGTGGATTTGCAATTGATTCCATTGCACCGTTCCCCTCAGCTTCAGCTGCTTCCTCTGCAATCTGTTGATCAAGGATTTCTTGCATCTCAACAACCCTAGAACCGGATTGACAAAGACAAAATAAGATTACGTTAATCTGAAGAGTACAATGATAATCTACCCACATGTTCCCTGCCCACAGATATATAAGGAAATCCAACACTAAAAGCAAAACTATGACTTGAAGGGACGGAAACATTGTTTTGGACCACTTCATAACCCTTAAAAATGTTTTACATGTTCCTCAATTGTCCACGAATTTGTTATCTGTTAATCAGCTTTGAAAGAAATTAAATTGCAGTCTTGTATTCTCCTAGCTTGTGTCTTTATGATCAAATTATGGGAAAGATAAGGAAAGACATGGACTATGCTATCTAGCGCTTCCTAACAATCCATACCAGATCTGGCTTTATCACCTAAGTGTTGGATATCCTTTATTAAGAGTCCTAGTGTTAAGTTTCCTGAGTTGAACAAAGATTTTAACCTTGTAATTTTCATTGTGATGCCAGAGAATTTGCAAACCACCATTTTTCATCTGAAAAAAAGAAGGAACCATTCCTTTGTGCAAAAAAAAGGATGAAAATGCCTGCCACTTTCTTACATATTCAAAACTTGCAAAACATCTTATAGTAACATATAATCTTGCTATATAAATGTATGGCCTGATACAAAGTAGCTTAATCCTATAAATCTCCTTTTGACTCTTCTTGATGTAAAGTTTGATAACAGGCATCAAAGTGTCTTCATGGAAGGCAAGAATTTATTGTACAATCATAAAGTGGATGTGCTAGAATTTTATGAACGAACTGTCAACAATATAATTGAGTCTCAATGGCAACACTGAACTGCACTAAAACACAGTCAAGCCATTAACCAACAATCCAAAAGGGGAAAAAGAAACAGAAAAGTAGAAAGGTAAATGTAACTGTCAGCAAACAACATACCTCATAGCACGAACCAGAGTTTGAGGGCTGCAAAGGGAAAAGGAACAAGAATTATGCATATTATTGCAATCAAAGCACATCGATTTATGTTTGCCAATGTAATGCAGCCAAGTTTGTTGCTGATGAGATAAAAATCAAACGCGCCAAATTGTGATTCCTATATCTTTATTCTCGCACTATGCAACAATAGTTCTCTCCAACATCCTTACCAAGCACACAGCCGCTTCTGGTGTACATTAAAATAGTGATCCTTCTCCATTCACAAAAAAAAAAAAACAGTGGCCCTTCTATTTGGGATGTTTATTATAATAACGACATCTTAATGAAAACATAATTGAAAAAAATGCATTAATATCTCATGATTCTAGACAAAGTTGACAAAACCCTTGAAACTCTCTAGCTTGATCAAGGGCTCACACATAAACATCCCAAATCTATGTAAGTCCTTGAAGATTGGTCAAAAATAAGGTTCTTGAAGGCTTCAACTCAAGCACAAATGACTCAAAGCTGTAACAACCTTGAAATAAATAAAAATTATAATCTGATTTCAAATATCAGAGAGTAATCAATTCATAGAAGTTGAGTTATAGATCAGACACAAAGTTATCGCAAGAAATAATGAAAATTCTGGCAATTATTTAATATTAAAAATGACACAAACCCATCACAAAAAACATCCAAAATAAAAAAGGCACAAACCTTTCGTTAGAAAGATTATAGAAATTGGAAATATGGCCCCATAATGTCTTCTCAAAAGTCTCCCAAGTTCGATCTACATCTTCAAAATATTCTCTGAGACATATGCCAAGATTAAGATGAGAAAAATATATTCCTACGTTGAAAAAATGCAATGACCATGAGGGAAGGTGCAAACCTTAATCTGCCAACCTCTTCCTTGTGAGAACCTGCAGCTGCTAATGCAAACCTCCGCTTCCCATCCAAGGCTGTTAGCCTCTATAACGGTAAAAGATTGTTGTGTTGGTGGGGGGCAAAGAAAAGGAATATAAGATTTCAAAAGCACTTGATGTTAAGCATAATAATTAATCACAGTATTACCTCATATGTATTAACAAGTTCTCTGTCATCACTCAAAGAATCCCGAGCCTCTGCTGCCTCAACAGAGATGGACATCATACCTTCGACATCCTATTGGAAGATAAAGAAGTTGAATAGTTAAAATTATATGAGGAAGGATAAGCTTATCAATGATGTGCTAGATTTGCCAAAACCAGGTTGAAACTACAATTAGTTAAAACCAGGACATATAATCAATAATCTGCTGCTTGATAGCTGTCTCAACTCTTAGCTTATCGTAAAGACCAAATACAGCATTAATGGCTGATACAACCCAAGAAGCATTGCAGTGGAAGTGTGTTATGGGACGGAGTAATGACCCAGTCCCACATCGAGTGGCTTAGGCTGCTTGCTGGGGTATATAAGTGGTGTGGTTCTTCCCCCTTATGAGGCGCCTTTTGAGGGTGGGTTCCCCACTCCGCTTTATACCATAACAGATGGTATCAGAGCTGGCACCGGCCTCTGCCCGGGTGGCTCCGCTGGCTCTCCCAGCGGTGACTTCTGCCCGGCGTGGATGCCGGCTCTTCCGGGGAGGGCCACTGTTATGGGACGGAGTAATGACCCAGTCCCACATCGAGTGGCTTAGGCTGCTTGCTGGGGTATATAAGTGGTGTGGTTCTTCCCCCTTTTGAGGGTGGGTTCCCCACTCCGCTTTATACCATAACAAAGTGCGGGATTGTATCTTCACTTTAACCACGGTACACCAAGAGAAACCAAGCATAAAACTTATGCAGAGCAGTGGAAGAGGAGATTAAGATATCAACTCTCAGGACAATGTAATGATTTGCAATTCAATCATGATAAATGGTTTCATTAACAAGGATAAGAATATAACCTTCAAGGTTGTGTTTAAATTATTTCTTGCATTGCTAAGTAGCTTTATCTGGTCATGGTTTTCAATTAATGTTTGGCATTCCTGACAAAACCTGATTCACACAAAAAAGTACATTATGCTCAAAGTAATCGATATTGCAATGCTAAACAAGCACACCCTAAAAAGTCATAAAATATGTTAGTCCATCTCATTGTTTACATACTTTTCAATAGAGACAAAATTTTCACGAAGCCGGTTTATTGTCTTTTGAGATGAGTTAAGTGATTCCAATCCAGCCTGTGCTTGCTCAACCTGCAGTTAAGAGTATTTAGAGCAAAGAAACAGAAGACATGAGATAAGAGTTCCAGAGTATCAACAGGAAGTGAAGAAGCACATGGTGATGCATATTCAGTGGTATAAATATAATGCCGACACAACAATCTCTAAAGTTCATATAATATATGCCTTCTATTGCTGCAATAGAGGGCATGTGATACATTCCTTTTAAGCACTGGATTTTTGACGTAGTGGAATAAGGTCAGTCAGAATACAAAATTCTGGGTTCTCCATTTTAGAATTCTTCAATAATAATTACCTGCTCTGCAACCATTGTACTAAGCTGTGCATCATTAGCCTGTGAATAAAGCAGAATAGCAACGATCAGAACTAGTAAACCCAAAAATTATGCATTAAATATGGGCAATTCTAATGAATTATGAAAAGAGACAGCATTTTTTTTGTAGTAGTAAATCTCCATGCAGAAAATTTAACCTAAACACCTACAGGCTTTAGAGGCAACATGCTCAATGGAATATCTGATTAGTATCTTCTTATGATCACCAGTCACAAGAATCCCAACAGTGTGGGGACCCATAGCACTGTGCGTTGTGCCTCCTCAAATAGGAAGCCACGAGCTTTCAAGTTTTCTAGTCTCTCTGTAATCAATTCTTTTTTTCTTCTCTATTTTCTAATGTTTATTCAAGTATTATGCCAAGGTCAGAGTATAAACCCAATAGAAAATCCCAAGTTCTCACCCAAGGGGAGCAAAAGGAAAGGTAATGAAGAAAATATGCAAAATTCATTTTCAGCAGAAATGCACACCACGAAATTTCTAAACAAAGAACGGAAGTGAAAATGGTTTTTGAAAATATGCTCCTCCGCTCTCCAACATATTTAATCACTTTGTAAACAACACATTTAGGAGAGAAGCTATAAAAATCGGTTGTTTCCTCCCTTCGGTTGATATCTCCCCCCCTTATTGGGTGTGTTGATTGAATTAGTTATAAAAAAGGAAACAAAAATGTCCGCAGCCTTCATGCATAGAAAACAATGATCACACTCGTTTATGGGTCTCCTCCTTACCCCACAAAAAGAATTCTGCTGCCTCAAGATTTTTACTTCTTTAAACGACATTGCCCCATTCCAATTATTTGAAAAAATGGATAAGAAATAAATTGAACCAAACTATCAGCCATATACCAATGCAAATAAAGTCCATTACCACAGTACACCTTGTTGCATCTAAATTGCATCATTATTGATAAATAAAAAACATGGCTCACAAACGCGTCAAAGACAATAAATTGAATTCAACTAGTACCTGTTGACGTGAAATGTAATCGGCCTTAATAGATGAGATGGACTGCAGAAGCTCAGGAAGCGGCAAAAGCTTTGCCACCTCGCGAACTGCTGCCTCCTTAGCTTCAACTCCAAGATCTTCAACCATCATTTTGTCGTCACTATTCAAAAACCGCCCACGTTGAGGACACGAGAAAATCGAGTTTATAAGCAAAATTCTCCGACAGGCTCAGCACCCGATACGAAAAGAATCCGAGTTCAACTAAAATGGAATCGAATTTAACAAAAATGAACAGAATAGAGGCTTTAAAAGCACGAATTTGGTGTATAACTGGAGCAAAAGTCAGACTTTGGCGGATGTTGAATTTGTAGTTGAATATCTAGGCAAAGAAAGAGGGAAAAAGATCACGCTGAGAATAAGTATGGATTCGAAAAATTATGCTGGCAAGGAAAAAGCTTGTTGTGGGTAACTGATCGGTAGTTTGGCGGGTAACGAGAACGAAGATCCACGACCCTCTTGCACTCTTGGGAGGGTGGGAGAGGATAGGAGAGGGATGAAAAATGCAGTAGGAAAATTATATACAGGGAGAACAGTCACGGTCAGGGTCAGGGTCAGGGTCAGGGTAAACTCGAATGACGTTAAAGGGATCAAAATGTAAGGAATAGACCATTACACCCTTATTTAAAAGAACACGCTAATTGCATTCGCTGTGTGTCCCCTCGTTATCAGATTTTCCCACCAAATGCAGCGATCAACAATTGGGACTGGGGCCTCAGATGCGTCTTGTTTGATGTGGCCACAGCTGCCCTAAATCCTGACCATTGAGCTCATCCAATGAATAGGAAAATCTCACTTATCAAAAAATTCTGACAGTTTATTTATACTCTCATCCTAACCATTCATAATAAAAACCTAATTCCTCCATTTTTCCCTTACTAGGCACAATCTTTGACGCCACCTCTTCAAAAAGGAGAGGAAGCTTGGCCAATAGGAAATTCTGATGGTGGAAACTGTGAAGGAAAAACAAGAAGCACAACCAAACATTAATTTTGTTTGATCAATTTGGTCAAAAAAGAGTGAGTAAAATCGACTTGTTTTAGAATCTCTCCATCTTTTGAGAGTCATATTTTGTTTGGTCAGAGAGTCCCTGTTTTTTAGTTTTTCTAGCTCTATTGTATCAAGAATTTTCCTCCTTCGGTTTTTGAGATGAATGTCATATTTTTCTTTTGATAAATAAGATCACTTATCAAAAGAAATGACAGCGATGGTATCTGCTTTTTCTTTTTTGGGCAAAAATTGATCCCATCCATTCCAAAAGTCTGTAGCAGTAGGCTTATTCAATTCAATAATACTAAAGACTAAAAATTGAAAATGATGGCAATTGGTCGAAATTCAAGGAACCATGGAAGTGAAAATTACATGCTAAGTACATGATATAAGGAAATTGAAATATTCCAAACCACACAATTATTTCTCTAATGCACTTTGATGAGCATCATTGTAGATTGTCAGTATTAGTCGTGTGGGTATTGGTTTAACACTTGAATTTCCCTTCTATCTTATATGCAGAAAATGTGAAACTTCAATGAAGAATCTTGTTTATTATGCAAAACTTTACTTTAGGATATCATAATCAAAATGTAAATTATGCAGGAAGAAGGCCCACTGAGAATACATGTTAATGAATACCCCAACTTCATTTTCACTTTGTTTCCCTTTACAATTACTGAGAATACAATGTCAATCTATGTAATCTATAGCATTAGTCAAAATGCAATGTCAAAAGAGTTGTTTTGAGCATTTCATATGTTGATGACTATTTGTGGTTGGATTGCTAGAATCATTGCAGCATCAAAAGAGGTGGTTGAACCAAAAAGACCTGTTGAGGAATAATGAACCAAAATGACTTAACTAAAATAGGAAGCTGAATCAAAATGAATCTGAAGGTGGAGGAGCCGACAAAATGGTGCTGGATGGAGAACCTGCTACAAAGAGAATATAGTGAAATAAATTTCATGTATCTTGAAGAAGTCTATAGCATCGAGTAGTGTACTATGATGATGAAAGTTGAAGTGTAAAAATTTAATTGTAATATATGTGAAATATTTGAATAAAAATTCTGTTTTATTTATGGCAAATGCTATCAAGAAATTAAGTTTTGCTCCTATCCAAATCAATCAACAAACAGTCTTCTGATAAACAACACCACCAAGTAACTCTAAACTTTCAGCTTAAATCAGTTTTGAGTCGTGCATCAGTTTTAAAAATTTACAAATATACATGTGTTCACACACACAAGTGTATGTGTATTCAAGTGGAAAATCAATCTTCAACTAGAACTTTTTTATCAGAAACTTCAATAAAGAACACTTTAACCCCATAAGACAGGTTACCAATTATAAGAAACAAAATACCACACAGCAATTATCAGAAAATTCAAGTATACATATTCTAATATACCTAGTGATCCGAGAGATTTGATTTCTCTATTTCTTTTTGGCTTTTGTGTGGCTGAGTTGGATGCATCTTGTGCCACTTGAGCATCCTGTGAAAAAATGATTAGAATGTGAACAAATTTAAAAGTGCAATGACAATAAAAAATGATTAGCATTGACTAAACTCAAGATGAAAATAAAGAATTTGTCTTTACCTTGTGTATGTACTTAGATTGAACTTTTCTCTTTTTGTTAGGTTGTTTATCAACCCAAGGTATATATCGCCTTTTGTGCTTCTTGCCATCTTTATGCTTAAAAATAGTAGTGATAGCACACTTAGTACACATTTTGGAGGATGTTTCATCTTCAACAGATTCACGCATGGCAAGAATGTCACTAACTTTCTTGTTGAGTTCTATGATCGTTTGTTGCACAATATCAAAAGTCTCTTGACATTTTGAAGCCTCCAATACCAATCTCACAAACATTGGACATAATTGTCTGTAACGCATTAAACTTTCCAACTTAGGATCAACATTAATCTCATTACCCAGTATATCCTGAACAACTTCACATCTTGCTTCCCTTGTCCACCTTTTTATGATATATTGTTTTGGGAGTTCATCTACTTCTAAGTGCGTATATATCCTCAATGCATGGCAAAATATTACTCGATATTGCTCAAACTTCATGCAACTACAATTGGTGGAACCATTAGTAGTATCATAAGTTACTCTCCACTCTCCTGATCTAGTAATCATTCTTATCACGTAGTTCTTTACATCACCTAACTCATCTCTTTCTTTTATACGACAAGCACAACTATAATCCCATTCACATTGGAAGACATAAAATATATCAGAAGTGTATATTTGAGAAACTTGTTGGAGCATAGGAGCACTTCGCACAATCAATCTAGGCAACTTCTCACGTGTAGTAAAGTCATGTTGCAACTACCAACAAGTGTCGGGGTGCAGTGGTAAGGCATCTGACACTCCCCCAGGCGGACGGAGTTCGAATCTGGGAGAAGCACTTGTCGAGAGGGGGAACCCACCATTGGTGCAAAGCACCTTATGGGGGTGTGCCTTAAAAATATCCCCCGCTCCGGATTAGTCGGTTGCCCCGGGTTACCTGGTCCAGTGTTAGAAGGCCAGGGACTCAAGAAAAGGCGCCAGATACCGGGGGGAGTCCGGGTTAGGCGGCCAAAGGCCCTATCTGCCTGTTGTCGCAAAAAAAAGTCATGTTGCAACTCAGCATATCACTTATCACTGACTACCAACTCAAAGAGCTTGAAGAATCTATTGATGTCAAGTCCAGGATTCATACAATCCTTCAAAGATGAATTGATACTTTCACTTAGTTGAGTGCTTCGCATACCAATTGTGAAAGCATGTTTCATATATCAAGCAGCCCATTTTTCTTTTATCTTGTATATTGAGGATAACCAAGAGTTTTCTTCCAAACTGTAAGTTGACAATAGCTTCCCCCAAGCATCCTCAAACTCAGATTCTTCATCATAATTGTACAAGCACTTGTTAAGATCCTTGATAAAATGTGATCCATCTTTCATTAAGTTCCCTAAATGTTTTATGCCATTTTTGTACAAATGGAATATACACAACCCATGTTTAACCTCAGGCATGACTTCTTGTAGTGCTCTAGCGATTGCTTGATCTTGATCAGTGAAAAAAGTATATGGTCGCTTCTGCCTGTGAGCCTGTGAGAAAGTTTCAAAAAGCCATTTAAATGAATCTATTGTCTCATCATATAATAATGCAGCACCGAATATTACCCCTAATCTATAATGGTTGAAGCCTAAAAAAATAGCAAGATGTTTGTTTTGACGATTTGTGCAATAGGTAGTATCAAATGAAATAACATCACCAAAATAAGCATAGTCTATTAGCATTTGTGGATCTGCCCAAAACACATTTGTGAGTTGCTCATCAAAATCCATCTGATAAGCATGAAAAAAAGATGGATTCCCTGCCAATTGTTGTTGAAAATATTGTAATAAGCATTCAACTTCTCCATACTCTATCTCTCGTTGCCTTCTACAGTTTAAATAACTTTTGACATCATCTCTTGTGAACCCCAAATTGACTCTACCTCCAACTTGCCTACTCATCAAATTAAATACATCTTTTTGTTTAAGCCTGGCATCATTTGCTGTTTCTATTTCAGGACCTTGACTTTCACTTACCTTGCGTTGAGATCGTAAAAGAAGCATAGATTCTTTAGAATGCAAAGGGTGATTATGTTCACCAATAAATTTGGTTACTCTCCACTTCCATTCATAGGTTTCACTGTCATTTTTGCTTTACAATCTGTTCTAGTCTTTGCTCGAGGATATTTTGTTTTGAAATCTCTCTTGTCTGGTGCTTGCACTCCTTGCTTACTACAAGCATATCTATAATAGGTAATGATATTCTTATCCCTCTTGCTATAGGTGAAACTGTGCTTTTTAACATTGAAACCCATTCTAGCTCCATAATTGGTCCAAAATTGATGTGCATCATCTAAACTTTCAAATTCAAGACCTATTCTTGGAGTGAACTCAATATCCATCTAATTAAATCTACATAAACATAAAAAATTACAGTTAACTCAACATTAAAACTCATATTCCACTACCTTTCAAAATGAAAAATTGCACATAAGTGATTCTTGCTCATATTGTATCACCAATATATTCTTTTCTTTTTTATTTTTGCCACCTTTGTTTCTTATTATGTCCAGAATAGGTAAAAATCAGAACCTTTGTTACAATATTAAAAAGAATGTGTAGCATCAAAACAAGATCACAAACACTTAGTTTGCTGCATATATTATAACAAAAACGTATCTTTGCACCTTTTTTCTCTTTAAAGTGAACACTTTTGCACCTTTCTTGCCACTTTACTGCACGTAACAAATAAAACGAGTTTTTACAGGGAAGTAGAGTTTATAGGGAAACAGAAAGAACAAAACAAGTTTTTATAGGGAAGATGAAATAAAGAATATGTTTTGAATAAAAAATACAATAAACACCATTTTTTTTCTAACAACGAATATAAAAAAAGAGCCAATAAACCCAAATATCCCCAAAGTTTTTGTCCCCATTTGACATTCTCCATCAAAACTTTAAAAGATTGGTTTTTTACCATAATACAACCTATTTGAATAATTTTTTCACTAATAGAGATCAAGAAAGCTATAAAAAGCATGACTTAAGCCTCAGACTTACCTTACCAAGTTTTCTCGCGCATTCTTCAAAGACCCATTGAAAGCTTCTGCGATTTGTGTAGCGATGATGTTGATTAAAATAAAAATGGCAGACGGCTATGATTGAGTGTGTTAATGTGCGGTCAAGATGTGCTCCATTAATACGACGTAGTTCTGATAAGTGACATTTTCTTACCCATTGGATGAGCTCAACGGCCAGGATTTGGGGCAGCTGTGGGCACATTAGACAAGGTGCATCTGAGGCCCTAGTCCCCTCAACAATTTTTGAAACTATACTCATATCGAGTCAAATCTTAACTAGAAGCATAACTCTGTGCTTAGATAAATACTAATATAATGTAAAGGTAGTATCTCTTTTGGGATTGAATTTTGTTTTCGGCAATATTTATGCCTTCACGTATCCTTCTATTATTGGAAACATTCTTTGAAACATCTCCGAGCACTAAATATAGGCATCTCTTACAGTTGGAATTTAAAAATTGGTTCATCATATTGTGAAGAATTAGTCCCTTTCGCTAAACTCAATCCTTATTGGTATAAAAAAAAGTTTAGGTGAGTTGGATCTCAAGGGTTCACCAAGGCTAAAGCTTGCCTCTGAGCTCTAAGACCCTGTTTGGTATGAGGCACTGAATTTTGATGGACTGGAACTGGGATTGGGATTGGGACTTGATACTAGGATTGATACTTTAAAAATATGTTTGATATAAAGTAATAGTTGGGGGGAATAATTTCATTTATCTTATTTAATAAATAGCCACTAATAATGAAAAGACCGAAATACCCATACCCTAAATAACTCCCTTTTCCTCTCTTTT
The DNA here is from genome assembly GCA_963242795.1 of Inga leiocalycina. Lineage (NCBI taxonomy): Eukaryota > Viridiplantae > Streptophyta > Magnoliopsida > Fabales > Fabaceae > Inga > Inga leiocalycina. The sequence goes on along the minus strand of OY725320.1, from coordinate 90,910,116 downwards.
TTTTGCACAACTCCCTTTTCCTCTTTCAACTCCCGACGGTTTGGATAGAATTTCCCTAATGGTTGCAAAGCTCACCGGTGGTGCAATATTGACGATTTAGGGCCCGAAAACTCACACAGGCGATTGAGGAGGTAGTCGAGCTTGCGAGTAGAAGAGATTGAGGAATTAGAGGAGATTAGCGAAGAAGAGTTCAGATCGATGGTTAATGGGAGAGTACTAATTCGGCAAAGCATCCATGGGTTTAGAACCAAAACAATACCTTATACGTACTAATTTCATTATAAGTGTCTTGGTTTCATCTTTCCTTATGTACGAGATGTTCTTCTCAAATGCAGTCCTTGGATTATACCCTGGCCTGATGTACCATTTAATTTTAATAGGATGGTGTTCCAGAGTGGTGTATTGGTTTCCAAAAAGTGCAGGAAGGAGTTTCAATTCTGGGAGTCCCAATTTTTGTGATTCAAATATGAGATTCAAAGTTTCAATCTTTCTTGCCTATTGAAAAACTTAATTGGGTTGCTGATGTTTTTATTTATTATCGGTGAGAGAGATGAACACCATGAGAGCGATGATGAAAGATGAGATAAAGTGATGAGATATAATTTAGGGCAAAATTGATAAAGGGTATTTTTGTCAAGAAAATATTATAAATAGTGATATTTTGTCTCTAAAATTTGCAATCCCAGAATTGAAAACGCAATATTAGGGAGGATGTGGCTTTGCAACAATCCTACTTTCGTAGTACTCCTAATCCCTAGTTATCCGTAGTCCCTCAAACCAATCACTATATTTTGGCCCAATTCTTAATCCAATCCCAATCCCTACCCCTCAGTGCCTCATACCAAACAAGGCCTAAGAGCGCTAACAAATGTACTTACCAATCGCCCATCAATAAGATTCTCACATTGATGGAATTTGAATCCACAACTTTATATTATGAACCAACCCCCTACAACTGGATGAACCTTTGTTGGTAGTAATTACATATTTTAATAGAACCAAAAATATTCCTTTCGGTCTACAATACAAGTCACTTCTAAAAAATGGATTGGCCCACAGTACAAGTCATTTGGGGAGCAATTAATGTTTTTATTAGTTTTAACCCTATAATTGAAGTTTGAATATGTTAGAGGGAGGATACAACAATGTGATGTGGTTGATTCAAATACGTTTTCATACAATTGTATGCTTGTATCTCCTTCAAAATTTTCTACCTTTTACCTTGACTTTATTTTTTCAAATTTATGAGACTTGCATGTAAAAAAACGTCTCTTATTTGGGATTATAAGTACATTTTCCCATATTAAACCGCGCAGCAATCACCCTATCCAAGTGGCTTCTTTATTGGCCTTTGTCACTTTAATTTTGTTTTTAACTGGGTCTCAATTTAAACCTTTTCCTTTTTTTGGTCGAAGTCTCAATTTAAACCTTTTGCCTCTCTATTTTTTGCCTCGATTTAATTGGGCCTCAATTATTCAAAGTCGCATAATATTTCTTCTTTATTGGGCTTTGCCAATAGTTTTTTTTCCCTGCCTCAATTGGGCGTCGATCCACATTCACGGATGGGGATTGGGGACACAAAATTAAAACAGTTTTAGGACTTTTTGCACAAAAAGCTTTTGAGTCAACAAGTATTGGTGCTCCCAAAAGTTCATATTCATGTGATGTCTTGATTAGATTATATGAAACTCGCTGTAGGTGTAGGCATTTGAATATGTCTTTTTTTATTCTGTTCATTCATATTTTTCTAAGAGCATACAATATTAAGAGAGAATGTGAATTTCATAAAGACTTTGAAATTTTCTAAATTTAAATAAATATTTTTACATTCAAGTTCAAACTCTTATAATGAATCATAATGCAAAAATAATCCAAATAAATTAGAACCAAATTAGGAATATAAAAAATAATCATCAATAAATTATATTTATTGATTAATTGATCCAAACGGAATCACTTAGTGTCACCAAACTAAAGCCCCTAGTATTTATTATGTTTTTCATAAAAAAATTAGATAATAATTGTCAATAAATTTTTTTTATTGATTAATATGGAGATAAACAATTCAATTATTGAGGAATATAAACAAATAAATTAGAAAATAATCATAAATAAATTATATTTATTCATTAATGGGTCCAAACTAAATTGCCTAGTATTTATAATTTTTTTGGCAAAAAAATATAAAATTTTAAATTATGATAATTCCTTAATTTATTGAGATAAAACAAAATTCAATTATGAAACAAAATAAAAATAAAACGGTTATACTTAACAGAATTAACGATGTTACTTAAAACAAAGCAAAATTTAACAGTGTTTGATCCACATTCATGGAGGTGGATGGAAGAATTAAACAAAATTAGGACTTTAAGCACAACAAGCTTTTGAATTAATTAACCACTAACTCCGAACTGGATACCGATAAAAAAAAAGACTAGAAGTTGTACCCAAAAAAAGTTATATTAAATGTCGTCCTTTTGTTTCACTTAATTTTCTTAAGTTGTACCCATCTGGCCAAAAAAAAAAAAAGTTATATTAAGTGTCGTCCTTCTGTTTCACTTAATTTTCTTAAAGAAAAATTGAATTATTTATAACTTATGAACAATGTAAATATTTAATAACTTGAAATGAAAACTACTTTTTTTTTTCTGGACAAATCAAAACCGAGTTTTATAATATTTATCTCGGAGTAATTAAGTCAATTTTTTTAAATTGTTTATCATTGAAGGTTTGGATGAGGCGTCTACGAGTTAAAAAGCTAAAGCAATATGTGTTAGTACAATATGTACTCGCTACTTACACAGATTGTACTATTAAAACATGCTACTATAAGGGAAACTCAAATCTGCTGATCATTATTAAGAGCCCATAAAGTGTTCCATTCTGATTAATCCTTCTCAAATTCTGTCTCGTGGATTCTTCTTTCTGTGCCTCTTCTTGCTTAAGTTTGCTTGATTACTTGTATTATAATTGAGTCATTATATTCCTCATGGAACAAGCTGGCTTCGCTTTTGAACCAAGTTGGTCGAGAATTTGTGGAAACTGCCAAGGCTTTAATTTTTTTGGGTAAGTTGGCACCTTGTTGTCCTTTCTCGTATTCGTTTATTTTCAATTTTTCTATGAAAATGAACTGTTTCTCATAAAATGGGATTTTACCAGAAGCTCATAGTTTTATCTATATATATTAGGAGCTAAAAACTTTGCGAGCCTTCCCTTTGGAGGGTTTTGGATTTTTGGGTCAGAAACTGATCTTATATGAGGATGGAAATTAAAAGTGGATCATTATATTATCTTTTGCTCAAAAAAAGAAAAGAAAAGTGGATTATCTAAAATAAGTGAGGTTAATTAAAATAGAGAGTTGGTTGGATAATGCCATGAGGATAGAACAAGGTGTCGGTGTAATATAAAAATGTAGAATCGGAGACAGAGCTGTACTTCACCTCTGTAAAACTTAATTATAGGAGTGGAGTGGAATCTAGCTACTGTTTTACTTTCTTCTCTCTTTACTTTTTTTTAATACTTTCAACCAGCATTTAGATTCGTGGCTCATCATTTCAATATATATGTCCCGGTATTTAACTTTGGAGTTCATGGCATTCCCTTCTAGTACAAATATCTCTTCTAAAACTCGAACTCGAGATTTAAAAAGATTTAGTAAGTTTTACATTATTAGAACAACTTTAATATTCCTTCTCTTTTCTACTTCCAAAAGAATTATTATCACTACTACAAAAAGGGGTTTTAACGTCCCAAATTTAGTACTTTTAACGTAAAAAAATGGGGGACGTATATGTTGGGGGCGTAGTATGTTGTAAGAAAAGACGTCCCAAATGACAATTTGGGATGTCTAAAGTCCCCGTCTGGGAGGACTTTAGACGTCCCAAATTGTCATTTGGGACGTCTAAAGTCCTCCAGAGGGGGACTTTAGACGTCCCAAATCTTAATTTGGGACGTCTGAAGTCCCCTGTGGTTGATTTTAGACGTCCCAATTCTTAATTTGAGACGTTAAAGGGTTAGGTTTTTTTATACCATTATTTACATTCTGTATTACCCAGCGAATTCAAACTGCAGAAACAGAATAGAAGATGGATTCATAAATCACAATGTCCGTTACAAAATGGTAAGGACATCCAGCACTACAATCTTTACTATATATACATACAATAACAACTCATACAACCTACTACTATATATATATCAACAATAACAACCAGAAAGTGTCAAAACGCTGTCATCACACAACTACAAACTGATATAAATAAAAAGTTTACTGCTCTATATGTTGAAGAAGATGTCCAGCCAAAAGATCTCTGATCAAATCAAGGTCTTCACGTAGGTAGGCATCTTCATTATCAAAAATCTGAAAATTAGAAAATAAGCTTTGATGAAATGAATCAAGCAAATGAATTAATTAGCATTTCGATTAGAACATCAAAAATATTATCATTTGAAAATGAAGAAGCGATTACCTTTTCAAAATCGCTAGTAATTCCACTTTGAGTGATGTTATACATATAAAGTATAATATAATATCCGCATTCAGTGTTGCCAGGTTGCCGATGGCACTTTAAATCAAAGGCATACAATTGATTGTTAAAATCAATAAAGGTATGTCTAAAAGGACCGTCAATGAAACAATTAGACATCCCAAAAATTTCAAGCAACCCTATCTCTCCACTACACGAATAATAATCATACTACTTACTATATTATTATATTAAGGAAACTACATTAATAATCTTACCAATCTGTTTAATTGTTGTTAATTTCATCAAAATCACTCAAAAGCTCCATTTATTTATAATAATATATATACATTGCTTTTAAATTACATGGAATGACTGTGTATGAAAAAAAATAATTAAAACCATGAATAGTAGCTTATTTTAAGTTCTATGCAAAACATGAGTCCATATAATATTTTTCTATATAAAACAGAATAATTGTTTTCCCAAAGATGACAAACGAAGACATGAAGATAGAACATATACATATATGTAGTTGTAGTTTTGTTATAAAATCCTCAAAAAAAGGGTGATTTGATTAAAATTAAAATAACCCCTACTCATTCTATTTAGGTCATGTTAAGTCATGAGACAATAATCATTAATATATCACACTATTATAAAGTTTATAAAAAACCATACTATTGATTCATCTAAAAATGTTTCGTTTGCAGTACACCAAGAAAAATACCATGTTAACTTTTGTGAATGAGAAAGACTTGAAGAAGCATCGTTAAAAAAAAAGTAAAAAGTAATGCAGTGGTAGAGTTCCCTGATAAATCACAATTTTAATATATTTTATCTCACCTTATTCATTTATTTTGGAGATTATTTTAGGCTAATTTGGACTTATTAGATAATATTTGGATTATTAGCTAATTATAGGAAATAATATAAATTTGAATGGATTATGATATTATTGAACTTAAATTGATAATATTTTAATTGTTATATTATGATTGGAAAATATTTCCAATTATATGATAAATCATGATTTTATTATATCTTGCAGGATAAGGAAAAGTAGATTGAAAGATCCTACGGTGCAGAAATTTTCTGGAAAGCTAAAAGAATATCCAACGGTTGAATTTTATTTGGGCTTTTTAAATTTTAATGGGCTCAAGTTGATACCCAAAAACCTCTCTTCTCGTCCCTTTTAATTACCCTAGCCGTCACATATGCGGGGGGATGAAAAACGAAGAGACGGACTGCCGCTGGAGAAAGGAGGCCGAGACACAGCAGCTGGACACGCAGACAAACACTCGAATTGCTGCTGGATGTTCTTCTCCATTAACCATCAATTCACCATTCCTTTACTCCATTCACGGATTGTCCACGCGGGTCCCACGGCACCAATCAACATCAATTAATATTTCACAAAGCAATTTACATGGCTGTGACGTGCTGCTTGGGGCGTGAAGGAGAAAGGATTTCCATGAAAGCTTAAGTCTCTTGGGAGGCAATTTGGAAGGAACATGGAGAAAGCTAAAGCCTAGAAGCTTACACTTGAAGACCATAAGAGAGTGTCTTTCTTTTATCTCTTTGATTCAAGACTTAAGATTATTTAGTTTTAAATGATTTTTAAGTTGTAATAATTGAGAACAATCTGGTTTTAGATTGTAGACTTATTTTTGATTTGGATTAAATTGATATTTTGGATTTACTTTGTTCTTAAATGATTATTGGGATTTTTGTTTGCAAACCTTTGATTGTCAATTAGATTATTAATCGAGTTTTCATTATTAATTTAATTGTCAATTTGAGTTTAATCTCTTGATTGTTTAATTAGGGTGATTAGTTGTCGAATTGTTTAATTAGGCAATTGTGAACCAAAACTATCTTAAACAATTTTGATTGGTTTTTAATAGATTTAATTAACCACCATTTTTTCATTATGAGTTTTCTAGTGGATTAGGTGTTATCGAGCTTGAGGGTTTCCCATGTCTTGATTAGGTGATTAAGTTTATTAATTTCAACTTTTCATGAACCTCCCTTTAGTCTAATAAATTGAATGGCTAAAAAAGCTAAATCCATGTGAATCCTGAGTTGTCCCCTTCACCATCATAACTAAACTAACCTTTGTTGACTTTCTTAGATATTAGTTTATTTCTTTTCCTTAGGATTTTAATTTCCCTCTTATAAGAAAAACCCCAAAAATTTCATGTTCATTATTTAGGTTAGTTTCATTCTCATATAGGTTTTAGAGTCTTTTACATTTTGCATTTAGGTAGTGGAGTCTTGCATTTTAGTTAGGTTCATTCCATTGCATTTTTTTTATCACCTAAATTCTATTCTAAAGAAAACCCACATATTGCTCCTTGGGAGAATGACCTAGGTTGCCACTATATTGCATTAGTAGGTTGTCCTAGTTATTAATTGATTGCTTTAGCGACAGAAGCACGCATCAATTTTGGCGCCGTTGCCGGGGAGCAATGGTTAGTCTCTAGATTTGAGTCTTTAGGTGATTTCTTAGGTAGTTGTTATTTGCATTACTTGATTTTTTTTTAAAAAAAAAGGAAAAAAAAATTGAATAGATCCTATTATGGCTTGGAATGCTTCACCTTATGGAAATCTTTCTTACACTCCTATGCCTTATCATTATGACTATGATGTTGAGCAGATATATGATGCATATTCAAATGTCAATAATCTGGGATGTCATGATTACTCAAATCATGGATATGTCAATCAAGCTTTACTAAGTCAAGAAGAGGAGTCAAGATTAGAAAGCAAGATGGATGCTATGATGGAAATCTTGATGCAACAACAACAAGAAATTCAAACTCTACAAACTCAGATTGGGCAATCGTCCAATGCAATTAACAATCTGAAGAGAAAAGAATTGGAAGTTTGGAGTAAATTTCCATGTGGTAATATACTTTTACCTTCTAATGATGTACTCCCTTTTTCTTCTACCACTTCAAATGATGGGATAATTGATACATTAACTGAATATCCATGCACTAATGTGGTTTTTGAATTGACTTGTTCCATTGATTTAAATCATGTTGAATCTTGTGACTCATGCATTAATGCTTATTCCCATGCCTCTAGTCCTATGAATTCTATTGATTCTGATAATGAGGTTGATGAAGAGATTATTGTTGAACCCTCTGACACTATTGATTTTAAAGATACCCTGCTTGAAACTAATCATGATGATGCTTTAAATGATGAAAATAATATCCCTATTGATGCTATTGCTACTAATAAAGCTCTTGACATGACTATAGTTAATGGGGATACTATTAAGGATAAGTGTGGGGGAAGCCTTGATTTGGATGTGCATTTAGATAGTAAGAGCATAATGCATCATGATGTTTCACATGTGGAATTTGTCTTGAGTAATGATTTGAACAATTATGGTGAGACCATTTTGAGTGATCACTTGATTCATCCTTTAGAGAACTTGACTCTTACTGAGGAGAGTCATATTGATTTTGTGGGTTGTTCAAAATATTTCACTACTACAAATTAGACATTTAACGACCCTAAAGGACGTCCCTTTTTAAATTAGGGACGCCCAAAGTTCAATATTTAGCGGGAAACATTGGCGCTGGTTGAATTTTTTTTTTAAAAAAAAATTGAACCACTTTAGACGTCCCCAGTCTGACTGGGGACTTCTAAAGTGGCACTTTAGAAGTCCCCAGTCTGACTGGGGACTTCTAAAGTGCCACTTTAGATGTCCCCAGTCTGACTGGGGACGTCTAAAGTAGTTCAAATTTTTTTTTAAAAAATTCAACCAGCGCCAATGTTTCCAAAAAAAAATTTGAATTACTTTAGACGTCCCCAGTCTGACTGGGGACGTCTAAAGTGGTTCAAATTTTTTTTTTTTTGGAATTCAACTAGCGCCAATGTTTCCAAAAAAAAAAATTTGAATCACTTTAGACGTCCCCATTTTGACTGGGGACGCGGAAAAGCCTGTCAGACACCCATCCCATCAGCAGCAGGCCAGCAGCTTTATTTTCCTTCCCCAAGCTTCATTCCGTCTTCCCTTGTGAGCTTCGTTCCAAGCTGTCTTCCTCTTTCCCCTTTCCCTTACTTCCTTTCCTGTCTTCCTTCCTTTCCTGTCTTCCTTCCTCTTTCTCAGTTCGTTGGTGCAACTCCCTTTCCCGTGCTTCCTTCCCTATCTGCCTTCCTCTTTCTCATAATCATATTTCTATTTTTCCATCTCTCTTCTTTGACGAGAGCACCATCGTTTGTGTCTCCCTTTCATAACTTTCATCTTCCTAGCTGGTGGCACCGTGAGTCATCTCCATTTCCGTCATCCACAGGTTTGTCTCTCACTCCCACAACTTTGGATACAAATGATTGAACAAATGCTTGTAACTATTAATTTAAATTAGATTATGAAACTGGAAAAACAGAGTAACTTGTATATGCATACTTTTAATCTACTTCTAATTTGCTTGATTTGGAAATGGACTGTCATTATTGCATACTTGTTCTTTTCGTCAGCAGACTTCAACACGGTGATGTATATATATATATAGATATGAGTTAAAAAAATGACAATGATACTTAGGAATGAATTTGGTTTGGCTTAGGTTAGTCTAGTTTAACCAGCGCCAATATGTTTATTAGATTGTTGTGTTGCGTTGTTATATAAAATGACAATGATACTTAGAGTTGTGTTGTTGTACATACTATTAGATTGTTGGATAACATGTTTATTAGATAGTGCTGAACTGCTGTTGTTTCCATTCTGGTCTATGCAATATTTCTTCTATCCAATTTCTGCAGTTTAAATTTGCCGGACAGTGATATATATATAAAAGGCCATAAAAAAAACTTTAGATGTCCCCAGTGCAAACTGGGGACTTCTAAAGTATTTCTGAACCACTTTAGACGTCCCCAGTTTGCACTGGGGACTTCTAAAGTCCTGACTTTAGACGTCCCCAGTGCAAAGTGGGGACGTCTAAAGTGGTTCTGAACCACTTTAGACGTCCCCACTTTGCACTGGGGACGTCTAAAGTCTGACCAAAAGACGTCCCCTATTTTAGGGACGTTATTGACAGTTTTTTCTACGACGCTCAGATAGACGTTCCTATGTTTTCAGTCGTTAAAAAGCCCAAAAAAAGGACGTTAAAAGCGTTTTTTGTAGTAGTGTTTGGAAGTTCCACCACTTTCTATTGATCAATTTCTCTTGGGATCTTCCCTTATTCTTGATAAGTTCCTTTTTATTAAGCATATCCATATGGAACAAGGTACTGCTTGGTGGTATGATTTTGTGCAGGTACATGGATTGCTTCCTCCCATCCAGACACCTTCTATGCTTGAGTTGAAGTGTTATATGAGGATCTTAAAGAAGGAGATATTTGCTGAACATCGGAAGCGAACACCACTAGTGCTTTCATGTGACTTACAACCAGACAAAGGAGAGGAGCCATATATGCTACTTCAATTTGGTCTTCAATCTTTTGATAGTCTGGCCATACTCCTTCCTTACTCTTTTATTTGCATTGCTTGTTTTTGTTTGTTAGATCTATCTTTTGCATTGAGGACAATGCAAGATTTAAGTGTGACGGAGGGATTTTGCTCCTACTCTTGGTTCTTGTTCTTTGTTTTTAAAATGAGAAAAAGAAAAATATTTTGGACTTTACTTTGGTTTTTGTTCCTTGTTTTCAAGAAAAGAAAGAAAAATTTTTGGAGAAAAAATTGCAAGTTTTAAGTAACTTCAGTATTATGCATTCTTGATTTGAAAAGTAATTGATCATAGACTAAGTGGCAATGGATTTGACTTAGGTGAATTTAGGCTAGCAATCATATAGACTGACTATTAGCAGATCCAAACATGCTTATACTCATTTAAAAATAAGCACTTATTATTTAAGTTGAGATAAAATTCCTCTCATATACTTACTTTATATACTGTAAATCACAATTTATAAGCATTTATTGCTAAAAAATAAGCTATACCAAACGAGCACTAATTCTATTTATAAGTTATATCATTTTTTTTAATGAATTTATATAATTTTACCTTTCATTTGTTATTTTGTTGACTTTTTTTTTTTTCATATGGTATATTGTAAATTAAATAGGGATAAAGTTAAAAATTTGTTAACTTTTAATGCAAGAGTTAATGAAGTTCAATGTGAAAGATGCTAAAAGTGACTTATAAATAAGACCAAAGGAGTATCAAGAAATGTATTAAATTGATCAAAATTTTGAAATTTACCCTTAATAAAAAACTTTTCTCTATATTTACAAATTATTTTCATATCATTCTCTTCTCTCTCTTTTCAATGAGAATTAAATGAAGGTAAAATTGAAAAACTATAAATTAAATGTCTACAAGTGACGACTTGTGACAAGGACAAAAATTTTCCCTTCAATAAGAGGCATATGAGTAACAAGGACAAGAGTAGTGTTACTATTTTTTTTTTTTTTGAATACAAAGGCAAGCATAGCTTGAAAAGATAACAAGACTTAAGGGACAAGTCCTAAGGAATGTTCATGAGGTATATCCCCGCATTCCAAGGAAAAAAGGTGAAAGCATTCCATAGGGGAAAAGCCTATCTCCATGTAGTCCTGGCTGATCAAATGAGCCGTTCGCGCCAAAAAGTCAGCACAACGAGTACATTCCCTATGTGTATGGGAAATCTCTAAAATAGTAGTGTTACTATTTTAAAAAGGAAATTTCCGACACAAGGGTCTTGTTTTATTAGCTGGGCACCATATTCCACACATGCATGTGCAGTTTCAAGTTTCAAAATTTTTCTTCCAGCTTGTTGTTACCTGTCTCATTCATTGATTGAAGCAACGAATATTATAGGATATATGTTACTTCATGATCCAACATTCAATCTCTTCCTCCGTGTTTAACTAACGGTCAATCAAGTTTTATAACTAATTCGAGCGATCAATTTGAGTAATGAGTGATTTAAAAGAATAATATAAAGAGAATGCACTAAAAATTACAATTAATAGGCATTCAAAATCCAAGTGATTTAATTTGTTGGTCTTAAATAACTGAAATAGCTAAAATTTAATTAACAGAGTGCTTTACGTATCTCTCGAATTTAAAGAGGCACATATGTATTTTTAAGTTACTTTTATCACTGAGGACTTCATATTTAACAACGTACGAATTCAAACACAAGTGGGTATAAGATTTTAACTTGATGTCATAAACACAAAAGCCGCTTCAGTCTTTTTCTTTTTATAATGTCACTTGTTAGTTCCTTATCACCTCAAATCAAGTTTCCGTGCAGCAAAAGCAGTGTTATAATAACTTGATTTTCCGGCCAACGAGTTAGAAAAACTGCTCACAAGACATGATGCTTCTTGCGAATTTTATAGTTGAATAAAGGGAGAATTAAAAAAGGTCCTAAGAAAGAGATTTTATTACTAAAATGTCTCAATAATGACTAAGCAGCATAAACATGTTAATTTTTGCACCGAGACTTGTCATTGCATACTCCTTAATTGTTATCTGAATTTTAAGTGATTAATTCTCCACTTGGAGCCTTATAATACCCCCTGGGTGATTAAAGAGTTCTATTCTGACCAACATAGAGTTGGTCTGATAGTTTAAAGCTCCGTTAGGTTTTTTTTGGTCTCGAATTTGAGTCTTAGAGGAGACACTTATATTGCGAGGGGCAACCATAAACCTCAAATCAGATACCAGATGATAATATCAAAAAAGTAGCTCTATTCTAAAATACGACTTGATGCCTTTATCCAAATTGTTTCATGCTTCACATACATATAGTTATTCAGTTATTCTCATATTTATGCACTGGCAAAACAAAAAATATTCTCATATTTATGAAAAATTTGAAGGGGAAATGAAAATCATATGGATGTATGCATATAGTATATAGTAAGTTCATATATAATATTGTAGCAAATGTGTGAGCGCGCACATATGGCAAGGAACAAAGTTTCTTGAAGCGTCAATAAAAATGTTTTGACGACCAAATTAATAAAGCGCCAAGTTGAAACAGCAACGTGCAGGAAAAAAATTATAATAATTGAAGGCAGAAATAATGTTCAGGCCCACACATATGTGACATTATATTGGCTAAAATATATGATCAGGTGAATTTAATGTTCACAACTAAATATTATATATGTATAAAAAATAATCAAACATTTAAAGATGATATATATATATATATATATATCATTGAGCAATTATACATTGACTAGGGGATGACCAAATTACTATATATAGAAGTCATGTGTGATGAAATGAAGAAGCCATAGAGAGAAAGAAAGAAAATGGATTTGAGGAAACAAAGGGTGATGTTAGCCCTTCTGTGCTTCCTTCTTCTCTGTAAGGCCCAAGCCGCTGTTCATTACTATGACTTCGTTGTAAGTTATTCCTTGTCACAATGTTCTTCTTAAAGATCAAATTTTTAATATCGCAATTTTAGCTCTAGACCATCAATAGAATGCTCAACACACACACACACACACGCACGCACGCACACACGCACATGTTATATTTTTCTCTCATATTCTTCTATTTTTTTTTTGATAATAGAAACAGACACTTCAGCTCACACCGATGGGTCCTCTGCACCCAATACAATCCTTTGCGCTCCAAATCCAAACCAGATTTTGCTAGATAGTCAGCGACCATATTGCATCTTCTAGGTATGTACGATACCTTCGTTTCCCACTGCAAGTTCAGTAAAAGCTTAATCTCCCGTATCACCGGCGCATCACGATGATTCTCTCCGTGCTCGTGTAGGATCAGATCAAGGCACTCAGTGGAGTCCGTTTCAATCCAGAGCTTTCGAACTCCCAAAGCCCAAGCTGTTTTTAGTCCAAGAAGGCAAGCCCAGATTTCTGCAGACAACTCATCTCCTTCCTCATTCCATTGTATAAATCCCAGAATAAAAATACCTTTTGAATCCCGAAATACTCCACCACAGGCACTGGACTTCGTACATCGTGCGTAGGCTCCGTCCACGTTAAGTTTCAACCATCCCTCTTCCGGCAAGCTCCAACGAGCCTCTCCCGATACAACGCTTGCTCCTGAAATGGTCGTTCCTGCCAATCTGTTTTTTGCCAACTTTATACTCTCAACCATGGCTTTAGAACTTGCTAAAATCACATCATTCGTCACGAATTTTTCCTCAAACACAAACTGATTTCTTCTCCTCCATAACCACAAAATATAACTGTAAATAATGACTCCTAGCCCTCCTCTTTCATTCTATGTGCTTTCACATTCCACCACAGCCAGTCAGCGAAATTCATGGAACAGAAAGTACGCCATCTAGGTGCGGATATGATCTTTCGCCACAAAGGTCTTACCTGACCGCAGTCCCGGAGAGCATGGACCATATCCTCAGAGTTTGCTCCACACAGCGGGCAAGATGAATCCAGAGTTATCCCACGCTTGAATCTATTGGCATTAGTCAAAAGACATTTACGCGCAGCCAACTAGAGAAATGTTTTACATCTATGGGGAGCTCTAATCCTCCATAGCCTCTCCCACTCTTTCCCATGATCCTTAGAAGTTTTAGCGAAGCTTGCATTCGCAGATTTCACTAATATCAATTCAATCCAAATAAAAAATAAGTCTACAATCTAAAATTAGATTGTTATTGATTAATACAACCCAAAATCATTTAAAATTAAATAATCTCAGGTTTTGAATCAAAAAGATAAGAAAAAAAGACACTCTCTTATGGTCTTCATGTGGAAGCTCTTAGACTCTAGCTTCCTACATGCTACTCCCAAATTACCTCCCTAAAGAGTTTAAGCTACCATGATAATCCTTTCTCCTTCACGCCCCAAGTAGCACGTCACAACCATGAAGAAAAGTTGAGAAGAATTGATGAATCAATTGTCTCGGTTTCTACGCATGCAATGGAGGAATATATATATATATGGAATGAAATATTGAAGGGATTGTGGAGGCCGGTGGGCCCGTGACTGTGTGAATGAGGGAAAGCACAGATGATGATAATGAGTTAAGGGATCAGTGGTGGATTTGCGTGGCAACAATTGAAGGAGAAATAGAAGAGGGATTGAGAGCGTGATGGATGATTTTGCGCCGAACAAAACTCCTGTTTCAGCGTCTCTATGTTCGTCAGCCCGTGAGTCTCAGCGTCAGTCCCCCTTCCTCATATGTGGCGGCTAGGTTAATTTATGGAAGGTAGAGAGAGTTTTTTGGATCCTTGAGCCCATTAAAATTCAAGAAGCCCAATAAAATTCAACCATTGAATATTCTTTTAGCTTCTAAGAAAAATTCTGCACCGTAGGATCTTTCAATCTGCTTTTCCTTACTATGCAAGAATTAAATAAAATTGTGATCTATTATATATTTAAAAATATTATCCAATCATAATATAACAATTAAAATATTATCAATTTAAGCCCAATAATATCATAATCCATTCAAATTTATATTATTTCCTAAAATTGGCTAATAATCCAAATATTATCTAATAAATCCAAATTAGTCTAAAATAATCGTCAAAATAAATGAATAAGGTGGGATAAAATATATTAAAATTGTGATTTATCAAGGACCCGTTTCTTTCCCATTTCCATTTAACTTCCAAAGCATCGTTATTAACTTCAAGCCCATCCTGGACTTTATTTCATGTTCTCTTGATGCCTGGCCATAGATTTGACCCCTGTCGATTCCTATCAATGGTTGGTAAAAGGACATTTCCACATCTATATTTGTCTCTAACTACCTTTACCCATAATGTGTCTCGATTAGTCACCATCTTCCACCCTAGCTTCATGAGGAGAGATTGATTTTGGTATTTTGCATGTCTCAGCCCTAGCCCTCCCCTCTTTTTCTCTTTACAAACCTCATCCCAGGCTACTAGCGGAACCCGTCGTTGCTCCTCTGTACTTCCCCATAAGAAGGAGTGGTTCTGTTTATCAAGTGCCTCACACACATTGCTGGGAAAGTGAGAAGCTTGCATGGTGTAAGTAGGTATTGCAGAAGTGACAGAGGCAATTAGTGTGGAACGTCCAGCTAACGAGAAAGACGGACTCTTCCATTTGTCAAGTCTAGACTTAACTTTATCAATTACCTCATGAAACGTTTCTTTCCCAACTCGCTTGTGATGTAATTTAACTCCAAGGTATTTACCAAGATCCGCCGTTAGGGAGAAACCTAGTGATGTACTAATCTCCTTACATATGTTATGATTAATGTTCTTGGAGAAAAATGCACGGGTCTTAATTGTATTTACCTTTAACCCCGAAGAGGCACAAAAGTGATCTAAGCACTCACGTATTAATTCTGCTTGTTGCATAGATGCCTTAGCAAAAAGCACAATATCATCTGTAAAAAAGAGGTGAGAAAGTGGGGGGCCCTTTCTTCACTACTAGAAAAAATGGTTTTAACGTCCATTTTTTTAGCCTTTTAACGTCTGAAAACAGAAGGACGTCTATCTGAGGGTCGTGAAAAAAAAACGTCAATAACGTCCGTAAAATAGGGGACGTGAAAGGCAGACTTTAGACGTCCCCAGTAGAACTGGGGACGTCTAAGGTGGCCTTTAGACGTCCCCAGTTTTATCTGGGGACGTCTAAAGTGTCGCCACCCACTCTATCATGTCCCTTTTTATTTAAGGACGTTGAAAGTTTTTTTTTAAAAATGGCCTTTTTATATATTGCACTGTCTGGAAAATGTAAACTGCAGAAATAGGATTCCAACAACAGAATAAAACAACAGCAGTTCAGCAGAATGGAAACAACAACTTGAAACACAGTGATCAACCCAAGGCTCTACTACATACAATAATTTTAAGGAGTAGCAAACTAATTAACTAACAAACCACACAAACTACACAACAATATATATCCAAGTCTGTTATTGCACTAAAAAGACTATATCCAAGTCCCCAGTTTGTACAATAACCAAGACTAAATCCAATCTATATCCAACAACAATAATGCTAATTATATGTACAATATATAGAACTACCACAAAAGTATGTTCTACACAAACTATTAAAGACTTTACTCTGGTATACGTTGAAGAAGATGTCCAGCCAAAAAGTCTCTAATTATATTTAGGTCTTCATATGAGTAGGCATCTTCATTGTCAAAAATCTGTAAATTAGAAAATAAGCTTAGATGAAATAATGAATCAAGTGAATGAATTGCCATTGAATTACAACACCAAGAATATTATCCTCTGAGAATGAAGAAGCGATTACTTGTTCAAAATCTGTCGTAATGCCACTCTGATTGATGTTAAACATATAAAATAAGACATAGTATCCACATTCCTAGCCGTCAGGTTGTCGAGGGCACTATAAATAAAAACAAATGGTTAAAATCAATAAAAGCATATCTAAAACGACCGTCAATCAAAAGAACTTGATTTGAAACTACGTACCTTTGGAAACAACCATCTCGGTTCTTTGCCACCTTTACGTTTGCGTGGCCTGCCAAGCTCTCGATACGTCGTGCATGCCCTATCATTAAAATGAAAATCAACATAAATTAGAATAATTCATTTAAGTCAAGAATCAAGAAGCAATGAAATACAAAAAAAGAACTTACGTGTTGAAGACGCTTTTAGTTTCTTTGTCTGGTCTTCTACTTAAGGAATCAAACCAGTAAACAACGTGGGCCCGAAGACAGAGAACACACACACTCAAGTTTAGAATAATTGTCAACACTGGGAATTGCCTTTTACTATTTTGTTTTTCAAAATTTTGGCAGTATTTCCCCTTAAAAGTGAGACATCCCAAAATCAAAATAACAAACCATCTCAGCTTAATTTAAACAAAACTAAACTAATTAAGAAGAGTAAAATAAAAATTCATAGCACTAAAACAAGAGTAAAAAGCAGGAAGCTAACATTAATTCTTCTAACCCAAACAAAAATTCATAGCTTCATTTTCTCTACTGCGGAGCATTAGATAAATGCAAGTTTTTGCTCTCTACTGTCAAGATGTTTTTCTCTACTTCAAATTCTAGTAAATCATTTGGAAAAGATAAATTACATTAGGCTGACCCTCACTAGTCAAGTTTTTGCTCTCTACTCTCAAGATGTTTAAAGGCTTGTGTTTCACTCTATTCATCTATTGCAACTCATATACCATAGGGTTGGATTCTCATCTCAATCTCTACTGTTTATATGGTCCCATTACACACTCAAATCAAAAGGACTTTTCCAAGGGTTATTATGAACAAGGTAACATAATGGAACAAAAATGACAAAAGGAGGAATACTTTAATTAGTGCCAAGAATTTCAATGAAAAACATGAAAATAATGAAGGGATATTAACTCAATGATAACAATCTCTTAGTCTCTCTTTCTTTGTTTTTTCTCTTTCTTGTTATATCCTTTTTCTCTTTTCTTTTTCAATTTCTCTTTTCTTTTCACTATTTAAAAAAATTCACATAGCATTGTTTCTCTTATTCATCAATCCCTTCACTGTCTTTCTTTCTTATATCACTTACACTTAATAAAACAATAAATGAATGAGAAGATAGGGGGAAATTGCATTAACTCAAACAAATGGCTAATTAATCAATGCAATTTTTCTTTAATGAAAGTTTAGGCTCAAATGGTTGAAACAAAGGATTCATGAGATAGGAATGGACATTTGGCCAAACTAGCTATAAAATTAAATGCCTAAATTATTTTTGATCATTCAAAAAGAGTTTTAAATTTTAAAACAGATTCAAGACTATAAGTTCTAGAGATGAAATTGCAATAAATATACCCTCTCTTAAAAGAAATGAATATTTAGCCTCAATTCCTCACTAGTCTTTAGCTTTCTAAAGTTAATTACCAAAGCCAAATTCTATGCCTACCTACTAACACTCTAAGAAGATAGAACCAAATCCTAATCAAACTCAATTCTTTCAAGATCAAATCAAACAACTTTTAGAATATTCATAAATCAAATCCAAACTTCCAAAACACAATTTTTTTGTTCAAAATTTTTCAAAAAAAATTTCTCTAAATGTATAAAAGCAAAGAAGACAAGTTATGCAAACTCAATAGTATTAGTTATAAATTTTTAAAACTTAAAAAAAAACACAATTTAACAAGTGAAAATATAGAGTGACCCGAGAATCATGTAAAGTTTTGAAGTTTTTGATTTTGTAAGGGTTCAGTTGGATCGCAAGTGATTCTTAAATGTCTAAACAAATATAATAAATGACCCCAACATACATAAGGTTTGACATATTCTAACATTAATTCAATTTTTTCTTAATATAAACAACTCATTTGAATCACATGAGCTTACATTCTAAACAAGATCTGTTCCCCAAAATAATTATTTACATTACACAAAGCATACACACCTGATTTTCTCAGAATCCAAGTGCAGAATCCAATTGCATGCAGCAACAATATAATCCAGAAACACAGAACCAAGTGCAGCAACAATCCAGAAATGCATAATCCAAGTGCAGCAACAATCCAGAAATGCAGAAACGCAGAATCCAAGCTTTTCTGTAAATTCTTAATTACTTCACATAATAATCCAACTCACGCCTCATATGCACATGATTTTAGGAAACCCAGAAACGCACCTGAATAATTCTGAGAATGCAGCAGCAACAACAAATAGCAAGACCCACACGGCCACGGGAATGGGAGAAGAGGGAAGACAAATGCAGGGGAGGTGCGCCTTTGTTTAGTGAAGGAGTTATGACACTCAGCTCACGGGTTTGGGAGAAGAGGGAAAACGAATGTAGCAGGGAAAGTGGAACACAATAGACACTCACGGGTATGGCAAAGCACAGAAGGTAAAGCTGCAATCTACAGTGCATAAAGTGATAGTTCTGCGTCCCCAGTCAAAATGGGGACGCCTAAAGTAAGCTTTAGACGTGCCCAGTCAAAATGGGGACGTCTAATGTTCACTTTAGACGTCCCCATTTATTCAGGGGACGTCTAAAGCCTATTTTAGATGTCCCTAGTTTTCCTGGGGACGTCTAAGTGGTGGAAATTTCATTTTTTTTTGTCAAATTCATCCAGCGCCAAAGCCTCCTGCCAAATATTGAACTTTGGATGTCCCTAACTTAAAAAGGGACGTCCTTTAGGGTACTAAAAAGTCTTAATTGTATTTACCTTTAACCCCGAAGAGGCACAAAAGTGATCTAAGCACTAACGTATTAATTCTGCTTGTTGCATAGATGCCTCAGCAAAAAGCACAATATCATCTGCAAAAAAGAGGTGAGAAAGTGGGGGGCCCTTTCTTGTAAGCCGAATAGGTCTCCAATCTCCCGATGCCGTTCTTTCCTGTATCATGTGTGCTAATTTTTCTATACATATCACAAACAAGTAAGGCGATAATGGGTCACCTTGTCTAATTCCTCTTGAGGACTGAAAAACTTCAGCTTTATTCCCATTCCATAGAAGTTGTAGGCTTGTTGTGCTTATACATTGTTCCACCATCTGGATAAGATTCATTGGCAGATTCAATTCATGTAGACAGCTTATTAGGAATCTCTAATTAACTCTGTCATATGCCTTTTCCAGGTCAATCTTGATAGCCATGTATCCTCGCTTCCCTCCCATCGTGCGGATAGAATGTATCACCTCCTGAGCCATAATAATATTATCCGAGCTATGTCGACCTGGTACAAAACTACATTGATTTGGGGAGATAACAGAAGGCATAAAACATTTCATCCTGTTACAGATAATTTTTGTAATCAGTTTATAAATCACATTGCATAAGCTAATAGGACGGAGATCCTTCAGAGATTCAGGATTGTCTTTCTTTGGAATCAAAACAATCAATGTGTCATTAATCTCATGAATTCTGTCTGGGTTGTGAAACACCAGTTTAACAAATTCTATAATGGAGGCCCCAATAGTCGTCCATTGGCTTTGATAGAAAAGAGCATTAAAACCATCTGGCCCAGGTGACTTTAGTGCCCCCATATCAAACAGGGCTTCTCTGATCTCTACATCCTCCACTTCCTTCATAGATACGCGCAAGTGAAGATCTGACAGCTTTGGATACGTTGTTGTGCATTTTAGAACCTCTCATTCTATGACCTCTTCTTTGAAAAGATTGGATAAATATGTCGTAGCATGGGATTTAATTACGTCTTCCTCAAAGCACCAATTCTCGTCATCAATTTTGATAGCATCAACCTTGTTAACCTTTCTTCGGTGATTTGCATAAGCATGAAAGAGGTGCGTGTTTCTATCCCCATCAATGCTCCATTTTATTCTTGCCTTCTGCGCCCATAGAAGAGCTTCTTGAGTAATGACTTCGTCTAGTTCCTTCCATAACTTCATTTGAAGTTGCTCTAGATTATATGGATTACCACCCCGTGCTGATGCTTGATTAACACCGTCAAGTCTTTGGAGTAGTTTCTTCTTTCGCCCTTCTATGTGCCCGAATACCTTCCTGTTCCAGTTGTAGCACATGTTGGCAAAGTGGTTAATATTTGAGACCCAACCCTCCGACAGACTCCATTCCCTCTTTACAAGCTCCTCAAAATTTTCATGTAAGACCCATGAGGCAATAAAGCGAAAAGGACGTTGTGGAGGATTCCGAGCAGTGCAACATGATAACTTCAAAAGAATCGGTTGGTGATCTGACTTATAGAAGGGTAGATGAAATTTTTTTGCATAAGGGAACATCGACCACCAAGCTTCGTTTGCTAGATACCGATCCAAACGTGCTTCAGTTGTGCCTCGCCTCCAAGTAAATGCAGGGCCATCAAAGCCGAGATCAAGAACTTGCATGTCGTCATACCAACGGCAAAATTCGCGATCTGACAATAATTTAGAATTAGCATTTGAGACTCTCGCTTTCAAGAAGGGTGGCATTGAAGTCCCCACCAATGAGCCAAGGTGCTTGAGTGGTTTCTCTAATATGTAACAATTCATTCCATAAAGGACGTCTGTTGACACGATTGGGACATGCATACACAACCGTTAGTAGCCATTTATTTGAATTCCCATTAGTAATGGCAAGGTGAAGAAATTGACGATGCTGATGAACTGTTTCAATCATAGTAGTCTCTTCATTCCAAAGACACCAGATGCCACCGCCATATCCTTCAGCAACGACAAAAGTATACTTATTAAATCCCAAACTCTTAATTTGTTTCTCTGATTTTCTGTCTCCAGCAAAGCAAGAAATTCTAGCTTATGAAATTTTTTAAGCTCACATACAAGGCTTGGAAATGACTTTGAGCCCGTACCTCGCGAATTCCATATCATGAAATTCATTGGGAAACATTTTGGTTGGGGTGGGGGCAACTACCATTGCTTATTATGCACTGCTCTATCCCGTCACTAGCAGCGTCAGAAGTGCCACTCGCTTCCACAACCATATCCTCCGTCGAATATTTATTACACGTACGGTCATAGGGATCCTCCAAGCAAGAGGATGTCATATTCGAAAGATCCACAAGTTTAGTGCCAGCAACAGCATCATGCACGTGCGTGGAACTAGACGTTTCCGGCCCCTGTAGAGATTGGAACGCATTTGACACTTCCACGGGCTCAGGTACCTTTATCATGGGCTCTTTTTTCTTCAGTTTGGGTTGTCCTGGAATTACATTTTCCTTCCCATAAGTCCTGGTCTTCAACTCCTTTTTTCTTTTTGACCCACAACTATCCATTCAGTTCTTCTATTTATAATATCATTACCAAACGCTTTTGACGTCGCCCTCATATTCTAATCTAATAGCTTATAAGCTCTGCGGTTTTGTCATTCGAAGGTTAAAGTGTTTTTCTTCATCTTCATCCTACAGAAACTTTAGCTAGAAGTGCTAATAATGCACGTGGTGCACTTAAATAACTTGTCTATACTCTTAATCCATCCTCTAAGATTAGATGTTATATATCAACTTGAAAAAAATACAAAATATATAGATTATAATTTTTAATTAAACTTATAAAACGAAAAGCTGGACTAGACTGGCTTGGGGAGTTCGACCGGTAAAGTGGCAAACCAGATAGGTGGCCAGTCCAATAATTTGTCTAATTTGGAAAATTTGTTATTGGGTGATGAATTGATCAACCCGATGGAGGAGAGGAGGAAGAAGAAGATTGAAAACCGAACTGTGAAACATAAAAAAAGAACAAGGATATAATGGAAGAAGAGGAATTTTCAGGAGTAGTGGAACTTTTTAATTGGCCACACGCAAACCAATATTATGCAACTTTTTCTACGCTTAATCTAATTAAATTAGAAGTCAGAAAAACAAGCTAGCTAGCTAGTTATAGCTAACTGTGGATATGCTAATTAATTGTATAATTACCGTGGATTACAGCTGAAGGAAAGTGGGATTCAAACTCAGTTTACCCTTTCTGTGATCTAATCCATCGCTAGACAAAACCCTTGGTAGCTTCACCGACTATGATGAACTGTGAATAATGAGGAATCTCGTTGGAATGATATGATGTCCTACCTGTCCTCGTTGAATTGGAGTGGTGAATAACAGTAATGATTCTTGTTTGTTGTGAACTCCACATTTCAATAATTATTATTCTTATCTTTATTATAAGTCGCTTGTAACTCGTTTTTAGATACTCATTTAGTTCTATTTATATGTCAGATCATTAATTTTTTATATGAATTTTTATAATTTTATCTTTCATTTGTTATTATATTGATTTTATTTTCATGTGGTATATTATATAGTAAATAGGGGTAAAATTGAAAATTTGTTAACTTTTAATGGAAGAGTTAATGGGGTTTAATTTTTTTCTTTATCTACATAAAACATACTGAATGAAAGTGACTTATAAATAAGACAAGTATCAAGAAATGTATCAAATTGATCAAAATTTTCAAATTTACCCTTAATAAAAAAATTTTCTCTACATTTACAAATTATTTACATATCGCTCTCTTTTTTCTCTTTTTTTTTAATGAGAATTAAACAAGGATAAAATTGAAAAACAATAAATTAAATATCTATAAGTGACGACCTGTGACAAGGACAAAAATTTTCCCTACAATAAGAGGCATATGAGTAATAAGGACAAGAGTAGTGTTACTATTTTGACAAGGAAATTTCCGACACAAGGGTGTTGTTTTTTTAGCTGGGCACCAGATTTCACACGTGCACGGGCAGTTTCAAGTTTCAAAATTTTTCTTCCAGCTTGTTGTTATCTGTCTCATTCATTGATTGAAGCAACGAATATTATAGGATATATGTTACTTCATGATCCAACAATCAATCTCTTCCTCCATGTTTAACTAACGGTCAATCAAGTTTTATAACTAATTCGAGCGATCAATTTGAGTAATGAGTGATTTAAAAGAATAATATGAAGAGAATGCACTAAAAATTACAATTAATAGGCATTCAAAATCCAAGTGATTTAATTTGTTGGTCTTAAGTAACTGAATTAGCTAAAATTTAAGTAACAGAGTGCTTTACTTATCTCTCGAATTTAAAGAGGCACATATGTATTTTTAAGTTACTTTTATCACTGAGGACTTCATATTTAACAACGTACGAATTCAAACACAAGTGGGTATAAGATTTTAACTTGATGTCATAAACACAAAAGCCGCTTCAGTCTTTTTCTTTTTACAATGTCACTTGTTAATTCCTTATCACCTCAAATCAAGTTTCCGTGCAGCAAAAGCAGTGTTATAGTTTTTTCGGCCAACGAGTTAGAATAACTTCTCACAAGACATGATGCTTGTTGCGAATTTTATAGTTGAATAAAGGGAAAATTCGAAAAAGGTCCTAAGAAAGAGATTTTATGACTAAAATGTCTCAATGATGACTAAGCAGCATAAACATTTTAATTTTTACATCAGGATTTGTCATCCCATGCTCCTTAATTGTTATCTGAATTTTAAGTGATTAATTTCCCACTTGGAACCTTATAATAAGCCCCCCAAATTAAAGAGTTCTATTCTGACTAATATAGAGTTGGTCTAGTAGTTTAAAGCTCCGCTAGATTCTTCTGGGTCTCAAGTTAGAGTTCCAGAAGAGACACTTCTGTTGTGAGGGACAGTCATAGACCTTGAATCAGATATCAGATGATAATATCAAAAAAATAGCTCTATTATGAAATATGACTTGATGCCTTTATCCAAATTGTTTGATGCTTCACATACATATAGTTATTCAGTTATTCTCATATTTCTGAAAAATGTGAAGTGGAAATGAAAATCATATGGATATGTATATAGTATATAGCAAGTTCATCTATAATATTGTAGCAAATGTGCGCGCGCGCATATGGCAAGGAACAAAGTTTCTTGAAGCGTCAAAACTGTTTTGACCACCGAATTAATAAAGCGCCAAGTTGAAACAGCAACGTGCAGGAAAAAAATTATAATAATTGAAGGCAGAAATAATGTTCAGGCCCACATATGTTGACATTATGTTAACTAAAATATATGATGACGTGAATTTAATGTTCACAACTAAATATTATATATGTATAAAAAATAATCAAACATTAAAAGATGAAATATAACTATATATATATATATATATATATATATCATTGAGCAATTATACATTGACTAGGGGATAACCAAGTTACTATATATAGAAGTCATGTGTGATCAAATGAAGAAGCCATATAGAGAGAGAAAGAAAATGGATTTGAGGAAACAAAGTGTGATGTTAGTCCTTCTGTGCTTCCTTCTTCTCTGTAAGGCCCAAGCCGCTGTTCATTACTATGACTTCGTTGTAAGTTCTTCCTTGTCACAATGTTCTTCTTAAAGATCAAATTTTTAATATCGCAATTTTAGCTCTAGACCATCAATAGAATGCTCAACACACACACGCACACACTCACACACGCACATGTTATATTTTTCCCTCATATTCTAATCTAATAGCTTATAAGCTCTGCGGTTTTGTCAGTCGAAGGTTAAAGTGTTTTTCTTCATCTTCATCCTACAGAAACTTTAGCTAGAAGTGCTAATAATGCACGTGGTGCACTTAAATAACTTGTCTATACTCTTAATCCATCCTCTAAGATTAGATGTTATATATCAACTTGAAAAAAATACAAAATATATAGAGTATAATTTTTAATTAAACTTATAAAACGAAAAGCTGGACTAGACTGGCTTGGGGAGTTCGACCGGTAAAGTGGCAAACCAGATAGGTGGCCAGTCCAATAATTTGTCTAATTTGGAAAATTTGTTATTGGGTGATGAATTGATCAACCCGATGGAGGAGAGGAGGAAGAAGAAGATTGAAAACCGAACTGTGAAACATAAAAAAAGAACAAGGATATAATGGAAGAAGAGGAATTTTCAGGAGTAGTGGAACTTTTTAATTGGCCACACGCAAACCAATATTATGCAACTTTTTCTACGCTTAATCTAAATTAGAAGTCAGAAAAACAAACTAGCTAGCTAGTTATAGCTAACTGTGGATATGCTAATTAATTGTATAATTACCGTGGATTACAGCTGAAGGAAAAGACCTTCACAAAGCTGTGCAGCACGAAGAGCATCTTGACGGTGAATGGCAGCTTTCCAGGGCCCACCATCTCCGCTCGCAAAGGAGATGTCGTTTATGTCACTGTACACAATAATGGAACTTATGGTGTCACTATCCACTGGTACTCATTTCTCCACAACCAAATTATTAACTACTATTTTACAAATTTTCCCAAGACATAGATCCGGTTCCATCATTTAATTTTTGACCCATTTGAAGTAGTCATTTGATTTCATTCTTAAGATTTGTAAAGGTATACAACCAATTGTTATTAGAAGTAACTAGTTTAAGGGACAATGCAAAAAGGGAGTTGTTTCAGCATGAGTTAAGTATCGAAGCCGCAGATCTTATCAAACAACTTGTTTCTTAATTTTGTTTTATATTATTGAATTTGATTAACTTTTTTGGGCCAATATAATATTGTCTAACATTTCAAAGAACTGTATCCATATTTTCCCTACAAGAAAAACAAAACTCAACATATCAGAAAATTAAAGAAAAACAAGGTACTCCCTCTAGTCCTGTTATAGGATGCCTTCTAGAAAGAGTTAGAAGGCATTTGCTTGTTTTAAAGAATATTAAATATTTTTTGATATATGTCCATATTAAATAAGGGTAGTGAGAGAGAGTAAAAATTAATACTACTCATTTGGTTCTATTTATAAAGCAAAGGAGAAGATTTTTTATCATATTTATAAGTCACATCATTAGTCAATGTTAGAATGTCTTGTTAGTGGGGCTGAAAACTTCTCTCACATGTCACTTGTTCGAACCTGACATACCCAAATCACATCATTAAATGTTATATGAATGTATATTTTACCTTTCATCTATTATTATGTAGACTTTATTCTCATAGCTAGGGTATAGTGTATCTAAATAGGGTTATAATTGAAAAGTTGTTAAATTTTAAAACAGAGTTAATAAAGTAAGTAAGGTGCATTCAATAGTTTGAACTATTTTCTTAGGTGCATCTAGCATCCTAAAGTATTTTGTTGTTTATTCAGCATCCTAAAGTAGTTTTTTTTAAGGTGCGTCCGTTGTTCTAAAGTATCTTGCGGTTCATTCAACATATGAAGTATTTTTTGTAGGTATGTCTAGTGTTCTAAATTATTTTTTGTAGGTGTGTCTAGTGTTTATTTGTGGTTCATTCACCATCTTGAAGTATTTTTTTAAGGTGCGCACAGCATTTTAAAGTATTTTTTGTGCCTTAGTATTGGATTCACCAAAAAAATATTTGAGTGCTGTACACATATGAAGAAATACTTCAGTATTTTGGATGCACCTTAACCATAATAAAGTTTAAGTTCTTTCTCAATTACGGTGAAACATGTTGGAAGTATCCTATAAATAATATTATAAGAGGAGTAGAGTATAATGTTTGAGTTAAGTATAATAAATAAGAATAATATTAGAAATCACTTGCATTTTATCCTTTTATGACAAATATGATGTTTTCAACTATTTGATATGTGTGATTTATATTTGGGAGTCCGGGGAGTATCAGAAAAGGGATCTAGATTCTGTGCACATCTCAAAACAATCTACTTCCTCTTATATTTAATATAAAGCATATTTACCTAATTTGATTAGATTAAAGAAGTTAGTTATGTTAGTTAATATGATATGTAGTTTTTAAAACACCCCAATCATATTCTTTAATTCCCTCATTCTCTCTCCTCCTTGATTATGATTTAGAGAGCATTAATAGGTGGTAAATTAGGAAAAGATTGACAAATATAAAAACTATGTCTTATATTTAGAACTAAGATCAATTCCCCAAACATGTCTTGTATTAAGCAGGTGAATGGAGTATTTCTTTATATTTGTTCCTTCATATATATCATCAAAATGCAGGCATGGAGTGAGGCAACCAAATGATCCATGGTCAGATGGACCTGAGAACATAACGCAGTGCCCTATCCATCCAGGTTCAAGCTTCACTCAGAGGGTCAATTTGGCTTCCGAAGAAGGAACTCTTTGGTGGCACGCTCACAGTGATTGGACTCGTGCCACTGTTCATGGCGCCATTGTTATCCATCCTCCTCTTGGAGCTTCTTATCCTTTCCCTATTCCCCATGGCCAAGAGACACTCATCATTGGTTTGTCCCATTTCTCTAGTAATTCATCTCTCAACGATTTTGAGGAGATGTACTCTGAGGTCCTAAGAAAGGAACTTAATTACCAATTACCTCACTTGTCATTGGAACTTTTTGGTAATTAAGTTTATTCCTTGGGATTTCTTAGTAATTCCCTGAGAGTTTTTAGATCCCTCTCTAATCTTGTTGGTTCTTGTGTAAACAATTAATTATAGGGGAGTGGTACAAGGGAGATGTGATGAAAATCATAAAAGACGCTTTGGCCTCTGGGGCAGAACCAAATGTTTCCAATGCCTACACCATTAATGGCCAACCTGGAGACTTGTATGCCTGTTCTAATGGTAACATATCTAACTCTATAAAGTTACTCCCCTAATCATATTTATAGGATAGAGAGAAAAATTTTTGTTGTCCTACTTATAAGACACCTCATTGAATTTTGTATGTGAATCTATAATTTTACCTTTAATTTATTGTTGTGTTGACTGTGTTTTCTTGTAGTATAATGTATATTAAATAGATATAAAATTGAAAAGTTGTTGAATTTTAATGTTTTTTTTTGTTTATGTGAAACATGATGAAAATGACTTATAAATAGGATCAGAGGACTACCATAGAGACTAAAGTGTACTTTAACAGTAATCTAACTAACTTAACGGTAATTCTGCATGCAGGGACGACACACAGGTTTTCAGTGGTGCCCAGAAAAACCTACCTCCTTCGCATAATCAACGCCGCCATGAACGAAAACCATTACTTCGGAATCACCAACCACACACTCACACTTGTGGGCACGGATGCAGCCTACGTCAAGCCCTTTACCACCCCTTACCTTTTGATAAGCCCAGGCCAAACCATGGATGTTCTGGTCCAAGCTAACCAGAAACCAGGTCTCTACTATATCGTCGCTTCGCCCTTCCACGACGGTGTAGCTCCATATGATAACACCACAGCCACAACAATTTTGCAGTACAGTGGAAGCTTTAATACTTCTCATCATCGTCATCGTCATCAGCATCCTCCGTTGGTGTTTCCAGATTTCCCTGAGCATAATGATTCTTCTGCTGCTTTTAACTTCACCAAGAGATTGAGGGGTTTGGGGACTAAGAATCACCCCATTGATGTCCCAAAGAACGTTAATAAGAGGATTTATATGACTGTTGCTGTGAATCTTCTAACATGCAATGCTAGTACTTGTGACAATACCACCAAGCTCGCAGCTAGTTTGAACAACGTGTCGTTTCAGACCCCAAATATTGATATACTGGATGCTTACTACTGGTACGTGCTATATACTCCGTTGGTGCTGTTTATAAAGCATTTCCAGCATGTTTCATAAATTAAAAAAAAAATTAATTTTATTAACTCTGCCTTAAAATCAATAACTTTCCAACTTTAACCTTATTTAACTTATGTAATTTCTGAGAAAATAACAATCTACACTACTCCCTCCGGTCCACAATATATAGCACTTCTACAAATCACCTCCAGTTTAATTAATGCTCCTTTTCTTGTTTTGTCCATGTGATTAATACTCACTTTCCAACTTTACCCACTCATTATATCCCTCTCTCTAAAATAACATTCTCAATGCAATTAAACATATTTTTCAAGAAGGGTAAAAGTGAAAAAATTTACATTTTAGGACATATTAAATGGCTTAACTGTCATTTCTTATTTCCCATGATATAGTTTAAGTGTCCTATATTATGGACTGGAGGGAATATAATAAATGATGGGTAAAATTGTATATTCTTGCAAAAAAGTTTAATGACGCACTTGATAAATTAGACAAAAATACACACACACTCTCTCTTCTCTATTAATAGGACCAGCGGAGTATTTTTCTGTATTGATTTTGCATCTAAATCCAACTTCAATTTTCACGGTTTGTGTTGTGTGGGTTGTTTTTTGCGTTAAAAATGTATATTCTAACCCAAATAACAAGTTGATTTTTGCAGGAACAAGACCGGGGTTTTCACTAAAGACTTTCCAAAAGAGCCTCCAAACTACATCAACTTCACAAATCCCTATAATAATGCATTTACTACCACGGGAACGAGGGTGATAATGCTGAACTACAATGACTCAGTAGAGATAGTGTGGCAAGGAACAAATAATACATTGAATACTGCTGAGAATCACCCAATGCATCTTCATGGTTTCAGCTTCTATGTTGTGGGACAAGGCCTCGGAATTTTCAACAATAAGACACATCCTAAATCTTATAACCTCCATGATCCTCCAGAAGTTAACACTGTTAATCTCCCCATCAATGGTTGGCTTGCCATGAGATTTGTCGCCAACAATCCTGGTACGTCTTCTATAATACTCCCTCCATTTCTTTTTATAAGAGACAGTTAACCGATTCACATGGATAAAAAAGTTGGTTAGAGACAATATAGATGTCAAAAATGTAACTTTTTTGTCAAAAATATCTTCATTTAAGTGGAAGAGAGACAATTTGTGGTGGGGAAAATGCGTGGGAATTAATTAAATATATAATGACATGGGTAATATGAGTAATTAAATAGGGGGTAAAATGAGAAATCAACAAAAAAATTTGAGACAACCTCTAAATGTCTCTTTTAAATAGGAACAAGACATAGGTGGTTTCTTATAAAAAGGAAGGGAGGGAATACCTTTGAATTACCATTCATAACATACTGACATTATATTGTCAAGAAATACTCTCTTCGGTCCTTAATATAAGATATATTTATCTAATTTGATTAGATTAAATAAGTTAATTAAGTTAATTAATATGACATTATTCTTTAAAACACTATAGTCATCTTCCTTAATTTCCTCATTCATATTATCCTTCTTCATTATAGTTGAGGGAATATTAATAGGACTAAATCAGGAAAATATTGACATATATGAAAATTATGTCTTATATTTATGACTGAGATCAACTTCCCAAATATATCTTATATTAAAGACTGGAAAGAGTATAATGTAAGCATAGAGCTTTCATATTTTTACACTTTAATATTTCTGTTTGAATTTGGCCAAAAGATAGTGGTTATAATTAGTACAGAGCTCTCATATTCTTGTGCATAAATAATTTGCAGGGGTATGGTTTATGCATTGTCATTTTGAAAGACACAGTAGCTGGGGAATGGACACTGTGCTCATTGTGAAGGATGGGAAAACCAAAGAAACAAGCATGCTTCCACCTCCTAAGGACATGCCTCCTTGTTCCAAATGAGGGAATTGATTAATTACATCATCATTCCACAATAATGCTTTCAATCAATAATTAATTATTATCTACGTATTAAATAAATCTCATAAGTTTGATTTCACACTCAAATATGGGATTCAGATTCCCGAGAAATTTAATTACGTTTCAATTGTTCTAGAAATGTGTAATATCGTAGCGACGGTTCATGTTTTTGTTTGGTGCTCTGCAGTGTAATATTATTTGAACTCTTCAATTTTCTTTAGGCTTTGATTTTCCTTCCTCATGTGTGTGCGTGTATGGGGTGTTATAAAAAATGAAGAGTTCGAGTGTTTTTTTTTTCAGCGTGTGCTTCAATATCTGATTTCGGAAATTCTTTCCCCGGTCGTCCCCCTCCAAATTATAATCATTTCGAATAAAATATAATCTTTTAGTTCAGAAAGGGTCAAAATATAAAAAGAACTAGGCATGCATCATACGATGTACGAGAAGTCAAGTCGAGATCCCTGTTTTGGAAAAAATTACCAGATGAAAATTTAAAAAGCACGTTTATATTCAAATATTCAATAATTTTCCCAAATCATTAATATTTTGTATCTTAATTCTTAGCCAAATGTCGAAAATGTTCTGAACATCCACTGACACGAGGGTCACTTTCTTCTAGTTATAGATTGTACTTCTCTAAAAAGAAGATTGTACTTCACACTTGTTGCACAATATATAAGAGCATACTAATTTGATGCTGTAAAGTGTAAACCAATAAAAAGTGAAGTGCTTTGGATTTCAGAGTCACAAAATGACATGCATATAAGCTCCTTTATGTTCGCAACTTTCTCTCATCACAAAGTTCCTTCTCTCCTTCTAGTGTATTTTGATTAACTTATTTTAAATGATTTTGAGTTATATGAGATAAATATGTGAAAAGAGTTTTACCTTATAAAATGCAAATGAGTGTTTTTTTTTAAAGCTAAACCAAGTTGGCTTAATTTGTACTACTATAGAAAATGTTTGTAATGGCCATTTTTTTAAATCTTTTAATGTCTGAAAACATAAGGATGTCTATGTGAGTGACGTAGTAGAAAATGGCAATAACGTCCGTAAAAAAATGGACGTCTAAAGTTTAGACTTTAGATGTCCCTATTTTAAAAAGGGACA
Source organism: Inga leiocalycina (assembly GCA_963242795.1). Lineage (NCBI taxonomy): Eukaryota > Viridiplantae > Streptophyta > Magnoliopsida > Fabales > Fabaceae > Inga > Inga leiocalycina. Next base: position 90,877,812 of record OY725320.1, on the reverse strand, counting down.
TCTAAAGTGTTAGGGTGGCACTTTAGAAATCCCAATTTTAAAATTGGGACACTTTAAGCATCCATTTTTCTTTATGGATGTTAAAATTTTTTTTAGATGACCATTTATATTTTTCACTGCCCAACAAATGAAAACTACAAAAACAGGATCGAAGAATTAACCACCACAAAGTGTCAAAAAGTTGTTTACACAACTACTAACTAATAAAAACAAACTTATTAGCTATCATCAATTTATCACAAAATGCCAGAAGGGAAACTCAAAATCCAAAAAAGATTAATACTGATGATGGATGATAAATCAAAATGCATCCACAACGATGATAAATCTAAATGCCAGCACCAAAAAAATGCATAAACAATAATCCCATTTTAGAACTTAGTTCATATGCACTACTACAAAAAATATGAGCTATGAAACTTAATTTAGAGAACACAATAGCGCTTAGGAAGCATCGTAGCTTCCAGCGCCATTAAAACAAGCTACGATGATTTTTGAATATACGGAAGCGCCATAGCTTGAGTATTTAATTTTTTTTAATAAAAAGCTATAGCACTTATCCGGAGAAGCACCGGAGGAAGTATATTACCTCTGGAAGTGCCATTGGAGGTAGGGCTGTACATGAAACCCGGAAACCCGGAAAACCCGGTCCGACCCGGTCCAAGTTCAAAAAATGGGATGGCAAACCAGCATATTCGGGTCAGACCGGGTCAGACCCGATGTTCCGGGTAGGACCGGGTACCGGGTACCGGGTTAGGGTCCTGGACTAGTATACCCGGTCCTACCCGGAGAATTGTTTTACTTATATGTTAATATATAGTTATAATATAGCCTACAACAAAAAAAAAACCCAATCCATTTGGCATTGGGCATTCCGCATATTCCTTCCGGCTTCAGGCTTCCGCTCCTCATTGAGTCGAAACTGGAAAGTCGAACTCCAAACCTTAAGCCTAAATTCTCTGAGTTCTCTCCGTCCTCCCGTGCTCATCTGTGCAATCCGACGCCGAGCGGCTGCATCAGCGCCATTTTGGAGCTAATCGTACCTCAAGATCGTCTGTCCACGAGTTTTCTCCTCTTCTCTGTCCACAAGTTGTGTTCTTTAAGCTTGAAGACCGTCTGTGCTTGAGTTCTCAGCTTCTCTGTCCACGAGTTTTCGGTCACACCGTCACAGTACTAGGTAAGCCTCAAGTTCTCTTCTTTAAGCTTCAAGTTTTCTTCTTCGGTGTTCGTCGATTACTAGCCAAGGAAATCACAAGTTTTCTTCTTCGGTGTTCTTCAAATTCAGTGTGGTACTGTATTTTATTCATGGTGCTTTACTGATTTATTTTTCGTTTGTGTGTTCTTCAAGTGTTTTTTACCATGACCCAGAGTTCTAACCCAGATCCATTATACTATAGAGCAAGCTGCAACTGATTTTTTCGTTATCTATCTTTCTGTGATTACTAGCCAAGGAAATCACAATGATTCAAGGTATTTAAAACCATGCAAATGATTTTTTCGTTATCTATCTTTCTGTGATGACTAGCCAAGGAAATCACAATGATTCAAGGTATTCAAGGACAGAACCGCATTGTTTCTGTGTGTAGATTTAAGTATACTTTTTTTTTCAAGTAAGTGAAATTGTTATTTATGCAACATTTACTTGTTAATTTTTTAAGGGAAACATGTATACAAAATCGAGATACAAGATGCCATTTTTGTGTGTTAAATAGGATGGCATTTTTGTGTGTTAAATTTACAGAGTAAGCAAGAATGAGCTGATTTTTGTGTGTTCTTTACATTTTAAACTTGTTTGTTGGATGTATATATAGTCAGAATTTGCATCTTCTATTACACTGAGTGATTGATGATGTTCAGTTTTTCACTTAGTATTATTACCAAATTTACATTCAGTTTTATTTGATATATTTAATTCTTTGATTTCTTGAAGGTATTTGCTGAAATTGAAATGGAAGAGCATGATTCTATGTCAACAACCCCTAATAATGGGGCCTCAGTCACTCCCCAATGTGATGATAACATGTTGACTGGGTCTGGACCTTCTAGTAGTCCTATTTCTCCCATGCCTCCACCATTACCTGCAGCTGCAACATCTGTTCCTCCTCCTCCTGCAGCAGAACCCTGTGAAGATGCTCAAATAAATGGGGGTGAAAATCTTAGGAAGAGAAAGGAACCAGAACGAAGCAAACCAAAAACATCTCAAGTTTGGGATCATTTTGTGAAGATTTCTTTGGAAGAAACAAATGGAGAGATAAGAGCATATTGCAAGCATTGCAACAACGACTATGCTTGCGATCCTAACAAGCATGGGACAACTTCTTTGAAAAGGCATTTGTTGAAGTGTCCAAAAAACCCTAACAAGGCAGATAAGAAGCAGCCCCTACTAAACTACTTGTCGAATGCCACACAAGGAAGGGCCTTAGTTCCACATGTGTACAATGAGAAGCAAATACGCAGAGCCTTGGCTGAGTTCATCATTCGTGATGAGTTGCCTTTTAGGATTGTTGAGAAGTCTGGATTTAAGCAATTTGTGAAGCAGTTGGAGCCACGATTTCAAATCCCTTCTAGAATTACAATTGGTAGGGATTGCTGGCAGTTATACCTTGGAGAGAAAAAGGTTTTGAAGAAGTTTTTGAGGACATGTGCAAGTCGGGTCTGTCTTACTATGGACTGCTGGACTTCTTGTCAGAATTTTAATTACCTATGTTTAACTGCCCACTTTATTGATCCTGAATGGAATTTGCATAAGAGGATCATCAATTTTTCTATGATTGAGGATCACAAAGGGGACACAATAGGGAAGACCATAGAAAGGTGTTTATTAGATTGGGGAATTGAAAAGGTTTTTACTATTACAATGGATAATGCCTCATCAAATGCCACAGCATTATCCTATTTAAAGAAGCGTTTGAAGAGTTGGAGGGGGTTAATATGTAATAGAGAATATCTTCACCTTAGGTGCTGTGCTCATATCCTGAACTTGATTGTTTGTGAAGGGTTGAAAGATTTGAAAGATAACTTTGAAAGTATTAAAGGTGCTGTCAAGTATGTTCGCTCATCCCCATCACGTTTTGCTAAATTTAAGGCCTTTGCTGAAGCTGAACGGATTGATACAAAAAGCCTTGTCTGTTTGGATGTGACAACACGTTGGAATTCAACATTCTTAATGTTGGAGGCAGCATTGAAATTCCAAAAGGTCTTTGACAGAATGAGTGATGAGGATGATGACTATTGTGCACACTTTGCCCCCCTAGGCATGAATTTGAAGCACATGATGTTTATATGCTTGATCCAAGTGAGGTCTCCAATAATAGGCGTCAACCACGTGATTTCTTAAAGAGGGAGCGTGATTCACGTGAAGCAAAACAGAAAAAACGTGATGCCCCCCCAACAGCAGAAGATTGGAATCGTGCACGTATCTTCTTGAAGTTCTTGAAAGTTTTTTTTGATATCACATTAATGTTCTCATCTTCCATTAATGTGACTTCAAACTCATGTTTCCATCAAATTGCACGTGTTCAGCAGCTGTTGGAAAGAAATATTCTGAATGCAGATCTTCTCCTTGCTGATATGTCTTTCAACATGAATGGAAAGTATGAAAAATATTGGGGTAAGGCTAAAATTATGAACCCTTTATTGATAATTGCAGTCATATTGGATCCTCGTTACAAGTTGGCATATGTTAATCACATATTTGAGAATCTGTTTCATGACAATGACGTTTGTTTGGCTATGAATGACAAGGTCAAGGATTGTTTATATCTTTTGTTTGATGAATATTCTGCATTGGTTGGTGTCACTTCTGAATCAAATATTGCCTCCTCTTCTAGTGCACCTTCAGCCTCACTAAGTGTTGTAGGAAATGTGGAGGATCATGATCCAGGTCTTCAATGGTTAGTAACAGTGAAACAAAGATGCTCAAATGACTGTCAAACTGAGTTGGAAAAATACCTTGCTGCATCTGATGATGTCCCTATTTCTTCTGATTTTAATATTTTGATTTGGTGGAAAGCTAATTCTATGAAATACAAAATCCTTTCTTGCATGGCACGTGATATTTTGGCCATCCCAGTTTCTACAGTTGCCTCTGAATCTGCTTTTAGCACAGGAGGTCGTGTGGTTGATCAATATAGAAGCTCATTGTCACCTAGAATGACTGAGGCTCTTATTTGTTCTCAAAATTGGCTTACTCCTGGGCAAACACTGTCAGAACTCACTGAACTACTTCGTGAATTTGACAACTTTGAAGACTCTGGTAATGTTTTTAATAAAACTAGTTGTTACTTTATCATATCTTTGTAAAAAATTTAATTTTTCTGTATTTTATCTTTCTAGATGCTTCATGTGTGACTGATGTTGGAGCTGCTGTGACATCCATGGAGGAACTTGATTAAAAGCACTAATGGACTTCATTTTTTGCTGCCATGACAAAGTTTGGAGCTTAAATTAGATTATCTTGATGTTTGATATTTTGTTGAGTCATGGACTTGGTATTACACTATTACCTGCTTCTCAGGTTTAGAATTATGGACTTTTGCCTTTTAGTTGATCTTTTGGTGGACTTTGAACTTTGGTTGTAAGTTGAGTATTTGATCCTTATTTAGACTTGTGCCCTTTAATTATTTTGAGGATGCTTGTCAGTTGTTATCTAAGGGCAGGTTATCTATGGGGCAGATGCAAATTATGAACATATTTCTATCTGCCCAGGCGCCCAGCATTACTGATGATATTAATGAATGTTTTGATCTATCTGCCCAGGCGCCCAGTATTACTGATGATATTGATGATATCTAAGGGCAGGATATTCATGATATTTTGATGATATTGATGAATGTTGATCTATTTGCTGAATGATGAATATATTTTGATGATATATTCTTATGAATGATGAATATGGATCTATTTGTTTGAATCAGGGATTTTGATATAGTCATGAATCATGATATGCAAGATATTATTTATATGTTGGTTTGGTTTTAGGGTTCTTTTTTGGCATCAGGTTTGGTTTCAGATTCTTTTTTTGGCGTCAGGTTTGGTTATACCGTTTTAGGATTTAAGATCAGGAGACATATGTAGTTGTTTAATTTTAGGTTCTGCAAACAAAAACTGAGGTTGTCCAAAAAAAAAAAAGAAGTCTGGACTGGGCCAGACTGGACCACTAACCCGGTCCAGTCTGGTCCAGTCTGCCCAACCCGGCTGCCATCGGGTTTTCTTCCGGGTTGGACCGGGTTTCGGGCTGGACTGTCCAGCCTGAACACCCTTCCGGACCAGACCACGGGTTGCTGACCTGCCCGGCCCGGTCTGGTTCATGTACAGCCCTAATTGGAGGTATGTTTTTTTTAACCATACACATTCAATCCGCATTCAATCCATAGCAATTTACATTTTACAAATCCAAAGCAGCAAAAACCCAAGCTATAATAACACCAAATCAGAATGAAATAACTCGAATCAAAATAATTAATTCATAAAATCAGTACTAATGTAATTTGATTACAACGTAACAAACAAGAACAACTAATTGTAAGTGCCTATGTATGTAGAATGTAGGCAAGAAATAATTTAAATGTACAACTAATTCATATACAACCAATATGAATATGCAAGAAACAACCTACGTATGTACCTAAATATTAGCTAATTCCTTGACCATATAGTCACACCATTCTTCAATGATTTCATCTATTTGTTGGTCAGTCAATTGGTCACAACGTTGATCTTTATAATACTACATAAAAAGCATGCACAGAAAAAATTAAAATCACTAAAAATCAATTAACTTAGACACTTGTCAATTAAATTTAAAAAACACAATAAATGCAAGTAAAAAGAACTTACTTATGTAGGAACAAAAATGTTATCATGAGTAACTATATCTTTCATAAATTTCATAACATAATAGCCACAATCATTATTGTTTGGTTGGAATGTGCACTGACAATACAATGAAATAGTTAAATAAACATTGGAAGAAACATTTTTGAATAACAAAATTGGAGTAATTAAATTCATATATATAAGTACCACAATCTTCCTTTAGGGATAGCTACTGGCTGGCTCTTTACATGTAGAATAGCTCAATCCAACATTGCTTCAGTAAGCAGTTAATTCACTAACAAAACAAGTAGTGACTGATTAATTTTGGTAATTCAATAATGTCAAATATTTACACATACACCCATGCACTTACTTATTGATTATAATCTTCAAATCACATCGGTTGTCCGGATAATTGGTCTTTATAGGATCCAAATAGTAAATTTCAGGGACTCCAGGTGACGCTGAACGGACAACAATCAAAATCCAATGTCCCCTAAAATATTTTAAATATTTTACTTCGACAATCATGTTGTAGTAAAAGTGGAAGAATAAAAAAAACATACATGAAAATACTGTCGCAAATAACTTACCCCGGATTGTATGGCACGATAAAGAGCATATTAGGGGTTGCTCTTGACATGAAGATGTCCCTAACATCATTAGATAGTGCTTCCACATCTAATATATCCTGGCCAAGGAGGTGTGGGCTGACAAATATGAATCTATGCTCACTTTCTGTGTGTGGTAACAGATCGTGGTATGAGTGCCTTTATAGAAAATAAACAATGTCATTAAAACCTAACAAAAATTAATGATTAATAATAATAATAATAATAATAACAGTGATAGATGATGATGATAAAGTAATTAATCCATATACTGACGGCCGTCGCACTAAGCCAATCATGACTAAGCACATCGTTCAGCATACTACTATTGACATGATTATCTATAACTGCATGATAGATGTCGATATCGAAACGTATTGACTAACCTTCTCGACTGATCAAAGATGGTGCCATTGACGCCAATTGTTGGTGATATGAGGGCATCTGTCAATTGCTTCGGTTGCTGGTTGAGGGTTGGGACTTATGTTCGGTTGATGAACACTCTGAGTTCTTCCCATGCCCTTCAATTCGTTTTCCTTTAAGACGAGTAGCAACCTAAGAATATAATAAAATTAAATAATGTGGTTTTAGATTGAAGTGTATAGAAAAAGTAAAAGAAATTGTAAATTAACTACCTTTTCATATAGCTCAATCAGACCTATTGGCCATGCCACATAACCACCGACGATATCTTTCACCATTGTTGCTTCATCCAAAAAAGGGATTGGTAAGGGGGCATCATCAATTGTGCATACATCGACCCTAACTCCAAGTGTGTTAGACGGTAATGGTGAATTATGCAAGATATCACTTTCAGTGTTGTAGCCCATGACGACAGCAACCGCGTGCTTGAAAGAAACATTGACGTATAACTTGCAGTTCGATTCTCCCTTATGAAAAATAGAGTTAAATATATTAAGGTACACTAATGTATAACGTACCAAAAAGTGAACTAGAGAAGAAATTAATTACCAAAGGAATGAGGACTTTAGGCATAGAGAGCCAACTATCCCTTGCACTCGTGCTGTCACACACTGAACTCAGTGTTGGCCTAGACTGTAGTAAGGCCTCAATTTGCACCTTCAATAACGCGTTTTGCTCTTGCATCAAACGCATATGATCAGTGAATTGCTTTACTTGATGCTCGTAGCCACTAATCCTCTGGTCTACGTGATGCTTGTAGTCAGAAATTTGCTCCTGTAATTATAGTAAGTCATTTTTTGTGGCTCGCATTTTGGGTCTGTAGTACGATGTTTGGATTACTACAAAACCAGTACCCCGAACATGACCATCATACTCAGGAACTCCAAGTGCTCTAGTGAGCAAATCGTTGTGACCAACATAATGCACCAAGTCTGGCTGCTCCTGCGTTATTGAGCGTTATCACAAAAAGAATTACAACAATATTAATTACTATAAAATAGAATTTGCTAAGTAAAGTTAAATGTTTATTGTATGTATAATCCACTACTTACACAATATTCAACAACTTGTTTGACTTGTTCGCTGTGAATTTGGCCTTTTTTGTTCGTGTAGCCTGCCAACCATAAATTATGTCGAGGTATATGTGTGACATCATCAAAATGCGATTCTTGCAGCTGCATATCAATATTAGTTGTAGTTAAAAATTAGTCATAGATATTATATTTATATGAAATAATGATTAGTTCTTACTAATTGTTGCCCCAATGTTGCATATGAGACCAGTCCTTTCATGTACCGGTATGGCATGTTGGATGCATTTTCGCAATTTTGCTCACTTCTTTCCTATTTAGATCCAAATAATTCATATCAATAAATATTAATTACTACTGCATATGAGACCGGTCCTTTCATGTATTGGTAAAGGCTAATATTATATTATCGCAAACTGTGAAGTAGTATGTGAGGCCACAAACTCATCCCACTGCTCTTGAGTTATGATCCCATCATACATCTCCGGCGATGTATGAATGATAATATCGTTGTCGTCCCGTAAGAGTAATTTGGTAAGAGTGGAGCGAACATTTCTCAAAAGTCTGTTGCATTTTCGCAGCAAGAATTTCTCTTTATCGTCTTCAATTATGAAGCAAGACTGGAAGAAAAATCACATATAATTTGTTAGATTATAATTTCATGATACAAAACAACCATAATAATAAAGTAAATAATGCTTACCTTGACAGAATCGAAGAGCATATCACCATAATCTTTCTTTGCGCTTCGCCAATCTATAACAGTAATGGGGACTCTTTCTCTGACTGACATCCCAATGTAATTAATAAAGTTGCTGGCATTTGGTCCGATTGGATTTCCCTTTTCATTCCACTGAAGCTCTAACCTAATGCCCTTACTCCTTTTTTTGATAAGTTTTTTCATTACGGTCCTGCCCCGGGCTACCTTGGCCTCAAATGCTGCTTGATCATCATGTTCGATAGGAACAATATCATCTCTGGTGTATGGATCCATTTTCCTACAAACTCCAGTGGTAACTTTAACAACATGTACACATTAAAATGAAGTTAGATGAGAAGACAATTATTTATTAAACTTCTTAAATTGACAAAATGTAAATACGAATCGTTGAACAATGGGTGCTAGATAACAACGAAGTTTGGTCTGTCCCATTGCGTAGCCGACATAGTGAGTCCTATGCGCCATAGTACAAGTATCCCCTGTCGTATTCGCAGGACATAAGAATCCATACCAATCACGTCTTTCCATGTTTGTGCAGAGACCGTGCAGCTGGGTGCCAAAGATATTTTCCATCAGATATTCTCTCATCAGAGTGCTATCTCAACTTCTTCGCTTTTGTTGCAGTCGCAAACAAACGTTTAAAACATGGTATTATTGGAAGATACCACATAACCTTTAAAGGTTGCGTTTTACTTGTCACATCACCACAACCACCATCTTTTTTCACTTTGTATCGTGCAGTTTTACACTTAGGACACTCACTAAGACCTCCATACTCATTTCTGTACAGTACGCAGTCATTAGGGCAAGCATGTATCTTTTTATACTCCATACCCATCGTAGACAGGATTTTCTTGGCCTCATACATACGATTTGGAAGTACATTATCCTCTGAAAACATATCACACAATAGTTCAAGCAGCAATGTGAAACTACTATCGGTCCACCCATAAGTTGCCTTTAAGTTAACCAAATGTAATGTTTTCGTCAGCCGCGTGTACTTACTACCATTGTGCAATGGTGTCTTTGCATCACTCCGCAGGCTGTCATACTCCTGCGACTGCGCAAAGGATTCTGCCTCAACATCGCTAATCATTTTCTCCATTCTATCTTCACCTATGATATCCACATCTTCCATCCTGTGCGACGGACAATTCGTTACTTCCTCACCATGCCATATCCACCTTGTGTATCGCAGATTTATTCCATCACAAAGTAGGTGATCCTTTATGACATCAACATCCCGTCGACTCTCATTCAAACAATTGACACAAGGACAAAAATACTTCCCATTTTTTGCAGGAGCATTCTTTTTAGCGAATTTAATAAATTCTTCCACCCCTTTCTCATATTCTTCACTAGTTCTCAAAGCATTCATCCAACTATGATCCATTTTGTTACCACCTAAGGCATTCCCAATAACATTCACACGTTTAGTACAATTGTCAACGACATATGATGGGATTGCCTAATTAAGTTATCAACCCACTTTAGGATTTTAAAATATGGGCTTAATAACTTTATTGCCCTTCTAGCCTCCTCTCTCCTCTTAAAAGGATTTCAGTGCTATGTAACTTATTTTTTTAATAAGTATATGTATATAAACATTAATGTATAATAAAATAAATATAATAAGATTAAATTAAAGAATTTTTTTGAGGTTTGGAAGATTTGAAAAAAATGAGTTTCATATTAACAAAACAATTTTAAGTTGAGTTCTTCCAAAAACAAAATTGTTTTATTGAAAATATTTAGATAAAAATCATTTAATGAATATTGGGGTCATGGTTTTCTTTTTAGTTTTGGCTTGAATTATTCTTCATAATTCATTTGGAATACAAGAATTTCTTTAATTTAAACAAATCATATTTTAATTTATTATATATACTAATTAATGGTATACACAAGTAAATTTATATTTAAACAAGAAAATAAACCATTGCACTGGAGTTTCCGAATACATGCAATTTAAGCAATATAAGACACCAAACACACCAGGCTAATCTCAACCATCTCAATATAAGCAATATATAAGTACCATCTCAACCATTTCAAGTAAATTTATATTTCAAAAACAAAATATACATACCATTCTGTTACAAAAAAAACAAGAAGAAAATAAACGAACCTGATCAGGGGCGCCCACTAGTTTGCTGGAGAGGACGTTGGAGATCCACGGTGGTGTGCACAACAATGGAAGGAAGGAGGTGGAGGAGAGCAAAAATCTACACACTGTGGAGGAGGTGAAGTTGCAGCAGGGTCGACTGGTTGCGTGCGTTGAAGAAACAAAGAAACAAAGGAGTTGAAGAAACAAAGAGGAAGAAGAAGGGAGGAGGGAGGAGTTGAAGAAAAAACAAAGAGGAAGAAGAACGGAGGAGGGAGGAGTTGAAGAAAAACAAAGAGGAAGAAGAAGGGAGGAGGGAGCCGACGGTGGGTGGGGAGGAGTAAAAGAGTAAAGTGAAGATGAGAAGACATGTGAGGAGGTGGTTGATGAGAAGACGCATGTCAGACAAGTGTCTGACATGCGCCTTGGGGACGCCTAAAGGTGACTTTAGGCCTCCCAAATGGCATTTGGGACGCCTAAAGTCTTGGTTTAGGCGTCCCAAATGATTTTGGGACGCCTAAACCCAGACTTTAGGCGTCCCAAAATTCTTTTGGGATGTCTAATCCCAGTTCTAGGCACTAAAAAAAATTTACGAAATTTATATTTCGCGCCTGGAAGCACTTTAGGCGTCCCAAATTTAAATTTGGGACGCCTAAAGGTTCCCCTACATATGTATAATTACGAAAATGCCACCGCCTCCCTTTTTAACCACCCAATTTTCAATTTGGGACGTCCTTGGAGGTAGTTATATCTCAATTCTGTAGTAGTGTTCAAGCTTCACTCAGAGGGTCAATTTGGCTTCCGAAGAAGGAACTCTTTGGTGGCACGCTCACAGTGATTGGACTCGTGCCACTGTTCATGGCGCCATTGTTATCCATCCTCCTCTTGGAGCTTCTTATCCTTTCCCTAATCCCTATGGCCAAGAGACACTCATCATTGATTTGTCCCATTTCTCCAGTAATTCATCTCTCAATGAGTTTTAGGAGGAGATGTAGTATGAGGTTCTAAGAAAGGAACTTAATTACCAATTTCCTCACTTGTCATTGTAACTTTTTGGTAATTAAGTTTATTCCTTGGGATTTCTTAGTAATTCCCTGAGAGTTTTTAGATCCCTCTCTAATCTTGTTGGTTCTTGTGTAAACAATTAATAATAGGGGAGTGGTACAAGGGAGATGTGATGAAACTCATAAAAGACGCTTTGGCATCTAGTGCAGAACCAAATGCTTCCAATGCCTGCACCATTAATGGCCAACTTGGAGACATCTATGCCTGTTCTAATGGTAACATATCTAATTCTATAAAGTTACTCCCCTAATCATATTTATAGGACAGAGAGAAGAAATTTTTTTGTCCTACTTATAAGACACCTAATTGAATTTTGCATGGGAATGTACAATTTTACCTTTAATTTATTATTGTGTTGACTGTGTTTTCTTGTAGTATAATGTATATTAAATAGATATAAAATTGAAAAGTTGTTGAATTTTAAGGTAGAGATAATGAATTTTAATGTTTTTTTTTGTTTATGTGAAACATGATGAAGTGACTTATAAATAGGACTAGAGGACTACCATAGAGACTAAAGTGTACTTTAACAGTAATCTAACTAACTTAACGGTAATTCTGCATGCAGGGACGACACACAGGTTTTCAGTGGTGCCCGGAAAAACCTACCTCCTTCGCTTAATCAACACCGCCATGAACGAAAACCATTACTTCGGAATCACCAACCACACACTCACACTTGTGGGCACGGACGCAGCCTACGTCAAGCCCTTTACCACCCCTTACCTTCTGATAACCCCAGGCCAAACCATGGACGTTTTGGTCCAAGCTAACCAGAAACCAGGTCTCTACTATATCGTCGCTTCACCCTTCCACGACGGTGTAACTCCATATGATAACACCATAGCCACAACGATTTTGTAGTATAGTGGAAGCTTTAATACTTCTCATCAGCATCCTCCGTTGGTGTTTCCAGATTTCCCTGAGCATAATGATTCTTCTGCTGCTTTTAACTTCACCAAGAGATTGAGGGGTTTGGGGACTAAGAGTCACCCCATTGATGTTCCAAAGAACGTTAATAAGAGGATTTATATGACTGTTGCTGTGAATCTTCTAACATGAAATGCTAGTACTTGTGATAGTACCACCAAGCTCGCAGCTAGTTTGAACAACGTGTCATTTCAGACCCCAAATATTGATATATTGGATGCTTACTACTGGTACGTGCTATATACTCCGCTGGTGCTGTTTATAAAGCATTTCCAGCATGTTTCATAAATTAAAAAAAATTAATTTTATTAACTCTGCCTTAAAATCAATAACTTTCCAACTTTAAACTTATTTAACTTATGTAATTTCTGAGAAAATAAAAATCTACACTACTCCCTCCGATCCACAATATATAGCACTTCTATAAATCACCTCCAGTTTAATTAATGCTCCTTTTCTTGTTTTGTCCATGTGATTAATACTCACTTTCCAACTTTACCCACTTATTATATCCCCCTCTCTAAAATAACATTCTCAATGCAATTAAACATATTTTTCAAGAAGGGTAAAAGTGAAAAAAATTTACATTTTAGGACATATTAAATGGCTTAGCTGTCATTTCTTATTTCCCATGATATAATTTAAGTGTCCTATATTATGGACTGGAGGAAATATAATAAATGATGGGTAACATTGTATATTCTTGCAAAAAAGTTTAACGACATACTTGATAAATTGGACAAAAATACACACACACTCTCTCTGCTCTATTAATAGGACCAGCAGAGTATTTTTCTGTCTTGATTTTGCATCTAAATCCAACTTCAATTTTCACGGTTTGTGTTGTGCGGGTTGTTTTTGCGTTAAAAATGTATATTCTAACCCAAATAACAAGTTGATTTTTGCAGGAACAAGACCGGGGTTTTCACTAAAAACTTTCCAAAAGAGCCTCCAAACTACATCAACTTCACAAATCCCTATAATAATGCATTTACGACCACGGGAACGAGGGTGATAATGCTGAACTACAATGACTCAGTAGAGATAGTGTGGCAAGGAACAAATAATACATTGAATACTGCTGAGAATCACCCAATGCATCGTCATGGTTTCAGCTTCTATGTTGTGGGACAAGGCCTCGGAATTTTCAACAATAAGACACATCCTAAATCTTATAACCTCCATGATCCTCCAGAAGTTAACACTGTTAATCTCCCCATCAATGGTTGGCTTGCCATGAGATTTGTTGCCAACAATCCTGGTACGTCTTCTATAATACTCCCTCCATTTCTTTTTATAAGAGACAGTTAACCGATTCACATGGATAAAAAAGTTGGTTAGAGACAATATAGATGTAAAAAATGTAACTTTTTTGTCAAAAATATCTTCATTTAAGTGGAAGAGAGACAATTTGTGGTGGGGAAAATGCGTGGGAATTAATTAAATATATAATGACATGGGTAATATGAGTAATTAAATAGGGGGTAAAATGAGAAATCAACAAAAAAATTTGAGACAACCTCTAAATGTCTCTTTTAAATAGGAACAAGACATAGGTGGTTTCTTATAAAAAGGAAGGGAGGGAATACCTTTGAATTACCATTCATAACATACTGACATTATATTGTTGCAAGAAATACTCTCTTCGGTCCTTAATATAAGATATATTTATCCAATTTGATTAGATTAAAGAGGTTAGTTAGGTTAATTAATATGACATTATTCTTTAAAACACCCTAGTCATCTTCCTTAATTTCCTCATTCATATTATCCTTCTTCATTATAGTTGAGGGAATATTAATAGGACTAAATTAGGAAAATATTGACAAATATGAAAATTATATTTTATATTTATGACTGAGATCAACTTCCCAAATATATCTTATATTAAAGACTGAAAAGAGGATAATGTAAGCATAGAGCTTTCATATTTTTACACTTTAATTTGAATTTGGCCAAAAGATAGTGGTTATAATTAGTACAGAGCTCTCATATTCTTGTGCATAAATAATTTGCAGGGGTATGGTTTATGCATTGTCATTTTGAAAGACACAGTAGCTGGGGAATGGACACTGTACTCATTGTGACGGATGGGAAAACCAAAGAAACAAGCATGCTTCCACCTCCTAAGGACATGCCTCCTTGTTCAAAATGAGGTAATTGATTAATTACATCATCATTCCACAATAATGCTTTCAATCAATAATTAATTATTATTTACGTATTAAATAAATCTCATAAGTTTGATTTCAGACTCAAATATGGGATTCAGATTCCCGAGAAATTTAATTACGTTTGAATTGTTCTAGAAATGTGTAATATCGTAGCGACGGTTCATGTTTTTGTTTGGTGCTATGCAGTGTAATATTATTTGAACTCTTCAATTTTCTTTAGGCTTTGATTTTCCTTCCTCATGTGTGTGCGTGTATGGGGTGTTATAAAAAATGAAGAGTTCGAGTGTTTTTTTTTTTCAGCGTGTGCTTCAATATCTGTATTCGGAAATTCTTTCCCCGGTCGTCCCCCTCCAAATTATAATCATTTCGAATAAAATATAATCTTTTAGTTCAGAAAGGGTCAAAATATAAAAAGAACTAGGCATGCATCATACGAGGTACGAGAAGTCAAGTCGAGATCACTGTTTTGGAAAAAATTACCAGATGAAAATTTAAAAAGCACATTTATATTCAAATATTCAATAATTTTCTCAAATCATTAATATTTTGTATCTTAATTCTTAGCCAAATGTCGAAAATGTTCTGAACATCCACTGACACGAGGGTCACTTTCTTCTAGTTATAGATTGTACTTCTCTAAAAAGAAGATTGTACTTCACACTTGTTGCACAATATATAAGAGCATACTAATTTGATGCTGTAAACCAATAAAAAGTGAAGTGTTTTGGATTTCAGAGTCACAAAATGACATGCATATAAACTCCTTTATGTTCGCAACTTTCTCTCATCACAAAGTTCCTTATCTCCTTTTAATGTATTTGGATTAATTTATTTTAAGTGATTTTAAGTTATATGAAATAAATATGTGAAAAGAGTTTTATCTTATAAAATGCGAATGATTTTTTTTTTAAAGCTAAACCAAGTTGGCTTAATTTGTACTACTATAGAAAATGTTTGTAATGTCCATTTTTTAAATCTTTGAATGTCTGAAAACAGAGGGACGTCTATATGAGTGACGTAGTAGAAAATGACAATAACGTTCGTCAAAAATTGGACGTTTAAAGTCTAAACTTTAGAT
This sequence comes from Inga leiocalycina, assembly GCA_963242795.1. NCBI lineage: Eukaryota > Viridiplantae > Streptophyta > Magnoliopsida > Fabales > Fabaceae > Inga > Inga leiocalycina. The sequence continues at coordinate 90,861,858 of OY725320.1, read as the reverse complement.
GTCCCTATTTTAAAAAGGGACATCTAAAGTGTTAGTGTGGCACTTTAATGTCCCAATTTTAAAATTGGGACACTTTAAGCGTCCCTTTTTCTTTACGAACATTAAAAATTTTTTTAGATGACCATTTATATTTTTCACTGTCCAACAAATGAAAACTACAAAAATAGGATCGAAGAATTAACTTCCACAGTGTCAAAAAGTTGTCTACACAACTACTAACTAATAAAAACAAACTTATTAGGTATCATCAATTTATCACAAAATGCCATAAGGGAAACTCAAAATCCAAAAAAGATTAATACTGATGACGGATGATAAATCAAAATGCATCTACAACGATGATAAATCTAAATGCCAACACCAACAAAATGCATAAACAATAATCCCATTTTAGAACTTAGTTCATATACACTACTACAAAAAATATGAGCTATCACGCTTAATTTAGAAAACACAATAGTGCTTAGGAAGCATCGTAGCTTCCAGCGCCATTAAACAAGCTACGGTGGTTTTTGAATATATGGAATCGCCATAGCTTGAGTATTTAATTTTTTTTAATAAAAAGCTATGGCGCTTATCCAGAGAAGCACCGGAGGAAGTATATTACCTCCAGAAGCGCCATTGGAGGTATGTTTTTTTAACCATACACATTCAATCCGCATTCAATCCATAGCAATTTACATTTTACAAATCCAAAGTAGCAAAACCCAAGCTAGAATAACACCAAATTAGAATGAAATAACTCGAATCAAAATAATTAATTCATAAAATCAGTACTAATGTAATTTGATTATAACGTAACAAACAAGAACAACTAATTGTAAGTGCCAATGTATGTAGAATGTAGGCAAGAAATAATTTAAATGTATAACTAATTCATATACAACCAAGATGAATATGCAAGAAATAACCTACGTATGTACCTAAATATTAGCTAATTCCTTGACCATATAGTCACACCATTCTTCAATGATTTCATCTATTTGTTAGTCAGTCAATTGGTCACAACGTTGATCTTTATAATACTACATAAAAAGCATGCACAGAAAAAATTAAAATCACTAAAAATCAATTAACTTAGACACTTGTCAATTAAATTTAAAACACAGTAAATGCAAGTAAAAAGAACTTACTTATGTAGGAACAAAAATGTTATCATAAGTAACTATATCTTTTATAAATTTCATAATATAATAGCCACAATCATTATTGTTTGGTTGGAATGTGCACTGACAATACAATAAAATAGTTAAATAAATATTGGAAGAAACATTTTTGAATAACAAAATTGGAGTAATTAAATTCATATATATAAATACCGCAATCTTCCTCCAGGGATAGCTACTGGCTGGGTCTTTACGTGTAGAATAGCTCAATCCAACATTGCTTCAGTAAACGGTTAATTCACTAACAAAACAAGTAGTGACTGATTAATTTTGGTAATTCAATAATGACAAATATTTACACATACACCTATGCACTTACTTATTGATTATAATCTTCAAATCACATCGGTTGTCTGGATAATCAGCCTTTATAGGATCCAAATAGTAAATTCCAGGGACTCCAGGTGACGCTAAACGAACAACAATCAAAATCCAATGTCCCCTAAAATATTTTAAAGATTTTACTTCGACAATCATGTTGTAGTAAAAGTGGAAGAATAAAAAAAACATATATTAAAATACTGTTGCAAATAACTTACCCCGGATTGTATGGCACGATAAAGAGCATATTAGGGGTTGCTCTTGACATAAAGATGTCCCTAACATCATTAGATAGTGCTTCCACATCTAATCTATGCTGTCCAAAGAGGTGTGGGCTGACAAATAAGAATATATGCTCACTTTCTGTGTGTAGTAACAGATCGTGGTACGAGTGCCTTTATAGAAAATATACAATGTCATTAAAACCTAAAGAAAATTAATGATTAATAATAATAATAACAGTGATAGATGATGATGATAAAGTATCTAATCCATATGCTGACGGCCGTCGCACTAAGCCAATCATGACTAAGCACATCGTTCAGCATACTACCATCAACATAATCATCTATAACTGCATGATAGATGTCGATATTGAAACGTATTGACTAACCTTCTCGAATGATCAAAGATGGTGCCATTGAAGCCAATTGTTGGCGATATGAGGGCATCTGTCGATTGCTTCGGTTGCTGGTTGAGGGTTGGGACTTATGTTTAGTTGATGAACACTTTGAGTTCTTCCAACGCCCTTCAATTCGTTTTCCTTTAGGACAAGTAGCAGCCTAAGAATATACTAAAATTAAATAATGTGGTTTTAGATTGAAGTGTATAGAAAAAGTAAAAGGAATTGTAAATTAACTACCTTTTCATATAGCTCAATCAAACCTATTGGCCATGCCACATAACCATCAACGATATCTTTCACCATTGTTGCTTCATCCAAAAAAAGGATTGGTAAGGGGGCATCATCAATTGTGCATACATCAACCCTAACTCCAAGTGTGTTAGACGGTAATGGTGAATTATGCAAGATATCACTTTCAGTGTTGTAGGCCATGACGACAGCAACCGCGTGCTTGAAAGAAACATTGAGGTACAACTTGCAATTTGATTCTCCCTTATGAAAAATAAAGTTAAATATATTAAGGTACACTAATGTATAATGTACCAAAACGTGAAGTGGAGAAGAAATTAATTACCAAAGGAATGAGGACTTTAGGCATAGAGGGCCAACTATCCCTTGCACTCGTGCTGTCACACACTGAACTCAGTGTTGGCCTAGACTGTAGTAAGGCCTCAATTTGCGCCTTCAATAACGTATTTTGCTCTTGCATCAAACGCATATGATCGGTGAATTGCTCTACTTGATGCTCGTAGCCACTAATCCTCTGGTCTACGTGATGCTTGTAGTCAGAAATTTGCTCTTATAGTTGTAGTAAGTCATTTTTTGTGGCTCGCATTTTGGGTCTGTAGTACGATGTTTGGATGACTACAAAACCAGTACCTCGAATATGACTATCATACTCAGGAACTCCAAGTGCTCTGGTGAGCAAATCGTTGTAACCAACATAATGCACCAAGTCTGGCTGCTCCGCGTCATTAAGCACTATCACAAAAAGAATTACAACACTATTAATTACTATAAAATAGAATTTGCTAAGTAAAGTTAATGTTTATTGTATGTATAATCCATTACTTACACAATATTCAACAACTTGTTTGACTTGTTCGCTGCGAATTTGGCCTTTTTTGTTCGTGCAGCCTGCCAGCCATAAATCATACCGAGGTATATGTGTGACATAATCAAAATGCGATTCTTGCAGCTGCATATCAAAGTTAGTTGTAGTTAAAAATTAGTCATAGATATTATATTCATATGAAATATGATTAGTTCTTACTAATTGTTGCCCCAACGTTGCATACGAGGCCGGTCCTTTCATGTACCGGTATGGCATGTTGGATGCGTTTTCGCAATTTTGCTCACTTCTTTCCTATTTAGATTCAAATGATTCATATCAATAAATATTAATTACAACTACATATGAGACCGGTCCTTTCATGTACCGGTAAAGGCTAATATTATATTATCGCAAACTGTGAAGTAGTATGTGAGGCCACAAACTCATCCCACTACTCTTGAGTTATGATCCCATCATACATCTCCAGCGGTGTATGAATGATAATATCATTGTTGTCCAGTAAGAGTAATTTGATAAGAGTGGAGCGAACATTTCTCAAAAGTTTGCCGTATTTTCGCAGCACGAATTTCTCTTTATCATCTTCAATTATGAAGCAAGACTGGAAGAAAAATCACATATAATTTGTTAGATTGTAATTTCATGATACAAAACAACCATAATAATAAAGTAAATAATGCTTACCTTGACAAAATCGAAGAGCATATCACCATAATCTTTCTTTGCGCTTCGCCAATCTATAACAGTAATGGGGACTCTTTCTCTGACTGACATCCCAATGTAATTAATAAAGTTGCTGGCATTTGGTCCGATTGGATTTCCCTTTTCATTCCACTGAAGCTCTAACCTAATGCCCTTACTCCTTTTTTTGATAAGTTTTTTCATTACGGTCCTGCCCCGGGCTACCTTGGCCTCAAATGCTGCTTGATCATCATGTTCGATAGGAACAATATCATCTCTAGTGTATGGATCCATTTTCCTACAAGTTAAATAAACCAAACAAAACATCAAAGCATGCACTTGACAATCATGGCAATGAAAGTAAATTATGTTGAAATATATGAATGCATGTAATAAAACATACAAGGCAAAAAATCAAGGCACTCATTATCATAGTTTCCTCTTTTTTGTTCAATTTAAAAACCAAGTCCCCTCTTTATAATCATGTCTCATGTATAAGGGTTCATCTTTATTTTCATCTTTGTCTATATCAATATATTCTGACCACAACATTTCAAAAGAGAAATCATCCTCAGGAATATTCAAATATTCATTACTTTTATTATCAACTTGTTCTTGATGATTCTTGTTCGATGGAAGTACAATGGACCAGTTTTTCTTAGAAGGATCTGGAATGAAAAATACTTATTGTGCCTGTGATGCTAAAATGAAAGGATCATCTTTATTCCAAAATTTAGAAAGATCTACTTCAACAAACCCTAAATCATCTGTCTGCAATCCACTATTGTTGTTAATCTACTTACATATGAATACAAGGACCCTCAACATAGTGTAATCTAACTCCCATAGTCATTCAATTACACCAAAATATGACTTTGTTGTATAGATAGGGTGTACGTCTTTAGCACAGGGAATTGTGCCATGAATCAGCAACAAGTGTTACCCCACTATTCTACATTGTACTCCTTGTATCATCTTCTTATGTGTAGAATGTGTAACCGTTGATTGCATAACCATTGTAAGACAATACATTTAAGCTTGGTCCATTTGATAGCCATCTTAAGTTTTCAGAAACTAAATCAGGATTCCTCTCCGCCTCATCATTAATGCACCTTTTTAACCAAGTTGGAAAATGTCGGTTGTGCTCTTTGGTTATCAAATTTTCATTCCTCTCACCATGTACTAATCGAAGAGCATCCTTATGTTCTTCAACATACGGTTCAACCTTATTAGTGTTATATAGCGCATACAAGTGGGATTGCACCCATTCAGTCACTGATATCCTGATTACATCATTCTTACTTGATCCTTTCCCTGATCTTCGCCTATCATGACAAGACTTTGGGATCCCTACAGGGTCAACATTTGATAAAAAATAAGCACAGAAGTTACTTGCTTCTTGAACCATGTAACACTCAGCTATACACACCTCTGATCAATATCTATTTTTCACATACCCTTATAAAATTTTCATAAATCGCTCATTTGGGTACATCCATCTCAGGTTCACTGGACCACATAATTGAATTTCTTTCACTAAGTGTAGTGTTAGATGGACCATAATGTCAAAAAATGAAGGTGAAAAATACATTTCAAGTTCACACAGAGTACAAACAATCATCCTTTACAAATCTTGTAAATTTGTTGAATCAACCACTTTACTCAAATCAAATTGAAGAACAAGGACAGTTTAGTTACGGAATTCCTTACTTTTTTGGTAAGATTGACTGTATACCAACCGGTACAAAATTCTCCATAAGCCCATAACAATCATGAAATTTAAATTTCTTTAGCTTCAATTCTTTCACCAATACAAGGTTCTTTATATTTGAAGAATAGCCCTTTAGAACTTTGATTCCTTTGAGAAAATCACAAAATAACTTCTTTTCTTTCCTCGACAGAGTGTAAGTCGTTGGAGGAAGATAAGTGTGGTGCCCTTGCTCAACCGGAGCCAACTCTTCTCTGATTCCCAGGTTAACCAAATCCAACCTAGCATTCACATTGTCCTTGCTTTTCCCTTCCATATTGAGCAACGTGCCAATTAGACTATCACATATATTTTTTTCTATGTGCATCACATCAAGAAAATGTCTCACATATAATGATTTCCAATATGAAAGTTTAAAGAAAATAGACTTCTTCTTCCAGCCCCTTGTCCCGATTTGTGTTGCAAAAGGCTTGCTAAAATTGTTATCCAAATATTTGACCTTCTAAAAGACCTGACCATCGGTCAACATCTTCCGTGGGCTACCTTCTTCTAACCCACCATTGAAAGCCTTTTTTCAGTTCCTGCAATGATGTTTTGATGGTAAGAATCTTCAATATCTTATGTAGACATTTTTCTTACAATGATCTAGTTGAATTGAATGAGTGTCATCTTCACATATAGGGCACGTACAATATTCTTTAACGCTATATACGAACAAATTACCATAAGCAGGGAAATTATTTATTGTGTCATACAACATGGCTTTCAAAGTGAAACTTTCTTCCCTGTACCCATCATACACATTGACGCCTTTCTCCTAATGTAGCTTCAAGTCATCAATTAAAGGAGCCAAGTATACATCTACTTCATTCCCAAGTTGCCTTGGCCCAGAAATTAACATGGACAACATCATAAACTTACGTTTCATGATCAAGTATGGAGGAAGGTTATGAATAATCAATATCACCGGCCACGTACTGTGTGTACTACTCTAAACCCCATGGGGATTGATTCCATCAGTTGACAGTGCAAGGCGTAGGTTCCTTGCTTCATTCGAGATGTCAGGGTGGTCATGATCAATTTTTTTCCATTGAGAGGCATATACAGGGTGCCTAAGGTTCGCGTCTTCAACCCTTTCATCTGTATACCATGTCAACAGCTTAGCAATATCTGCATTACTATATAGTTGATTGAATCTCAAAATAATGGGAAAATATCATATCACCTTCAACGGACTTCTTCCTATATCGAGATGCATTGCATTTAGGACACTTCTCTAACATTGCATATTGATTCTTAAATAATATGCAATTATTAGGGCATGCATGTATTTTCTCATAACCTATGCCAATTGTAGAGTAAAGTATTCACTTTGCCTCATATATTTTGGTAGGAAGTACTTTTTCTTCTGGGAACATATCTTGCACAAGTTCAAGTAATGGAGTGAAACTCGAATCACTCAATCCATATTGCGCTTTAAAGTTGTACAATTTCAATACTGCTAGCAATCTTATATATTTAGTGCTACCCACATATAATGGTTTCTCAGCATCACCTTTCAACTTCTCAAATTCTTCAGGAAAGTTATGAAGCACCCCTTCGATTGCATTTAGCATTTTTTGAAGACCATCATCCTTATCATCATATATGCTTGGGTCAAACTTATTAAAAGGATCGATTATGGTATGCACTCGATCAGTACGTGCATCATCCGTCTCACCATGACTTATCTATCGTGTATATGATTGGTCAATTCCATGACATACTAAATGATCTAGCAAATCAAGTGGACTAATCCGCTTTCCATAACAACAAGATAAGCAAGGACACAAGATTTTGTTAGGATCGTTTGCATGCTCAATTGCAAATCTAATAAACTCTTTCATCCCATCTATATATTTCCTTGAGCATCGATTAGATGACATCCATTTTCGATCTATCTTTACCTTGAACATATGTTTAAAAATAGTTAGTTTCTTGCCTCTTGCAGTTACTAATTACTTTTATTGTCTGTCATTTATTTCAAAAAAAATTTGGCAGCATAACATCATTAAATTTGAAGTTTTTCAAGTATTAAATACTATTAAAGTCACAAATAATCAACCAATTAATTCTCACAGCATGCATCATACTAGCTTTTCACAACTCACAACAAAAATAAATCAAAAGAATATTACATAGTTTAATGATATTTAATGCTTTGACTAGTTAGTTCAATACTCCTTTAATTTAATGATTGAAAGGACACATAAGAAATCTTTGGCAATCAACTTTTCTAAATTGATGACAAATCTTTAGGTACCCAAATTTAAAAAGATCCATGAAAATGTACGACTTAAGATTCTGGACAAATATATACTTAAAGACTTATAAGCTAGCAAAAACTTCTGTAAGAGGCTGAGACAGAGGAAAAAAACAACCTGGAGACCAAGCTTTAAGAAGACAGCTAAAACTTCAAATAAATACTTGAAAAAACAATTATGAAGAAGAAGAAGAAGAACAAGAAGAAAACGTACCTAAAGAAAACTTAAGAGCTGGGAGACTTCTTGTACGAGGCTGAGACAAAGCAAATCGTGTGGGTAACCAAGCTTTGTACTGTAACAGAAGTGCGTGACCAAAATTTTTTGAAGAAATGCGCACACAGAGATAAGAAAAAACAAAAAGTGGGACTAATGAAGCTTCCAATAGTAGCCGTCAAAGAGAGGAGGGCGTGGGAACAATGGACAAAGAAAGATATATTGGGGACCAATTAGATCTTGGAAATGGAGTACGGGAGGATGCACAAGAAAGACGATGTAGGGATCAATTAGATCTGAAAATTGGTGGGAGCGGCAAATTTGTACACCTTGTTTGATGCTTTTACCTTAAGCGGCATAGAAGGTATATAAAAGCTATGGTGCTTGGTGTCCAAGCGCCATAGCATCCATTCAGTATATAAAATAAATAAATAAATAAATAAAATGGTGAAGGGAGCTTTGGCACTTGCTGTACAAGCGCCATTGCATCCCAAATATTTGTTTTAATCTACTGTAGACGCCTTATTATTATTAGCCTTCAAGCGTAACCTTAATTAATATATGAATAGTGATTACCATTATTATTATTAAGTCAGACAAATGAAAAGTAAGACTAGAAAGCACAGTATATATTATTGTCTCTATAATTCATGTGAAAGCTATGTGAAGAAATGAATGGTGATAGTGAAACTACCAACTTCTTAGCTTGTAATTAAATGAAAAAAAAATTAAATAAGTTAAAGTACAAAAAATATAATCTAAATTCCCTCGATTGAAATAATTCTAAGGAAAATAAAGTATTGGAAAATTAAATGGAAGTAAAGATACTAAGACAATTAATGCCAAAACCATATAAATTAAATAATTAAGGAATGAAGGATACTAGCAAATAAATAAATAAATAAGGACAGAAGGTGCTTAAGCTTACCTTAATTAACGGGGTGTCTTGGCTAATAATCAGCTTGCATGGGATCCTTAACATTTGAAGGAGGAATGAAGATGATGATCGAAGCTCGATTGCGTTATATGATCTCTCTATTATAGTGGTAGTAGCTCTTAACTCTCACTTTCAGTCTCTATGCGTCCGGTGTCTGATCTCTTGCTTTCTCCTTAGTTTATGATATATAACGAAGAAAGAGAACTTTTGCAAATGCAAGCTAGGGCACTTGCATGCCTGTCAAGGCTGCTGTAGCCTTGGAAGGTTGTCGGCAAGTGACTTGGCTAGCACTTGCCCCATTAAGCGCCGGCCAAGGGCAGAATCTTGGCTGGCGCTTGCCCAACCAAGTGCCGGCCAAGATTTGTTCAAAAAACCTTGGCCGGCTCTTGGTGGGGTAAGCACCAGAAAAGGCAGTCAAGCTAGAGCCAAGCAAGTGCCGGTGTTGGCATTCACAAGTCAACTGTGGCCTTGGCAAAATGCCAAGGCCGACTGTAGCTGCCATGCGCCCGCCAAGGTCAAGTACTGTGGCCTTGGCAGGCACGCCATTAGGGGAATAACTTATATATGCATGCATGAAGTGACATTCCATTCATCCGTGAAGCAATCAAGCAACATAAGAAACATACCTAAAGTAGAGATTAGGCATGTGTTATAGGAGAAGAATTGAGGGGGTAAACATGAGGACACAATGAGATATTCAATAATAAACCATATGGAAAAAGGATGGACAAAGAATTATAAGCTCTCTATCGATCGAGAAGGAATTTATGGAGCGAATAGCCTATGGCTCCAAAAATAAAAAAAATACCCAGCTATAGCGCTTTTTTAAGAAAATGTCATAGCTGTGACTTTCATTTTTCTTTTTTTCTTATGAATGTTTTGTGTGGTACTTGTTAAGGAGAGTGCTATATAAGCTTAATTCAAGGTATGATACTTATTATAGGAAGTGCCGTAGCTTCTTAACTTGTTTTTTTGTTAAACAATTATCTATAGTGCTTCTTTAAAGAAGTGTCATAGGAGGGGCGCCACTAAATCCTTATTTTGTAGTATTGATAAAAAACAAAAATAATTAACCATACCTTTTGGCGACGGTAGGAGAGGGAAGAGGGAGGCCAATAGTGGGAGAGGGAGGGAGGAAGAACCAGTGACGCCAAAGATCGAGGAGAGACGATGGCGACGAGCTTCAACAATGGAGAGGAAGAGAGGAGGACGACAGATGGTGGTGGTGAAGAGAGAGGAGGACGACCTTCAAGAGAGAGTGGCGATAGTGAGAGGAAGAGGCGGTGGAAGAAGGAACTTCCAAGGAGTAAATTTTTGAATTACTTTAGACGTCCAAATTCAATTTGTTTTTTACTTTAGACTTCTCAAATTTGAAAAGAGACGTCTAAAATCCCACTTTAGATGACCCTTTTTGAATTTGGGACATCTAAAGTAAAAAAAAAGTAAATTTTTTTTTGAATTACTTTAGACGTCCCTTTTTGAATTTGGGACGTCTAAGGTGGGACTTTAGACAATCCTTTTTGAATTTGGAACGTCTAAAGTAAAAAAAAAGAGTTTAAAATAAATTTTGAATTACTTTAAACGTTTTAAATTCAAAAAGGGTCGTCTAAAGTGGGACTTTAGACATCCCTTTTTGAATTTGGTACGTCTAAAGTAAAAAAAATATTTGAATTACTGTAGACATCCCAAAATTCAAAAAAGGACGTCTAAAGGGTGCTTTTAGGCATCCTAATTTGAATTTGGGAAGCCTAAAGCTACCTAATTCCCACCCAGAATTATAAAAAAGCCACTGCCTATGTTTTTTACTTCTTTTATTTAAAAGAGGACATCCTTTAAGGTAATAGAATCTATATTCTATAGTAGTTTTGCCCAAACGGATGTCTCAAGAGTTTTGCCTTATAAAATACGCAAGAGTTTTTTTTTAAAGCTAAACCAATTAAGTTGGCTTAATTTTCATCACCCCTGCTGAAGGTGTAACTTTCTTTCATATATATAATTAAGGTAAGTTGGCTTTGCATTTGAGCCATTCCTTACAGAACACACAACATTCTTTTGTTTTTCCTTGTTATATTCTTAAAACAAAGTGGTCAAAATCTATCATTTGAATTAATGTTGCTCCAACAACAACAACAATAGCAAAGCCTTTATCCCATTAGGTGGGGTCGGCTACATGGATTGCATGACGTCATTATGCTCTGTCGAAAACCATATCTTTAAATATATTATTAACTAAAAGATTCCTCTCTATGACCTCATTGATCGTTCGCTTCGACCTTCCTTGATCTCATTTTACAGGATTCCATATTGTTTGATCAACCCTCCTCATCAGAACACTCAATAGAGGCCACTCCTCATTTGGAAAAATGACCTTTGTTGAACATGTCCAAACCACCTCAAACGACTTTCTACCATTTTTCCTTCAATAGAGGCCACTCCAACTCGTTCGAGTATATGAGTATTATGAATCTTGTGTTTTCTTGCATGACCACACATTCATCTCAACATTCTCATCTTGGCTACCCCCATTTTATGTTTATGTTGTCCCTTTAAAGCCCAACACTCACTACCATATAGCATTACTGGTCTTATCACTACAAAAAAAAGATAATTCGTAGCGGTGCATTTGTAGCGGTTAGAATAAACCACTAGAAATATCAGGATTCACTACTACAAAAAAGCAAAACTGTGGCGCTTATAATTGCATTAGCTGTGACGCTAGAGAAGTGCCACATATCTGGACGCCACTAAAAAAAGCTACGGCGCTTAGAAGCGCCACAACATTTAATTTTTTTAAAAAAAATACCCTCTTGTGGCGCTTCCTTAAAGAAGGGCCATAGGAGGGGGTCTTCTGTGGCGCTTGCATCAGCAAGTGCCATAGGAGACCAAACCTACTGTGGCACTTACGTCAGCAAGCGCCACAGGAGACCCCCTCCTGTGACACTTCCTTAAGGAAGTGCCACAGGAGGGTTCTTTTTTTCTTCTTCTTTTCTTCTTTCTTTTCTTTCATGTGGCCCTTTTTTATGCTTCTTGATTGTGAAGCTTTATATAAAATGAGTGGCTTTCGTGTTTATCATCTCCACAAATTGTCAATCTTTCTATTTTATATATCAACTTATTATAATTATATATATAAATATACATAAATATAATTTTCACATTTAAAATTCAAGTTCCCCAACAATAATGTTCTTACATTAATACTCTCCAAAGCTAATATAAAAAAATATCACAATACAAGAACTTGATATGTGAACACAGTACATCAACAACTAATTAAGTAAATTAAAAGATTACCAAAAAATGCAAGCTTGTTGGCCAAAAAATTTAAACAAAGCAAAAAGGCAAACGAAATAAGCTAGGTTTTCACTCTTTCCTATTAAATTAGGAACAAAAAGGCAAACATTATATTACGGTTTATCTTGACTAAAAAAAATTTAAACAAAGCAAGCTAGAATGAAACAGTCTTCTCCTTACAAATCTATTAATTGACCAACGTAGGGAGTGGGGGACTACGTTGGCGACACTAGCTTGAGTGACGAGGATGGGCAAATGTGAGCTATGGAGTGGAGTAGGGATCAACTGGAGTGGGGTTCAAAAGAGGAAGAGAGATAGAGAGTATGAAGAAAAGGGAATAACTAAGGACAAGAGTGGGGACGAACGAAACAAAAATGAAAAAAGGGACAAGAGAATTTAATGAAGAAGACGAGTGTGTGTGTTTGTTGTGCAAGAGAAAGTGATATCTTTTACAAGGGGAGGGGCGTCAACGCGAGCTGAGGAAGAGGGAATAAAAAGGAAAAAGGAAGGGAAAAGATAAAAAGTGAAGTTAAAGAAGGAAAATCTGATTGGTGGGAGAGTTGAAAATTCACATCTAACCAATTGTGACACTTCTTTAAAGAAGTGCCACAACTGCCTTTTTTTTTCTTTTTCTATTTTATTTTTTTATAATTTTGGGGATCAGATGTGGTGCCTGCCTTGGCAGGCGCCACCCTTGGGCAAAGACCAGTTGTGGCGCCTAGTGGACCAGGCGCCACAGCTAGGTCAGTTGGCCAACTGTGGTGCCTGCCAAGGTTGGCCCCACCAGCTATGGCGCTTCGTGGACTAGGTGCCACAGATGGTCCCCAAAATTTAATAAAAATTAAATAAAAAAAGGAAAAAAAAGGGCAGCCGTGGCACTTCTTTAAAGAAGTGCCACAAAATGTGCACCACCTTTCAACCTTTTTGTAGTAGTGATTTGTAGCGGTTTTAACCAACACCACTACAAATTTGCAACGATATGCGTCGTGCCAAGTGGCTTGTGGGTTAGGGAATGCAATTTGTAGCGGTTTACAAGACATAACCGTTACAAATTTTGGCGCCAAACCCGTGCCAAATTTGTCACGGTTATTTTATAGCAGTTAGTCTATATTAACCACTACAAATGTGGCGTCAACTTGGCGCGAAGCTAGCGCGACTATTGTGACAGTTTTTTTGTAGCGGTTTTAACGATAGTAACCACTACAGAATTTAGAGGGCCGCCTTTTTGTCGCGGTTACAAAGAATTGCTACAAAATTTAACTCATATTTGTAGCGGTTACAGTGTATAACTACTATAGAATTCATTTAAAATAAATATTTATTAAAAAATAAATAAATAAAACATTTGTAGCGGTTTATATTTAAAAATCGCTACAAAATATAAATATTTGTAACGGTTAAATGGATGAAACCGCTATAAAGTGATACGTAACTTTGTAGCGGTTTGACAAACAAAACCGCTTCAAATTGAATATTTAAAATTTGAAAAATTTTAATTCCTGCAAACAATTATGAATATTTATAGCGGTTTTTTAATACTAATTGCTAGAAAGTGTTCATTTAAAATTTGAATATTTTAATTCCCGCTAATAATCATGAACATTTGTAGCGGTTTTTTTTTGACATAACCGCTATAAAGTGTTGCACATTAAAAATTTGAATTTCAAATCCTGTCAACAGTGGTGAAAATTTGTAGGGATTTTTATCGTATAACCACTACAGAATACATTTGAAATAAATATTTATAAAAAAAATAAATAAAAAAATGAATTTGTAGTTGTTTTTATATATACACCGCTACAAAGTATAAATATTTATAGCGGTTTTGCAAACAAAACCGCTACAAATTGAATATTTGAAATTTAAAATATTTTTATAAAAAAAAATTCAGACAAATATTAGTAGGGGTTATGAAACCGCTACAAAATCAAATAAAACCGCTACAAGTGTGAAATATTTTTATAAAAAAAAATCAGACTAATATCTGTAGGGGTTATGAAATCGTTATAAAATCAAATAAAACCGCTACAAATAATGTCACATAAACTGCTACAAATATCAACTGCTACAAAACTTGTCACATTAACTGCTACAAGCGTTACGCAGATCCCTATAAATACCTTCATCACACCTCATTTCAAACACTCCTCCATTTCTTTCAACCTTTCTTCTCTTTCGTTTTCTCTCACCGGAAATTTCTTTTTAAGAGCCAAAGAGTTAAATAAGGTGATCAAATATAGTAAAAGAAATTTCAATTCTTTGATTTCAACATTTTCTTCTCTCTCATAATATTTATACTCATTATCTGCACATTCTCAATAATATTATCTATATAAAGTTTATACTTATCTAACTTAATTTAATCATTCTTTATAAATAATAACGATATCATTTAAGTTACTTAAATAATAAACTATTCAACAAAATATTATAACAATGGACTCAAATAATTATATAATTTTCTTAAAAAAATTCCCAAAATTTTGTAGCAATTTTAGAACTGCAACAAATTTAAACTCAAAATAGTATTAAATTTTTGGCATTGTTTTTGAAATTCCCATTTGAATTTATTAACGGTTTTCCAACCGCTACAAAATTGGAACCAAATTTTCATTTTTCATTTTCTGCCACACAAAATTGTGGTGCCAACGTTTGTAGCGGTTTAGTAACCCCTACTAAATTTGTAGCTGTTGTGTTACGTGAGTAGCGGTTGTTGTAAACTGCTACAAATACATTTGCAATAGTGGATTTTGTAGCGATTTTTACAAATGCTACTAATGTAATTTGTAGCGGTTAAAACTGCTACTAATACACATTTTTAACCATTACTAAATCACAATTTTTTTGTAGTATATAGCAGTGCGATAAAACTCCCCTTATATCTTATTAGGTACTTTCCGATCACAAATACTTCCAGTAGCTTTTCTTCATTTATATCATCCAACTTGAATTATGTGATTAACATCTCCATCAATTTCATCATCTTGTTTTATAATTGATCTTAAATATCTAAATTTTGTTACTTGTGCAATGACTTGCCCCCTCAATTTAACTTGCACTTCACTTCTACCTTATCCCTTATCAAAATTGCAATGCATATATTCAGTTTTGCTTCCACTTAGACAAAAGCTTTTTAATTTCAAAGTTCGTCTCCATATCTCAATTTAGAATTAATTTTCTCCTTGAATTCAAATAACCGAATTGTATCATCTGCAAAAAGCATGCATTTAGGGATCTCCTCTTTCATAGGCTCATTTAGAATATTTACCGCTAGGTTAAACAAAGAAGGGCTCAAAGTTGATCCCCAATGTGGCTCCAAATAATAAAAAATAAAAATAGTGGCTAATTTATGGCTACTGTTAATAAGCAAGAGATATTAGAG
Organism: Inga leiocalycina; assembly: GCA_963242795.1. NCBI lineage: Eukaryota > Viridiplantae > Streptophyta > Magnoliopsida > Fabales > Fabaceae > Inga > Inga leiocalycina. The sequence continues at coordinate 90,846,156 of OY725320.1, read as the reverse complement.
TGAGTTGATAAGCCGCCTTGTTTTTTTCATTTGTTACTTTTTAACACGAATATATAAAGCCTTTCTCGCTAAGCAAATTAGTGGCGGAAACATTATGCTACCAATATTCCTCGATCCCACATATTTTTCATGATGAAAGCAAGAATTCGACCTAACATTATTTCACTCCCTTTTTGACCATAAGATTTTTTAGCATCAAACTTTAATGATTGAATGGCTTTCAAGCTTGTTTCTAAAAATTAACACCAAACTTTCATGCACATTCCTAATTTTTTTTTTGATCGAAAAAGCACATTCCTAATTCAAGGGAAGTAACATAAAATTTGTGTTAATGTTATGAGCCAAGTGTCCAAATTTGTTCTTGTTAAGGAAATATTCTATATTAAGGAAATATTCTATCATTATTGTTAGATCAATTAACATAATTAGTGGGATTGATTGACCGTTACAATCCCCTCATTTAGGAGCAATTAATACCCAGGCTCCTCACTCTTTGTATATATATATTGTATCTTCCTGTGAATAATATAACACAAATTCATACACATTTGTTACATGGTACCAGAGCTTAAGTTTTTCTGAAATATTTTTTTTCGGCGCAACACTGTTCATCGGCGGCGGTACTGTTCATCGGAGCACTGTAGCGGCTGTTCATCGGAGTGCTGTACTGTTCGGCACTGTAGCGCGTCACTGTTCATCGTCTTTGTAGCGGTACTGTTCGGCACTGTAGCGCGTCACTGTTCATCGTCCTGTAGCGGTACTGTTCGGCACTGTTCCGGTACTGTTTCACTGTTTCGTTACTGTTTTGCACTGTTTGGACGTTTATACTGTTTCGCACTGTTTTGTGGTACTGTTTTGCACTGTTTGGACTATTTGGTACTGTTTTTGGGTACTGTTTGGTACTGTTTGTGTCCGAATTTGGAGATTTTCTCATTTGTTGGACCTTTTTTATTCGGTTCTGGATTCCATGGATGACCCTAAGGCTCCTGAAATGTTACCCATGTCGGCGAAGATTACTTTCTCACAATTGAACTGGACTAATTATAGTGATTGGAGCACTACTGTTAAAATCTATATTATGGGTATTGAGAAGGAAGAACATTTAACTGATGAACCCCCTAGTGACAAAGAAAAACTGGTTGCTTGGAAAAGAGCTGATGCTAGAATCTTGTTTCAGATTAGAAATTCTATTGAACCTCGGATCTTGTCTTCAGTGAGCCATTGTACTACTGTTAAGGAAATAATGGGTTATCTAGAATTTATGTTCTCTGGTAAAGGGAGCCTTACTCGGATTCACGAAGTTTGTAAAGGTTTTTATCGCTCTCAGCAGCAGGGTCGTCCATTGAAGGACTTCTTTTTGGATTACAAACGATTGTATGAGGAAATGAAAGTTCTCATGTCGCCACAAGCAGATCTTGAGACTCGCATTAAAAATCTGGAACTACAGGCCATCATTGGTTTTCTCGAAGCCCTTGATCCATCTTACGAGACCATCCGCTCTCAAATCCTGTCTAGTCAGGAGCTCCCATCCCTCGAAGATGTGTTCGCTCGCGTCCTTCGCGCTGATGGTGTGACCCGCCCTTCTGTGGATCCCAATGCGAGTGCTTTGGCCGGTCGGGGCCCCTTTGACAACAGGAATTCTGGCTCCAAACAGGGTTCCAGTGCCCCGAGTATGACTTCTGGCGGTATTATCTGTCATTATTGCAAGGAACCTGGCCATATCAAGAAACATTGTCGAAAATTGCAAAATAAACAGCAGCGTGATCAGCAGCGTGGCTTTGCTCATGTTGTCCAGACCTCTAATCAGCCTGAACCTGGTTCGCCCTCTGCCGCGGCCTTATCTACAGGTACTCTGCCCTCTGGTCTTGCTACCACTTCCTCGAAGTGGGTCATTGATTCTGGTGCTACCGACCACATGACAGGTAACCATCGTTTATTTTCGTCGTATGCCGCCTATGCTAACCCATCTTCCATCTACGTTGCCAATGGTTCCCCCGTCCGTGTAGTTGGATCAGGCACTATTAACCCTACCCCCTCTATTTCCCTATCTTCTGTTCTTGACATTCCTGATCTCACCTTTAATCTTCTATCTCCCAGTAAACTAACTCGTCATTTGAACTGCTTTATCTCACTATTTCCTGACCATTGTTTGATCCAGGATCTGTCGACGAAGCGTATTATTGGTAGAGGTTATGAATCTGGTGGACACTACATTCTGGATGATCGGGTGCCGCGTTCCGTTGCCTGTTCTGGTGGGTCATCTCCCTTTGAAGTTCATTGTCGTCTTGGTCATGTGTCACTTTCGTCTCTAAAGAGGTTATATCCTCAGTTTTCTTCTGTATCTGCTTTGGATTGTGAGTCGTGTCAGTTTGCCAAACACCATCGTGTTCATTTGGCACCTCGAGTCAATAAACGGGCTGCGTCCCCCTTTGAGTTAGTACATTCTGATGTTTGGGGTCCTTGTTCAGTTTTATCTCAGACTGGTTATCGTTATTTTGTCACTTTTGTTGATGATTTTTCCCGAACAACTTGGCTCTATTTAATGAAACAGCGCTCTGAATTGTTTACTCATTTTCAAAACTTCTGTGCTGAAATTCAAACTCAGTTCAATACTCCTGTTAAAATCCTTCGAAGTGATAATGCGAAAGAATATTTTTCCGCCCCTTTTTCTGATTACATGCATAGACATGGTATTCTTCACCAATCCTCATGTGTCGATACCCCTGCTCAAAATGGTGTTGCCGAAAGAAAGAATCGACACCTTTTAGAAACTGCTCGAGCTCTTCTGTTTCATTCTAGTGTTCCGACACCATTTTGGGCTGATGCCGTGTCTACTGCATGTTTTCTTATCAATCGCATGCCTTCGGCTGTTCTTAATGGTGACATTCCCTATTCTGTTTTGTTCCCCACTATTAAACTCTTCCCTGTTGATCCGAAAATCTTTGGTTGCATTTGTTTTGTTCGGGATGTTCGTCCGAGTGTCAGTAAACTTGATCCCAAGTCTTTAAAGTGTGTCTTCCTTGGTTATTCTCGAGTCCAGAGAGGTTATCGTTGTTACTCTCCTGATCTTCGTCGCTATCTTGTGTCCACTGATGTCACCTTCCATGAGACTTCTTCTTTCTTCAAGTCTTCAATCATCTCTGTGTCTTCCTCGGTCATTGATCCGATGGATGATTTCTTGGTTTATCGTGTCCCACCAGTTCAGGCTGCTGCTCCGGTTCCTGATATCATCACTACGACTGATCCCACCACTTCTGCGCCTCTGCCAGTAGATGCTTCATCGTTGGATTCTATTCCTGTGACTCCAGACCCTCCCACTCCTGCCCCTGATACCATTATGCCTGATTCTGCCATTGACCCATCTAATGACCTCCCAATTGCCCTCAGAAAAGGTATCCGCCCCCATTGTCCTCCTAAACGCTATGCTGACTGCATGTATCCTATATCCAACTTTGTGTCTTACCAGCAATTGTCCCCTGTTTCCTCTTCCCTTGTGGCCACCCTTGAGTCCATCACCACCCCTACCTCCCTTCACCAAGCCTTAGCTCATCCTGGTTGGCGTGCTGCGATGGAAGAAGAAATGATGGCCCTTGAAAAGGCTGGTACCTGGACTCTTGTTGATCTGCCTTCTGGGAAGAAGGCCATTGGGTGTAAATGGGTATTTGTGGTTAAGACTAAAGCTGATGGTTCCTTGGAACGACTAAAAGCTCGGCTTGTTGCTAAAGGATATGCTCAGACTTATGGCATTGATTACTCTGAGACTTTCTCCCCAGTCGCTAAGCTCACTTCAGTCCGTCTCCTCGTCTCTCTAGCTGCCACTTATCATTGGGATTTGCATCAGTTGGATGTTAAGAATGCATTTTTGAATGGTGACCTTCTTGAGGAAGTTTATATGGAGCAACCTCCTGGTTTTGTTGCTCAGGGGGAGTGTGGGAAAGTGTGCTATCTCAGAAAGTCATTATACGGTCTGAAACAGAGTCCACGTGCCTGGTTTGATAGATTTTGTAACGTGGTTCAGAAGTTCGGATTGAGTCAAAGCAAGAGTGATCATTCTGTGTTCCATCAGAAGACCGATGCAGGTATGATTCTTCTGGTTGTATATGTTGACGACATTGTAATCACAGGGAGTAACACTTCTGGCATCTCCGAGCTTAAAGTCTTTCTCAACCTCCACTTCCAGACTAAAGACTTAGGACCATTGAAGTACTTTCTGGGTATTGAAGTTATGAGAAACAAGAAAGGCATTCTGTTGACTCAGAGGAAGTATGTTCTCGACCTTCTGAAGGAAACTGGGAAGCTTGGAGCTGCACCAAGTAGCCTTCCCATGATTCCAAATCCATACCTGGACTTGAATGATAGTATGTTCGATGAACTTCCTGATGACTTGAAGAAGAAACTTGATCCAGAGAAACTGAAGCCATTTGCATATCCTGAGAGATATAGAAGATTGGTTGGAAAGCTGAATTATCTGACAGTGACTCGTCCAGATATAACCTTCTCGGTTAGTGTACTTAGTCAATTCATGGCATCTCCAACAGTGGCACAGTGGGAAGCCTTAGAACATATCTTGCACTATCTGAAAGGATCCCCAGGTCGGGGCATTCTCTATTCGGATTTTGGGCACACTAAAGTTGAGTGTTTCTGTGATGCGGATCATGCAGGATCCAAGGCCACGAGACGATCCACTACGAGTTACTGTGTGTTTGTTGGTGGTAACCTGATATCTTGGAGGAGTAAGAAACAAGGGGTGGCATCAAAATCAAGTGCAGAGGCAGAATACAGAGCTATGTCACAATCCGTACAAGAAATTGTATGGGTACTTCAGCTCATGAAGGAAATTGGCATTGTCACGACATTACCTGCAAAGCTTTGGTGTGACAATAAAGCAGCGCTTCATATAGCATCAAATTCTGTGTTCCATGAGCGGACGAAGCACATTGAGATCGACTGTCACTTCATTCGGGACAAGATCAAAGAAAATGTTGTATCTACAGGATATGTGCGATCGGACGACCAACTAGCAGACCTTCTGACAAAAGCGTTGACTGGGATACGGGTTGAGTATCTTTGTAACAAGTTGGGCATGATTAACATATATGCTCCAACTTGAGGGGGAGTGTTAAGGAAATATTCTATATTAAGGAAATATTCTATCATTATTGTTAGATCAATTAACATAATTAGTGGGATTGATTGACCGTTACAATCCCCTCATTTAGGAGCAATTAATACCCAGGCTCCTCACTCTTTGTATATATATATTGTATCTTCCTGTGAATAATATAACACAAATTCATACACATTTGTTACAGTTCTCAAACCATGAAATATGTTTGCATTTCCATGAGCCAAATAAGAATATAAATCAAGATGTCGAAATTTAATTGAAGATCGACTGGTGAGTGAAAAGAATGAAAAACTGAAATATATATATATATATATATATGTATGTATATATATAAATATCTAACTAAACAGCAGCTCAGTTAATTTTAATTAGCAAAAGTTGTGATAAGATGTGTTGTTATTTTCAGCGTGTTAGTCCTTTGTTAGTTAATTAATACTATTAGTTCAGGACGCACAACAAATTGATGGAAACCAAACTTGTTCTTCATTAAACAAGCAAGGAATTTGTTGACCAAAAAATGCAAACAAGGAATTTTAATCCTAGACGCAAAGCAACGAAACTCTAGGGGTTGGCCAATAAACAGAAAAAAGGTGATGTGTAGCGAAAATCAAAAGGCAATGGTGAAACGTGGGAGTCCAAGAAAAAAAGATAATACAAATCACTTTTTTGTTTACCCCCTTTACAAAATGTCAAAAGTTAAAATTCACCCATTACTTGATATGATCAACATGATTATGAGTGGCCGTGTTAGAGAAACATGATGAGAAAAAGGCCAGAATCAACCAAAGATGTACCTATTTTTCCATAAAAATGCCCTCAACTATTCTGTCCTCATTATGTGCAGCATAATGCTTTTTTTTTTTCCTTAAAAAAAATGGTATCAAACCACATGATTAAGAAGTCACATTGGACTCCGGTTAATTCAGATTGAGTAAGGAAGGCCGCAAGGTAATAAAATCCATAATAAAATATTTAACACAACTTACCCAGAGCTCCAAACCAGGACTACTTATTAAATTAGGATAACACAGGGCTTGCTTGATTTTAAAAAACAGAAAAACGATAAAACTTATTTAAAAAACTGTTTTTAATAAGTTGTTTTTACAAACAAAAAAATAGAAATTGTTTTTTAAAACTAAAAAACAAAAATGGTTTTTAAATGTTTTCTTGTTTTTTTTTCTATTTTCTATTTTTTGAGACCACTACTTTTCCACTATCAACACCATACCACCGACGCTAATTGTCGGTGATGTCCGCCATTACATTACTTCAAAACATATTTTTTTAAAAACATCTATCCACATTTTTAGTAAAGATGTGTTATATATTACTGTACCTTACTTTAGGGCAGGTAAGGAGGATATGTTACAAAGAAAGCATTGCTTTCAAGTGAGAGTAAAGTACTACCAAAAAAAAAAAGCCGTGGTTAAGAAAAGAAGTGACACCAAATCAGTGTCCATTTTATAATATTTGTAACGAAGATTGAGAAAAAAAAACCGTTGAGAAATCCATCAGATCCAAAAACTTGGATGTAACTTGCAATTATGGCAAAATATGAATGTCTTGAAAGTATATATAAAGCTATACATGTTTTGTTGTCTCTAATTACTACTACTAAGAAGAGCAAGCTAAGCAATATGGGAAATTGCTTGGAAAATCAAGCTTTGCTAATAACTCTCCTGGGCTTCATGTTTTTTTGCAAGCAGAGCCAAGCCAACGTTCATTATTATGATTTCATAGTACGTCCTGAAAATCTCTATGAAACTTTGTCACATCTTTAATATATTTTTCTCATGACGTGACAATTTATCATTGTTATCCCGTCAAACTTATTTTTATGTGAAATGTGAATAATATGAATGAATATTAACTTCGTACAGGTGGAAGAAAAGAACTTCACAAAGTTGAGCAGCACAAAAAGCATATTAACTGTGAACGGGAGCTTTCCAGGGCCAACCATTGTCGTTCAGAAAGGAGATACAGCTTGGAGGCCTTGGTCTTAGGAAGGCTCGTTACCAGAACCAGACTTTCATGATGAAACTTGGATGGAATATGATTAATAGACAAGACTCGCTCTGGGTCAAGTTTTTGCGTGAAAAGTATAAAGCCGGCAATGATATTATTCCTAAAATTGAAAAGCTTCGGTCGGAGTCAAGTACATGGAAGGGTATTCGTAACAATTGGGAGAAGGTCAATGATAGTATAACATGGAGAGTAGCAAATGGATAGAATATTTCTTTCTGGAATGATGTGTGGGTGCCACATTTGGATAAGCTTCAGAGTTTAGTAACCCAAGCATTACCTAGAGATGTTACTGAATGGAGAGTAGCTGACTGCATCACTCCCTCCGGACAATGGGATATGAGCAAGTTTGATCACCTAGTCCGAGGACATGTATGTACCGCTATCAGACGGGTTAATATCCGTCAGCTAAATGGGGAGGATTTCCCAACTTGGAGATGGTCTTCTGATGGAAATTTCTCCCTTAGCTCTGCTTACAAATACATGGTGGGTACCCCACAGGCTCACACTAAATATCGATGGAAATGTGTTTGGAAAATGAAGGTCCCTCAAAGGTACCGTACTTTCTTTTGGCGTGCTTTCATGGTCGTTTAATGATGAACATGGAACGGTTCTATCGTGGTAGTCATCCTACGGGTACTTGTAAAGTATGCCATAATGCACGTGAATCAATACTCCACGTTCTACGGGATTGCCCGACCATTTCTGAATTTTGGAATAGTTTCTTATCACCGGGTTGGCGGGATCTATTTTTTAGCATATTGGATAGAAATGACTGGCTTGCATGGTGTATGGAGAGAAAGAATGTTGTACAGGGTTTTGAGTTTCGTCTTTGGTTTACCGTCTTATGCCGATATATCTGGTTGGCTCGTAATGACCGATGTTTTAACAACAATTCTTGCAGTACAGATGCCATTTTAGCCTGTGCTCGTGCATGCTTAGCATGGGGTAATACAAGCCTGTGTAAAAACCATAATGAGAAAGAGAGTTGTACACATTGGAAACCACCTCCGCCTGGGTGGGTGAAGATTAATATTGATGGATCCAGGAGTGACAACTTAGGGATGTGCACTTGTGGTGGTGTACTGCGAGATCACAATGGTGAGTTTTTACTGGGGTACATGTATCGAATTGGCCAAGGGACGGTGGTCTCTGCTGAAGATTTGGGGTGTATTGTGGGGTAGTAGTGGTAATTCGGGCCAACCCAAGCCCGACGGGCTGGCCCGAGATGGGCTACAGATAATCGGGCCGTTCTGATTTCAGCCTGTTTTTCAAACGGGCTGGCATTAGTCAGCCTGAGCCCGATTATGCGGGCTGGCGAGTTATCCCGCCAGCCCGCCATTTCAGTGGACTGGGCCAAGGTGTCTGGGCCTTTTTTTTTGGGCTATATCAATTGTCCATTGTGTTTTTTTTAACTGGTTATATCCATTGTCCATTGTGTTTTTGGGCTATATCAATTTTGAGTGGATGGTCCATTGCTATATTAATATGATTAAACTGGAAATTGTACATTATGAGTTTATGACATCTATAAACAATCCAATGAACTTGAAATTAGCAAGCTTTGTTTGCAAGTGTGGTAGCAGCCGTGAGCCAAAAGAAATGAAGAAAACAAATGACAAACTATTATCAAGTGTGGATTGTACATTAGATTTGAGTTCAAAAAAGGATGCAAAGATGACAATGATGCAAAAAAGGGAAGTAACGCATCACATGATTATTTGTACATTGGGAACTAGAATTCTACATCATCATTAATTCATCATTCATCATCACAATGCTACAAATATAAAGATTTGAGTTCAACCCTTCAAAATCTTCCTAAATTCATACGAAAAAGTAAACAAAATTGATAAAAAAGAATTCTACATCATCATCAATTCATCATTCATCATCATAGTGCTACAAATATAAAGATTTGAGTTCAACCCTTCAAAATCTTCCTAAATTCATACGAACAAGTAAACAAAATTGAGAAAAAAGAATTGAAGCAATGCCAATTAGATTCAGAAGAAGACGGAGAAGCATAACCTTACTTGGCATAAATAAATGAAATCATGCATCACTCATGATTTTACTAATTAATTGTCCTTCACACATATAAATAAATTTCACAATGTTTGACAGTTTGAGGCTATCTATTCATGCAAATCATGCAGCACTCATCAGGCAAGACATGGCATAAGTATATTCGAAGGGAATGAGGGATACAAGTCATATAATATAATAACAATTAGCAAGAAAGTTGTAATCTTCTTGGATCTAATTCTTCAAAACAACAAAAAAACTTATAATTTTGCTTCTTCATTCTTCAATCGCCAATAATTATATTTGAAGCATTGTCTGAAGCTACAAAAACAGGGACTGGAGCAGTTTCCCTTTTCGCTATCTCAGAATCCTCTGCCACACGTAATGACATAAACATAAAAGATTTATTAAATAGAAATATAAAAAAAAAGATAAATGAACAAATATAATTATAAATATTACCATCCCATGGAAAACCAAGAAGCCAATTTCGAGTGCAAATGAGAGCTTCAACATTATCTGGAAGAAGAGAAGATTGATACTTTGTGAGAACCCGAGATCCTATGCTAAATGCTAATTCACTAGCAATGGTAGTAATTGGAATGCTAAGAATATCACATGCCATCTTTGAAAGACAAGGAAATCGAGCTGAGTTGGTTTTCCAATAATCCAAGACATTAAATCTTGTAGCCAATCTATTATCAAGTGTCGCTTCTTCCAAATAATAGTCAAATTCAAACTTTTTAATTGTTGACTTATCTTGACACTTGAATGAAAAAAAATCCTGCACCATTGAAAAATTAATAAAAGGGTCAATGAAAATTTAAATAAAATCTAAACATTAACTATTTGTAGCATTTCAAACTTACATCAAAACATCATAGTCATCCACTTCTTCAAAAGGCTTACGGCCAAGAATCGGTTCTGTGATTACTACTGTGTTGGAATTTGAGCTTGAAGCAGCTCCACCAATTGGAGTGGAGGATGAAGATGATCCCACATTTTTATACTCATTGAAAACATAATACAACTTGCTCCTTACATTTTCAATCCTCTCTTGAGAGTTTATGGGATCTATTTTCATAAAAGTAAACTTTATGATATCAAGCTTCATCCAAGGATCAAGGATAATGGCTAATGTAAGAATAACACTATACTCAGTCCAGTATTTGTCAAACTTGTCAAGCATACTCTGAGCCATATCCCGAATCACAGAATCCTCATTCTTCAAATGACCTTTTAGTAGCAACCCAATCTTTAATATTTGTGTGAAATACATGTTAGCGGTGGGATATGATGATCCAGACATCAAGTTTGTTATCACTGCAAAAGGCTTCAAGAATGCACACATAGCCTCTGCTCTTGACCACTCTTCATTTGTTGGACAATGAGTGTAGTTTGTGTCATTCAAAGCTAAGCTCGCAAAAGCACGACGATATTTAATTGCACTTTCAAGCATCGCATGTGTCGAATTCCATCTAGTCGGAACATCATACCTTAAACCCACAAAAGTGTCTATACTGCCAACTTGTTCAACTCTTTTCTTGAATTCTATCATCCTGGCCTCTGATTTTTGTACATACATAATGCTACTCTTAATCTTATTCAAAGCTCCTTCCGCTACTCGCAAGCCATCCTGAACTATGAGATTCAAGATGTGGGCAGAACATCTCATGTGGAAGAACTCCCCATTGCATATCAAGCTACCACTCAAATTCAAATTCTCTTTCAGTATTCTTTGCATATGAAAATTTGCTGAAGCATTGTCCAGTGTGATAGAGAAAACCTTCTTGTCAATCCCCCAGTCTATCAATATCTCATGTGCCCTTTTTGCCAATTCAGATCTCGTGTGAGGAGGCTCTATCTTGGAAAAGGCAAGTATTTTGCTATGCAAATTCCATTTCTTATAAATAAAGTGAGCTGTCAAGCAAAGATAACCTTATGCAGTTATTGCTGTCCAACAATCAGAAGTTAAACATATTCTACTTGGACTCATTGCTAGTTTGGCCTTTAGGTTGTCCTTTTGAAGATAAAAATTCCATACATCCACCACAGCAGTTTTTCTTGTAATACTCCTATAATCAGGATTTAAATATGTGAGCAACTCCCTAATGCCATCATACTCAACAAAAGCATATGGAAGATTATGTTTAATGATGGCATAGGTAATGAGTTCTCGCACTTTGTTGTGGTCAATCTTTCTAGCTCTAACAATCCCTGCTTGGTCTATCATCATGGCACCAACATCTTTGTATTTCGGGAGTGCTTTACAACTTTCAATATGACGCCGAAGATGTGAAGTCCCAGAATCCTTGCTACCCACAGCATATGGCTTCCTACACCCATTACATTTGGCTTTCTCCTTGCCATCAACTATGCCAATTTTGGTAAAGTATTTCCAAACTTCAGATGTCGTACATCTCACCCTTTTATTTGTAGCAGGAGCATCTTTATGTTGTGTTTGTACAGAAGCAACTTCAGGTTCAGTAGGTTGTTCGGATTGTGTTGTCATATTATCAACATCCATGGTAGCCATCCTTTTTTAACGACAAAAGAATTATTGAAAGCAAAATCCACCAACAAGCACAATCCCACAATCACAAATTAATAGTACAGTACAAAATAGAATGGGAAAAACAAATCCAGCAAAGGCTGAACTATAGAGTTCAAATGTGAGCTTAACCAGCAATCACAGTACAAAAACCAATTGGCATAGTTGATGGAGCAAATGCACAAAACATCAATTGGAGCAAATGCACAAAAAATCAATTGATTGAGTTTTATATCATTTTAAGTTAATGCAGGATAAAAGTTTGATATATAAACCCGACCATATATCATTTAACCAGTAAATACAAATCTACTGTCAACATCCAGCAAATGCATAATCAAACCAAAGACAGAAATATAGAGTTTGAATGTCATGATGCCAGGACTCAGGAACTCAGAATTCAATGATTTTCTTCAGGTTTTAGTTTACTTCAATTCAAACAAGAACATAAAAAATTACCTCTTACACTGTCTATTGTCTAACGCCGGAAGGAATTCAAGGGCGACAAGTCTTGACTGTGTTGAGAGTTGAGAGCAGAGTCGACGAGCACCGACAGGAAGAGAATGAGATTGAGGAGGGTTTGGTTTCACCGTTTCAGATCGGCCACCACCGTCCACCACACTATGGCACCACTACTCGTGACTGAAGCTCCAATCTTCGAGCAAAGGAGATGACGAGAACGAGGGGAAGAGGGAGACAGGGAGAGCAACTGAGCGGCTGAGGCGCAAACCCAAAGAGGAAGAAGGAGTCTGGGATAGCACAGAGCGGCGAAAGGATCGGAGGAAGAGGGAGACTTGGACAACACCAAGCTGCGGAGGCATGGAGGCGCGGAGGAAGAGGGAGACTTGGAGAGCCCGGACCAGATTTGCCGGAGAGGAAGAGTGATGCTGTGACAGAGCCGCTGAGCTGGAGAGGAAGAGGGGGAGGGTTAGGCGGCTGTTGCCATTCCTAGGTGTTAGGGTTCAGAGCACTCGAAGAAGAGGGAAGGAAGAGACAGATCGATCGAAGAATAGGGAAGAGACAGCACGAGTGGGAGAGGCCGAGAAGGAGACCAAGTGAATGTATGAGGTTTTTTTATTGGGCTAAACTGGCTAACCTGTTTAACCCGCGGGTTAACCCGTTTTACCTGCGGGCTAAACAGGTTTAGCCCGATTACAAACGGGTTGCTATTTTGGCAGCCCGAGCTTGATTTTTTAAACGGGCTGGCGAGCTAAGCCCGAATTACCACTTCTATTGTGGGGTCTTAAAATTTCCTGGGATAGAGGATACAGACAAATCCTGATTGAGAGTGATTATAGTGAAGTCATGGAACTTATTCAGGCAACGGTGTCTCAAGAACACCCATATTTTCAACTTATCATAGAGATTCGCACATTGATGGATCATGACTAGGAAGTCGGAATGTTACATTGTAATCGAGATGTTAACACAGTTGCAGACGCTATGGCAAAGGAAGCTTGGAAGATGGCGTTGGATCTCTATATCACTAAATCGCCTCCTGTAGTTATTACGAGCTTATTACTTACTGATCAAAATAGGTCTAGATCGCAGGTAACTCAGAAGGATAGCTTCTGAGGTGTTTGTAGTTTTTCATGTACTATCAAAAAAAGAAAGAAAGGAGATACAACTTTTGTCACAGTCCATAATAAGGGATCCTATGGGCTCACTATTCATTGGTCAGTACTCCCTCCGTTCATTTTTTATAAGAAACAAATGCCACATATATCCATTCCTATTTTTAAGAAACATTTAAAGAATGTCTTAATTTTTATATATTACTTTCCTATTTTGCTCCTATTTAATTACCCATATTTCTTATGTTCTTTCTCCACCACACATTCTTTTTCTTATATAAACATTTTTATTATTCCAACAATATTAATTTTCTTATTCTCTCTTTTAGAATCCTCTTTATTATAATAGTTTCCTTATTCTTTCTTTTTCCCTATTTCCTCATAAATAAGGGTATTTTTTGTCCAAAAAAGTTACAAGTTTTACATATTTCTTGTCCGCCACTTTGATTTACGTTATTCGGTTAAGTGTTCCTTATAAAAAGAAACAAGTGTAATTTATTTTTGCTTATTAATTAATTATTATAAAATTTATAAATTTCTTCATTGGTTAGATATATAATGATATCGTTTTAGAGGGAATTACCAAAACAGGCATGTGGTAAAGGAACCAAGGGGCCTATAGTCTGATGGACCAGAGAACATAACTCAGTGCCCTATCTCGCAGGGAATGAGTTTCACTCAAAAGTTGACATTTACGTCTGAAGAAGGAACTCTTTGGTGGCATGCTCATAGTAGTTGGATTCGTGCCACTGTTCATGGTGCTATCCTCATCTTCCCTACAAATAACACTTCTTTTCCTTTTCCTCAACCTCACGCACAAGAAACTATCATAATTGGTCAGTACACCTTTAATTTGTTGATAACTAGTCATTATTATGCATTCATCTTATTTATTTGTTTAATTTCAGCTTTAATTCATTGTTGATCAATTAAGGTGATCGATGTGCAGGGGGATGGTACAAGGGAGATGTGCAGCGAATAATAAATTCAGGTTTGGCAAGTGGTGGAGAGCCCAACATATCTGATGCTTTCACCATCAATGGCGAACCTGGAGATTTCTATAATTGTTCAAGAGGTACGCATCACATACTCATTAATTAATAGATAGAGTTGAACTTATGAAGCTCATATAGTGACCACCAAAGAGGTAGTTTTATATATCTAGCCATTGCTTCAATTTTCTTTTTGTAACATTGTTAGCACTGTAAGACCCAATTAGGTGTAGCACCCTAAACCCATGTTTTTCCAAAAACATGTTTTGAAAATCAGAGTGGACTTGCAAGACTTTGGTAGGAGTTGTCTAGACCTTGCCCAAAGTTGCTTGGACCATGCATAGACCCTTGACTAACATTCACTTGAACTCATCTAGACCTTGACCAAGGTTGCTGAACCATGCACAGATCTAGTCTAACCTTTGCCAAGACCATGTGCGGACCTTGCCCAAGGTTACCCAGACCATGCACAAATCTAGTCCAACCTTTTCTTGGACTATGCACGGGTCTAGTCCAACCTTTGCTCGGACCATGCACGAACCTTGTCCAAGGTTGCCCAGACCACTCACAGACCTAGTCCAACCTTACCTGGACCTTGCCCAAGGCTGCCTAGACATAGCACATACCTCCCAAAGACATTGTTTGTATTCACATGAATCAAACTTGAGACCATGTGCTTGCTGCCAAAGCCCCTTTCCACTAGGACCAATGCCTTGCTTCAATTTTCTTTCTGAAAAAATCTCAGACAAGTTAGCCATCCTTTTGATAGCTAAATTACTCTCCATTAAGTAATTTTCAAATGAGCATGACCATTAATTAGTTTAATATCTGACTCATTTAATAGATAGAGTTGGCAGTCTAATATACACATGACATGAATTTCAAGTTAGAGGACTAGTTTAGTAGGTAAGAAACTAATGAAACTGATGAAGAATTCCAATTTATTGATTTGACTATCATATTGTGCAGAAACAACATATTGTTCATTGGTTGATTATGGGAAGACCTATCTCTTCTACATAGTAAATTCTGCTATGAACGAAGAACACTTTTTTGGGATTGCTCATCACAACCTCACAGTTGTGGGAATTGATGCATCCTACACAAAACCCTTAAAGACCAACTTCATTATGATCACCCCAGGACAAACCATGGATGTGCTCGTCACAGCAGATCAAACCCTGGATCAATATTACATTGCTGCTTCTACCTTTTATGATGGAAATGCATTATTCGATAATTCCACAACAACAGCAATTCTTCAGTACAAAAATTACATTAATAATAATTATTACAATTCAAATAATTTATCATCATCTTCATCTTCTAGAGCTATTCCCTTCCTAGTGTTTCCTGCTTTGAATGACTCAGGGTCAGTGTTTAACTTTAGTAAGAGCTTGAGGAGTTTGGCGAGTAAAGATCATCCAGAGATTGTTCCCAAAAATGTCAAAAGAAGAATTTATATGACAGCCTCTGTAAATGTGTTGCCTTGCCCTAATTCAAATTGCTCGGGTCCTAATGGAACTAGATTGTCTTCAAGCTTCAGCAACATAAGCTTTCAGGTTCCCAACATTGATATTCTCCAAGCATACTATTGGTATGTCTATAATGTCTATTCATACTAAAAAAATCAAATATTTTTTTGAGCAAAAACTAAATTAAAAAAAAAATCATATATGATAACATATAAAGTGAACTAATATAATGTGCCGGTTGTAGATAATTTACAGAGGTTAAAAAATTAGCTAAGTTAGTTATTTGTAAAAAATGTGTATTGATTTTCTTAAAATACAATTTTCTATTCATTTGATTTGAAATTACCCTTGATGAAAACTCCCTTAATATGTGCAATTAATAGAGATAATTTGGAAAAAAAATTACAAATTTAAGAGATAACGTATATTGAGATTTTACATATTTAAGACTATAAAATAAACTCCTTAACTAGTTTCTATATTTATATTCGGATAGTAGAGATTGTTTTGTTAAGTTCAAGATAGAAGTAGGTAAGAAGTATAATTGAAGTGAGACTAATTTGAAGCATGCTGTTGGACTAACATGATCATATATGATAAACAAATATGTTTAAATGGATTGAGTTCAGTGAGGTAAGTTCAAGGATCAAACCTTATATACTGTTGTTTTATATTCCCTGAAATTATTTGTGAAAAAAATGCAGGAACATTTCTGGGGTATTCACAGAGGACTTTCCAAATGAACCTCCATTGTATTTCAACTTCACAGGAGACGTGGAAAACACTATGACACTAATCCCAAGTACAGGAACGAGGGTATTAATGTTGGATTATAATGATGATGTGGAAATAGTGTGGCAAGGAATGAGTCTTCTTACAGCAGAGAATCACCCTCTTCATCTTCATGGGTTCAGCTTCTATGTGGTTGGAATTGGCCATGGAAATTTCAACAATGTCACTGACCATCTCTCCTACAACTTAATTGATCCTCCACTAGTTAACACCTTTGGTCTTCCCAAAAATGGTTGGGTTGCAATGAGATTTGTTGCTAATAACCCTGGCAAGTTCTCTCAATCAAACTAGCTAGGTTTCTGTAATACTAGTTAAATATATAACTGATTTACCGGTAGTATAAATTAGTTAGTTAATAGAAGTACTCCTCCAGTCCTTAATATAAGATTTATTTTCTATATTTGTCTATCTTTTCTTAATTTACCTTTATTGATGCTCCCTAAACAATAATCAAGTAAGAGAGAGAATATGGAGGGAATTAAGGAAGATGGTTAGGAAGTCTTAAAAAAAATGTCATATTAATTAACTTAACTAACTTCCTTAATCTAATTAAATTAGGTAAATAGGTCTTACAGTAAGGACCAAAAGGAGTACCATATAATTTTAATTTTAAATGGAGGTGGGAGGAGGGAGGAGGGAGGAGGATTATGATTATGATTATTATTATTATATTGTCACATTAATTTGGTATGTTTGTGCAGGGTATCGAATATGCATTGTCACCTTGATAGACACACAAGTTGGGGCATGGATACTGTTATTATTGTGAGAGATGGAGGTACCCCACAAACAAGCATCCTTCCACGGCCCAAATATCTCCCTCCTTGCTCTTAAAGAAGATGAAGCAACTTCAATTTCTATCGAGTTATATATATATATATATATATATATTTTCTAATAGGCTCGTGAGATTTAAATAAATTTCGGTTTATAAGGAATTGTTTCTTATATATATACTTTATAAATTTCAGTTTCAGAATTGCACCAGATAATTGGTCTTGATTAAAGGAGACGGAGAGTTGAATACTCTGAGGGAAAAAGTTTGTATGATGATTATCGGGTATAGTGAATTTTATTAAGACTTTCTCAGAATTTTCCAAGAAAATATAAGAGGGACTTAATTAAGCTTTCTAGGGATGTAATTATCTTTGATTTGCTAATACTACCTAGAATTTTATTAAATTTCATATAATCAAGGTATTAAAACCCGGACCGGGTAGTGAACCGGTCGGGGTACTGGGTTAAGGGTCAGTGGGTCAGACCGGGACCAAACCGGAGCTAAACCGGGACCAAACCGGTGAGAAATTGAAAATTTTAGACTTATAGTATGAAATTCTAAAGGAAAAAGTAAAAAAAAAAAAAAAATTTTTTTTTTTAAAAAAGGGAACCGGACCGGCCAACCGGCCGGTTCGCCGGTTACCGGGCCGGACCGGCCGGTCCGGTCCGGTTTTCAGAACCCTGCATATAATTGTATCACTTTCACTTTTATTGTGTGTTTGGTTTGAGGGGAGGGGAGGGGCATGTTACCTTATTTGATTTGTTAAAAGGGCAGAAAGGGAATATTTTGTAATGAAAGCTAAAAATAAAAGAAGAGAAGAGAATGAGAGCTGAAATTTTGACTTCCATCCAACTCAAGAATTCAAACCAAATGAAAGAATGAAGATCCCTCCCTTCCCATCCTCAAACCAAACATGCCATTAGAGATTGTTGCTTAAAAGTTGGCATGCTTATTTGTATTTTGGGCCACTCCTCATAGAACATCAAGTGAGAGTTATGTATGTGTAGATTGTTGGAAGCCTTGTTTTCCATTTGTATTTGTGTTTTTAAATTAGTGCAGTTATTAAATTATTTATATTATGCTCTATATATATCTTTTGAAAGAAATCCCCTTTCTTAAGGCAAGATCATCATTAGCTCATAGTTTTGTCCTTTTTGGAAGAAAAAAAGATCCTATGAGTTTTGGGTCAGAAACCGATTTTCTTAAGAGGGGGTAAAATTAGGTAGATCGATCATCTATTAATATGTGAGGTTAAAATAAAGAGTAGCCTAAAAAATAAAAAAAGGGGCCGGATAGAGACGAACTTCAGTTTTATAAACTTACATTTGCCATATAAGAGTGGAGTCTTTTTTTTTTTTGTATTTTTTCCCTTGTCTACTTCAAATTAATTATTACTTTTAATAAAAGATTAAACACATTTTTCTTTTTCTTGTTGGATTGTATACAGTTTTTGGGTTAGCCATCCTACTATTTGTTTATTTATTTTAAATGAAAAGGGACATTCAAAATTCAAACCAAGTTGAGCAAACTACAGAGGAATTAAATTTATGAGCCATATAATAAAATTGAGGAATATAAACAAATAAATTAGTAAATGATCATCAATAAATTATATTTATTCATTAATGGGTCCAAACTAAATTTCCTAGTATTTATTATTTTTTTGGATAAAAAATATAAAATTTTAAATTATGATAACTCCTTAATTTATTGAGATAAAACAAAATTCAATTATGAAAGAATATAAAAATAAAACGGTGTTACGTACTTAATAGAATTAACGATGTTATTTAAAAGTTAAAACAAAGCAAAATTTAACAGTGTTCGATCCACATTCATGGAGGCGGATGAAGAATTAAACAATATTAGGACTTTTAGCACAACAAACTTTTGAATTAATTAGCCACTAACTTCAAACTGGATACTGATAAAAAATAAAAAAGACTAGAAGTTGTACCCAAAAAAAATTATATTAAATGTTGTCCTTTTATTTCACTTAATTTTCTTAAGTTGCACCCATCTAACCAAAAAAAAAAGTTATATTAAGTGTCGTCCTTTTGTTCCACTTAATTTTCTTAAAGAAAATTTGAATTAAAGTTATATTAAGTGTCGTCCTTTTATTCCACTTAATTTTCTTAAAGAAAAATTGAATTATTTATAACTATGAACAATATAATGTAAATATTTAATAACTTTTGTGAATAATGTAATTTTTTAATAAATTTTATATTTTAGTATTATTGATGAGGATTGCAACAATAAAATAAGAGAAATGAAAACGCTGTTAGGGATTTTTTTTAATAATTTAACGTTGTTAGTATGGATTAACAGTTTTTGTGATAGATATTCCTTTTTAATTATTCATTGGTATTTTTGTCCCTTCTAAAAGATATTTATGCTAGACGCTCTTCAGATAAAACTTCATTAATAAATTTGCACATTAATCCTTTAATAAATATAATTAAGAAAAAGAGGAAGAATAAAGTGAGGTTCATTCAATCATGTCAGACGGATATGCTATGATGAAACGTGAATAACGAGGAATCTTGGTCGAATGATGATGTCCTACCTGTCCTCGTTTTTTTTTACCCCAGTCCTTCCTGTCCTCGTTGAATTGGCGTGGTGAACAACAGTAAAGATTCTCGTTTGTTGTGACCCCGCGTTTCAATAATTGTTACCATTGTTGTTTTTATTATAGGTCACTTAGAACTCATTTTTACATATTTATTTAAAAATAAGTATTTATTATTTAAATTAAAATAAAATTATTTTCACATATTTATCTTATATATTATAAATTATGATTTATAAACACTTATTGATAAAAAATAAGTTATCCTAAACGAGCATTAATTCTATTTATAAGTTATATCATTATTTTTTTTATGATATAATTTTATCTTTCATTTATTATTTTGTTGACTATTTTTCATGTGGTATATTATAAATTAAATAGAGATAAAGTTAATGCAAGAGTTAATGAAATTCAATGTTTTTCTTAGTCTATATGAAACATGTTTAAAATAACTTATAAATAAGATCAAAAGAGTATAAAAAATGTATTAAATTGATAAAAATTTTGAAATTTTCCCTTTTTCTCTATATTTATAAATTATTTTCATATCGTTCTCTTCTCTCTCTCTCTTTTTAATGAGAATTAAATAAAGGTAAAATTTAAAAAATTATAAATTAAATGTCTACAAGTGACGACTTGTGATGAGGACAAAAATTTTCCCTACAAGGACAAGAGTCGTGTTTCTATTTTAAAAAGGAAATTTCCGACACGAGGATCTTGTTTATTAGCTGGACACCCGATTTCACACATGACACATGCATGATATGCATGTGCAATTTCAAGTTTCAAAATTTTTCTTCCAGCTTGTTGTTACCCGTCTCGTTCATTGATTTTTTTTTTATTTTTTGGCCAAATCTCGTTCATTGATTGAAGCAACGAACATTATATGATATATGTTACTTCATGATCCAACATTCAGTCTCTTCCTCCATGTTTAACTAACGGTCAATCAAGTTTTGTGCAAAAATCCTAACTGAATTTGTCATCGCTCCTCCTTAATTGTTATATAAATTTTAAGTGATTAATCCCTCGCTTGGAGCCTTATAATACCCCCGGGCGATTAAAGAGTTCTATTCTCACCAACATAGAGTTGGTCTATTAGTTTAAAGTCACGTTAGATTTTTTTGAGTCTCGAATTTAAATTCCAGAAAAAATACTTATATTATGAGGGACAACTATAAACCTCGAACCAGATACCAGATAATAATATAAAAAAAATAGCTCTATTCTGAATATGACTTGATTCCTTTATCCAAATTGTTTCATGCTTCACATACATATAGTTATTCAGTTATTCTCATATTTATGAAAAATTTGAAGTGGAAATGAAAATCATATGGATATATGTATGTAGTATATAGCAAGTTCATCTATAATATTGTAGCAAATGTGTGAGCGCGCGCATATGGCAAGGATCAAAGTTTCTTGAAGCGTCAATAAAAATGTTTTGACGACCGAATCAATAAAGCGCCAAGTTGAAACAGCAACGTGCAAGAAAAAAATTAAATTATAATAATTGAAGGTAGAAATAATGTTCAGGCCCACATATGTGACATTATTCACTAAAATATATGATCACGTGAATTTAATGTTTCACAACAAAATATTACATATGTATAAAAAATAATCAAACATTTAAAGATGAAATATATATATATATATATATATCATTGAGGAATTATACATTGACTAGGGGATGACCAAGTTACTATATATAGAAGTCATGTGTGATGAAATGAAGAAACCATAGAGAGAGAGAGAGAAAATGGATTTGAGGAAAGAAAGTGTGATGTTAGTCCTTCTGTGCTTCCTTCTTCTCTGTAAGGCTCAAGCCGCTGTTCATTACTATGACTTCGTTGTAAGTTCTTCCTTGTCACAATATTCTTCTTAAAGATCATATTTTTAATATTGCAATTTTAGCTCTAGACCATCAATAGAATGCTCAATATATATACACACACATGTTATATTTTTCTCTCATATTCTAATCTAATAGCTTATAAGCTCTGCGGTTTTGTCAGTCGAAGGTTAAAGTGTTTTTCTTCATCTTCATCCTACAGAAACTTTAGCTAGAAGTGCTAATAATGCACGTGGTTCACTTAAATTACTTGTCTGTACTCTTAATCCATCCTCTAAGATTAGATGTTATATATATATCAACTTGAAAAAATACAAAATATATAGATTATACTTTTTCATTAAACTTATAAAAGGAAAAGCTGGACTAGACTGGCTTGGGGAGTTCGACCGGTAAAGTGGCAAACCAGATAGGTGGCCAGTCCAATAATTTGTCTAATTTGAAAAATTTGTTATTGGGTGATGAATTGATCAACCCGATGGAAAAGAGGAGGAAGAAGAAGATTGAAAACCGAACTGTGAAACATAAAAAAAGAACAAGGATATAATAGAAGAAGAGGAATTTTCAGGAGTAGTGGAACTTTTTAATTGGCCACACGCAAACCAATATTATGCAACTTTTTCTATGATTAATCTAAATTAGAAGTCAGAAAAACAAACTAGCTAGCTAGTTATAGCTAACTGTGGATATGCTAATTAATTGTATAATTACGGTGGATTACAGCTGCAGGAAAAGACCTTCACAAAGCTGTGCAGCACGAAGAGCATCTTGACGGTGAATGGCAGCTTTCCAGGGCCAACCATTTCCGCTCACAAAGGAGATATCATTTATGTCACTGTACACAATAATGGAACTTATGGTGTCACTATCCACTGGTACTCATTTCTCCACAACCAAATTATTAACTACTATTTTACAAATTTTCCCAAGACATAGATCCGGTTCCATCATTTACTTTTTGACCCATTTGAAGTAGTCATTTGATTTCATTCTTAAGATTTGTAAAGGCATACAACCAATTGTTATTAGAAGTAACTAGTTTAAGGGACAACGTAAAAAGGGAGTTGTTTCAGCATGAGTTAAGTATCGAAGCCGCAGATCTTATTAATTAAACAACTTGTTTCTTAATTTTGTTTTATATTATTGAATTTGATTAACTTTTTTGAGCCAATATAATATTGTCTAACATTTCAAAGAACTGTATCCATATTTTCCCAACAAGGGAAAAAAAAAACTCAACATATTAGAAAATTAAAGAAAAACTAGGTACTCCCTCTAGTCCCTGTTATAGGTGCCTTCTAGAAGGCGTTATAAGGCATTTGCTTGTTTTGAAGAATATTAAATTAATATTTTTTCATATATGTTCATATTAAATAAGGGAAGTGAAAGAGAACATTAATAGGTGATAAATTAGGAAAAGATTAACAAGTATAAAAAATATGTCTTATATTTAGAATAAAGATCAATTCTTCAGGCATGTCTTGTATTGATGACCGGGGATGGAGTATTTCTTTATATTCGTCCCTTCATATATATCATCAAAACGCAGGCATGGAGTGAGGCAACCAAACGATCCATGGTCAGATGGACCTGAGAACATAACACAGTGCCCTATCCGTCCAGGTTCAAGCTTCACTCAGAGGGTCAATTTGGCTTCCGAAGAAGGAACTCTTTGGTGGCACGCTCACAGTGATTGGACTCGTGCCACTGTTCATGGCGCCATTGTTATCCATCCTCCTCTTGGAGCTTCTTATCCTTTCCCTAATCCTCATGGCCAAGAGACACTCATCATTGGTTTGTCCCATTTCTCCAGTAATTCATCTCTCAATGAGTTTTCAAGAGGAGATGTACTATGAGGTCTTAAGAAAGGAATTTAATTACCAATTTCTTCACTTGTCGTTGTAACTTTTTGGTAATTAAGTTTATTCCTTGGGATTTCTTAGTAATTCCCTGAGAGTTTTTAGATCCCTCTCTAATCTTGTTGGTTTCTTGTGTAAACAATTAATAATAGGGGAGTGGTATAAGGGAGATGTGATGAAACTCATAAAAGACGCTTTGGCATCTGGTACGGAACCAAATGCTTCCAATGCCTACACCATTAATGGCCAACCTGGAGACTTGTATCCCTGTTCTAATGGTAACATATCTAACTCTATAAAGTTACTCCCCTAATCATATTGATAGGATAGAGAGAAAATTTTTTGTTGTCCTACTTATAAGGCACCTCATTGAATTTTGTATGTGAATGTATAATTTTACTTTTAATTTATTATTGTATTGATCGTGTTCTCCTGTAATATAATGTATATTAAATAGGGATAAAATTGAAAATTCATTGAATTTTAAGGTCGAGATAATAAACTTTAATGTTTTTTTTTTACTATGTGAAACATGATGAAAGTGACTTATAAATAGGATTATTAATAGGACCCGAGGAGTACCACAAAGTCTAAAGTGTACTTTAATAGTAATCTAACTAACTTAACGGTAATTCTGCATGCAGGGACGACACACAGGTTTTCGGTGGTGCCCGGAAAAACCTACCTCCTTCGCATAATCAATTCCGCCATGAATGAAAACCATTACTTCGGAATCACCAACCACACACTCACACTTGTGGGCACGGACGCAGCCTACGTCAAGCCCTTTACCACCCCTTACCTTTTGATAACCCCAGGCCAAACCATGGACGTTTTGGTCCAAGCTAACCAGAAACCAGGTCTCTACTATATCGTCGCTTCGCCCTTCCACGACGGTGTAACTCCATATGATAACACCACAGCCACAGCGATTTTGCAGTATAGTGGAAGCTTTAATACTTCTCATCAGCATCCTCCGTTGGTGTTTCCAGATTTCCCTGAGCATAATGATTCTTCTGCTGCTTTTAACTTCACCAAGAGATTGAGGGGTTTGGGGACTAAGAGTCACCCCATTGATGTTCCAAAGAAAGTTAATAAGAGGATTTATATGACTGTTGCTGTGAATCTTCTAACATGCAATGCTAGTACTTGTGATAGTACCACCAAGCTCGCGGCTAGTTTGAACAACGTGTCATTTCATACCCCAAGTATTGATATATTGGATGCTTACTATTGGTACGTGCTATATACTCCGCTGGTCCGCTGGTGTTGTTTATAAAGTATTTCCAGCATGTTTCACAAATAAAAAAAATTTAATTTTATTAACTCTACCTTAAAATCAATAACTTTTCAACTTTAACCTTATTTAACTATGTACTTTCCAAGAAAATAACAATGTACACTACTCGATCTGGTCCATAATATAATATATGGCACTTCTACAAATTACCTCTAATTTAATTAATGCTCATTTTCTTATTTTATCCATATAATTAATACTCATTTTCCAACTATACCCACTCATTATATCCCCCTCTCTAAAATAACATTCTAAATGCAATTAAACATATTTCTCAAGAAGAGTAAAAGTGAAAAAAATTTATATTTTAGGATATATTAAAGGACTTAACTATCATTTCTTGTTTCCCATGATATAGTTTAAGTGCCTATATTATGTCCTGAAGGGAATATAATAAATGATGGGTAAAATTGTATATTCTTGCAAAAATAAATTAATGACGTACTTGATAAATAGGACAAAATACACACACACACTCTCTCTCTCTCTGCTCTATGAATAGGACCAGCGGAGTATTTTTCTGTATTGATTTTGCATCTAAATCCAACTTCAATTTTCACAGTTTGTGTTGTGTGGGTTGTTTTTGCGTTAAAAATGTATATTCCAACCCAAATAACAAGTTGGTTTTTGCAGGAACAAGACGGGGGTTTTCACTAAAGACTTTCCAAAAGAGCCTCCAAACTCCATCAACTTCACAGATCCTTTTAATAATGCATTTACTACCACGGGAACGAGGGTGATAATGCTGAACTACAATGACTCAGTAGAGATAGTGTGGCAAGGAACAAATAATACATTGAATACTGCTGAGAGTCACCCGATGCATCTTCATGGTTTCAGCTTCTTTGTTGTGGGACTAGGCCTCGGAATTTTCAACAATGAGACACATCCTAAATCTTATAACCTCCATGATCCTCCAGAAGTTAACACTGTTAATCTCCCCCTCAATGGTTGGCTTGCCATGAGATTTGTCGCCAACAATCCTGGTACGTCTTCTACAATACTCCCTCCATTTCTTTTTATAAGAGACAGTTCACCGAGTCACATGGATAAAAAAGTTGGTTAGAGACAATATAGATGTAAAAAATGTAACTTTTTGTCAAAAATATCTTCATTTAAGTGGAAGAGAGACAATTTGTGGTGGGGAAAATGCGTAGGAGTTAATTAAATATATAATGACATGGGTAATATGAGTAATTAAATAGGGGTAAAATGAGAAATCAACAAAAAAATTTGAGACAACCTCTAAATGTCTCTTTTAAATAGGAATAAGACATAGGTGGTTTCTTATAAAAAGGAAGGGAGGGAATACCTTTGAATTACCATTCATAACATGCTGACATTACATTGTTGCAAGAAATACTTCCTTCGATATTTAATATAAGACATATTTATTCAATTTGATTAGATTAAGGAAGTTAATTAAGTTAATTAATATGTGATTGTTTTCTAAAACACTCTAGTCATCTTCCTTAATTTTCTCATTCATATTATCCTTCTTGATTATAGTTGAGGAAGTATTAATAGGACTAAATTAAGAAAATATTGACAAATATAAAAATTATGTATTATATTTATGACAGAGATCAACTTCCTAAATATATCTTATATTAAAGACCGAAAAGAGTATAATGTAAGCATAGAGCTTTGATATTTTTTCAATTTAATATTTCTGTTTGAATTGGGCCAAAAGATAGTGGTTAGTACAGAGCTCTCATATTCTTGTGCATAAATAATTTGCAGGGGTATGGTTTATGCATTGTCATTTTGAGAGACACAGTAGCTGGGGAATGGACACTGTGCTCATTGTGACGGATGGGAAAACCAAAGAAACAAGCATGCTTCCACCTCCCAAGGATATGCCTCCTTGTTCCAAATGAGGGAATTGATTAATTACATCATCATTCCACAATAATGCTTTCAATCAATAATTAATTATTATCTACGTATTAAATAAATCTCATAAGTTTGATTTCAGACTCAAATATGGGATTCAGATTCCCGAGAAATTTAATTACGTTTCAATTGGCCAAAAAAAAAAAAAAATATTAATATTTTGTATCATTGACTTATAGATCTACTTATCGATCTTCTTTATTGGGCTTTGTCACTTTAATTTTGTTTTTAATTGGGTCTCAATACAAACTTTTTGCTCCTCACGTTTTTTCCCTCCTTTAATTGGGCTTCAACTATCCAACGCCCATAAGATGGCTTCTTTATTGGGCTTTGTCAATTTAATTGTTTTTTGCTTCTCTCTCTCCTGTCTCAATTGGGCCTCGATCCACATTAACGGAGTCAGACAAAGAATTAAACTGTTTTAGGACTTTTTGCACAACAAGCTTTTGAGTCAACTGGAGTATTGGTGCTCGAGGAAGTTCATAAAGAATTTAAATTAATATTTTTGCATTTAAGTTCAAACGCCTATAATGAATCATAATATAAAAAAATAATGAAAATAAATTAAAACTAAATTAGGAATATAAAAAATAAATTAGAAAATGATATTTATTGATAATTATTTTCCAGTTGTTTCTGAAAAATAATAAATACTTGGGATTCAGTTTGGAAATAAATAATTTAAAATTATATATATGTTTTTCCAAAAAATATAAATACTAGAAGATTTATTTTGGATACATTAATCAATAAATATAATTTGTTGATGATATTTTCTAATTTCTTTGATTATATTCCTTAATAATTGAATTTTTTATCTCCATATTAGTCAATAAAAACAATTTATTGATAATTATTTTCTAATTTACTTAACAGAATTAACAGTGTTACTTAAAAGCAAAGCAAACTTTAACAGTGTTCAATCCACATTCACGGAGGCTGACGAAGAATTAAACAATTTTAAGACTTTTAGCAAAACAAGCTTTTGAATCAACTAGACATGAATTTTGAATTGGATACCGATGATAATAAAAAAATAGATTAGAAGTTGTACCAAAAAAAGTTATATTAAATGTCATCCTTTTGTTTCATTTAATTTTCTTAAGTTGTATTTGTGAACAGCCAACCCTGTAGAACTGAGGGATTTGTAAATTGGGAGTTTAAAAGAAGTCGGGCCTAAATGTGCTGGCGTATTTAGGACCAAACCTGTGAAGGGCCGGCCCTTATTCCCAACTATATTATTCATAAAAGTTATGAAATTTTTACATTGTTCATAAGTTATAAATAATGCAATTTTTCTTTTAGAAAATTAAGTGAAACAAAATAAATAAAAACCATTTAATAAAATTCAATTTTTAAAAAAGATAATAAAAACTAAATATTTGTAACATTATTAATAATATAAAAACTTTAGTATTATAGGAATAATTTTTAAAAAATAAAAATAAATGGGTTTAAATAGGCCGGCCCTTAACCCTGCAAGGCCAATTTTGTTAGCCCTGGGCCTATTAAAGCAAGCCCTTTTAGCCCTTATTGCAATTTGAGGGACAAATTTATAAGTCTGGCCATCAGGATAAAAGAGCTTAAACGGGCCGGTCTATTTTCCTAGCTCTACTAAATAATGTAATTTTTTAAAACAAATTTTATAATGAGGATTGCAACAGTAGAATAAGAGAAATGAAAACTACTTTTTTGTTCCGGGACAAATCAAAACTGAGTTTTATAATATTTAGGAAAAATTATATTCAGGTTCAGGTAAGAGAAAAAAATAAAAAAATGATTCTTTCATATTTCAAAATTACCAACAAGTCTCATTGTCAACTCTAGAAGCACGTCATTGACAAGTTTAGAAGTGCCGTTAACAAGTTTATGTGACTTGTTGGTAATTTTGAAATCTGAAGAGACCATTTTTTCATTTGTTCTTTTGCCTAGAACATGAATGTAATTTTCTGTAATATTTATCTCGGAGTAATTAAGTTAATTTTTTTTAATTGTTTACTATTGATGTCCTACCTGTCCTCGTTGAATTGGAGTGGTGAATAACAGTAATGATTCTTGTTTGTTGTGAACTCCACGTTTCAATAATTATTATTCTTGTATTTATTATAAATCGCTTGTAATTCGTTTTTACATACTCATTTAGTTCTATTTATAAGTTAGATTATTAATTTTTTATATGAATTTTTATAATTTTATCTTTCATTTGTTATTATATTGACTTTATTTTTATGTGGTATATTATATATTAAATAGGAGTAAAATTACAAGTTTGTTAACTTTTAATGGAAGAGTTAATGGGATCTAATGTTTTTCTTTATCTACGTAAAACATACTGAATGAAATTGATTTATAAATAAGACAAGACAAGTATCAAGAAATGTATCAAATTGATCAAAATTTTCAAATTTACCCTTAATAAATTTTTTTTTGTACATTTACAAATTATTTTCATATCGCTCTCTCTTTTCTCTTTTTTTTAATGAGAATTAAACAAGGATAAAATTGGAAATAAATAAATAAATATCTACAAGTGACGACCTGTGACAAGGACAAAAATGTTCCCTACAATAAGAGGCATATGAGTAATGAGGACAAGAGTAGTGTTACTATTTTGACAAGGAAATTTCCGACACAAGGGTGTTGTTTTTTTAGATGGGCACCAGATTTCACACGTGCACGGGCAGTTTCAAGTTTCAAAATTTTTCTTCCAGCTTGTTGTTATCTGTCTCATTCATTGATTGAAGCAACGAATATTATAGGATATATGTTACTTCATGATCCAACAATCAATCTCTTCCTCCATGTTTAACTAACGGTCAATCAAGTTTTATAACTAATTCGAGCGATCAATTTGAGTAATGAGTGATTTAAAAGAATAATATGAAGAGAATGCACTAAAAATTACAATTAATAGGCATTCAAAATCCAAGTGATTTAATTTGTTGGTCTTGAATAACTGAATTAGCTAAAATTTAGGTAACAGAGTGCTTTACTTATCTCTCGAATTTAAAGAGGCACATATGTATTTTTAAGTTACTTTTATTACTGAGGACTTCATATTTAACAACGTACGAATTCAAACACAAGTGGGTATAAGATTTTAACTTGATGTCATAAACAAAAAAGCCGCTTCAGTCTTTTCCTGTTTATAATGTCACTTGTTATTTCCTTATCACCTCAAATCAAGTTTCCGTGCAGCAAAAGCAGTGTTATAATAACTTGTTTTCTCGGCCAACGAGTTAGAATAACTTCTCACAAGACATGATGCTTGTTGCGAAATTTATAGTTGAATAAAGGACGAATTCGAAAAAGGTCCTAAGAAAGAGATTTTATGAATAAAATGTCTCAATGATGACTAAGCAGCATAAACATTTTAATTTTTGCACCCAGTCATCGCATGATCCTTAATTGTTATCTGAATGTTAAGTGATTAATTTCCCACTTGAAACCTTATAATAACCCCCCAAATAAAGAGTTCTATTTTGACTAATATAGAGTTGGTCTAGTAGTTTAAAGCCCTGCTAGATTCTTCTGGGTTTTGAGGTAGAGTCCCAGAGAAGACACTTATATTGTGAGGGACAGCCATAAACCTCAAACCAGATATCAGATGATAATATTAAAAAAATAGTTCTATTATGAAATATGACTTAATGCCTTTATACAAATTGTTTCATGCTTCACATACATAAAGTTATTCAGTTATTCTCATATTTATGAAAAATTTGAAGTGGAAATGAAAATCATATGGATATGTATATAGTATATAGCAAGTTCATCTATAATATTGTAGCAAATGTGCGCGCGCGCGCATATGGCAAGGAACAAAGTTTGTTGAAGCGTTAAAAATGTTTTGACGACCGAATTAATGAAGCGCCAACTTGAAACAGCAACGTGCAGGAAAAAAATTATAATAATTGAAGGCAGAAATAATGTTCAGGCCCACATATGTTGACATTATATTAACTAAAATATATGATCACGTGAATTTAGTGTTCACAACTAAATATTACATATGTATAAAAAATAATCAAACATTAAAAGATGAAATATATCTATATATATATATATATATATATATCATTGAGCAATTATACATTGACTAGGGGATGACCAAGTTACTATATATAGAAGTCATGTGTGATGAAATGAAGAAGCCATAGAGAGAAAGAAAGAAAATGGATTTCAGGAAACAAAGTGTGATGTTAGTCCTTCTGTGCTTCCTTCTTCTCTGTATGGCGCAAGCCGCTCTTCATTACTATGACTTCGTTGTAAGTTCTTCCTTGTCACAATATTCTTCTTAAAGATCATATTTTTAATATTGCAGTGTTAGCTCCAGACCATCAATAGAATTCTCAATATATATATATATATAAACACATGTTATATTTTTCTCTCATATTCTAATCTAATAGCTTATAAGCTCTGCGGTTTTGTCATTCGAAGGTTAAAGTGTTTTTCTTCATCTTCATCCTACAGAAACTTTAGCTAGAAGTGCTAATAATGCACGTGGTGCACTTAAATTATTTGTCTACACTCTTAATCCATCCTATAAGATTAGATGTTATATATCAACTTGAAAAAATACAAAATATATAGATTATACTTTTTCATTAAACTTATAAAACGAAAAGCTAGACTAGGCTGGCTTGGGGAGTTCGGCCGGTAAACTGGCAAACCAGATACGTGGCCAGTCCAATAATTTGTCCAATTTGGAAAATTTGTTATTGGGTGATGAATTGATCAACCCAATGGAGGAGAGGAGGAAGAAGAAGATTGAAAACCGAACTGTGAAACAGAAAAAAAGAACAAGGATATAATGGAAGAAGAGGAATTTTCAGGAGTAGTGGAACTTTTTAATTGGCCACACGCAAACCAATATTTTGCAACTTTTTCTACGCTTAATCTAAATTAGAAGTCAGAAAAAACAAACTAGCTAGCTAGTTATAGCTAACTGTGGATATGCTAATTAATGTTATAATTACGGTGGATTACAGCTGCAGGAAAAGACCTTCACAATGCTGTGCAGCACGAAGAGCATCTTGACGGTGAATGGCAGCTTTCCAGGGCCAACCATTTCCGCTCACAAAGGAGATATCATTTATGTCACTTTACACAATAATGGAACTTATATGGTGTCACTATCCACTGGTACTCATTTCTCCACAACCAAATTATTAGCTACTATTTTACAAATTTTCCCAAGACATAGATCCGGTTCCACCATTTAATTTTTGACCCATTTGAAGTAGTCATTTGATTTCATTCTTAAGATTTGTAAAGGCATACAACCAATTGTTATTAGAAGTAACTAGTTTAAGGGACAATGCAAAAAGGGAGTTGTTTCAGCATGAGTTAAGTATCGAAGCCGCAGATCTTATCAAACAACTTGTTTCTTAATTTTGTTTTATATTATTGAATTTGATTAACTTTTTTGGGCCAATATAATATTGTCTAACATTTCAAAGAACTGTATCCATATTTTCCCTACACAAAAAAAAGGGAGAATTACACTTAAGTCCCAAGGAAGAAAATAAATAAAGAAATGATCCCTGAAAATTGCAAAATAAAAAAATAGTCCCATTAACAACTCCAGGAACTTGTATTGACAACTCGTTAACATCTCAAGGAGCCTGTATTAACAACTCTATGGGACCATTTTTTCATTTTGCAATCTCTAGGGACCATTTCTTCATTTCTGTTCTTTCTTGTGACCTGATTATAATTCTCCCAAAAAAAAAAAACTCAACATATCAGAAAATTAAAGAAAAACAAGGTACTCCCTCTAGTCCCTATTATAGGGTGCCTTCTAGAAAGAGTTAGAAGGCATTTGCTTGTTTTAAAGAATATTAAATATTTTATTATATATGTCCATATTAAATAAGGGTAGTGAGAGAGAGTAAAAATTAATACTACTCCTTTGATTCTATTTATAAGGCAAAGGTGAAGATTTTTTTATCATATTTATAAGTCACATCATTAGTCAATGTTAGAATGTCAGGTTAGTGGGGTTGAAAACTTCTCTCACATGTCACCTGTTCAAACATGACATACCCAAGTCACATCATTAAATGTTATATGAATGTATATTTTATATTCCATTTATTATTGTGTAGACTTTATTCTCATAGCTTGGGTATAGTGTATCTTAAATAGGATTATAGTTGAAAAGTTGTTAAATTTTAAAACAGAGTTAATAAAGTAAGTAAGGTGTATCCAATACTCTGAAGTATTTTCTTAGGTGCATCTAGCATTCTAAAGTATTTTGTTGTTCATTCAGCATCCTAAAGTATTTTTTTTAAGGTGCATCCATTGTTCTAAAGTATCTTGCGGTTCATTCAGGATATGAAGTATTTTTTGTAGGTGTGTCTAGTGTTCTAAAGTATTTTTTGTAGGTGTGTCTAGTGTTTATTTGCGGTTTATTCACCATCCTGGAGTATTTTTTTGAGATGCGCCTAGCGTTCTAAAGTATTTTTTTTTGCCTTAATACTGGATTCACCAAAAAAATATTTGAGTGCTGTACACATATGAAAAAATACTTCAGTATTTTGGATGCACCTTAACCCTAATAAAGTTTAAGTTCTTTCTCAATTATGGTGAAACATGTTGGAAGTATCTTATAAATAATATTATAAGAGGAGTAGAGTATAACGTTTGAGTTAAGTATAGCAAATAAGGATAATATTGGAAATCACTTGCATTTTATCTTTTTATGACAAATATTTTTTCAACTATTTGATATGTGTGATTTATATTTGGGAGTCCGGGGAGTATCAGAAAAGGGATCTAGATTCTGTGCACATCTCAAAACAATTTACTTCCTCTTATCTTTAATATAAAGCATATTTGCCTAATTGATTAGATTAAAGAAGTTAGTTATGTTAGTTAATATGACATGTAGTTTTTAAAATACCTTAATCATATTCCTTAATTCCCTCTGTTTTTTTGCCAATAATATTCCTTAATTTCCTCATTCTTTCTCCTTCTTGATTATGATTTAGAGAGCATTAATAGGTGATAAATTAGAAAAATATTGACAAATATGAAAACTATGTTTTATATTTAGAACTAAGATCACTTCCCCAAATATGTCTTGTATTAAGCACGGGAATGGAGTATTTCTTTATATTCAAATATTCAATATTTTCCCCAAATCATTAATATTTTGTATCTTAATTCTTAGCCAAATGTCGAAAATGTTCTGAACATACACTGACACGAGGGTCCCTTTCTTCTAGTTATCGATTGTACTTCACACTTGTTGCACAATATATAAGAGCATACTAATTTTAATTTGTTGCTGTAAACCAATAAAAAGTGAAGTGTTTTGGATTTCAGAGTCACAAAATGACATGCATATAAGCTCCTTTATGTCTCGTAACTTTCTCTCATCACAGAGTTCCTTCTCTCCCTTTAGTGTGTTTAGATTAATTTATTTTAAGTGATTTTGAATTACATGAGATAAATATGTGAGAAGAGTTTTGCCTTATAAAATGTGAAAGAGTTTTTTTTTAAAGCTAAACCAAGTTCGTTAATTTATACTACTACAGAAAATGTTTTTAATGTCCATTTTTTAAGCCTTTTAATGTCTGAAAATAGGGGGCGCCTATGTGAGTGACGTAGTAGAAAATGACAATAATGTCTGTAAATAAATGGATGCCTAGAATCTAGACTTTAGATGTCCCTATTTTAAAAAGGGACATCTAAAGTGTCAGTGTGGCACTTTAGAAGTCCCAATTTTAAAATTGGGACTAAAATGTCAGTGTATGTACTTTAGGTGTCCCTTTTTCTTTACGGACGTTAAAAGTTTTTTATTTTAAATGACTATTTATATTCTTCACTGTTCAGCAAATGAAAACTACAGAAACATGATTGAAGAATTAACCACCACAAAGTGTCAAAAAATTGTCTACACAACTACTAACTGATAAAAACAAACTTATTAGTTATCATCAATTTATCACAAAATGCCAAAAGGGAAACTCAAAATCCAAAAAAGATTAATATTGATGACGGATGATAAATCAAAATGCATCTACAACGATGATAAATCTAAATGCCAGCACCAACAAAATGCATCTACAATAATCCCAGTTTAGAACTTAGTTCATATACACTACTACAAAAAATACGAGCTATGGCGCTTAATTTTGAGAACACTATGGCGCTTAGGAAGCATCGTAGCTTCTAGCGCCATTAAAACAAGCTACGACGCTTCTTGAATATACGGAAGCACCATAGCTTGAGTATTTAATTTTTTTTAATAAAAAGCTATAGCGCTTATCCAGAGAAGCGCCAGAGGAAGTACACTACCTCCAATTAGGGATGATCAAAAAACCCGGTGGTCCAGGTAACTCGGTCCGATAGGAAAAAAAATGGTCCAAGTAATTTCTGACAGACCAGACCAGATTGATATGCTCAAGCCGGACTGGACTTCGGACCAAGACATCAGACTCCTTGGACTAGTCTAGTCTGGCCCGAGTTTTTTTTAAGAAAAATAATCCAATGATTGTAATCCACTATGGTACTCAGTCAGTCCGGTACTCCAATCACCAAGTCACGGGAGTTCACTGCGCTTTCCAAAGTGCAAACTTCAAACTTTAAAAATTGCATTGTATGATACCATTCTGGATACCCGATCCCTTATTTATATGGACTGGGACTTGGAGATCTCTCATACTCACAGGGAGAATACTCGTTGTGCTGATTACCTTGCAGGGAAGGCCCATATAAATAGTCAAGATTATGTGGAAGTAGAGGAGCCCCCTTTGGAATGTGCTCAACTTTTTGCTCATGAGTGTGGTATGTTACCATAAGAACAATCAGTGCGACCTTGCCTATAGGTTTTTGTAATTATCCAAGCTTTGCTTGCCTTTGTATAAAAAAAAGACTGCATTTAGCATTTGGCAATTGCAGAACAGTAGAAGCCTACTAGCTCTCGGCGTCCCGTCTCATTCTTGTGGTGTCTCCTCCTCTCCAGTTTCGGCATCTCCGGTCTCAGCGCTCCAGATCCTGTCTCGTTACTCCAGTCTCGCTCTTCAGATCTCGCCTAGGTTGTTTTTCTTCAGATCTCGTCTCGCTCTCTGCATCTTCGGTCTCGGTGTGTAGGTGAATCAGCTCCGGTCTCGGCGTTGCGGCGCTCCGATCTTGCGTTCCAGTCTCGCTCATTTGATTTTGTATTCCTTTTACTTCTTTTGACCTTCTATTTCCCCCTATTTATCATATCTGAGATTTCTAAAAGATTATGACCGTCATTTGATTTTATGTTGCTTCTTCCATATATGTGTAAATTTCAACTTTCTATGCTTTTTCTCTGATAAATAAGTTTGTGATTTAGTTGTTTATGGACTTCCTTATGCTCCACTATTTGCGCTCTGTCTGGTTTATCGGAGATTTGTTGAATTGCACCAACAACTATTCGTGATCCCTCCTTTCAATCATTTTTACATCCTCACTATTTTTTGAAAATAAAACTTACTCATCATGTTTTCATGACTCTTAGAGAGGCTAATCTTTTATCACGGTAGGTGTCAAATTGGATATTTTTTGTTGAATCATTGTAATTTGATTTGCTTCTCTAGATTGTGGGTTCTGGGCTATGATTAAGAATTCCTCAGGTTTTGTGTATATTCAACTTTTTCTCTTTGATTTTTTGTCACATCTAAACGTGTAATTTTCCTATGTCAAAGAAGGCAAAAATTAGGAAAAAAATATCTAAGAGGTCTTGGGCTTCTTGGACCAGTCCAGGCAGTCTATTGGACCTGGTTTGGTCCAGCCCGAGCTTGAGCTAGTGTTGGACTAGACCGGACCTCAGGTTGACTTATTCAGCCCGAGGTACTATGCAGACCAAACTTTGGGTTGACGCCTAACCCGGTCTAGTCTAGTCCCTGATCAACCCTACCTCCAATGACGCTTCCCCTGGGAAGTGCCATTGGAGGTATGTTTTTTTTAACCATACACATTTAATCCAAAGCAATTTACATTTTATAAATCCACAGTAGCAAAAACCCAAGCTAGAATCACACCAAATCAGAATGAAATAACTCGAATCAAAATAATTAATTCATAAAATCAGTACTAATGTAATTTGATTACAACATAACAAATAAGAACAACTAATTGTAAGTACCTATGTATGTAGAATGTAGGCAAGAAATAATTTTAATGTACAACTAATTTATATACAACTAAGATGAATATGTAAGAAACAACCTACGTATGTACCTAAATATTAGCTAATTCCTTGACCATATAGTCACACCATTCTTTAATGATTTCATCTATTTGTTGGTCAGTCAATTGGTCACAACATTGATCTTCATAATTTTTTTTTGCCAACAACATTGATCTTCATAATACTACATAAAAAGCATGCATAGAAAAAATTAAAATCACTAAAAATAAATTAACATAGACACTTGTCAATTAAATTTAAAATACAGTAACTGCAAGTAAAAAGAACTTACTTGTGTAGGAACAAAAATGTTATCATGAGTAATTACATCTTTCATAAATTTCATAATATAATAACCGCAATCATTATTGTTTGGTTGGAATGGGCACTGACAATTCAATGAAATAGTTAAATAAAAATTGGAAGAAAAATTTTTGAATAAAAAAATTGGAGTAATTAAATTCATATATATAAGTACCGCAATCTTCCTCCAGGGATAGCTACTAGCTGGGTCTTTGCGTGTAGAATAGCTCAATCCAACGTTACTTCGGTAAGAGGTCAATGCACTAACAAACAAGTAGTGACTGATTAATTTTGGTAATTCAATAATGACAAATATTTACACATACACCCATGCACTTACTTATTAATTATAATCTTCAAACCACGCCGATTGTCTGAATAATTGGTCTTTATAGGATCCAAATAGTAAATTCCGGGGACTCCAGGTGACACTGAACGAACAACAATCAAAATCCAATATCCCCTAAAATATTTTAAAGATTTTACTTCGACAATCATGTTATAGTAAAAGTAGAAGAATAAAAAAAAACATACATTAAAATTCTGTCGCAAATAACTTACCCTGGATTGTATGGCACGATAAAGAGCATATTAGGGGTTGCTTTTCACATGAAGATGTCCCTAACATCATTAGATAGTGCTTCCACATCTAATCTATGCTGGCCAAGGAGGTGTGGGCTAACAAATATGAATCTATGCGCACTTTTCGTGCGCAATAACAGATCGTGGTACAAGTGCCTTTATAAAAAATAAATAATGTCATTAAAACCTAAAAAAAATTAATAATGAATAATAATTATAACAGTGATAGATGATGATGATAAAGTACCTAATCCATATGTTGACAGCCGTCGCACTAAGCCAATCACAACTAAGCACATCGTTCAACATACTACTATCGACATGATCATCTATAACTGCATGATAGATGTTGATATCGAAACGTATTGACTGACCTCCTTGACTGATCAAAGCTAGTGCTATTGATGCCAATTATTGGCGATATGAAGGCATCTGTCGGTTGCTTCATTTGCTGGTTGAAGGTTGGGACTTATGTTTGGTCGATGAACACTTTGAGTTCTTCCCACTCCCTTCAATTCGTTTTCCTTTAGGATGAGCAGCAACCTAAAAATATAATAAAATTAAATAATGTGGTTTTAGATGGAAGTGTATAGAAAAAGTAAAAGGAATTGTAAATTAACTACCTCTTCATATAGCTCAATCAGACCTATTGGCCATACAACATAACCACCGACGATATCTTTCACCATTGTTGCTTTATCCAAAAAAAGGATTGGTAAGGGGGCATCATCAATTGTGCATACATCGACACTAACTCTGAGTGTGTTCGGCGACAATGGTGAATTATGCAATATATCACTTTCGGTGTTATAGGCCACGTCGACAGCAATCGCGTGCTTGAAAGAATCATCGACGTGCAACTTGCAGTCTGATTCTCCCTTAGAGTTAAATATATTAAGGTACACTAATGTATAATGTACCAAAAAGTGAAGTGGAAAAGAAATTAATTACCAAAGGAATGGGGACTTTAGGCGTGGCAGACCAACTGTCTATCACACTCGTGCTGTCACACACTAAACTCGATGTTCACTTAGACTGTAGTAAGGCCTCAATTTGCACCTTCAATAACGCGTTTTGCTCTTGCATCAAACACATATGATAGGTGAATTACTCTACTTGATGCTCGTAGCCACTAATCCTCTGGTCTACGTGATGCTTGTAGTCAGAAATTTGCTCCTGTAGTTGTGGTAAGTCATTTTTTATGGCTTGCTTTTTGGGTCTGTAGTACGATGTTTGGGTTACTGTAAAACCAGTACCCCGAACACGACCATCAAACTTAAGAACTCCAAGCGATTTGGTGAGCAAATCATTGCGACTAACATAATGCGCCAAGTCTGGCTGCTCCTGCTTCATTGAGTGCTATCACAAAAAGAATTACAACAATATTAATTACTATAAAATAGAATCTATTAAGTAAAGCTAAATGTTTATTGTATGTATAATCTACTACTTACACAATATTCGACAACTTGTCTGGCTTGTTAGCTAGGAATTTGGCCTTTTTTGTTCATGCAGCCTCCCAGCCATAAATCATGCCAATGTATATGTGTGACATACGATTCTTGCAGCAGCATATCAAAGTTAGCTGTAGTTAAAAATTAGTCATAGATATTATATTCATATGAAATAATGATTAGTTCTTACTAATTGTTCCTCCAACGTTGCATACGAGACTAGTCCTTTCATGTACTGATATGGCATGTTGGATGCGTTTTCACAATTTCGCTCACTTCTTTCCTATTTAGATCCAAATGATTTATATCAATAAATATTAATTACTACTACATATGAGACCGGTCCTTTCATATACCGGTAAAGGCTAATATTATATTACCACAAACTGCGGAGTAGTATGTGAGGCCATAAACTCATCCCACTGCTCTTGAGTTATGATCCCATCATAAATCTCTGGCGGTGTATGAATGATAATATCATTGTCGTCCCACAAGAAGAATTTGACAAGAGCGGAGCGAACATTTCTCTAAAGTCTGCCATATTTTCACAGCACGAATATCTTTTTATCATCTTCAATTATGAAGCAAGATTGGAAGAAAAAATACATATAATTTGTTAAATTGTAATTTCATGATACAAAACAACCATAATAATAAAGTAAATAATGTTTACCTTGACTGAATCAAAGATCATATCACCATAATCTTTCTTCGCACAGCGCCAATTTAAAATAATAATGGGGACTCTTTCTCTGACCGACATCCTAATGTAATTAATAAAGTTGCTGGCATTTGGTTCGACTGGATTTCCCTTTTCATTCCACTGAAGGTTTAACCTAATGCCGTTACTCCTTAGTTTGATAAGTTTTTTCATTACGGTGCTGCCTCGGGCTACCTTGGCCTCAAATGCTGCTTGATCATCATGTTCGATAGGAACAATATTGTCTCTGATGTGACGATCCATTTTCCTAGATGCACTTGACAATCATGGCAATGAAAGTAAATTATGTTGAAATATATGAATGCATGTAATAAAACATACAAGGCAAAAAATCAAGGCACTCATTATCATCGTTTCCTCTTTTTTGTCCAATTTAAAAACCAAGTCCCTTCTTAATGATCATGTCTCATGTATAAGGGTTCATCTTTATTTTCATCTTTATTTATATCACTATATTTTGACCACAACATTTCAAAAGAGAGATCATCCCCAGGAATATTCAAATATTCATTACTTTCATTATCAACTTGTTCTTAATGATTCTTGTTCAATGGAAGTATAATGGACCACCAGTTCTTCTTAGAAGGATCTAAAATGAAAAACACTTGTTGTGCCTGTGATGCTAAAATGAAAGGATCATCTTTATACCAAACTTTAGAAAGATCCACTTGAACAAACCCTAAATCATCTATCCACAATCCACTGTTGTTGTTAATCCACTTACATATGAATACAGGGACCCTCAACATAGTGTAATCTAACTCCCATATTCGTTCAATTACATCAAAATATGACTTTGTTGCATATATAGGGTGTACGTCTTTAGCACTGGATCTGTGACACAAATCAGCAACAAGTGTTACCCCACTATTCAACATCATACTCCTTGTATGATGTTCTTATGTGTAGAATGTGTAAACGTTGATTGCATAACAATTGTAAGACAATACATTTAAGCTTGGTCCATTCGATAGCCATCTTAAGTTTTCAGAAACTAAATCAGGATTCCTCTCCACCTCATCATTAATGCGCCTTTTTAATCAAGTTGGAAAATGTCGGTTGTGCTCTTTAGTTATCATATTTTAATTCCTCTCACCATGTACTAATCAACGAGCAACCATATGTTCTTCAACATATGGTTCAACCTCATCAGTGTTATGTAGCGTATACAAGTGAGCTTGCTCCCATTCAGTCACTGATATCCTGATTACATCATTCCTACTCGTTCCTTTCCCTGATCTTCACCCATCATGATGAGATTTCGGGATAACTACAGGGTCAACATTTGATAAAAAATCATCATAGAAGTTACTTGCTTCTTCAATCATGTAACACTCAGCTATACACCCCTCTGGTCAATATCTATTTTTCACATACCCTTTTAAAATTTTCATTAATCGCTTATTCGGGTACATCCATCTCAGGTACACTAGACCGCACAATTGAACCTCTTTCATTAAGTGTACTATTAGATGGACTATAATATCAAAAAATGAAGGTGAAAAATATATTTCAAGTACAAACAGAGTACAAACAATCATCTTTTACAAATCTTGTAACTTTATTGAATCAACTACTTTACTGCAAATCAACTTGAAGAACAAGGACATTTTAGTTACGGAATTCCTTACTTTTTTAGGTAAGATTGACCGTATTCCAACTAGTACAAAATTCTGCATAAGCACATGACAATCATGAAATTTAAGGTTTTTTAGCTTCAATTTTTTCATTGATACAATATTCTTTATATTTGAAGAATAGTCCTCTAGAACTTTGATTCCTTCGAGAAACTCACAAAATAACTTCTTATCTTTCCTTGATAGAGTGTAAGCCGTTGGAGGAAGATAAGTGCGGTGCCTTTGCTCAACCAGAGCCAACTCTTCTCTAATTCCCAGGTTAACCAAATCCAACCTAGCATTCACACTATCCTTGCTTTTCCCTTGTATATTGAGCAACATGCCAATTAGACCATCACATACATTTTTTTCTATGTGCATCACATCAAGAAAATGTCTTACATATAAGGACTTCTAATATGAAAGTTCAAAGAAAATAGACTTCTTCTTCCAGCCCCTTGTCCCGATTCATTTTACAAAAGGCTTGCAAAAATTGTTATCCAAATGTTTGACCTTCTCAAAAATCTGACCACCGGTCAACATCTCCGATGGGCTACCTTTTTCTGACCCATCGTTGAAAGCCTTTTTTCAGTTCTTCCAATGATGTTTCGATGGTAAGAATCTTCAATGTCGTATGTAGACATTTTTCTTACAATGATCTAGTAGCATTGAATGAGTGTCATCTTCACATATAGGGCATGCACAATATTCTTTGATGCTATAACCGGACAAATTACCATTAGTAAAGATATCATTTATTGTGCCATACAACATGGCTTTTAAATTAAAACTTTCTTCCCTGTACCCATCATACACATTGATACATTTCTCCCAAAGCAGCTTCAAGTCATCAATTAAAGGAGCCAAGTATACATCTATTTCATTCCCAAGTTGCCTTGGCCCATAAATTAATATGGACAGCATATTAACTTACGTTTCATGATCAAGTGTGGAGGAAGGTTATAAATCATCAATATAATCGGCCACGTACTGTGTGTACTACTCTGAACCCCATGGGGATTGATTCTATCAGTTGACAGTGTAAGGTGTAGGTTCCTTGCTTCATTCGATAAGTCAGGGTGGTCATGATCAATTTTTTTCCATTGAGAGGCATCTGTAGGGTGCCTAAGGTTCGTGTCTTCAACCCTTTCATCTGTATACCACGTCAACAGCTTAGTAATCTCCACATTACTGTATAGTCGCTTGAATCTCAGAATAATGGGAAAATGTCATACGACTTTCAACAGACTTCTTCCTTTCTTCTTCCTATATCGAGATGCATTGCATTTAGGGCACTTCTCTAACATTGCATACCGATTCTTAAATAATATGTAATCGTTAGGGCATGCATGTATTTTCTCATAACCCAGCCAATTGTAGAGTAAAATATTCGTTTTGCCTCATATGTCTTAGTAGGAAGTATATTTTCTTTTGGGAGAATATCTTGCACAAGTTCAAGCAGTGTAGTGAAACTTGAATCACTCAATCCATATCGTGCTTTAAAGTTGTACAATTTTAACACTGCTAGCAATCTTGTGTATTTAGTACTCAAATTCTTTAGGAAAGTTATGAAGCACCACTTTGATTGCATTTAGCATTTCTTGAAGACCATCGTCCTCATCATCACATATGATTGGGTCAAACTCATTAGAAGGATCGATTGTGGTATGTACTCGATCAGTATATGCATCATCTGTCTCACCATGCCTTGTTCATCGTGTATAAGATTGATCAATTCCATGATACACTAAATGATCTAGCAAATCAAGTAGACTAATTCGCTTTCCATAACAACAAGATAAGCAAGGACACAAGATTTTGTTAGGATCATTTGTATGCTCGCTTG
Organism: Inga leiocalycina; assembly: GCA_963242795.1. Classification (NCBI taxonomy): domain Eukaryota; kingdom Viridiplantae; phylum Streptophyta; class Magnoliopsida; order Fabales; family Fabaceae; genus Inga; species Inga leiocalycina. The sequence continues at coordinate 90,802,635 of OY725320.1, read as the reverse complement.
CAAATCTAATAAACTCTTTCACCCTATCTATATATTCCCTTAAGCATCGATCAGATGACATCAATTTTTGATCTATCTTTACCTTAAACATATGTTTAAAAATAGTTAGTTGCTTACCTCTTGCAGTTACTAATTACTTTTATTTTATTCCATTTATTTTTTAAAAAAATGGCAGGATAATGTCAACAAATTTGAAGTTTTTCAAGTATTAAATACTATTAAAGTCACAAATAATCAAACAATTAATTCTCGTAGCATGTATCATACTAGTTTTTCACAACTCACAACAAAAATGAATCAAAAGAATATTACATAGTTTAATGATATTTAAAGCTTTGAGTAGCTAGTTTAATACTCCTTTAATTTAATGATTGGAAGGACACATAAGAAATCTCTGGCAATCAACTTTTCTAAATTGATGACAAATCTTCAAGTACCCAAATTTAAAAAGGTGCATGAAAATGTACGACTTAAGGTTCTGTACAAATATATACTTAAAGACTTACAAGCTACCAAAAACTTCTGTAAGAGGCTGAGACAGAGGGAAAAAACAACCAAGAGACCAAGCTTTAAGAAGACAGCTGAGACTTCAAATAAATACCTGAAAAAAAAATTATGATCAAACATATAATATTCAAGACAGATTTTACTAAAACTAGAAGAAGAAGAAGAAAACGTACCTAAAGAAAACTCAGGAGCCGAGAAACTTCTTGTACGAGGCTGAGACAAAGAAAATCATATGGGTAACCAAGCTTTGTACTGTAACGGAAGTGCGTGACCAAAATTTTTTGAAGAAATGCGCACATGGAGACAAGAAAAAACAAAAAGTGGGACCAATGAAGCTTCCAATAGCAGTCGTCAAAGAGAGGAGTGCGTGGGAATAATGGACAAAGAAAGGTATAATGGGGACCAATTAGATCTTGGAAATGGAGTACGGGAGGAAGCACGAGAAAGATGATGTGGGGACCAAATAGATTTGAAAAATGGAGTATGGGAGGATGCACGAGAAAGACAAAAAGACTATGATAATGGCAGGGGGCAAATTTGTACACCTTGTATGACGCTTTTACCTTAAGCGGCACAGAAGGTATATAAAAGCTACGGTGCTTGGTGTCCAAGTGCCATAGAATCCATTCAGTATATAAAATAAATAAATAAATAAAATAAATGGTGAAGGGAGCTATGGCGCTTGCTGTACAAGCGCCATTGCATCCCAAATATTTGTTTTAATCTGCCTTAGACGCCTTATTATTAACCTTCAAGTGTAACCTTAATTGATATATGAATAGTGATTACCATTATTATTATTATTAAGTCAGACAAATGAAAAGTAAGACTAGAAAGTACAGTATATATTATTGTCTCTATTATTCATGTGAAAGCTAAGTAAAGAAATGAATGGTGACAGTGAAACTGCCAACTTCTTAGTTTGTAATTAAAAGGAAAAATATTAGATAAGTTAAAATACAAAAAATATAATCTAAATTGCCCCTATTGAAATAATTCTAAGGGCAATAAAGTATTGGCAAATTAAATGGAAGTAAAGATACTAAGACAATTAATGCCAAAACCATATAAATTAAATAATTAAGGAAAGAAGGATACTAGTAAATAAATAAATAAATAAGAAAGAAGGTGCTTAAGCTTACCTTAATTAACGGGGTGCCTTAGCTAATAATCAGCTTGCATGTGATCCTTAGCATATGAAGGAGGAATGAAGATGATGATCGAAGCTCGATCGCCTTCTGTGATCTCTCTGTTATGGTGGTAGTAGCTCTTAACTCTCACTTTCAGTCTCTATGCGTGCGGTGTCTGATATCTTGCTTTCTCCTTAGTCTACTATATATAGAGAAGCAAGAGAACTTTTATGAATGCAAGCTACGCCACTTGCATGCCTGCCAAGGTTGCTGCAGCCTTGGAAGGTTGTCAGAAAGTGCCTTGGCTGACGCTTGCCCCATCAAGCACCGGCCAACGATAGAATCTTGGCTGGCACTTGCCTAACAAGTGGTGGCCAAGATTTGTTCAATAAACCTTGACCGGCGCTTGGTGGGCTAAGCACCGGCCAAGGCAGTCAGGCCAGCGCCGGCGCTTTCTTGAGCAAGTGTCAGCGTTGGCATTCACATGTCAACTGTGGCCTTGGCAAAACACCAAGGCCGACTGTAGCCACCATGTTCCTACCAAGGCCAAGCACTATGGTCTTGGCAGGCACGCCAATAGGGGAATAATGTATATATGCATGCATGAAGTGACATTCCATTCGTCCGTGAAGCAATCAAGCAACATAAGAAACATACCTAAAGTTGAGATTAGGCATGTGTTATAGGAGAAGAATTGAGGGGGGAAACGTGAGGACACAATGAGATATGCAGTAATAAACCATATGGAAAAAGGATAGACAAAGAACTATAAGCTCTCTATCGATCGAGAAGGAATTTATGGAGCCAATAGTCTGTGGCTCCAAAAATTGAAAAAAAAAACCTAGCTATGGCACTTTTTTAAGAAAGCGTCATAGCTGGGACTTTCATTTTTCTTTTTTTCTTATGAATGTTTTGTGTGGCGGTTGTTAAGGAGAATGCCATATAAACTTAATACAAGGTATGGTACTTATTATAGGAAATGTCGTAGCTTCCTAACTTATTTTTTTTGTTAAATAATTATCTATAGTGCTTCTTTAAAGAAGTGTCCTAAGAGGGGCACCACTAAATCCTTATTTTGTACTACTGATAAAAAAAATAATTAACCATACCATTTGGCAATAATGGGAGAGGGAAGAGAGAGGCCAACAGCGGGAGAGGGAGGGAGGAAGAACCAACGGTGTCAAAGATCGAGGAGGGACAATGGCGACGAGCTTTAACAGTGGAGAGGGAGAAAGGAGGAGGACTTATGATGGTGGTGGAGAGAGAAGAGAACAACCTTCAACAGAGAGTGACGATAGTAGGAGGAAGTGGCGGTGGAAGAAGGAACTTCCAGAGAGTACATTTTTGAATTACTTTAGATGTCTCAAATTCTTTTTTTTTTTACTTTAGACTTCCCAAATTCGAAAAAGGACGTTTAAAGTCCCACTTTAAATGACCCTTTTTGAATTTGGGACGTCTAAAGTAAAAAAAAATTAATTTTTTTTTGAATTACTTTAGATGTCCCTTTTTGAATTTGGGATGTCTAAAGTGAGACTTTAGACGACCCTTTTTGAATTTGGAACGTTTAAAGTGTAAAAAAAAATTGAATTACTTTAGACGTCCCAAATTCAAAAAGTGACATCTAAGGTGGGACCTTAGATGTCCCGTTTTGAATTTGGAATATCTAAAGTAAAAAAAGAGTTCAAAAGAAATTTTGAATTACTTTAGACGTCCTAAATCAAAAAGGGTCGTCTAAAATAGGACTTTAGACGTCCCATTTTGAATTTGGTACTTCTAAAGTAATTTTTTTTTGAATTATTGTAAATATCCCAAATTCAAAAAAGGACGTCTAAAGGGTGCCTTTAGGGTCCCAATTTGAATTTGAAACGCCTAAAGCTACCTAGTTCCCACCCAGAATTATAAAAATATCACTGCCTATGTTTTTTACTTCCCTTATTTAAAAACGGTCGTCCATTAGGGTAATAGAATCTATATTCTGTAGTAGTTTTGCCCAAATGAACGTCTAAAGAGTTTTGCCTTATAAAATGCGAAAGAGTTTTTTTTTAAAAAGTTAAACCAATTAAGTTCACTTAATTTGTGTCACCTTGCTAAAGCTGTAACTTTCTTTCATATATATAATTAAGGTAAGTTGGCTTTGCATTTGAGCCATTCCTTACAGAACACACAACATTCTTTTGTTTTTCCTTGTTATATTCTTAAAATAAAGTGGTCAAAATCTATCATTTGAATTAATGTTGCTCCAACAACAACAACAAAGCCTTTATCCCACTAAGTGGGGTCGGCTATATGGATTGCATGACGTCATTATGCTCCGTCGAAAATCATATCTTTAGATATATTATTAACCAAAAGATCCCTCTCTATGACCTCATTGAGCATTTCCTTCAGCCTTCATTGACCTTATTTTACAGGACTCCATATTGTTTGATCAACCCTCCTCACCAGAATAATCAATAGAGGCCACTCCTCATTTGGAAAAATGACCTTTGTTGAACATGTCCAAACCACCTCAAACAACTTTCTATCATTTTTCCTTCAATAGAGGCCATTCCAACTCGTTCACTTATATGAGTATTATGAATCTTGTGTTTTCTTATATAACCACACATTCATCTCAACATCCTCATCTCGACTACCCCCATTTTATATTTATGATGTCCCTTTAAAGCTCAGCACTCACTATCATATGGCATTACTGGTCTTATAGCAATGCAATAAAATTTCTCTTTTACCTTATTAGGTACTTTCTGATCACAAATACCTCCAGTAGCTTTTCTTCATTTATACCATCCAACTTGAATTCTATGATTAACATCTTCATCAATTTCACCATCTTGTTGTATAATTGATCCCAAATATCTAAATTTTGTCACTTGTGGAATGACTTGCCCCCCAATTTAACTTCCACTTCACTTCTACCTTGTCCCTTATCAAAATTGCAATGCATATATTCAGTTTTGCTTCTACTTAGACGAAAGCTCTTTAATTTCAGAGTTCGTCTCCATATCTCAATTTAGAATTAATTTCCTCCCTGAATTCAACCAACAGAATTGTATCATCTGCCAAAAGCATGCATTTAGGGATCTCCTCTTTCATAGACTCAGTTAGAATATTTACCACTAGGTTAAACAAAGAAGGGCTCGAACTTGATCCCCAATGTTAGTCCAAGTAATAAAAAATAAAAATAGTGGCTAATTTATGGCTACTGTTAACAAGCAAGAGATAGTAGAGTGAGTTGATAAGCCACCTTGTCTTTTTCATTTGCTACTTTTTAACACGAATATATAAAGCCTTTCTTACTAAGCAAATTTGTTGCGGAAACATTATGCTACAATATTCCTCGATCCCACAGATTTTTCATGATGAAAGCAAGAATTCAACCTAGCATTATTTCACTTACTTTTTGACCATAAGATTTTTTAGCATCAAACTTTAATGATTGAATGGCTTTCAAGCTTGTTTCAAAAATTAACACCAAACTTTCATGCACATTCCTAATTTTTTTTTATCGAAAAAGCACATTCCTAATTCAAGGCAAGTAACAGAAAATTTGTGTTAATGTTATGAGCCTGTAGGAAAAAATATTTAACTAAAATAGGAGATTAGGCGTACCTGGACGAATCCATGTTAGGATCCGGGTCAAAGCTCCAATACTCCATACTTGTGCCCACACAATTATTAGACTACTAGAGCCTAATTGTGATTTGCACAGCAGATCACCAGAACCAGAAAGATGGTAGGAGAGAAGGGAATTGCCAGAAAACTCAATGGTAGGGCGAGTTGCAATTGAGGAGGCACACCCTATTTATAGTGGTTTATGGAGGCCACTAATTAGGAAACGTGTGCACTCCTTCTTGCCCTCCAAGACAGCAATTAATTGTCTCTCAATTAATTCCCTAATTATGGTGATTTGTTCCTCTTTTAACAAATCCATAATTATTACTGAAATATTCCCAAATCTGCATTTTATGCTGATTTTATTCTTATTTGATCAGGCTACTTATTTCCTAATCAAATAGTCTGGCCCATCAAGGGCGGACTTGGACCCAAAGTCCAACATCTCCCACTCGTACTTGATGGGCCTCCCATCGTGCGTGCGTTACTCTTTCTTGTTTCATACTTGGCGTCTGCCGTGACTGTGTGGGCAAAAACGTCTTTAAGATTTGGTGCTTGTGATACTAGAAATCCTTTATATCGGACCAGCATCCAAGGACACCCTTTATATATAACCGTAAGCTATATGTTCATTACCTCATATGCCCCAGATTCTCCCATACATATTACTCATGGCATATCTAATCCCTCTCGAGTTAATATGTTGATTAACTCAGATTGCCTTCCACGCACATAGTATCCGCACTTACCAGCTACACATAGAGCTAGTAAGGGGTCGACCACAGATACTAGTACATCTTATGTATCTAGGAGTAAATCTTCCTTTCTGACTAAACATCAGTCCATCTTGACTTGGTCGCTTTCCTAGTTTTCACTCGTCTGACCGAATCGAGTGTGATCATGGAGTTTCAGCTAAAGTAGCTGCCACCAAACCAAGCTTTCATGATGCCGCCTAAGTCTTAAGGGCATCGTGGAAGTATTCTTCCTTCCTGGGACTCACACTGTGGTGAACTAGGGATCTTTCACCCACATCCTGTGTTGCAGTTTAACTCTCAAGCACATGCAGTATGAATTGCATGCTACGGTGAATGGTTTGAGGTGTACGTCGATTTCTTTATTTTTCACCGTACAGACATTAGTTCCAAAATGTACTCAACATTTGAACCAGAACTTCCTTTTTCATAATATCTCTTATTTATGAAAAAGGGTTCTTTGCCTGGCTACAAGTCTATATTCATGCTTCGATCCATTTTCTGTGTATATGCACACATATAGATCTCATCTCAGTCTAACTGAGGCGACTCAAACGCAAAGATTCTTCTCAACCATTTCATGGTGATCATTTGCTTGTCTTACCTTCCCACGCCCCTGCAAAACATGGGAAGACGGTTGTTCGTGTGAGCGAACCAACCTCTTTTGACCTGTACGACATACAAAACTGTATACCTTTATGTATTTACTCATAACATACATACCATTTCTTTTATCTTCATATAAAAGAAGTTCACGACCTTATATTTTATTTGCGCCCCTAGATTTTCACTAACTCAATGAAAATTAAGCTATGGGCTCAATAAAGGGATCTACCAACATCTTTTCAGTAGAAGGTCATTAAACTATCGCTTTCCCTCTTTGAAAGCATATCTCTCATAGAGATGTATCAAAAAGGTATGTTTCGCCTTGCTGTGATACTTAGGATCCTCATCATAAGATGTTATCGTTTGGATCCTTCTATCCACCATTCATTCCCAATCTCTCGTAGGAATTACTTTAGCCATATGGCACTTTGAATGATGGCAGAACACGCCCTGCGTTCTATTTCCATGGATAACAGGAAAAAATACTATGTATATTTCCTTACTCCATCACCATTTGCCTAGGTCTTGTATTGGAGTATCCTTTCAAAAAGGAAAGTTGTTATCTTGACAACTTAATCCATGGTTATTCTCATAACCCATTTCACAGCATGACCAAAAAGCAACTTCCAAGTTTGACCAAAAACATTTGGTCTTATGTACATCAATGTGTACATTCATATTACCAACTGTAGTCTCACATGGGACTCTATCCATATTTCTTATGTTGGATTCCTCATAGGACATGTAACCTCTATAGGTTTATGCCCTTGACTTCAGGGGTGTCTATGGTTTTGCAGTTTGACATCCTAAGATGTCTAAGGAGTACACTTGTACATGTCTTAGGTGGGAAAAACTGTATCTTTCTTGTGCAATCCCCGTTTATCTTATCATTCAAGATATTTGTTCAACCCATGACTTTCTTAACTCAGAATTTAAGGATTCTCTGATCCTTTATTCCTTTAACTCCCTTGACACTTGTTTTATTTGTCACTTGACAAAGGATGACTTCATAAAGAATCATCACTAGACCATTTGGAACTTATGTAGTGTTTTTCGATTATTTCGAAGTTGGTGAGGCTTTCACCGTGTGAAAACCTCATATACTACTATTTAGGTGATTGTTTCTACGAAGCCCTTAAGCTACTTCATGTAGAGTTCATCATCCAATTTTCCAAAATTCCAAATTGGAAGGTGGTTTTTACATCATCTTGATGCAATTTTCAAGACTAAGCTTATTGTCATAGCCAAAGTTCAGAGTTAAAACACACAATGGATAACCTTCCATTGTATTACCCCTTAGCCACTAAGTGTTTTAGGTTCTACATACCCCCAACAGATTTGAGAACCTATTTATTCCCAATCGCCTCTTGGCTAGGTGACAAATTACCACGTATTTGGCTTAAAAGGAATCCAAATCCTCCTGCATGACACTTTGCAATTCATCTTAGCATGTCCTTCTAGTGTCTTTCAGACACTTATAGGTACTTATCATCACCTTCTAAATGATGAAGGGAGCATTCAATTCATTAGGGAATCTATCCCTTATAGTTATTCGCTAGATGACAATTTGCTCCGAGGTGGATTTCATAGGATTCTTTTCCTATCTATGAGTGAGGTAATTCTCTCGTAACTTACCTCTTACCTCTTTCATTGTGAAAATGGTCTCAATCCTCCCACTCGAATCAGTGAACTTAGGAACACTTGGTTATTCCTTGTCATTTGTGAACCTCTTGAAGAGATTTATTGTGATTAATGCTCATTTCCTGCTAGGAAATCTTGGTTTTATGAACGTTGTGTCCCACGGTTTTCTCTCAGTCACTGAACCGCCATCATTTTTACTAATAAAGACGTGTCATGTCAAATTCTCATGTCATCTCACAAAGAGATGCCTTGTATACCTTAGCCCTAATCTTCCTTACTCATAGGAAGAAGTGTGAATATAAAGTTGATGACCCTTATGGTCTTAACGAACTTAGCCCTGGTTTAAGGCTCATCCACGATTTATAGGGTAAGTTCGTGACTGACATAGAGGGCATTTGATTAAGTGTGAATATAATAGCTATGAGTCCACCTACCAACATATGGCTGATAGCCTCATTGGTGCCATTATGTTCATAACCAAATCAATGAGAGGTCTATCTCTCTATTTCAACAACTCTATTTGTTGAAGGGTTCTAGGTATTGATAGTTGCCTAACAATGCCTTTCTTATACACAAAACAGCTTGAACTAATCACTTGGTGTCGTAAACCCTTGTTAGTTCGAAAGGTCTCATTCTTTTAGTTTACTGATTCCTGACTAGTTTAGCCATTATCTAACAGCTTTACTCTTGCCAAAAATCAAGTAAACATTAATGTATTTCGAGTAAACATCCACAACGTTAACGAAACACCAAACTGTTTGTGTTTTGCCCTCACGTTAATTGGTTCACTACTGCCATAATTTGTCAATTGCAGTGGATATTCTAAAAAATGTTTCTTTGTCTTTCTTGCCAGGTAGAATAAGTTTTCAACTTATTCATAAGGGTATTAACCCTTCAGCAAACGTTGTTTAGCAAATACTCTTTTGCTAGTTTGATCATTCCCTTTGATCAAGGTGTACAAGTGGCAAGAATTGGAATCTTTTATCCCTAGAAAAGAAACATCAAAATCCAAAAAAGGATTTGAGAATCATAGTCCCATCGATCCTTAACTAAAGAGATAACAAAGATGTGATTCTGTCAGTTGCAATTTGCATGGAGTGAATCAGGGTGGTTTATCTATACAGAGTTAACGTGCAAGTTCCAATCCCTTGATTCTATCTCTTTATTGCTTTGCATTTGATATGAAGCCATATGCTTCTGTGAAACATCCACAACTCATGTGGATTGCTACTTTTATAACCCTTAAAGGTTTATCAATGTAGCATTTTATCTTTGCAGAAAGCATTGACCTCTTCTAGATCAAGTTTTCCTCATAGGTTCCTTGCCCTTAGGCATGGAGGATGAATCCTCCCTCTCTTTAGCTAAGTTCGTCTGACTGATAGAACTTGAATCCTTCAGTCTTTCACATTTAAGTTCAATGTGGTGAATCACATTGCTGAAGGTTACAATATGCATATCAGAGGCAATCTTTACTTTCGTATATGCCTACGTCTTACTTACTAAAAGACATGGCTCACTCCCACTCATTGGGAGACATAGCTTTCTCCCACTCACTGGGAGATGTCTTATCACAACATACACTTGTTGTTTGTTAGAAAGAACTTGGCATTTAGTTTGTCTCAACTTCTTAGTTCGACATCTGCCTCAAGTGTTGCCTAAACAACATGTTAGGACTTAGTACACTATGTTAAAACTTAACTTAGTTTTAACTTTATGGAAGAAGATCACCGATTTCACTATCTTCCAACACTATCCACATGGCTTGGATAAGGTTACATTGCTCGTACCATCATAAGTTTGAGCAATATTGTTCTTTCTATACTTGATAGCATACAGCTTTTGTATCTTTCAGTTGCTTCAACCTCTAAATGCTGAAGACTAGTTGGTAGGATGTCCCTGACATCTCATTCTTCTTGAATGAAAGAGATTTGAGAGTTTCTAACTCCACAAATATCTCTATTGAGCTTGTCTTCATAAGCTCAGTCAAATAGACTTGGTCATAATTGGTCACTCAAACGATTATGGTATACAAATCTTATTTGTTCAAATAAGACAAAGGATAATTAGATAATAAGTTCACTAGTTTCATGTTTAGGAGACAACTATGTTGACTCCCATCCCAATCATATTAGTTAGCTCATCACCCTTTTAACCACAGTCTTCATTTGAACAATTTCCCCTTTGGATTTCTAGACATATTCCAGAAAACTCCCACTCAATCAAAGGGCAGTTATATTAACAAGATAATAACACAATATCATCTAACTAGCATGAATGTTCGAGAAAACAAGAAGAGAATATACCGAATTCAATTCTAAAAACAAACAGAGAATTTATTCTTAAATTCAATGGAAAAACAAGAACATTCAAAAGTTTAAGCCTCATATCATTGTCTCTTAACTAGGTTCTCCTTCTCATAGGCCCTTCTGACCATATTAACTCATGTAGCATCTAGCTACAATGTCAAGCTCCTCTTTGCCATGTTTACATCCACTTATTTGGATGTATTTGCAGCATACCTCCCACTTGATGAGATGATTCTAACATCTCTATCTCTCTTATCCTTTGTCACAACATATGTGATAAAAGGTTAACTTTTAGAAGTCATTGCTTCAATCCAAGTGGATCAATGTGGTTAGAAGCATGGGAAGACTTATTATTATTCAATAATTCTTGAATAATTTTAAGTTGCTGCAATTTTTCAGGTTTTTATCTCCAAGAGTTTGAGTCAAGGTTGGATAGGATTTTATATTCAAAAACTCATTTGAATAATCCCTTGCTTTTAAAGAATCTTGCAGTATTTAACCTTATGTTGCAACTGAAAAAACTCTTAAAAATAAGCCAACCTATCCCAAAAACCAATAGGACCAGCATTGATTCAATTCCAATGTTTTTGGGACACTCGAAGTGCACATAAGCAACTTTTTGACTCAAATCACATCCAAACGTGCTTCAAATATATGTAAATTATATATCAGATTGAAGCTCTCGAAGTTAGAGATTTTTAGGAACTAACTACGTCTCAATTAGAGGTCTTATGCGCTCTCACGCGCCCCTAGAAGGTGTCTGGATGGCAAAATCCTGAAAAATTGGAAAATTCCAGCGTTGGCCACTCTCCCCAGTGGCGCGTGACTCCCACGCGCCACCTTGCGGCCGTCTGCCGGTGACATACGCCGGCTCCCAAGATTCCACGCGCCGTCCTCTCTCCGACGGTGCATGCCACGTGTCAAATGGAGACCCCAGTGGGCCACACACGCCATGTGTCCTCTTTTTTTTTTTGTCAACAGTCAACGGATGACTGTTGACCGTTGACCGGTCAAGACCCGTCAGCACTGACGTGGCGCTTATGTGTCAGTGACGTGGTGCTGACATGTCTCAGTCAACGTGCTGGTCAACGGACGACGTGGCTCGTTGACCTATGCTGACGTGGCGTTGACTGCCACGTCATCGTCTTCAACCTCCAGTTGGGTCAACCCAACCCGGTTGGAGCTCCGACGGGTCATCGCGACCCGCCAACTTCGGGAGGCCATATCTCCCTCGTTTTAGCTCTGTTTTTAGTGTTCTTGGTGTCTTTGGAATCGTAGTTCAGCGAACTACAAATCCATGGCATTTATTTGATCTTAAAACCTCTGTTTCATTGATCAAATTGTGAGTGAAGTTGCGGCGGCGACTAACGACCCGCAAACTTCTTTCCTTTGTTTCTCCCTCATCCGGACTCCGTTTGACGCGTTCTAAGCATCGTTGGAATAATCTCTTCGAGCTCTACACATCCATGTCCTTACTTTGGGCAAAAACACCAAGTTTCGAACACCCCATTTTTCTCGACATTGACGGCACTACGTAAACCGACGTGGATGTGTGTCCTCTGGGTTTCAAAGGCTCTTCTAACCTTTGAGGAGTTAAGGCTTTTTGTTTTTGAATCCACATAGGTTCCAAAAGACTCACCTTTATTCAGATCGAAGATATGAGGGAGAAGAGGAGACGTAGGAAATCGCATGAGTTATATATATATATATATACATGTATTATATATATGTAAACTAATCAGAGGAGCAAGCAGCATTCTACTAGTGCACGTATATATTAATAACAGCCAGCAATACAAATATATATCATGCCTGAATCTTTCAAAAGAACGAACTGGGAGTATCATTTTTGTGCAGCGAAAATAATTTCATATTGGCACCCAAAAAAAAAAAATATATATATATATATATATATATATTGTTGTACGCATTCGTTGGAAAAATTGAAGCAACATATATTTTTATCATCATATAATCTCATATATATGATTGCACAGCGGAAATAAAAAAATTATGATGGAGCTATAAACAAATTATATCAATTAATTATTCACAAAGAATAAATCACAGCCACAGGATCAAGAAGGCTCTGATTCCAATGTAGGAAAAAATATTTAACTAAAATAGGAGATTAGGCGTATCTGGACGAATCCATGTTCGAATCCGGGTCAAAGCTCCAATACTCCATATTTGTGCCCACACAATTATTAGACTACTAGAGCCTAATTGTGATTTGCACAGCAGATCACCAGAACCAGAAAGATGGTAGGAGAGAAGGGAATTGCCAGAAAACTCAATGACGGGGCGAGTTGCAATTGAGGAGGCACACCCTATTTATAGTGGTTTATGGAGGCCACTAATTAGGAAACGTGTGCACTCCTTCTTGCCCTCCAAGACAGCAATTAATTGTCTCTCAATTAATTCCCTAATTATGGTGATTTGTTCATCTTTTAACAAATCCATAATTATTGCTGAAATATTCCCAAATCTGCATGTTATGCTGATTTTATTCTTATTTGATTAGGCTACTTATTTCCTAATCAAATAATCTGGCCCATCAAGGGCGGACTTGGACCCAAAGTCCAACAGAGCCAAGTGTCCAAATTTGGTTCTCAAACCATGAAATATGTTTGCATTTCCATGAGCCAAATAAGAATATAAATCAAGATGTCAAAATTTAATTAAAGATCGAATGGTGAGTGAAAAGAATGAAAAACTGAAATATATATATATATATATATATATATATATATATATATATATATATATATAAATCTAACTAAACAGCAGCTCAGTTAATTTTAATTAGCAAAAGTTGTGATAAGATGTGGTGTTATTTTCAGCGTGTTAGTCCCTTATTAGTTAATTAATACTATTAGGTCAGGACGCACAACAAATTGATGGAAACCAAACTTGTTCTTCATTAAACAAACAAGGAATTTGTTGACCAAAAAAAGAAAACAAGGAATTTTAATCCTAGACGCAAAGCAAAGCAACGTAACTCTAGGGGTTGGCCAATAAACACAGAAAAAAGGTGATGTGTAACGAAATTCAAAAGGCAATGGTGAAACGTGGGAATCCAAGAAAAAAAAGATAATACAAATCACTCTTTTGTTTATCCCCTTTATAAAATGTCAAAAGTTAAAATTCACCCATTACTTGATATGATCAACATGATTATGAGTTGCTGTGTTAGAGAAACATGATGAGAAAAAGGCCAGAATCAACCAAAGATGTACCTATTTTTCCATAAAAATGCCCTCAATTATTCTGTCCTCATTATGTGCAGCAAAATTTTTTATTCTTAAAAAAAATGGTATCAAACCACATAATTAAGAAGCCACATTGGACTCCGGTTAATTCACATTGAGTAAGGAAGAACCGCAAGGTAATAAAATCCTTAATAAAATATTTAACACAACTTACCTAGAGCTCCAAACCGGGACTACTTATTAAATTAGGATAACATAGGGCTTGTTTGATTTTAAAAAACAGAAAAACGATAAAACTTATTTAAAAAACTGTTTTTAATAAGTTGTTTTTACAAACAAAAAACTAGAAAGTTGTTTTTTAAAACTAAAAACAAAAACAGTTTTTAAATCTTTTCTTGTTTTTGTTTTTCTATTTTCTATTTTTTGAGACCACTACTTTTCCACTATCAACACTATACCACTAGCGTTGATCATCGGCGATGTCCGCTACCACGTCACTTCAAAAAAGATTTTTTTAAAACAACTATCCAAACATTTTTTTTTTCAAAACTTATCTTTAAAAACAATTTTATAAAACTATTTTGAAAAAAACCATAAACCGGAAACAAAACAAGCCCATAATGTTTACAAGATCAAGAAAATTACTACCAATCCACATTTTTTAGTAAATATGCGTTATATATTATTGTAGACCCTACTTTAGGGCAAGTAGCTAGGAGGTTATATTACAAAGAAAACATTGTTTTCAAGTGAGAGTAAAGTGCCACCAAAGCCATGGTTAAGAAAAGAAGTGGCACCAAAGCGGTGTCTGTTCTATAATATTTTCAACCAAGATTGAGGGGGGGAAACCGTTGAGAAATCCATCAGATCCAAGAAATTGCAGGTAACTTGCAATTATGGCAAAATATGAATGTCTTGAAATTATATATATAGCTATACATGTTTTGTTGTCTCTAATTACTACTACTAGAAGAGCAAGCAATATGGGAAATTGTTTGGAAAATTAAGCTTTGCTAATAACTCTTTTGGGCTTCATGTTTTTTTGCAAGCAGAGTCAAGGCAACATTCATTATTATGATTTCGTATTAAATCTTGAAAATCCCTGTGAAAATTCGTCACATCTTTAATATATTTTTCTCATGACGTGACAATTTATCCTTGTTATCCCGTCAAACTTATTTTTCTGTGAAATGTGCATAATATTAATGAATATTAACTTCGCACATGTGGAAGAAAAGAACTTCACAAAGTTGTGCTGCACAAAAAAGCATATTAACAGTGAACAGGAGCTTTCCAGGGCCAACCATTGTTGTTCAGAAAGGAGATACATCTTTTGTCACAGTCCGCAATAAGGGATCCTATGGGCTCACTATTCATTTGTCAGTACTCCCTCCGTTCATTTTTTTATAAGAAACTACCCGTTCTAATTAAAAGAAACATTTGGACAACGTCTTAATTTGTATATATTACTTTCTCACTTTGCCTCTATTTAATTACCCATATTTCTCACTCTCTTTCTCCACTGCGCATTCTCTCTCTTATACAATCATCTTTATTACCCCTACAACATTAATTTTCTTATTCTCTTTCTTTTACAATCTCTTTATTATAATAATTTCCTTATTCACTTTCTGATTTCCTATGTCCTCATAAATAAGAGTATTTTTGTCAAAAAAGTTACTATTTTTACATATTTCTTATCCTTAACTACCACTTTAATCTATGTTATTCAGTTAAGTGTTCCTTATAAAAGGAACAGAGGGAGTAATTAATTTTTGCCCATTCATGAATGATTATAAACTTTATATGTTTTGAAAAAAAAAAATTACCAGATGAAAATTTTAAAAGCACATTTATATTGAAATATTCAATATTTTCCCCAAATCAATATTTTGTTTCTTAATTCTTAGCCAAATGCCCAAAATGTTTTGAACATACGCTGACAAGAGGGTCACTTTCTTTCAGTTATAGATTGTACTTCTCTATATTGAAGTATTGTAGTACAGGTTAGTACTTCACACTTGTTGCACAATATATAAGAGCTTCTAATTTGATGCAGTAAACCAATATAAAGTGAAGTGGTTTAGATTTTAGAGTCACAAAATGACATGCATATAAGCTCCTACATGTCTGGCAACTTTCTCTCATTACAAGGTTTCTTCTCTCCCTCTAGGAAGTTTGGATTAGCTTATTTTAAATGATTTTGAGTTGCATGAGGTAAATATTTGAAAAGAGTTATGCCTTATAAAAAAAAAAAAGCTAAATCAAGTTGGCTTAATTTGTATCATCTTGCTGAAGCTGTAACTTTCTTTCATATATATAATTAAGGTAAGTTGGCTTTGCATTTTGTTTTTGGACAAAGCTTTGCATTTGAGCCATTCCTTATAGAACACACTACATTCTTTTGTTTTTCCTTGTTATATTCTTAAAAGGAAGTGGTCAAAATCAATTAATGTTGCTCCAAGTAATAAAAACTAAAAATAGCGGCTAATTTATGGCTACTGTTAATAAGCAAGAGAGAGTAGAGTCATTTGATAAGCAACCTTGTTTTTTTTTAATTTGTAACTTCTTAACACGAATAAAGCCTTTCACACTAAGCAAATTAGTTGTGGAACCATTATGCTACCAATATTCCTCGATCCCACAGATTTTTCATGATGACAGTAAGTATTCAGCCTAAAATTATTTCACTCCCTTTTTGACCATAAGATTTTTTAGCATCAAACTTTAATGATTGAATTGCTTTCAAGCTTGTTTCAAAAATTAACACCAAACTTTCAAGCACATTCTTAATTCAAGGCAAGTAAGACAAAATTTGTGTTAATGTTATGAGCCAAGTGTCCAAATTTTATTCTCAAACCATGAAATATGTTTGCATTTCCATGAGCCAAATAAGAATATATATCAAGATGTCAAAATTTAATTACACCGTTCAAAAAAATTTAATTACAGATAGAATTGGAGAGTGAAAAGAATGAAACTGAAACACACACACACACACACACACATATAACTAAAAAGCAGCTCACGTAATTTTAATTAACAAAAGTTGTGATAAGATGTGGTGTTATTTTCAGCGTGTTAGTACTTTATTGGTTAATCAATACTATTTGGTCAGGACGCACAATAAAGTGATGGGCACCAAACTTGTTCTTCAATAAGAAAACAAGGAATTTTAATCGTAGACGCAAAGCAAAGCAACGTAATTGTTGGGATATGCCTCGTCCACCTTGGTGGATCAAGGTCAAGCTCAATTCACTTGGGGCTATTATGTAATTATGAAAAAATATGGGTCCAAATAAAAATTTTTATCTTTATGATTTGAACGTGGTATATGGGGTAATATCACTTTGTGAGAGTCTGTTAGAAAAACATATGGAAAACTATTTTTAATAAGTTGTTTTTAAAAACAAAAAATAGAAAGTTGGTTTTTAAAACTAAAAGACAAGAACAGTTTTTAGGTTTTTTTTTTGTTTTGTTTTTCTATTTCTTATTTTTTGAGGTCACTACTTATTTACTATCAACATTATACCACCAGCATTGATCATTGGCGATGTTTGCCACCACATCATTTCAAAACAAATTTTTTTAAAACAACTATTGAAAAAGTTTTTTTTTTTCAAAACTTATTTTTTAAAACTATTTTATAAAACTATTTTGGAAAAACACCATAAACCAGAAACAAAAAAACCCATAATGTTTACAAGATCAAGAAAATTACTGCCAATCCACATTTTTTAGTAAATATGTGTTATATATTATTGTAGACCTTACTTTAGGGCAAGTAAGGAGGATATGTTACAAAGAAAGCATTGCTTTCAAGTGAGAGTAAAGTACTACCAAAAAAAAAAAAAAGCAGTGGTTAAGAAAAGAAGTGGCACCAAATCAGTGTCCATTTTATAATATTTGTAACGAAGATTGTGGGAAAAAACCGTTGAAAAACCAATCAGATCCAAAAACTTGGATGTAACTTGCAATTATGGCAAAATATGAATGTCTTGAAAGTATATATAAAGCTATACATGTTTTGTTGTCTCTAATTACTACTACTAAGAAAAGCAAGCTAAGCAATATGGGAAATTGCTTGGAAAATCAAGCTTTGCTAATAACTCTTCTGTGCTTCATGCTTTTTTGCAAGCAGAGCCAAGCCAACGTTCATTATTATGATTTCATTGTAAGTCTTGAAAATCTCTATGAAACTTTGTCACATCTTTAATATATTTTTCTCATGAGGTGACAATTTATCCATGTTATCCCGTCAAACTTATTTTTGGGTGAAATGTGAATAATATTCATGAATATTAACTTCGTACAGGTGGAAGAAAAGAACTTCACAAAGTTGTGCAGCACAAAAAGCATTTTAACTGTGAACGGGAGCTTTCCAGGGCCAACCATTGTCGTTCAGAAAGGAGATACAGCTTTTGTCACAGTCCACAATAAGGGATCCTATGGGCTCACTATTCATTGGTCAGTACTTTCTCCGTTCATTTTTTATAAGAAACAAATGCCTCATATACCCATTCCTATTTATAAGAAACATTCAAAGAATGTCTTAATTTTTGTATATTATTTTCCTATTTTGCCCCTATTTAATTACCTATATTTCTCACACTCTTTCTTCACCACACATTCTCTTTCTTATATAAACATCTTTGTTACTCCTACAATATTAATTTTCTTATTTTCTCGTTTACAATCCTCTTTATTATAATAATTTTCTTATTCCTTCTATTTTCCTATTTCCTCATAAATAAGGATATTTTTTGTCAAAAAAGTTACAATTTTTACATATTTCTTGTCCGCCACTTTGATCTACATTATTCAGTTAAGTGTTCCTTATAAAAAGAAACGAGTGTAATTTATTTCTGCTTATTAATTAATGATTATAAACTTTATAAATTTCTTCATTGGTTAGATATATACTAATATCGTTTTAGAGGGAATTACCAAAATAGGCATGGGGTAAAGGAACCAAGGGACCCATGGTCCGATGGACCAGAGAACATAACTCAGTGCCCTATCTCGCCGGGAACGAGTTTCACTCAAAAGTTGACATTTACGTCTGAAGAAGGAACTCTTTGGTGGCATGCTCATAGTAGTTGGACTCGTGCCACTGTTCATGGCGCTATCCTCATCTTCCCTGCAAATAACAATTCTTATCCTTTTCCTCAACCTCATGCACAAGAAACTATCATAATTGGTCAGTACACCTTTAATTTGTTGATAACTAGTCATTATTATGCATTCATCTTATTTATTTGTTTAATTTCAGCTCTAATTCATTGTTGATCAATTAAGGTGATTGATGTGCAGGGGAATGGTACAAGGGAGATGTGCAGCAAATAATAAATTCAGGTTTGGCAAGTGGTGGAGAGCCCAACATATCTGATGCTTTTACCATCAATGGCGAACCTGGAGATTTCTATAATTGTTCAAGAGGTACATATCACATACTCATTAATTAATAGATAGAGTTGAACTTATGAAGCTCATATAGTGACCACCAAAGAGGGAGTTTTACATATCCAGCCATTGCTTCAATTTTCTTTTTGTAACATTGTTAGCACTGTAGGACCCAATTAGGTGTAGCACCCTAAACCCATGTTTTTCCCAAAACATGATTTGAAAATCAGAGTGGACTTGCAAGACTTTGGTAGGAGTTGTCCGGACCTCGCCCAAAGTTGCTTGGACCATGCACGGACCTTGCCCAACATTTACTCGAACTCGTCTAGACCTTGACCAAGGTTGACAAACCATATACAGATCTAGTCCAACCTTTGCCCGGACCATGCGCGGACCTTGCCCAAGGTTACCAAGATCATGCACAAACCTAGTCCAACCTTTTCCTGGACCATGCACGGACCTAGTCCAACCTTTTCCCGGACCATGCACGAACCTTGTCCAAGGTTGCCCAGACCATTCACAGACCTAGTCCAACCTTACCTGGACTCGCCTGGACCTTGTCCAAGGCTGCCTAGACATAGCACGGATCTCCCAAAGACATTGTTTGTATTCACATGAGCTCAAACTCGAGACCATGTGCTTGCTGCCAAAGCCCTTTTCCACTAGGACCAATGCCTTGCTTCAATTTTCTTTTTGAAAAATCTCAGACAAGTTAGCCATCCTTCTGACAGCTAAATTACTCTCAATTAAGAAATTTTCAAACGAGCATGACCTTTAATTAGTTTAATATTTGACTCATTTAATAGATGGAGTTGGCAGTCTAATATACACATGACATGAATTTCAAGTTAGAGGACTAGTTTAGTAGGGAAGAAACTAATGAAACTGATGAAGAATTCCAATTTATTGATTTGGCTATCATATTGTGCAGAAACAACGTATCGTTCATTGGTTGATTATGGGAAGACCTATCTGTTCCGCATAATAAATTCTGCTATGAACGAAGAACACTTTTTTGGGATTGCTCATCACAACCTCACAGTTGTGGGAATTGATGCATCCTACACAAAACCCTTAAAGACCAACTTCATTATGATAGCCCCAGGACAAACCATGGATGTGCTCGTCACAGCAGATCAAACCCCGGATCAATATTACATTGCTGCTTCTACCTTTTATGATGGAAATGCATTATTTGATAATTCCACAACAACAGCAATTCTTCAGTACAAAAATTACATTAATAATAGTTATTCCAATCCAAATAATTTATCATCATCTTCATCTTCTAGAGCTATTCCCTTCCCAGTGTTTCCTGCTTTGAATGACTCAGGGTTAGTGTTTAACTTTAGTAAGAGATTGAGGAGTTTGGCGAGTAAAGATCATCCAGAGAATGTTCCCAAAAATGTCAATAGAAGAATTTATATGACAGCCTCTGTAAATGTGTTGCCTTGCCCTAATTCAAATTGCTCGGGTCCTAATGGAACTAGACTGTCTTCAAGCTTCAGCAACATAAGCTTTCAGCTTCCCAACATTGATATTCTCCAAGCATACTATTGGTATGTCTATAATGTCCATTCATACTAAAAAAATCAAATATTTTTTTGAGCAAAAATTAAATAAAAAAATCAAATATGATAACATATAAAGTGAACTAATATAATGTGCCGGTTGTAGATAATTTATAGAGGTTAAAAAAATTAGTTAAATTAGTTATTTGTAAAAAATGCGTATTGATTTCCTTAAAATACAATTTTCTATTCATTTGTATTGAAATTACCCTTGATGAAAACTCCCTTAATATGTGCAATTAATAGAGATAATTTGGAAAAAAAATATAAATTTAGGAGATAATGTATATTGAGATTTTACATATTTAAGACTATAAAATAAACTCCTTCACTGGTTTCTATATTTATATTCGGATAGTAGAGATTGTTTTGTTAAGTTTAAGATAGAATTAGGTAAGAAGTATAATTGAAGTTAGACTAATTTGAAGCATGCCGTTGGACTAACATGATCATATATGATAAACAGATATGTTTAAATGGATTGAGTTCAGTGAGGTAAGTTCAAGGATCAAACCTTATATACTGTTGTTTTATATTCCCTGAAATTATGTGTGAAAAAAATGCAGGAACATTTCTGGGGTATTCACAGAGGACTTTCCAGATGAACCTCCATTGTATTTCAACTTCACAGGAGACGTGGGAAACACTACGACACTAATCCCAAGTACAGGAACGAGGGTATTAATGTTGGATTATAATGATGTTGTGGAAATAGTGTGGCAAGGAACGAGTCTTCTTTCAGCAGAGAATCACCCTCTTCATCTTCATGGGTTCAGCTTCTATGTGGTTGGAATTGGCCTTGGAAATTTCAACAATGTCACTGACCCTCTCTCCTACAACTTAATTGATCCTCCACTAGTTAACACCTTTGGTCTTCCCAAAAATGGTTGGGTTGCAATGAGATTTGTCGCTAATAACCCTGGCAAGTTCTCTCAATCAAACTAGCTAGGTTTCTGTAATACTAGTTAAATATATAACTGATTTACCGGTAGTATAAATTAGTTAATAGAAGTACTCCTCAAGTGTTTAATATAAGACTTATTTTTTTATATTTGTCTATCTTTTATTAATTTACCTTTATTAATGCTCTTTAAACAATAATCAAATAAGAGAGAGAATATGGAGGAAATTAAGGAAGATGATTAGGGGGTCTTAGAAAAAATATGTCATATTTATTAACTTAACTAACTTCTTTAATCTAATTAAATTAGGTAAAGGGGTTTTACATTAAAGACCGGAATGAGTACCATATAATTTTAATTTTAAATGGGGGGGGGGGGGAGGATTATTATTATTATATTGTCACATTGATTTGGTATGTTTGTGCAGGAGTATGGTATATGCATTGTCACCTTGATAGACACACAAGTTGGGGTTTGGATACTGTTATTATTGTCAGAGATGGAGGTACCCCACAAACAAGCATCCTTCCACCGCCCAATTATCTCCCTCCTTGTTCTTAAAGAAGATGAAGCAACTTCAATTTTTAGCGAGTTATATATATATATATATATATATATATATATATATTGTTTTCTAATAGGCTCGTGAGATTTAAACAAATTTCGATTTATAAGGAATTGTTTCTTATATATATACTTTATAAATTTCAGTTTCAGAATTGCACCAGATAATTGGTCTTGATTAAAGGAGATAGAGAGTTGAATACTCTGAGGGAAAAAGTCTGATTATCGGGTATAATAAATTTTATTAAGATTTTCTCAGAATTTTCCAAGAAAATATGAGGGACTTAATTAAGCTTTCTAGGGATGTAATTACATTTGATTTGCTAATACTACCGAGAATTTTATTAAATTTCATATAATTGTATCACTTCCACTTTTAGAGATTGTTGCTTAAAAGTTGGCATGCTTATTTGTATTTTGAGCCATTCCTCATAGAACATCAAGTGAGAGTTATGTACGTGTAGATTGTTGGAAGCCTTGTTTTCCATTTGTATTTGTGTTTTTAAATTAGTGTACATATTAAATTATTTATATTATGCTCTATATATATCTTTTGAAAGAAATCCCCTTTCTTAAGGCAAGATCATCATTAGCTCATAGTTTAGTCCTTTTTGGAAGAAAAAAATATCCTATTAGTTTTGGGTCAGAAACTAATTTTCTTAAGAGGGGGTAAAATTATGCAGATCGATCATCTATTAATATGTGAGGTTAAAATAAAGAGTAGCCTAATAAATAAAAAAGGGGGCAGGATAGAGACGAACTTCAGCTTTATAAACTTACGTTTGCCATATAAGAGTGGAGTCTTTTTTTTTTTTTTTGTATTTTTTCCCTTTTCTACTTCAAATTAATTATTACTTTTAATAAAAGATCAAATCCTTTAAAATAAATATAATTAAGAAAATGAGAGAATAGTGGATTTCATTTATGTCAAACTCATTATGACGGGAATTCATATATTTTATTTAGACTGAATTAAACACCTTTTTCTTTTTCTTTTTGGATTGTATAAAATTTTGGGTTAGCCATCCTACTATTTGTTTATTTATTTTAAATGAAAAGGGATATTCGGAATTCAACACAAGTTGAGCTACAGAGGAATTAAACTTATGAGCTATATAATGAAACTGTGGGAAAATATAATTAAACATAGGTTGAGGTTGGAGACTAGTATTTTTAAGAACCAATTTGGATTCATGCTAGAAAGATCCACAACAAAAGTGATTTATTTACTAAGGGTGCTAATGAAAAAGTATTGTCGAAGGGTGATTTATTTGCAAATTAAAGAAAGAGATTTGGATATGGTTTTCATTGATTTGGAAAAAGCGCATGCCTATGTGCCAAGAGATGTACTTTGGAAAGCTTTGGAAAAGAAATAGGTGCATTTTGCATATATCAAAGCTATTCAAGACATATATAAGGGGGTAACAACCAGTGTTAAAATGCCTGGAGGTGAGGCAAAGGATTTTCCTATAAGGATTGACCTACATCAAGGATTAGCTTTGAGCCATTATTTGTTTAACCTAGTGTAAGACATTTTAACTAAGTATATCAAATAGGAAATCTCTAACTGCATGCTTTTTGTTGATGATATAGTTCCGTTGACTGAATCCAAAAAAGAAATTAATTATAAATTTGAGATATAGAGAAGAACTCTGGAGTTGAAGGGCTTTTGTCTGAGTAGAAGCGAAACTGAATATATGCATTGCAATTTTGATAAGAGACAAGCTAGAAGTGAAATGAAAGTTAAATTAGGGGGGCAAGTAATTCCGCAAGTGACAAAGTTTAGATATTTGAGATCAATTATACAACAAGATGTTGAAATTGATGGAAATGTTAACCATAGAATTCAAGCTAGATGATATAAATAGAGAAAAACTACTAGAGTTATTTGTGATCAGAAAGAGATTTGACCGTGTCTTTGCGTCTCGGGGTCAAATACAAAATATTTAATCCAAGAATTGTAGTATACCGCAATACTCATATCGTCTCACTCGAAGAGCCTTTTTTTTACTTCCTAAGTAAAACTAAGTGTTAAGAAAAATTTGTTGGGATAAAGGATTTTTGGAGTTAATATTGTTTTTTATTTTAATAAGAAAAGCGTGTGTGTGTGTAAATCCAACAAGCACAAAGAAATCCAATAACACAAATTCAATCCACATATTACACAAATAATAATCAAGTCTCAAACAAAATATTTAATTGAAAACAAAATTAAATTAAACACTCCCTTGTAGCAATCCGTCGAGCATCAAACATAAGTCTTCAAAGCAAAGCAACAAGCCAAATTTTTAGCCATTGAATAATCCACACATGCTGCAAAATAATAAACTCACTAGAATTGGGGGCTGGAAACTGCAAATCTCGCCGGAAAATTGGATAGCTTCGCCGGAGAAACACAACACGTTGAAACTCATAGAAAAGATGACAAGGGATAATTATGTGGTATTTGAATGAGGAAGGGATGATAGTAGGAACAAGATAACACTCACCGTAGGTGGGAAATGGGTTACTGGAAACTAGGCATTTGTTGGAAATAAGGGCCGGAAATTGCAAATGACAGTGGTTGTTTCAGTATGGTCTTCTTCTTCCCAGAGATACGACGAACGTGGTCTGAAAATAGAATGAACCGGGCAATGGTGATGGAGTTTTGATGATGGTAAAGAGGTCGGAGGAGAATGACGCTGGAGGAAGAAGTGGTGTAGGTGGTGGTGAAGAAGAAAGAAGCACCGACGTGGAGTTTATGAAAGGATGGTGGTGGTTGTAGTCTAGTGTAAGCTGAAGCTCGCTCGTAAATGTAGAACACTGGCCAAAATAAAACAAAGAAGGAAGGAGAAGTGTGATATGTTTACTGCTCTCTCTCTCTCTCTCTCTTCTCTGAAAACTGATAGTGATGAAGATGGTGGTTCTGAGAGTGAGAGAGATCAAAGGTAGAGATATAAAGAGAGGGAGACGGTGGTGATGGCTTATGCCACTGGCGATGGTGGTTGCTTAGAAGGAATGCAGTCGGGGGTGGTGTGTTTCAGAGACGGTGGTGGTGTGGTTTAGTGTCTTGCTTTCTCCGGAAGGCTCGTTGGTGTTGGAAGACGGTGATGATGGTGATGCAAGATGAGGAAGATGAGCTGCAGTTAAATAGTACAAGAAGTAGTAGAGGACAGTGGTGTTGGGATGAAGGAAGGAGATGATGGTGATAGTTGTTACGCCCTCTTTTTATTTTCACCTATTTCAGAGTATTTACGGAAAACGATATGTGGTTTGGTAGGCAACACATGAATAACATAACTATACTGATAATATGTGCATGATTACATAAATTCCCCATAGGGGTTTTTACATGATACTTACAATTAAGGTAGCCGTATAAGGCTACTAGGGTGTCTAAACTCATCCTAGTGAAACGGAGACATCTTCCCGTCTTCATTCTACTACTGTAATCCCCTCGTACGGTACTCTGTATTGTTGTTTACATATCTTCTGTCGTCTATTGTCTAAATTGTTGGTAGGGAAAGGTGAGATTTGAGAGAATCTCAGTAGAAAACAGATACCATAATGCACATGATAGATGCTATGTGTATGATATGTTAGCTTTATCTAGATGTGTGCCCTATAATGACATTTATGCATGCTCAATGTTTCATACAACAAGACTATGGCTACAGCGAAAATAGAAACAGAGCTTCATTTATTCAAATATGCTCTACACAATCAAGTAAAGCAATCACATACATCATTACATAAGCAAAGATATCAAATACATGCAAATAAGGCAAGTCCCCTATCTCCAATCTTTCTCCTCGATTTGCGTGCAACAGCTCAAGGCTCCATATTCGATCCTACAATGTCAAATGTACTATTTAGACACTTCCATAGTGTTTCTGGGGTTTATATGAGTTTATCTTAAAAAATTACTAAAATACCTTTGGGGACCTGGTCCCATTGTACCCGGTCCGATTGTATTTTTCTCGAAATTCTAACCTAGGCTATCCTAACATATTTTCGCCCAAGGAATCCATTTCCAGACTCAGAATTACCAAATTCACTTCCAAAAGATGAAATTTCCCTTGGCAGCCCTTATTTCAATGTTTTAGGGGCATTTTCGTAATTATGCTTTCTCGGTCTTATCCGAAAAAGTGCCTAACTATAACCCCCACCTAATTTTCCCTCCTGAACTCAATGAAATCATTAAATTATTGAAAATCCAACTCTAAGACCCATTTCTAGGGCTAGCTGAAACTTATAAGAACTCCGGGGAAAATCGAGGTTTTTCGGTTTCGGCTCCGTAAACACGTTTCTTTCTACTCCTAACCACTTTATTGACTATTCCATTAGGTTACAACTACCATTTAGTACCAATTTGGGCAGCATAACCCCTAGGAAAACCCATTTTCCATTTTTACAACCAAGGACAATCCGGCAAAATTTCACCGATTGAATTGTCCACAATAGCCAGAATAGTCAATATACAAAGGTTTGAAAGTTACCTCAAGCTCCCACCGGCTCTCTCTTGATATGGTTGAACCCTAGGTGCTCAACATTCAAATTTGAGCTTCCAAACCTTAAATCATATGAAAAGGAAGCTTAGGAATGGAGTTATACGCATTAAGAACCGATTTACCGAAGAAATCACTTACTTTTACAAGCTTTTCCCTCTCCTTCTCTCTCTAAAAATCTCAACTCTTCTCTTCTCTAAAACTGAAAATGGCATCAGTTATGGATGCTGGAAGGAGGAGGAAATTTTTTATATCATATATTATATGATATGGAATTATTTATTCAATTTCCAAAATTTTCGGGTTAATAAGAAATTTTGGCAGATGTTCTGCCAAAAATTTGAAAAATCATAACTAATTCTAGAAAAATTGAATTGGAGTGATTCTAAAGCCTATAGAATCCTTATTGAGTCTAGTTTCATGAAAAAATATATATTTTTGCTATATGGAATCACAAAATTCCCAGAATTTTAATCTTTACCTGTTGTTCCAGAAATTTCACAGTTTTTCTGTGCTGACTTCAAAAATTCATATCTTTTTTTATATAACTCTAATTGAGTCATATGACCTATCCAATTAAAGATTAGGATGTCTACTTTCATTTTGTAAAATTTCATAATTTTTTATCATCATTTGATCATTCAAAATCACATGACAATCTCACTCCTTCATAGGAAATTTCACCGAAAACATAATTATATTCTCCAAAGTTCACCATTTTACTTTCTTAATATCCCAAAGATATAAGAATTATTAGAGAATATATTTGGGACACCTGCTAAACTGGAGCTTAGCAGTCTACTTAATTTAGGCTTATTCTCAAGCCTCCAATCTCAAAATTCAGGGTATTACAACAGTGGTTTCGGTTTCTCTTTCCTATGAAGATGAAATGGTGAAAGGAAGAAGAAGAGTTGAAGGTGATGGTTAATGGTAGTGAAATGGTTATGGTCTCTCTGTTATCTTCTGGTTTCAGGTAGTAGAGTTCGCCGTTTAGCTTCCGCAAGCGTACGGGTCGCAAGTAATAATTTTAGTGAGTAAACGAGTGTCGATCCACAAGGACTATAACGAAAGTGAGTTAATTATTGTAACCATGTTCTTAACTAGGTTGAATGAAATCATTTGAAATTGAGTATATCAATTAAGGAAATTTGCCAAAAACAATAAGGTAAAACAAAGGTGATTGTAAAATTGATTCTGCAAGAAAGTTTAAAGGCTTATGATTACTTCTTCCTCATTGTATTTCATGAAACTATGCAATTGATTCACTTATGCTAATTGTGTGAGTCCATATGCTAGTCAAAGATTCTAAGATCATCAATCAAGCTTTCTCAAGTCAAGATTGATTTTTAATCTTCAATAACAATATTCAATATCTTGTATATCATTAATGAAAATCATCTTTCCCAAAGCAATTCTTCATTAGACTATGCTAGGTTGTTAGATATATCTCTATTCTAACAACAAATCATCCATTTAATCCTTAAACTTCAAATCTAGCATGATTTTTCTCAAGTTCTACAACCAAAATAGCTCTCTCAAACATCATTCAATTGAACTAAACTAATCATGTGGTGATCAAGCACAAGATAGTAATTAAGCATAGAGAAAAATCAGCATATATTCTCAACAACTAAAAAGCAAGAAAATATACTAGTTTTAATCCATACAATGAGTAGAAGTAATCCTAAATGAGAGTTTTAGCTACTCATAATCAATACAAGCCAAAAACTAAACTTAAAAGTTATATCCATATCAGCAAATGGGAAGAAAAGAGGAGAAAAACCAAAAAAAGAGAAGAAAATCTTGAATTTCTCCAAGAATCTCCTTCAAGAAGCACCAAAATCCTCCTCAAGCTCTCCAAGAAGCCTCCTTGTGGTTCTCAGCCTCTTCCTTATGCAGAATCCCCTCATGTCGGCGCCCCCATTCGGTTAAAAAACAAGCTACAGCTTCAATTTTTCAAAACGCACAGTTGCAGTACCGCAACTTTGCTTTCACTTCGCTATAACGAACCTACAGCGTATGCGGTCAGAAGGGCCTATTTTTTATGTGTTTTCACTTTTGCTTCGTTATAGCGAACCCACAGCATACGCGGTCAGAAGGGCCTATTTTTTATGTGTTTTCGCTTTTGCTTCACTGTGGCGTTACAAAAGCGACCGCGAGCACCTTCAAGCTACTTTGATCTTCCTTTTTGGCTTTTGTTCTTCTTTTCTCCACCTCCAAGGATCCATGTAAGCTTCCATTTCTTGTCCTCATCCTCCTACAAAGAGAAGGATTTTATGAGCTTTCCAATTTTCTTCAATTTAATCTAAAACCCTATACATTTAGCTCAAAATTTGCACTTTTCAAAGTATTTTCATCACATCACATTTTCCTTCATATGTATAAATTTTATGCACAATTTTAGTTTAAAACCACAAATATATAAGAAAAATGTGATGGAATACAAAAATTTCCAAAGAATAACAAGTAGTAATGATAGAGAAACCAGTGAAGAGGAAGAATATAACAATGGTGATGTTGTATAAGTGAGGAGATGACAATGGTCATGGTGGTGTTGGTGGTAGGTGAGGTGCAAGATGAAGGTGCTGTGATGAAGGTGATGAAGAAGACGGTGGTAAATAGTGATGACCTCTTCCTCACTTCAGCTCCCCATTCTATAGTATCTGGGCAATGGAAATGGAAGAAGATTGAAGAGCTATATAGAGGAAGGGTGTAGGTTTTTGATGCTTGGATGATGAACAAAGGCCAGTGATTCTCTCCTTTTATAGTCACAGCTTGGTCCTTCTTTCTCATTCTTCCAACTCATCGTCCCCACAACCATTCGGGATTTTTAATGCATTTTTTGGGACATTATTACATTATTAAACACTAATTTTAGTTCGGGACAATTGTCGCCGCTAAAAAAATAGCATCAATGGCAACAATAGTCGCTGCTGAAACTCTATTTTTAGCAGCGGCATGCTCTCTTAGGGTATTTGTGTTGACTTTTGGTGGCGATGAAAGGTCGCCACTGATTATATACTTTCAACGGTGACTTTTTCTTTCATCGACGGTCACATTGGCAGTGACCCAGCGGCGACTAAAACTCTTCATTGGCGACTATTGGACTTTTAGCGGCGTCTAAGTTGAATTTTTTTGTAGTGTTCAGATGGGCATCCATGCATTTTAGGCCATCTATCTTCTAAACGCTACTAACAAATTTTCCAATAAATACAGAATAGTTTACTTTAACTTCCATCTTATTTAATAGAGAAACGAGAGAAAACCATATAAGAATCAAAATCTCAAAATAGTCTCTCAAAATAGCTTAATTCCAATAAAGTCCTTGGAGTATATTCTGAAATGAAATGACTAATTTACTTTAACAATTAATTAGCAACTTTAATTAATTTCAAGGAATGACAATAACTATAGTAGTAACATCTATCTCTTAAAATGGCTACTTTACTTTAGCAATTAATAACTTTATAGTCATATTAACAACTTATTAAGAAGTCACAATTACTCTCTTAAAATTCAGTTTCTAGGTTTTTAAGTATTGGTGGATCGGATTAATAATACTTCCCTTTAAGAAATAATAACTTTAGTCATATAAAATGATAACACCTTATGCAGTGATAACTACTCTTTTAAAATTCAGCTTTAGATTTTTATGTGTTGGTGAATCAGTGACTACTTCAGTTTATTACAACATCTAGCTCTTAATAAAAAAAGGTGGATATAACTAATTTGTGATCATTAAGGAATTTTTTTGAGTTAGTTATTTATAATAATCGGGATTGATTTTTCTACAATACCCTCTTTATTTATGTACAATGGAATTACTCCTTGCCGATTAAAAAAAAAACAAATGAAAAAGAGCAACTCCTTGACAGAAATTAAACCCCATTAATATGTGCAACAAATAAAGATACTTTGAGAAAAATTATAAATTTGGGAGACGGAAATCAAGCCCCATTAATATGGCCAGCCGATCCTGTCCATGCAAACTCCTTTTTTATTGTGCGAAGTATTTGACATTGAATTGAATTAATAGTATTTTTAAGTTATCAGCATTGACAATATAAACAAGAATTTCTTCAACTTTGACTTGATACTTTGATATGCACAATTTTTTTTTATAAACTCTTTATATGCTCAATTTGAATCCAAAAATAGTTAAAAAGAGAAGAAAATGAATTAGAATATTATCAATTTCTAAGAGTTAACAATATAATAGAAAGAAAGGCGTTTAAAAACAACTGATATTAAAATTATAAACTGATTCCTAGAAATGGCTTAATTTCTATGAAGTTTTTAGAGACTATTCTAAAATTAAGTTCTTTTCAAAAGACCTAATTGTCCTCATGTAAATACCGTGTGCACGGATGCCATTAAAGGTGATTTTAAATGTATATTTATAGTCGCCGCTGAAAGTATGACATTCAGCGGCGACATTAAGGGCGACATGAATCGTCACCATCACTACAAAAAAAAAGACTTTTGGCGGCGACAAAAGTCGCCGCTAAAAGTCTAAAAGTCGCCGCTCAAAGTCTTTCAGCGGCGACAAAAAGTCGCTGCCTATGCGACCGTCGCGAATAGTATTCGCGGCGACAATTTTTGTCGCCGCTGAAAGTATACTTTCAGTGGCGACTTTTGTCGCCACTGAAGGTGACTTTCAGCGGCGACCTTTGTGTCGCCGCTGAAGGTGACTTTTAGCGGCGACAAAAGTCGCCGCTGAAAGTATTAATTTTTTTTTAAAAATTATTTTTCAATTTTTTTTTTAAAAAAATTAATACTTTCAGCGGCGACTTTTGTCGCCGCTGAAAGTCACCTTCAGCGGCGACACAAAGGTCGCCGCTAAAAGTATTAATTTTTTTTAAAAAAAATTGAAAAATTATTTTTAAAAAAAAATTCGAATTTTTTTTTTAAAAAAATTAATTTACAATTGCCACGTGTCTCCTCCCCGTGCTGCCACATGTCTCCTCCCGGTGCTGCCACGTGTCTCCTCCTCGTGCTGCCACGTGTTGCCTCCGCGTGCTGCCACGTGTCGCCTCCTCATAATTCCTCCAAGTGACTCTCCTCCAGTTCGAACCCGCGACCTCAGGGAGCCGATGCCTTCGCGCGCGAGTCTCTGCCAGTTGCGCCGAAATGAACCTATGTCACATTATTACATATTATTATATATATAAACATATAAACATATAATTAATTAATTATATACATATAATTAATTATTAATTAAATATAATATCATTAAAAATAATGAAAAATTAAATAAAAACGAAAAAAATATTTATATATTTAAATTAAAAAATGTTTTAATTAAAATTACTTAATAAATAATAATTTAATATCATAAATATTATTTTTAATATAAAATTATAAATATAATATTAATAAGTAATAATATAATTTTAATAATTAAGGTTAAATAGAATTATTTAATAATTAATATTTTAATTTTATAAATATTATTTTCAAAAAATATTAATAAAAAAAATATGAAATTTAAAAAAAAAAATTTAAATTTTAAATAAGACTTTTGGCGGCGACAATAAAGTCGCCGCTGAAAGTGAGTTTTAGCGGCGACTTTTAATAGTCGCCGCTAAAAGTGTTTTAAAATTTTTTTTTTTTAAAATTTTAAATAAGACTTTTGGCGGTGACAATAAAGTCGCCGCTGAAAGTGAGTTTTAGC
Source organism: Inga leiocalycina (assembly GCA_963242795.1). Taxonomy (NCBI): domain Eukaryota; kingdom Viridiplantae; phylum Streptophyta; class Magnoliopsida; order Fabales; family Fabaceae; genus Inga; species Inga leiocalycina. The sequence continues at coordinate 90,770,262 of OY725320.1, read as the reverse complement.
GGCGACTTTTAATAGTCGCCGCTAAAAGTGTTTTAAAAATTTTTTTTTTTTTAAATTTTAAATAAGACTTTTGGCGGCGACACTAAAGTCGCCGCTGAAAGTGAGTTTTAGCGGCGACTTTTAATAGTCGCCGCTAAAAGTGTTTTAAAATTTTTTTTTTTTTTTAAATTTTAAATAAGACTTTTGGCGGCGACAATAAAGTCGCCGCTGAAAGTGAGTTTTAGCGGCGACTTTTAATAGTCGCCGCTAAAAGTGTTTTAAAATTTTTTTTTTTTTTAAATTTTAAATAAGACTTTTGGCGGCGACACTAAAGTCGCCGCTGAAAGTGAGTTTGAGCGGCGACTTTTAATAGTCGCCGCTAAAAGTGTTTTAAAAATTTTTTTTTTTTTAAAATTTTAAATAAGACTTTTCGCGGCGACACTAAAGTCGCCGCTAAAACACACTTTTGGTGGCGACAACAAAATGTCGCCGCTGAAAGTCTCACTTTCAGCGGCGACTTTGTGTTGTCGCCGCTGAAGGTGTCACTTTTAGCGGCGACACTTTTGTCGCCGCCAAAAGTCTCACTTTTAGCGGCGACTTTAAAAGTCGCCGCTAAAAGTCTAAAAGTCGCCGCTAAAAGTCTTTCAGCGGCGACAAAAAGTCGCTGCCTATGCGACCGTCGCGAATAGTATTCGCGGCGACAATTTTTGTCGCCGCTGAAAGTATACTTTCAGCGGCGACTTTTGTCGCCACTGAAGGTGACTTTCAGCGGCGACCTTTGTGTCGCCGCTGAAGGTGACTTTTAGCGGCGACAAAAGTCGCCGCTGAAAGTATTAATTTTTTTTTAAAAATTATTTTTCAATTTTTTTTTTAAAAAAATTAATACTTTCAGCGGCGACTTTTGTCGCCGCTGAAAGTCACCTTCAGCGGCGACACAAAGGTCGCCGCTAAAAGTATTAATTTTTTTTAAAAAAAATTGAAAAATTATTTTTAAAAAAAAATTCGAATTTTTTTTTTAAAAAAATTAATTTACAATTGCCACGTGTCTCCTCCCCGTGCTGCCACATGTCTCCTCCCGGTGCTGCCACGTGTCTCCTCCTCGTGCTGCCACGTGTTGCCTCCGCGTGCTGCCACGTGTCGCCTCCTCATAATTCCTCCAAGTGACTCTCCTCCAGTTCGAACCCGCGACCTCAGGGAGCCGATGCCTTCGCGCTCGAGTCTCTGCCAGTTGCGCCGAAATGAACCTATGTCACATTATTACATATTATTATATATATAAACATATAAACATATAATTAATTAATTATATACATATAATTAATTATTAATTAAATATAATATCATTAAAAATAATGAAAAATTAAATAAAAACGAAAAAAATATTTATATATTTAAATTAAAAAATGTTTTAATTAAAATTACTTAATAAATAATAATTTAATATCATAAATATTATTTTTAATATAAAATTATAAATATAATATTAATAAGTAATAATATAATTTTAATAATTAAGGTTAAATAGAATTATTTAATAATTAATATTTTAATTTTATAAATATTATTTTCAAAAAATATTAATAAAAAAAATATGAAATTTAAAAAAAAAAATTTAAATTTTAAATAAGACTTTTGGCGGCGACAATAAAGTCGCCGCTGAAAGTGAGTTTTAGCGGCGACTTTTAATAGTCGCCGCTAAAAGTGTTTTAAAATTTTTTTTTTTTAAAATTTTAAATAAGACTTTTGGCGGCGACAATAAAGTCGCCGCTGAAAGTGAGTTTTAGCGGCGACTTTTAATAGTCGCCGCTAAAAGTGTTTTAAAAATTTTTTTTTTTTTAAATTTTAAATAAGACTTTTGGCGGCGACACTAAAGTCGCCGCTGAAAGTGAGTTTTAGCGGCGACTTTTAATAGTCGCCGCTAAAAGTGTTTTAAAATTTTTTTTTTTTTTTAAATTTTAAATAAGACTTTTGGCGGCGACAATAAAGTCGCCGCTGAAAGTGAGTTTTAGCGGCGACTTTTAATAGTCGCCGCTAAAAGTGTTTTAAAATTTTTTTTTTTTTAAATTTTAAATAAGACTTTTGGCGGCGACACTAAAGTCGCCGCTGAAAGTGAGTTTGAGCGGCGACTTTTAATAGTCGCCGCTAAAAGTGTTTTAAAAATTTTTTTTTTTTTAAAATTTTAAATAAGACTTTTAGCGGCGACACTAAAGTCGCCGCTAAAACACACTTTTGGCGGCGACAACAAAATGTCGCCGCTGAAAGTCTCACTTTCAGCGGCGACTTTGTGTTGTCGCCGCTGAAGGTGTCACTTTTAGCGGCGACACTTTTGTCGCCGCCAAAAGTCTCACTTTTAGCGGCGACTTTAAAAGTCGCCGCTAAAAGTCTCACTTTTAGCGGCGACATTAAAAGTCGCCGCCAAATGTCGCCACTAAAAGTGGTTTTTTTTGTAGTGCATTGAAGGTATTACTATTAGCGGTGACAATTGTTGTCGCCACTGAAAGTCTTAACTTTCAGTGGCGACCGCGACTTTTCTTGTTGTCGCCGAAGGTTAGTTTTAGCAGCAACTTTTTTGTCACCATTGAAAGTCTTTTTAATTTTTTTTTAAAAAAATTGAACTATCATCATATTTATACATATAATTGTTAGTAATTTGTTATGAAGAAAATAAAGTATTCATACGTGTTGTTGAGTTAGGGAGATAACATGTCACAAATATCAAATAATTGTATGAAGATTACCTAAATTAATATTTTTCTATCAATTAAAAATTTAATAACTTCATTCTTATAAGACGTCATTATTCTTTTACTCGTATGAAATATACTAGTGTGTGTGTGTGTGTGTTTTTTTTTTATCACTTTTAATTGGATAATGAGTTCAAGTCATATAATCTGAATGTTTTATTGTAGTTTAAAAAAATAAAATAAATTTGATGATATAGATATTGAGATATATTATGGGAGTTATCAATGCTAAATTAAAGGGATTCATTAGAAATTTAGATAAGATATCAATTTGGTACATGATTTGGGGATTTCTTTATAGATATTATATTTTAAAATAAAAATAAGAGGTAGTTTTAGATAATTAGTATTAATAGTTTAATAAACAAAATTAAGGGCAATATCCATCTCCTTCCTTGAGCTTAATAAACAATTAAGTATGGTATACCAAAAGTCATAGTCTACTTATATAGGAAACAACAACAACAACAACTATTCCTAATAAGAGTCTTAAAATAATAAAAATAACATCAAAATAACATAAAAATAATAAAACATGATGCTACTCAAATATTTTATAATTTAACTCTATTGATTTCATGTTCCCTCAACCATAATCAAGTAAGAGAGATGAAAGGAATTAAGAAAAATGACTAGCGTATTTTAAAAAAATACATTCACTAATTTAACTAACGTCATTAATCAAATTAAATTAGGTGAATAGGTAATATGTCCCTATTTTATTATATATTTTTATATCTATTTATGTGATTTTATTACTATTATTGTGTTAAATGTAAGTATTATGATATTTTGAATTAAAAGGTGTTGGATAAAATAAATGCTAAAAATGATAAAATTGTCAAATTTTTATTTTCCCTAGATTAAACTAATTTGCGTGAAAGTATTTTTGGCTGTTTTTATAATTTTAGGAAAATTAAGGAATTAAAGTCAAAAAGATAATCAAGCCATGAATTCCTACAACATTGTTTGATTAATTTATTTTAATTTTATCAACATCTCTTTTATTTTAAAGGCCTACACAAGTGTTTTGACATGCAAATTATAATAATACACAATCCCTTATAATTCAAGAAAAACTCAAAAGGAAGCATCTGGGTTATTCTTTCTGTGTTTTAGAAAATTGAGTCAGCTAGCTCGCAATCTTTGGTTTTCAGCTCTTTTTTTTTTTAAAAAAAAAAAATCAGTTCTTTATTATTTTATCGATATTACTAAGCTACCAAAAGTTACACTGTTTGTTGAGTAATTAATCAAGTACGTGAACACTATACTTTATAAGCCCTATTGTAATACCCCAAATTTTGGGATCGGAGACTAGAGAATAAACCTGAAGTAAGTAAACTGATAAGCCCCGGTTTAGCAGTTGCCCTGAATCTATTCCCTAACGTTTCTTATATATGAGGTATTAAAGGGAATAAAATGGTGAATTAAAGAGTATGGACAATTTGTATAAAAAATGGAATTTATTGAAGTTGCAAGTGCATGCTATTTCATTTCTTCCAGTGAGGTAGTGAGTTTGTCATGTGGTTTTGAATAGCCTAATGATGACCAAAAATTGTGAAATTTTACAGGATGAAAGTAGACATCCTAAACTTTAATTTGATGGGTTATATGAATTATTTGGAGCTGTACATAAGGAGTTATGAATTTTTGAAGATAACCCGGGAAAACTGTTTATATTTTGGAACAACGTTCAAAAACTTAAATTCTGGGAATTTTATGCTTCTAGTTGGTTAAAGGTTATATTTTTTCTTGAAACTAGATTCAATAAGGGTTCTATATCCTTTAGAATCACTCCAATTCGATGTCTACAAGTTAAGTTATGATTTTCCAAAGTTTGGACAGAAAGTTTGTTAGAATTTGTCATTATTCCGAAAATGGAAAAATTTGTTATGACAAAATTGTAATTATGGAGAAGGCCAATTGCTTTTACTTGGACCCATTGGGCGTGAACTTGGGCTACGGTAGGGAATTATGACACTAATTTGATGTAGATAACCTCGAGAATAAAGATGTCACAAAAGTCAAAATTTTGGGAATTTTGTAATTAACTTAAATAAGGGAAAATAGGGAGATATTTTTAAGCTTTGCTTCATCTTTCCCCATTCATTTCAGCCGACCAAACTAAAGAGAAGAGAGAGTGAGTAAGTGAGTGAGTTCATGGGTTTTTAGAGAGAAGGAGGAGAAAAAGCTACGGTAGGTCTTGATTTCGTTGGTGATTTAGCCTCTAGTTTGTAAAATCACTTCTCTAAGCTTCTCTTCTCCATGATTTGGTATGTTTAGCAAGCAAATATTGAGGTTTGAGGAGTTGTAGGGATTCTTCCAAGAGAAAAGAGGAAGAGAAGCCAAAGATAACTTCAAAATCTTCAATCCTTGGTTATTATGGTTGTTGTTGTTGTTGGATTTGTTGGTGGTTTTGTGGTTGATTTGTTGTGATTTGTAAAATTTGGGAAGCTCAAACCCTAGCTATTATGCTGCAAAAATTTAGTCTAATCATGTTTAGAACGTGATTAAGTAGTTAATCAAGTGATTAGGAGTAAAAAGGAACAAGGATTTGAAGTTTGAAATCAAAACTTGCAATTTCCCTTTTCTTACTATGAGTTTCAGCCAAGTGCAGAAATGGGGCAAGATGTAATACCCTGAATTTTGATATTTGAGGTTAGAGAATAAGCCTGAAATAAGTGGATTGCTAAGCCCCAGTTTTGCAGGAGCCCAAATTGATTCCCTAATGATTCTTATATCTTTGGGGTATTAAAGAAAGTAAAATGGTAAATTTTGGAGAAAGTAATTATGTTTTTGGTGAAATCGCCTATGTGGTAGTGAGCTTGTCATGCGATTTTGTATCATCAAATGATGAGTAAAAATTATGAAATTTTACAGGGTAAAAGTGGACATCCTAAGCTTTAATTTGATAGTCATATGACTCAATTAGAGCTATATACAAAAAGTTATGAATTTTTTAAGTCAACACAGAAAAACTGTGAAATTTCTGAAACAGTATGTAAAGATTGTAATTCTGGGAATTGTTTGATTCCATCTAGCAAAATTCTATATTTTTACTTGAAACTAGACTCAATAAGGGTTCTATAGGCTTTGGAATCACTCCAATTTGATTTTTCTAGAATTAGTTATGATTTTTCAAAGATTGGGCAGAAATCTGCCAGAATTTCCAATTAAACCAAATTTTGGAAAATGATTACATAATTAAAATACAATATCATATATGATAAAATAAATCATCTCCTTCCTCCATCAGGCCATAAGTGAAGTCCTTTTTTCTGGAAATAGAGAGAGAAAGCTTGAGAGGGTTTAGAGAGAAAAGGAGAAGAGAACTCGCAAGGAAAGCCGGTTTCTCCGACAATCTAGCTCCTAACGCGTATAACTCCGCTCCTAAGCTACTCCTCTATGTTCTTTAAGATTTGGAAGCTCAAAATCTTCTGTTGAACACCTAAGGTTTTCAGCCATTTTTTGAAAAGCTATTGGGAGCTTGAGGTAACTTCCAAATTTTATATATTGACTATTCTGGCCATTGTGGACAATTTAATCAGTGAAATTTCGCCGGATTGTTATTGGTTTTAATTTTTGGAAATGGATTGGCCTAGGGGTTATGCTGCCCAAATTGGTACTAAATGGTAATTATGACCTAATTAAATAGTCAATAAAGTGGTTAGAAGTAGAAAGGAATGCATTTACGGAGCCAAAAACGCAAAACCCTGATTTTCCCCTGAAAACCCATATATTTCGGTCAGGGTTGTAAATGGGCCTTAGAGTTGGATTCTCAATGATTTGATGGTTCCATTGAGTTTAGGAGGGAAAATTAGATGGGTTTACAGGTGGTCATTTTTTCGGAAAAGGCCGAAAAAGCATAATTACCAAAACGCCCCTGAAACCCTTAAAGTGGGGCTGCCAAGGGCAATTTCATAATTTGGCAGTGAATTTGATAATTCCAAATCCGGAAATGGATTCCTTGGGCAAAATAATGTCAGGATAGCCTTGGTTAGAATTTCGGGAAAAGTGCAATCAGATCGGGTACGGCGGGAACAAGGCGGGTCCCCAGGAGCAATTTAGTAATTTTTCAATATAAACTCATATAACCCCCAAAAATAATATGGAAGTGTCTAAATGGTACATTTGGAATTTTAGGACTGAGTTGAGAGCCCGAGTTGCTAGCACGCAAATCAAGGAGAAAAAATTGGAGGTAGGGGACTTGCCTTATTTGCATGTCTTTGATATCTCTGCTTATGTAGTGATGTATGTGATTGCTTTACTTAATTGCATTGAGCATATTTGAATAATGAAGCTCTGTTTCTCTTTATATTATGGCCATAGTTTGTTGCATGAAACATTGAGTATGCAGAAATGTCATTATAGGGCATGCATCCAGATAAAGCTAACATGTCATGCATATAGCATCTGTCGTGCATGCATCATGGTATCTATTTCCTACTAAGATTCTCTTGAATCTTACCCTACCCTACCAACAATTTAGACAGGAAAATACAGAAGGTGCTCAGAAATCAAAGAAGAGAACTACACGAGAGAGGGTTGCAGTGGTGGAACAAAGACGGGAAGAAGTCTCCGTTTCACTGGGATGGGTTTAACACCCTAGTAGCCTTGTGCGGCTATTGTAACCCCCTTCGATAATCAGGCCGAGATTAACGTTTAAGCACATTTAATTATCGAATGAGAAATCCGGAACAAATAAAAAATTTTTAAAACACCTGTACAAATGGATTTCCATTCATTTCATTCATTAAAACAAATGGCCTGTTTGGTTTGTTACATATACAATATCAGAGTAAGCACAATTCCCGACGTTCACCCGGGATAATAACATTAATCCAAAGGTTTATACAGGGCATCATTGCCCATCTCAGTATCCATACCGGGGATTACACAAAACTAAACCACTACAATTCTATTCAATATGTTTACATTTATCCAAAATGATAACCAGTTCAATATAAAACCAAAATATATAGCTAAGGCTACCGCTGGCAGTCCTAATCGTCCTTTGCCACTTGCTTGCTTTTCGATCCACTTGCCCTGTCTAAAAATGTTATTTGGAAAGAATGAGATTCTAGAGAATCCCAGTAGCAACAGTTTATTTATATGATGCATATATACAAAGCAAGTAAACATATATCACAATGCAGCAATCGATATTCGAGACCGGGCTTTCGCCACGTTCCCTTCACTATATACGAGGTCGGGCTTACGCCACGCCCCATCACTTTATCAATATTCGAGTCCGGGCTTTCGCCACGTCCCCTTCACTTTCACTGTAATCGAGTCCGGGCTTTCGCCACGTCCTCTTCACTTTCACTATAATCGATGACTAATGCAAACAAGCAATGCAATACACATGATATAGGATAAAGTGTCACTACCTTTGTCTTTCCTTCCTTGAGCAGGCACAGGCCTTCTATGCTCCGGGCAGATATCAAAGCCTAAAGTCATAATTAAGGACGAAACATTATTCTCTATTCCAATACTCAATTAACTCTTCAACTCTTAGATTTGGTTATCAATAATGACCCTTAAGAAGCCACAAATGCCTCTAATAAAACCCCTAAAAGGTTGGGAAACAATAGGGTGAAGATCTCTTTCCAAAAACTTAAAGTGCTGGAACACAGGGGTGGGCCACGGCCCACCATTCCTTAGGCTGCGGCCCAAATATGGTCAGAAGGCCTTGGGCTGCGGCCCACCACTCATGGGCCGCGGCCCAAAACAGGCCAGAAAGGTTTGGGCCGCGGTCCGCCACTCTTGGGCCGCGGCCCATAGATTTCCTGACTCTGGGCTGAACTTCGAAAAACCATAACTAATTGTAGAAAAATCTAAACGGAGTGATTCCAAAGCCAAATGAAAGGTATTTGAGCCCTCTTTCAAGGAAAAATATGGCTTATAACTTAAAATCATCATAGAAATACAGAATCACCCAAAACCCAACATTACTCCAAAACAGAGTTCTGTTTTTGTACCAAACTTTGGCAAAGCATAACTCTCAGAATACAAAACGAAATGACACAAAATATATGTCCATTTTGAAGCTTGGGATGTGAACTTTAATAATGGAAATTTTCACAATTTTCCAATACCATTTGGTCATTCAAAACGCTCATACAAAATTACTGCGCAAAACAGAGCTTAAACCAAACAGATTTCCAATTTTCTACCAAGGTGTTCAATAACTCCAAAATTAATAACCAAGCTTATTCCCACACAAAATCACTCAAGGAACACAATGGTAACCTCAAAATGACCAAATTCACAATCTAACCACATGCCCTGTTTTGATCAACACACCAAAACCAACACAAAGATCCCAAACTTTACTTTTAATGTTTCAAACCAATCCCTTTGTCCAAAAGACATCATAATATACCATTTCCATTATCACAACATGCCAAACTCACTAAGACCCTAATATTTTCGAAAATAGGGCAGAAATTCCAGAAAAATCAATGCTCACCAACATCCACAATATATATATCAAAAGGGAGATAACACTCACCTCTTTCACTTTGCCAAAGAGATTTCTTGATTCTTCAAATTTCACAATCTCTTGAGGTCACAAACTAACACCAATGAACACATTACAACCATCAAAATGAAGCTCTTCATTCAAGGATCAATATTAAAGAAGGGAGTTTGAGCAATAGAAGCCATTTTCCCTACCTTTTTGCAAGCTTTTCCTTTTCCTCTGTGCTGCAAAAATGTCGACAGAAATGGAGAGGGAAGAGAGAGAGGATGAGAGAGAGAGATGGAGGTGGAGTGAAGAAGAAGCACAAATGATTATACTCCCTCCATTTCAGTTTTTTTCCTGCGCAAGTGAGGGAAGAGAGGAGAGAAAAATACATTTTCTTATCTCATTTGACTTTTCTTTACCTTCCTCTCACACCCACTTTGCCACATGTCAATTCTTCATTGGCTCCCATAAAGGTAAACCACCAATTAGCTACTTTAACCCCTCCGTTAGCCATTTAATCCCACTTCTCATTTCTCTCTTAGCTAGTAATTAATTTTCTCTATTAATCACTAACTAATTGCCCAACTATTTCATCCTTTAAATTTTCCATCAATTATGACATATAAATAATACTGTCATCAATATACATTAATTCAACTTTAATCCAATAATTATCCTCAATAATTATCATTAAGCCTTAATCAAAATTTGGGGTGTTACAGCTATCTTAATTGTAAGTATCATGTACAAACCCTTATAGAGATTTTCTATAATCATGCACATATTATTAGTGTATTTATGTTATTCCTGTTTTGCCCACCAAACCACATATCGTTTTCCGCGAATATTCTGGTAAAGAAGAAATTAAAATAAGGGCATGACACAAGGAGCTGGATTTTCATGAAATTGATGGTTCTATTGTGTTCAAGAGGGAAAATTAGATGGGGTCAGTGTTGAACACTTTTTCAGAAAAGCCCTAGAAAGTGAAATGACCAAAATGCCCCCAAAACCCTAATTAGGGGCAGCCAAGTTCAAAACTATCATTTGGTAGTGATTTTACAAAAACCAAAGTCAAAAATGGATTCCTTGGGGTGAAAATATGTAAAAATAGCCCAGGTCAAAATTTCTAGAAAAGTACGATAGGGCTAGGACCAAGCCCCTAGGGGCATTTTGGTAATTTCATAGTTTAGACTAATATAACCATTATAAATACTTTGGAAGTGACTAGAATAGTATATGAATGGACTTTAACTTAATTCTTGTACATTTGGAATTTAAGAACCGAATTAAGAGCTCGAGCTGTTGGCACGAATTTCAAGGAACAATTTTCGGACAAAAGGGGTTTAAGGTAGTAACTCTATCCTTCATACATTATACCAATGTTATATGTTCATGTATACCATCTTCTGTGATTTAATTAATAAATGTAGTTTCTCCCGAGAAGGGGCAGTTAGCGTGAGAAGGGCACTTTTACGTGGTTGTTGAGTATCAATCCAACCGAGGTGTACGGATACTTGTATACATACCGTGATATTGTTAACTAATTTGTGCATAACATGAAGCATGACATATTTACTTTTTGCATTTTATATGAACGAATGTATGTTACTATTGAGATTCCTTGAAATCTCACCCTTTTTTATAAATGAACAAATATTCCAGAGGGAATTAGTGGCTCCAAGGGCAAAATGGTAGACACGGGAAGTTGAAGGGTGCAGATCCCGAGATTGGAATTATTTAGTTATATTAGTTTAATTTTTATATATTTGGATATTTTGGGACAAAATTTGTATATATTATGAAACCCCAAGGGGAAAAACCGATAATGTAATTAAGTGCATTGTATCAATCTATTAGTATGTTTATGTTATTCTTGTATTGCTCACCGAACTGCGCTCCAATACTCTAGTTAATATCAATTATAAGTGGTATGTAAGACGGGGTCTTACACCTATTATAAAGAATTGATAGATTAACATCATCATAATGAACGAAGAGATCTCAACAATTGGTGATAATTGGTTATTATGAAGAATTATAAGAATCGAACAATGACGGGCATTACAAAATACAGTACATATTAGGGATTATCATAATCTCACTAAACACTGACAGCTTACATCAGATAGGCAAAATTTCTGAGATTTGGACATCGAATCCTATATTCACACCGATTTAATCTTAAACAATATCATATAATGTCATGATCTATTATTCTGGTGACATTTTTTCACACACTTGAAAATTAAGTCTGAGAAAGATTCAAGATGGTGGCAAGTCAGGTGGTGGGGGAGGCTAAGGGAGTGTTTGGGTCAGCCCCAAACCGTGATTTTAAAAACCCTTTTTTGTAAATTGAGATAAAACTCCTCTCACATATTTACCTCGTAAGTCGTAAAAGCTATTCTCTAAAAATTAATCCAAACACACACTAAGTTTGATCGGACCTCAACCCATTCTTCACAATGAAGACAGTCTCCATTCTCCAAGAAATATCCCTCTCTAGCGGGTAATGCATGAACCTAACTCCATACGTACATGATCCGTAAATATATAAGTTAATTTTCATGTTTACAATAAAAATTGGATAACAGGCAGTTAATTAACACAATTTACATATCATTTAAGGTTAAGGTGTAAATTTTCTCCGGAACTTTTTGCAATGAGTAATGGTGCCCCAGAAGTTTTTTTAAAGTCAATGTAGCCTCGGAAGTGTTAAAATGGAGCACCGTTACCCCTTCCCATTACAAAATTAATTATTAACATTAATTTTTTAACGGTTAACATTAGTTTTTTTAATAATATGAGACAAAATTACTATATTTTAAAACTTTCGGGTGATATTAAACCTGAAAAGCCTTCCGGGGCGACATTATTCCTCAACGAAAACTTTCAGGACAAATTTATACCTTAACCCTATCATTTAAGTTAATTAGTTCTCTCTCTTCACCCTTACATTTAGTTATTCCTAAAAAAAGTGGAAAAATATATTTTCGCATTTAGAGATTAAGAAAAGAAAGTATTCATCGGTGGAAGAAAGTAGACAATGATAGGGTAACCAAACGGATGGGACTTTAGTGGGATCCACGTGTGGGGCAGCCTCATTCACTCACCCTCCAGGCTTAACTCTTCTATATATTGCAGAAGATTATTTCCACTTGTTTGATGAATTTCATAGAAGCTAAATCTATGTAGATGCATTGGATGGTGGATCCCCAACCAAGTTTGTGCCTTGAAACACAACTTGTACTGTTGCACCATTCCTCAGAACCTTCACCTCCATCCCTTTCCTCGGTATCTCCCAATCTATCGGCAAATAATCTGCTGTGAAGTTGAACATCAACGGCGGAAACATGGGAAATCGCCTTTCAAACTCACCGTTGATGTTGTAGTAGTAAGTTTCAGGTATGTGAATGCTTATTGTTTGAAATTTATGTTGCTCATGCTTGAAGCCAAACGGGTTCCATTAGATCCCCCGCAGGACTGGACTCTTAGGCATGGAAAAGTGTTTATAGAGAGTGGTCACTATGTCATTGAAGCAATTCGCTAGGGTTTTGTGGGGAAATTTCTTGGGCAAGCCTCTAATGCTGCTATAGAACTTAAAAGCTGCGTCTATGCCATTATAGTAAGGAAGATCGGGTAATGAACCCGATTCTCACGAGCAATCTTTGACAACCAAAGCGTACCATTTTAGCAAGAGCATATTCAAGTGGAGTTGGAGTTCCCTTTGATATATCACCACAACCAAAGTTATTGTTCAGTATAGAGGCAAATATAAAACCAAAGTTCCAACACCAAAATAGTACACTTAAATTATATGTGAGAATCGGGTTCATTACCCGATCTACAACACAAGTTTTCAAACACCAAGCATTGGCGTGCTTGAAACTTACTACTACCACATCAACGGTGTTTGGAAGGCGGTTCCCCACGTGTCCACCATTAATGTTCAACTTCAAAGCAAATTATATGCCAATGGAACTGGAGATACAGAGGAAAGGAACAGAGGTGAAGGTTATGAGGTATGGTGCAACAGTACAAATTGTGTTACAAGGCACAAACTTTGTTGCAGAGATAGATATCCAAGGCATCTTCATGAGTTCAGCTTCTATATATGTTGTTGGATATGGAAAATGGAATTTCAATAAACAATTGGACTCGGAGAACTTCAATCTGATTGATCCTCCTCTTCTGAACACGTTACTGTACCCAAAATTGGCTGGGCCGCCAGCAGGTATTTTCAACGACTTTCCATTAGTTAAATATTCATGTTTTACAATTTAAGAATGTTGTTTGAGATTTTCAACTTTTGTGAATCTGAAAATTGACACAATGATGTTTGGGTGCTAGGATTCTGGTTTGTTCAACGATAGGAGTCTGAAAATCCACATTGATTTAGCTTCTATGTTGTTCAATGAACAATTGGACTCCAAGAACTTCTCTACCTGTCTTGGGGGAGGGAGACAGTGTTGATAGTGAAGAATTACAGTTGGTCAAATCAAGCATTGCTTCCTCCAACACCAGATATGCCGTCAAATTCTCTAAATTTTAAATCTTGTATAGATAAATTCCCTCACACTCAAAACTTTGTCCAAAATAGCATTTAAATTTTATATTTGTAAAAATAATTCCTTTTGTCGTCAACTTGTTATTATTTGACAAAATAAAGCGAAATATGATAAAGGGTTTATCAATGCATAACTTAAAATTTAAAAATTGGTTACATATAACTCAAAGTTTATGTTTAAGAAAGCTATTTGATAAAAAAATAATGGAATTTATAGGAGAGATATTACATTACAAACTTAAAAGTTTATAAGAGTTAATTGTCAAGTCTTATAGTTAAAAAATTGTTATTTATATATAACATCTCAAAATATTCAGACAAGTTTTATATAATTACTGGCCAAAAAAAAGAAGAAGAAAAGTTTTATATAATTTGTATACAAAATGAATACTTCATGCATATTATATATTGCACGCGCGCGCGCACACAATTAACTCTATATTAAATCGAGCCACTGTAATACCCCAGAAATTTAAATAAGAGAATTATTTTATTTTTATGAAAATTAATGTGATATGTGAAATATAAAATTTTTGTTAGCAAAGAAACAAAGGGAACTAGACCGTAAGTGGAAATTATGTGGGTTGTTAAATATGAGGTGTAATGGCCCTGAATGAGATAGTAAAGTTAACATTTTATGTATCTGTTGTAAATTGATAACAAAGGAAAGTTATATGTTAAGCTAATCCTAATTGCAACTCCAATGCCTTAAATGAAATGAATCAATTCTTGTCACTATCTTTCTACCTCAAGAGAGCCCATTATCATAGCATTCTAATCACTTCATTTTTTTCTCACATCATTTTATTTTAAAAGAAGAAGAAGATTTACGACCTTAATTATGTTTTCAAAATTCAAAGAATAAAACTCATTTTCCCCTGTCAATGCCATTTTCACTTACTTAGTTAGGATTAAAATGAAGGCTCCCTTAAGTAAAATGGCTAGAGTTGTGCCCTAGCAGTGGTTAAATCAAGTCACTAGTTAGGGTGTGGACACTCTGTTCATTGTGAAAGATGGAAAAACCAAGGAAACAAGCATGCTTCCACCACCTAATCAGTACATGCCTCCCTGTTCTTTTAATTTTAATCAATGATGCAATTGCATATCATACTACAATAAGTTTTTGGATGAATATTATGAATTTCATTAATTGAGACTCAAAAGAAGCTTAGGGATTCAAGGTCCTTGATAAACGTTTCAGTTATTTTGACTATAGTGTAACCCTTGAAATTGATGGTTCATTTTAATTTGGCGCTATATAAATGCATTGGGATAATGCTGGCCGCACTTTTGGTAAAAGTTGATGGGTGTTTTTGTTATATAACCCTTTTTGACCATAGTAACAGGAAAGTTGATGCCATATAACTAATGGGCGTTTTAGAGTAACAAAATGATATGCGTATAAGTTCCAAATATTTCTTAACTTTCTCTCACAAATCACAATTACGTTTCTTCTCTGTATCAAATAATCAACTTGCCGGCGTGTAACTCAATATTTCTTTCACATCATCCAAATAATAATGGTGACTTTAATTTGAATTTCAACCGTTTCTTACTGAACAATAGATAACTTAAACTAGGGACATTTGTATAGAATAAAACACTCTAACCTCTCCTACATAATGCTTTAATTACATTGATATCCTCTCTATTTTGGAAACATAAACCAAAGTTCAAACCATTAACACAGTTAAAAATGTTATTAATTTTTTTTTCTAATTAAAATGTTCATTATAAAAAAATTTATTTCTCTTTTTTGGATAAAAAATTTTATTTCTAATTTACCCTTTATCCTACTAAATATCTAATTTTGACTAAAATTATTATGAATAATTATTTAAGAGTTTTCGTTTTTATTTTTTCTTAATTTTTCTTTTTTCAAATTTATTTTTAAATATCTAATTTTGAAAAAAAAAAATTTCTAATTATCCTTTATCCTCTTTAGTCTTGATAGCAAATATCAAATCCTATTAATTATTCATGTACGGGCAGGTTAATACGCATACCTTGGTATACTTATATTTGTGTAAATAATCTTTACAAATATCTTACTCTCTAACTCATTTATTTTTAGCTCTTTAACTTTATTCCTCTTTCTTTTAATTCTAACTCACTTATATATACCTTGACTTAAAATTCCTTCCTCATGCCTCTTTTAAAACAGTGGGCATTTCCTTAAATTTTAGCTTCTAAGAATGTAGCCCAACTAGTACTTATCTTCATACATTAGCTCATCACTTATACAACAACTTTGATTCCATTAAAGCACTTCATCTTCTTTCAAAACTTTGGACAGCTTAATGCTTTATTCTGGAATTTTTTAGATTTAAAATCATTCTTTCTACTTCAGATTCCACTCCATTCATCTCTACACCTTATGCCAATCCTCTATATATATATATATATATATTAGCTTTTAGGTTCCATTATATCCATTAAAAATTCGGATAACACTACATTTAGAACTCTAAAATTTTTCCAGCTTGAAGAACATTGTTTTAATCATCATTGGAGAGCCTTTATGCATGATTTAAAAATGTAATATACTTATCTATCATCTGGAAGCATCAAACAGTGGCTTCCCTATCCATTTTTAGCCTCATGATTCAAACCCCAAGACCATCCCACCCTTATACACTCAATGACACAATTATCATGCCATTGCCTTAGCGTGTGAACACTTTGGCATCTAAAAACATTCAAACAGTAGTATTCTTTAATAAGGAATTTCCAGATTTGCAAAATATACTCCCAAAAATTCGAACAGCATGATATAAAGGCATTTAATCACATGCAACACGAAAATATTCATATAAGCTTTATCACATGCTGCTCTGTAATTTATTTCATTTGTTCTAACATTTTTTCTCACTAGAACCAGATTTCCAGCATAGTTTTTTGTGAAATATTCCTCAAATCCAGAGAATAAAGGTGAGATTGGATTCTAGACACTTACCTTGGTCTAGATTGAACTTTTCATGCAAGAAAAACCTTGTGTCCCTTCCTCTTCGTTCTCCTCTTCTTCCTTTCGCCACTCGGGCTCTCTCTCTCTCTCCCTTTCTAATTCTGATGCTGGTCAAAGAATGAAGGTCAGCCGGCTGCTGGGTGTCTTATTTAATGGGGAAAATGACTTATTTTATTACTCCCTTGGTCCATGATAAAGCTTATCACATAAGCTTTGTTCGATGGGTAGCACGTTAAGCGGGTCATTATTACCACATTCTGAAATTTATCCTCTTGATCGTGGGTAGCACGTTTTGAGCTTCTAATTTTGGGTTTAATCTTGGCCCAAATCAATTTTTGAGCTTGTGGTGGTGAAATTATCATTTTACCCTTTTTAATTAGTACTGAATTACTAAATAAATTCCAGAAATTAAACCTTAATCTTTAATAAGAATTTTCTTCCTAGCTTCTTTATCCTGCAAGATGTTTTCTCTATAAGTTTTGGGTTGAAAGCATCTTCTAACTATTTTTTCTGAATTTCTCAAGAAAAATAGTTCCTTAATTTTCATAAATTAGCTTCAAAATAATTTGGGCCTTTTTTGTTGAACTAAACCTCTTCATAATATTTCACAATCCCAAAATCATTTTACTTCAGTCCTTAATATAATATCTCATTTCTACATATAAAAGATCTCGTACTTAAGGACTAGGGGTATTATTTTATAATGGTTCATCATTCCTTCTATGCCACTGAATAATTTTAATAATTATTTCTCCTTTATCTCCTTATAATTTATCCTGAAAATAGGAATTTTGGCCAATGATTTATTGTTGAAGCATTTAAGGGTGACCGAATACACAAAACTTCCATCAGGTGAGGTCTGGGGAGGATCAGATGTGTTAAGGCATTTAAATTGTAAATAATCTCTTTGGGCCTCAAGAATACTTTAAAAATCTTATTTCTATTTTTAGGGACTCCCCATAATTATCATTTTACATCTCCCTATACTTATTAAACCATTATTGATATTACAATGAAGCTCTCTTAATGAGTGATATGATTAGAATTAATTAATGTAACTAGTTCCTTTTTAATGAATGTCCAGCATGAACATCCAAAGTAACCACCGGTCCTTAAGCATATAATGTAGCTTAATTCTAGTTCCTTTTTAATGAATGTCCAAAACACGTAGCTGCATAAAATCTTGTTTAATTCTTCCATGTTTCCTGCAATGAGAATCAATATATAATGTAGCATCAATTGCCCTGGAAATCAATTAATTATAATTAAATATATAGTTTCTTTTTAATGAATGCCTAGCATGAACATCCAACGTAACCACCAGTACTTAACTACACATCAATATATATGGATTCACATCAATATACAATGAAAATCAATATATAATGTAGCATCCTCTGCCTCAGAAATCAATTAATTATAATTAATATCTAATTATAACAATTTTCCCTATTTAAGATTAATTATATGCAAGCACACTACTAATTCCGAATTAAACATAAATGTATGGAATTAAGCCCATTATATTTGATAATAATCCTTAAAATAGTATGATTTATCATAGTAAAAATGATTAGATCACATAGGGCCTCATATAATCGTTAATATTGAGTTATATATGTTTGCCTTTTGAATAATTGTGTTAGCCATAACATTTTTAGCTTGAGGAAGGGTTATAGGTGGATTAAAAAGATACTTGTTATATCAATTCTCTAGATTAAAAAATAAACATTGGAAGTAATTAATTAGGTGAAAGCAAGGAATATAATAATGACTTTAGGTTGCCCTTGACATAGGTTATTGGATTAACAATCTCTTTGCCTTACTTTGACTTCAATTTCATTTCACTCAATCTGTTTCAATTTGACTTACTATTCACTTAAATCAAACAAATCATCCCTTTAATACGTATACATCATTTTGTTAAATACTTCGTGAGAATAAACTTGATGCATCATTTATTAAGTCTTTGATCCGTGTCGTCGGTGTACACATATTTGGTGTGCATCATTTTCATTTCATTTAGTGGATATGATCAAACCAACTCCATACTTGAACTTAACTTATAGCAACGTGGACGTGCTTATTGTGAAGTTTGAAGCAGCAATACTGTCCTGCATTTCTTCAGCAGAAAGGATTACACATAAGGACTGTATGAAGAAAGGCAATGACGCTAAAGGATTCAAAATTTATAAATTTACAGGGAAAAAAAACCAAGTTTAAAAGAAAAGGCATAGTTGGCTCATAGCTAAGTTGAATTTTAGAAGTTTAATTATTAGTCTCCAATTAAAATTTAGTCGCAAACATTAAATAGTTAATTGAAAATTAGTTATAATTGTGGAATTACTTAAATCTTCTAACTTCAATTATAAATATCAAAAGCTCAATTGTAAAAATAAAAATGTTACGTGCTATAAAAAATAAAAATATTACAACTGGTTTTATATTAATAATCCAAATTCAAGTGTAGAAAACAAGGTTAAGTATGTCTTATCAGCATTTTATTAGTATTGATTCATCATTAAATTCATCAAGTCAACATTTTCCATTAGTGAAAGTTAACAATGTTAATATTATAAGATTAAAAATAAAATTTATAAACTTAATGGACTAAATTGAAACTTAAAGTAAACCTAAAGAATCAAACATGTACTTTAGCTTAAAGATAATTATCCTAATTAATTAATTCAACTATAAGACTCTATTCAGTCAGGTAAAAAAAAAACTCTAAGACTCTATTCAGCGTGATTAGTTGAAACAATCGATTTAATGCTTAATGTGCCCATTTTAGTTACATATTTGACGATTCAACTGGGCCAAAGCGTGAATACTCTAACAAAATACGGTTCAAAATCTCTCAACCCAAAATGTATCCAATTAACAATGGATATTTTGTTATATGCCAACCAGAAGCCTAATCACTACTATTTGACATACATGAAGCTTACTAGCTACTACAACATCAACCGGGTGTTTTGGATATGGTTTGGGCCGGGAATTTCAATGGACAATCGGACTCCAAGCATTTCAATCTAATTCGGAGTAGTATACAATATACGATGAATGATTTTCATGATATTGATTACTCCTATGTTCTTATTATATGGCTCTTCTAACTAATTCTCACATACCAAGAAATGAATATTGAGTCATTAAATTTGTCCTAAATTGATAAATTTTTCCAGCTCTCTCTCTCTCTCTCTCTCTCTCTCTCTCTCTCTCTCTCTCTCTCTCTCTCTCTCTAAATGATACTATCTCCAATTCATAATATAAGAACTACTTGAGAGCTGGATTTGCTCCTAAATATAAGACCTCAACTATTGGAATATTTTAAAATGAATATATGTGTTTTTTTGTAAATTCATATTCTTATTAAATTAAGAAATTTATGTGAAAGGTTGTGTAGAGAGTTATAATACTAAAGGTTACCAAGGTTATGTTTCTTTAGTTTCTGAAGACACATATGAAAGGTTATAACCAAAAGTTCTTAGTGAAATGTTGTGTTGGTTTTTAAGAAAACCATTCATACTATGAAGGTGTAACTCTTCATATGTTTGGTCATGAATTAATATATGGGGTTAATGAATCTAACAAATGGTTATGATTTTTAATTGAAGAGGTGTTATTTCGAGTTCAAGAGATACCACTTCAAGACATCACTTCATGGTCTATGCCTACCATGCACCATCACTTCATTTGGGACATACAACACATCAAAACATCACACCACACAACAACAAGAGATCAAACTCATTGCCTTTATATTTGAGTGCATACAAAAATAAAGTCAAATTATCACTTTATAAAAGTCATTGTTGTCTTGGCTTGATTGTTGGGAGTGCAATCCATATCTAAGAGTTTTTATTGTATCCTGCAGGAAATTTATCCATCAATCCAAATTGCAACTTATAAGATAGGTATAGATGGGGGCAAATTAAGCATAAAGGAAAGTGCAGCCCATACCTTGAATTTATCTCTCAAATTTATAATTTTTTCCCCAAATTATCCTATTGATGTACACATTAAAGGGTTTATATTCAATGGTAGTCAAGAAGAAATATGGTCATTTAGGAAAACCAACATATATCTGCTACAAATAACTAATATAACTAATTTTTTTAATCTATCTAAATTAGTCAACTAGCTCTTATATTAAAGTTCATGGGTAGTATGCTTTAATTTATCCAACTTTGAACCTCAGTTAATGAAGCGTTTAGTGCCTTATATTTGGGACCATAAATTGTTTCTAGTTAGCACCTTATAATAAAGATTAGAGGAGTAGATGTAGATATCAATTAATGCTAAGTCATATTTACAGTATAATTTAATAATATGAGGCAAAAGTACTCATTTGGTTATTTAACTTCACGTGCACAATATTTCATTTTTTGCCCTTTAACTTTATAAAATGTTTTTTTTTTAATTTTGTAACCCTCATGTCACTGACATTGAAATTTTCAACGTTGAAAAAAATTTTCAAATACTAAAATATTAAGGTTACTTTTTGACACCTTATAAATTTATTTAATTTGCAAACATTGCTATAGTGTCAGATGAAAAATACTAATTATTAAGGACCCAATCTAAGTTATTATGAAACTAATGGCTCGTTTGGATTATGGAGGCAGTGCGATTGTAATGAAATGTAATGATAAGGGATGTAATGTATCTAAAGGAATGATGATTAATTATAGGGAATTTGTTCGGTATGCTATCAACTATCAAGGAATCGCGAAATAAAATTTATATTTTATCTAGAAAAATTAGAAATAAATGTAAAAAAATATTTTAATTAACTCTATCAAGGTGAAAAATGAAAGGTATAATCTATAAAAAACTGAAAGGTATAAATGTTGATTCACAAAAGGCATATCTATGTGTTAATTCATGTAAATTTCAATTAGGATTATATAGCCAAAGCTGTGTAATGGGAATATCAATTTTTAAATAGGTCGCTAGCTGCCCCTATTTATTTTCCTGAAAGATCCCTATCCCCGTACTTCATAAATCTATATAATCCATTCACTATAGTTTTCAAATTGTTCTAGTAGAAATTTACTGCCGCCATTATCCTAGATCAACAAAATAAATTTCGATTAACATCCAAATTTAATAAAGAACCTAAAAAAGAACAAGAAGAAAAACTATATCAACATAATAAATTTCGATTATCATCTTATTTTAATAATGAACCTAAAAATAGACTAGCTTACTTAGTACGAACCTAAAACTAGAGTAGCTTATCTAGTATGAATTTTTAATTTGCCTATTAACAAAATCCAAATTGAGATTCTATTTGAGGAATAAGGAGTTTCTTTCACGCAAGCCATCAGTTGATTGGTTTGGAAAATTTAGGATGTGTTTGGATTAGTTTTTGGAGAATAGCTTCTAGAGGAAAAGTTGATAATAGCTTTTAGAGAATAGATTATGGAAAATCATGGTTTTGATAAAATGAGAGTGTTTGGATGTTGTGATCAGAATAGCTTTTTTCATGATCAAATTAATAAAAAGGACATTAATTTTTGTGATAATTATATATAAAGAATAAGATTATATTTTATGTATTATTTAAGGGTTAAGGTCCATATTTAACAGCCAAGTTTTTCTTAAGGGGTGTCTGGTACAAATAGGTTTTGGAAGATGGAAAATAATAATGAACAATTAAAAAGAATGTAAATTTAACAAAACCGTTAAATTTTACCTAACGATGTTAAATTATAAAAGAAGAAAACCCCTAACAACATTAAAAATGATGTATCTTAACCCATTATTTAACATTAAATTTCATAATTAATACCAAAAATGAAATAAATTTGTCTATATGTAATGTTAATTAACTTAATTATTTTTTCTAATATAATTAAATTAAATAAATAGGTCTTATATTAAAGATAAAAGGGAGTATTAAAATTTTAAAATATTTTAAAAAAACAAAGTGACGGACGAGAAAGAACAAAACGGTAAAATTAAAAAAAACAGAAGAGAGAGAGTGTCTGTGGCGTGGGACCCATAGTGAAAAAGGGCCAATAAAAAAGAGGCAGTGGGGCCCACATAACAAGAAAAGCAAAAAAAATTAGCCTCTGGACAAAACCATGGTGTTGGGCTGAAACCATGGTTTCAAATACAAAACGGAATTGTGAGCAAATGATGGGTGTTCGGTGACTTTTTTACAAAACCTTGGTTTTGGTCAAATAATCGATTTTTAACATCTATCCAAACACACATTTAATTTCCATGACAACAATAATAAAGTTTTTATCCTATTAGGTGGGGTTGGCTACATAGATCGTATGACGTTATTGTGCTATGTCGAAAACTATATTTTTAGATATATTATTAACCAAAAGATCCCTCTTTGACCTAATTGAGCGTTCTCTTCGACCTTCCTTGATCTCTTTTTACAGAATTCCATATTGCTTGATCAACCCTTCTCACTAGAGCACTCAATGGCCTTCATTGAACATGTCTAAATCACCTCAAATGACTTTTTACCATTTTTCCTTCAATAGAGGCCACTCCAACTCGTTCGCTTATATGAGTATTACGAATCTTGTCTTTTCTTGTATAACCACACATCCATCTCAACATCTTCATCTTGGCTACCTCCATTTTATGTTCATGTTATCCCTTTAAAGCTCAACACTCACTACTATATAACATTGCTAGTCTTATAGCAGTGCAATAAAACTTCTTTTTTACTTTATTATGTACTTTCTGATCACAAATAACTATAGTAGATTTTCTCCATTTATACCATCCATCTTGAATTATGTGATTAACATCTCCTCAATTTTATTATCTTATTATATAATTGATCTCAGATATCTAAATTTTTTTATTTGTGCAATGACTCCCCCCCAATTTAACTTCCACTTCATTTCTATCTTATCTCTTATCAAAATTGTAATACATATATTCAGTTTTACTCTTACTTAAATGAAAGTCCTTCAATTCTAGAGTCCGTCTCCATATCTCAAGTTTAAAATTAATTTCCTCTTTGAATTCAGCCAACAAAACTACATCATCTGTAAAAAGTATGCATTTATGGATCTCTTCTTTTATAGGCTCAGTTAGAATATCTACCACTATGTTAATGATTGAACCATATTTTTCTATGATTTTTAGTGATTAATTTGGGATTTTAATGTATTTCCTAGAATATTATTGCATTATTAAGCATTAATTTTGGTTAGGGATAATTGTTTTGAATTAATGGCAATTAGGGGCAAAATGGTCAAAATTTATTAATTATTATTTTTTTACAATTGTCCCTTGAACTTTTGATGCTACCTTGTGCTTAATTTTGTATTGTAGATATTAAGGAAGGAAATTAAGATTTAAGAATTTTGGAGATCCAAATTATTGGGCCAAGTGGAAAGAAAGACAAGAAAAAAAATAATAAATAGAAAGGCAAGCCCAAAGAAAAGAAAAGAAATAAAGCAGAAGGCCCACAACAAATCTGATGAAGGGGAGCTGTGGATATGGGCTTCTACCTCAGCCCAAAAGAAAAAAAAAAAGAGAAGAGAAACAGATCAGATCCAATTGGGTATTTGGGCTGCTGAAAAAAAAAGGAGGGAGCTCAGCAAAAAACAACACAGACCCGGGAACATCAGGTGTGGGACGCGAACTGAAGAGCGGCAGCCTAGAGATTTGGAAAATAGAGACAGAACTGTGAGAGTTGGAGGTAGACAGATTGGAGCTGAGGGCGGCCGACAGAGGGAGTGAGAGAGCTTGAGGAAGAGGAGAGAGACGAAACCTCCGTCTGTCATCTCCATCACCACTATCACATTCCACTCACC
Source organism: Inga leiocalycina (assembly GCA_963242795.1). Taxonomy (NCBI): domain Eukaryota; kingdom Viridiplantae; phylum Streptophyta; class Magnoliopsida; order Fabales; family Fabaceae; genus Inga; species Inga leiocalycina. Next base: position 90,745,742 of record OY725320.1, on the reverse strand, counting down.
ACCATCGGTGACCTGCATGTTGAGTTTTCCAGCACACTTCCAGATTCCAGTGGGTTTTCCAGTTTTCGGCAAGCATCCTCTTCACACTTTCTGGCTTCTCTCCTAACTCTAACACCACTAGCTTCGTTCCTAAACTATCACTTCCTCTCTGAGCTTGTAACCACAGACCATTCTCCTCTACCATTATCTTCTTCCTCTCAACCATTTTCTTCACCAACGTCCAACACCACAGTCACCATTAGAAGCTTCCTTGCCACCATCTCTACTTCACAGCTCCAATTTCTCATTTCAGAGCTTGCACCGATCTGTACTATTTTCACCACTGTCATCGGTTCTATTTCATCTCTCTCCTCTTCCTCAAGCTCTCTTACTCCCTCTGTCAGCCGCCCTCAGCTCCAATCCGTCTACCTCCAACTCTCACAGGTCTGTCTCTGTTTTCCAAATCTCTAGGCTGCCGCTCTTCAGCTCTCGTCCCACAACTGATGTTCTCGGGTCTGTGTCTTTTTTTTTGCTGAGCTCCCTCCTTTTTTTTTTCCAGCAGCCCAAATACCCAACTGGATCTGATCTGTTTATCTTCTCTCTTTTTTTTCTTTTGGGCCGAGGTAGAAGCCAATATCCACAGCTCCCCTTCATCAGATCTGTCATGGGCCTTCTGCTTCTTTTCTTTTCTTTTCTTTAGGCTTGCCTTCTATTTATTTTTTTTTCTTGTCTTTCTTTCCACTTGGCCCAATAATTTGGATCTCCAAAATTCTTAAATCTTAATTTCCTTCCTTAATACCTATAATGCAAAATTAAGCACAAGGTAGCATCAAAAGTTCAAGAGACAATTGTAAAAAAATAATAATTAATAAATTTTGACCATTTTGCCCCTAATTGCCATTAATTCAAAACAATTATCCCTAACCAAAATTAATGCTTAATAATGCAATAATGTTCTAGGAAATACATTAAAATCCCAAATTAATCACTAAAAATCATAAAAAAAATATGGTTCAATCAATTCTCCCACACTTAGACCTTTCTACTCTTGAACAATGGCAATTAAGCACAATTTTCTAAATTCCAATAATCAATGCAATTGAAATATGAACGATTTCATAATACGAAAGCAATGGATTAATTAATCAAATTTTTCAAGTCAACACTAGTCATAGTCAAGTAATGCAAAGAAATTAGCTAACTACACAATCTAAAATATTAGAATGAAGCACAAGGGACTCTCAAGGTATTAGTATTTAACTCATCTCACCTCATTGGGATAATTTCACTCTAGCTCAGTTAATCAACACCTTACCATAGGCTTGTAACAACTCTAATATCTTCACTACTAATAGCACTTAATGCAATGAATCAAGAGGACTTAAATGGCTTCTAATGTTGGACGAAGGCTAGATGAAATGAATTGATTAGAAAAAGGAATAGTTGATATGCAAGTCAAAATTAAAGAGCAAGTTTATAGCATCTAAATTTTTGACAAACTTTTGCCAATTGTTTTCCAAATTCATGAACAAATGCCTTCTTTGTATTTCTTTTGTTTTTTTTTATTTCCTTTTTTTTATTTTCTTTCTTTCTTTTTTTTTTACTATACTAACTTTTTTTTCTCTTTTTTTTTAATTCAATTTTTTTTCAACTATATATGTTTTTTATATACATGGCATTTCAATATACACTTTGTTCAACTTTCTATTGAATAACCACTTTGACTTTAGAATACTACGAACACTATAAATAACATGACATGCATACAACATAGAAATGGCTCAAAGAGGTAAACAAATGGTGATGAATGAGGGCTTGTGTTTGGGTGAAAGGGTTTAGAATGAATGCCTCTTTCATTTCCATCATACTAATACAAATGTCGTTTTGAAAAAGAGTTGAAACAAGTTCTAGAAGATGAAAGATTAAGTAAACATGCACACATAGAAAGAATTCAAGGCTCAATTAACCTTCCAACTAGGTTTCTCTCTAATACTCACTCCAATACAATCATAGAAAGCTAACCAAAATACATTTACTTCACTATTCTTAATGCTAACCTTACAAACATAATCAATCAAAACATTGCAATCAATTATAAGAATGCTCAACTCGTAAAAGCACTAATGATATAGAAACTTTTGATTTCTTAAAAACAAGGAGTAAGCCAAAAATCTAATTATGGGTTCATTTCTCTTCCCATTCACTTGAAAAGAACAAAAATGTGGTTTCAAAAAGTTGCCAAAACACTAGAACACATGAAAGCTCAAAGAATTTCTTACAAATCACATTCCAAAGTGGTAAATGTGACCCTTTACCACTTTAACATGCATCAAAGTAAGTCATTCTTCAAAAAATTTTGAAAAATTTTCTAGTTTAAGGTATTTCTCATTTATAAACAACCAATTAATAGGATTCAAAATGTATTCCCCTCCCCCACACTTAATCAACACATTGTCCTCAATGTGTAAAACAACTCTATTAGTCCAACTTGTTCCTAAGTGAAGTGGAAAGTTGTGAAGTCCAATTGCAATTGGAGCACAACACGTCAATCATCACATAAAGACGGATAAGGAGAAACAAGTCACAATAACAGAGGAAATCGAGATGAAAATGCACAATGGCAATTAAGTAGGGTAGTGGCCACAAATGCAAGCATACAAATGGAGTTCTTATTCTAATTACTAAGCTATGCTACTTCTACTTTTCCGACTAGAATGCCCTTCCCCCATACTTATCTCAAACAATCAGTCAATCATACAGAACCACCAATCCAGAAATACTGAAAGTTAAAAGATAGTGAAAGGAGAAGAAGCAACCTGGCCTCAAGGAGGCTTTGATGATTCATCATGGTAGAGCTTAAGGAGATACCCATTGACTTTGAACTCCTATCCGGTGGCTTCATCCACAAGCTCAACCATTCCAAAGGAGTGGGCCTTGGTGACAGTGAAAGGCCCATACCAATTAGATTTGAGCTTCCTACGTCCAAATTTGAATCGAGCTTGGAACATCAAAACACGATCACCCGCTTTGAATTCCTTCCGCATTATCTTCTGATCATGAAGCTTTTTGGTCTTATCCTTGTAGATTCAGGAACTCTTATAAGCGTCTAATCACATTTCCTCAAGTTCTTGGAGTTACAATTTCCTTTCCAAACCCGCTTCTTGCACATCCATATTGCATAATTTCACCGCTCAATAGGTTTTGTGCTCCAATTCCACTGGAATATGACATGATTTTCCATATATAAGCCGGTAAGGAGACATCCCTATCGGTGTCTTGAAAGCAGTTCTATAGGCCCATAGTGCCTCCTCCAACCTTAAGCTCCAATCCTTTCTTGAAGGCTTGACTATCTTTTCCAAAATGTGTTTGATCTCTCGATTGGAAACTTCTGCTTGCCCATTTGTTTGTGGATGATAAGGAGTGGACATTTTATGGGTTACTCCAAGCTTAGCAAATAGGTTGTCAATAACCCTATTGCAAAAGTGGGAACCTCTATCACTTACTATAGCCCTCGGTACTCCAAATCTACAAAAAATGTTAGACTTGAGAAACTTGGAAACCGTTTGGGCATCATCTTTCCTAGTAGGAATGGCTTCTACCCACCTAGAAAGGTAATCTACGGCTAGCAAGATGTATGTAAAGCCGGATAATGGTGGAAAAAGACCCATAAAGTCTATACCCCAAACATCAAATACCTCACAAAAGAGCATGGGTTATTGTGGCATCTCATGCCACTTACCTAACCCCCCAAACCGTTGGCATTTATCACATGCCTTACAATACAAGTATGCATCTTTAAACATAGTAGGCTAGTAAAACCCAGCTTCTAACACTTTCCTAGAGGTTTTGTGAGCACCGAAATGTCCACCACAAACCATTGAATGGCAAGCAGAGAGTATGTCCTTGGACTCGGTCTCTGGAATGCACCTCCTGGTCACTTGATCATTGTATAGTCTCCACAAATATGGCTCATCCCAAATGTAGTGTTCAGCTTCCCGTTTAAGTTTCTGAGCCTAAAAGGAAGACATATGCTCAAGGATTAGACCAGTCACAATATAGTTAACAAGATTAGCAAACCAAGGAACATAGACAGAGATAGACATAAGAGATGAATCAGGAAAGTCATCACAAATAAAGTCAGAATCAAGTACTCCCCTTGTTCTATCCAGTAGTCTACTCAAGTGATCCGCTACAAGGTTCGCAATTCCAGGCCTATCCTTAATGCCAATATCGAACTCTTGTAGCAACAAAATCCATCTAATAAGCCTTGGTTTCGATTGAGGCTTAGTGAAGAGAAACTTCACAGCTGCATGATCTGTATACACAACCACTTTGGAATTGAACAAGTATTGTCTGAACTTATCTAATGCAAATATCACAGCAAACAGTTCTTTTTCAGTGCTTGTGTAATTCCTTTGTGCATTATCCAAGGTTTTGGATGCATAGGCAATCACATAGGACAACTTACTATGCTTTTGTCCTAGCATGACCCCCACAGCAGAATTGGAGGTATCGCATGCTAATTCAAAAGGTAAGGTCTAATCTGGTGCACTCAGAATAGGAGGAGAAATCAAGTGTTCTTTCAATTCATCAAATGCTTGTTTACAAGGATTATCAAAAACAAAATCAACATCCTTTTGCAATAGTTTGGATAATGGTAGAGCTATTTTACTAAAAATCTTTTATGAATCATCGGTAAAAACCTACATGCCCTAAGAAGGAACGAAGTGCTTAACACTAGTAGGGTAAGGCAAGGAGGAAATCACCTCAATCTTAGCTCTATCAACTTCAATGCCCTTGCTAGATATCAAATGACCAAGTACTATTCCATGATCAACCATGAAATTGCACTTCTCATAATTCAAAATCAAGTTTTTCTCAATACATCTAGCAAGAACATCATCTAAACTATCTAAACAAGCATCAAACGAATTGTCATACACTATGAAATCATTCATAAAAACCTCCATGCAATTTTCAAGAAAATCACAGAACAGCGACATCATGCAACGTTGGAAAGTACTAGGTGCATTACACAATCCAAACAACATTCTCCTATAGGCATAGGTACCAAATGGACAAGTAAAAGTGGTCTTTTCCTGATCTTTGGGAGCTAAAGGGATTTGGAAATATCCTGAATAACCATCTAGGAAACAATAGTGACTCTTACTCGCCAACCGCTCAAGCATCTGATCAATGAAAGGCAAGGGGAAGTGATCTTTTCAAGAGGCTTCATTCAATTTCCTATAATCTATGCATACTCGCCAAGCATTTTGCACCCTAGTAGGTATCAACTCATTGTTTTCATTCTTTACCATAGTGATCCCACTCTTCTTAGGCACTATTTGCACTGGACTAACCCACTAACTATTAGATATTGGGTAAATAATACCCACACTTAATAGCTTAGTCACTTCTTTCTTAACCACATCTAGAATCAAGGGGTTGAGTCACCTTTGGGGCTGCCTAAGGGGTTTAGAATCCTTATGCAAGAGGATCCTATGGGTACAAATAGCAGGACTAATCCCAGGAATGTCAGCCAAAGTCTAACCTAGAGCTTTCCTATTCCTAGACAAAACATCAAGCAACCTCTCCTCCTCACTCACAGACAAAGAATTTGAGATAATCACAGGCAATTTCTTTTCAGAAGCAAGAAAAGCATATTTCAAATGAGAGGGGAGAGGCTTAAGCTCTAAATCAGGAGTTTGAACAATAGAGGGAATTAGTCTAGGAAGATCAAAGGTAGTAGAGATACTCCCCTTTATAGACGAAGGCAATACATGACTTGTGCTAAGCTCCTTTGATTCCACCACTTGTGCATTGGTCTTCCCAAGTGTTGAACCAACATTTGGTTGGTTTATAGCAGCAACAGACTTGGGGAAAGTAGCTTCCTTCATACCTACTTCATAAGGAGTGATTAGCTCATTCAAAAATCGTAAGGTATGAGGAGTAATCTTAGTTCTAGGATTAATTGATGAGTTAGGAAGTGGCCCTTTAACCACATAGTGAGGCCGAAAGTGAGTCACATAAGAGGATGTCTTGATCGGTATGAGGACTATCCCCTTAGAGATCAAATCATTCAAGTCTTGGCTACCGACCTCGAACTCAACTTCCTCCACTAGTTTGTCCCTTGAACTTTTGATGCTACCTTGTGCTTAATTTTGCATTGTAGGTATTAAGGAAGGATATTAAGATTTAAGAATTTTGGAGATTCAAATTATTGGGCCAAGTGGAAAGAAAGACAAGAAAAAAAATAATAAATAGAAAGGCAAGCCCAAAGAAAAGAAAAGAAATGAAGCAGAAGGCCTACGACAGATCTGATGAAGGGGAGCTGTGGATATGGGCTTCTACCTCAGCCCAAAAGAAAAAAAAAGAGAAGAGAAACAAATCAGATCCAGTTGGGTATTTGGGCTGCTGGAAAAAAATGGAGGGAGCTCAGCAAAAAAAAAGACACAGACCCAAGAACATTAGGTGTAGGACGCGAGCTGAAGAGCGGCAGCCTAGAGATTTGGAAAACAGAGACATACCTGTGAGAGTAGGAGGTAGATAGAATGGAGCTGAGGGCGGCCGACAGAGGGAGTGAGAAAGCTTGAGGAAGAGGAGAGAGACGAAACCTTCTTCTCTCATCCTCACCACCGCCAGCACCATTTCTGGCAGAGGAGAGCTTCGCATCACACTACCACCAAGATTGCGATTTGAAGCTGAACCAAAGGATGAGCGCTGCAAGGAACAGAGACGGAGAAGCTGATTCTCTGTCATCTCCATCACCACTATAACATTCCACTCACCACCATCGGTGACCTGCATGTTGAGTTTTCCGGCACACTTCCAGATTCTAGTGGGTTTTCCAGTTTCCGGTGAGCATCCTCTTCACACTTTCTGGCTTCTCTTCTGACTCTAACACCACTAGCTTCATTCCTAAACTATCACTTCCTCTCTGAGCTTGTAACCACAGACCATTCTCCTCTACCATTATCTTCTTCCTCTCCACCATTTTCCTTACCAACGTCCAACACCACAGTCACCATTAGAAGCTTCCTTGCCACCATCTCTACTTTATCGCTCCAATTTCTCATTTCAGAGCTTGCACCGATCTGCACTATTTTCACCACTGTCATCGGTTCTATTTCAACACCACTATGACTCCATTGTGATTGCCAGCTTTCTCCTCTGTCTTCACTTTCAATTTCTATGGATTCTACAAGTTTTGAATATGCTGTGATTACTGTTGGAGACATGAGTAGCTGATCTTTTTGCTTCTTGGTGTTGAGGAATTGTGGCTTGAGCAATTGTGCTTACATAGGGGAGTTCTTTAATTCAATCTTATGCTTAGACTATATATTTGATTTCCTTGTTTAGGTCAATCATTTTGTGGTTTTAAGACTTGGATTGCTGTTATGTATCCATGTGGGTTGATCATTGTAGTTTCAATTGGATGATGTATCTTGATGTTCATTTTGATATATATCTTTTGATGTGCTTGATGAAATTATGCTTGCTATCATGTTATTGATTGGTAATCATAGTTGATTTTAGCTCTTGAATGGTTCGTTAGAACATTCAATTTGAGAAGAACAATTTGCATCACTCCAATTTTAATTACACATTAAGTGGGTTTAAACAATATCTCATGAGATAGTAGTTAGCTATGTTTGTAGGAGCTACTATTAATTGGGAATATTGGACTCAAGTGTTATCTTGAGGTTGTTCTTGAGACTTAATGAAATTTGAATTCCTATTATTTGTTCAGCAAGGATTGTCACTTTTTTCATCACCAAGATTCATTTTATCATATTATCTTTTTTTTTTAATCCAAATCATTTCTTTATTATTTTCCAAAATACAAAAAAATTAGGAATAGTTTTATTTTTCATAAATTTTCATTTCTAGAAAAACCAATTTCAGAAATCCCTTTTCTAACCATGTTTATAACACTTAGATTTTCCTATGGTAGTAAAAATAAATGCCTCCTTGATAAGAGAACGATCCCGAGTTGTTTGCACTACATTGCATTTAATTCGTGGTAATTTGTTATTTGACCCTAAGGCGACTAAGGTTGTGTCAAATCAATGAAGTAAAACTTTATTCTTATAAATAGGGATGAAGGTACTTTTTCTCCACTCATTCAGCATTTTCTTGGATCATAAAATTTCATTAAATAATTTTCTGAGCCACAACACTCACTCTTCACCCAAACATTTCCAAACTTCAATAGGAATACCATCAGGTCCAACAATTTTACCATTTTTTAAGAGCTTCCTTAACTTCGTTAACTCGAATCTTGCAGTAAAATACAAATTGAGATCACCTTCTCGAGTTGTCAAATTTTCCCAGTTCCAAGGAGACCCTCCTCCTCCACCATTGAAAAGCTTATAAAAGTAGGCTTCCCACATATTCTTAATATCTCCATCAGTAACCAAAACTTTGCCCTCTTGGTCTTTTATATACCTTACTTGATCCAAGTCTCTCAATTTTCTCTCCTTATTCTTTGTGATCTTGTAAATCTTACGCTCTCCTACCTTTATCCCTAACTCCTTATAAAACTCCTCATATATTTTATTACAAGCTTCACTCATTGCCTTCTTAGTCTCCTTTTTAGCCAAATGATACATTTCCCAACTTTCAACATTATTACACAAGTGTATAGCTTTAAAACAATCTTTCTTATGTTTGACTTTCTCTTGAACAGTTTCATCCCACTATCAAATCTCTTTATCTTACCGAGCAAAACCTTTTGATTCTCCCAAAATTGCTTTAGCAACCTTCTGGACCTTTTTAAACATAATCTCCCACATGATATTAGCATTTTTTTGTAACTCCCACTCCCCCTCTTCCAAAAGAGTTCTCTTGAAAATCTCTTGCTTCTCCCCCTTTAATTGTTACCACGTAACCCTTGAGTTTAAAACTTGTTGGTGCTTTTGTTTTACACACTTAATATTCACATCAAGGACCAAAACCCTATGTCGTGTTGTCACACTATCCCCAAGGATCACTTTGCAGTTAATACATAGTCTTCTATCAGGATTCCTTACCAAAAAGCAGTCAATCTGTGTCTTGGCAGCTCCACTCTTGTATGTTATTAAATGCTCCTCTTGCTTCTTGAAACAAGTGTTAAGAATCTTGAGGTTATATGCGAGAGAAATCAATAATAGATTGACCTTCATTATTGAGCATCCCAAATCCAAAACCACCATGAGCCCTTGCATGAGGTCCTACCTCCTTACCAACATGTCCATTAAAATCTCCCCTAATAAAAATCTTTTCAGTTTATGGAATATTCTGAATTAGTCCCTCCATATCTTCCTGGAACTTTTTCTTAACATGTGCTTTTGCCTCTACTTGAAGTGTCACTACTACAAAAAACGCTTTTAACGTCTCTTTTTTGGGCCTTTTAACGTCTGAAAACAGAGGGACGTCTATCTGAGCGTCGTAGAAAAAATTGTCAATAACGTCCCTAAAATAGGGGACGTCTTTTGGTCAGATTTTAGACGTCCCCAGTCGTTACTGGGGACGTCTAAAGTGTTTCTGAACCACTTTAGACGTCCCCAGTCAAACTGGGGACGTCTAAAGTGAGGTTTAGACGTCCCCAGTTTAAACTGGGGACGTCTAAAGTGGTTCATAAACACTTTAGATGTCCCCAGTTTGCACTGGGGACATCTAAAATTTTTTTTATGGCCTTTTATATATACATCACTGTCCGACAAATTTAAACTGCAGAAATTAGATAGAAGAAATATTGCATAAACCAGAATGGAAATAACAGCAGTTCAGCACTATCTAATAAACATGTTATTATCCAACAATCTAATAGTATATACAACAACACAACTCTAATTCGCACCTTGGAAATTCATCCCAAAGAACCATACACGCATTTGAGGCAAAACTCTGACATATTTTTGTAATTTAGTTGACCTTTGAATAATGTTAAACTAGACTAACCTAAGCCAAACCAAATTCATTCCTAAGTATCATTGTCATTTTTTTAACTCATGTCTATATATATACATCACCGTGTTGAAGTCTGCTGACAAAAAAAACAAGTATGCAATAATGACAGTCCATTTCCATATCAAGCAAATTAGACGCAGATTAAAAGTATGCATATACAAGTTACTCTGTTTTTCCAGTTTCATAATCTGATTTAAATTAACGGTTACAAGCATTTGTTCAATCATTTGTATCCAAAGTTGTGGGAGTGAGAGACAAACCTGTGGACGACGGAAATGGAGATGACTCACGGTGCCACCAGCTAGGAAGACGATAGTTGTGAAAGGGAGACGCAAATGATGGTGCTCTCATCAAAGAAGAGAGAGGGAAAAATAGAAATATGATTATGAGAAAGAGGAAGGCAGATAGGGAAGGAAGCACAGGAAAGGGAGTTGCAGCAACGAACTGAGAAAGAGGAAGGAAGACGGGAAAGGAAGCAAGGGAAAGGGGAAAGAGGAAGACAGCTTGGAACAAAGCTCACGAGGGAAGACGGAATGAAGCTTGGGGAAAGAAAATAAAGCTGCTGGCCTGCTGCTAATGGGATGGGTGTCTGACAGGCTTTTCCGCGTCCCCAGTCAGAATGGGGACGTCTAAAGTGAGCTTTAGACGTCCCCAGTGTGACTGGGGACTTCTAAAGTGCCACTTTAGACGTCCCCAGTCTGACTGGGGACGTCTAAAGTGGTTCAAATTTTTTTTAAAAAAAAAAATTCAACCAGCGCCAATATTTCCCGCTAAATATTGAACTTTGGGCGTCCCTAATTTAAAAAGGGACGTCCTTTAGGGTCGTTAAATGTCTAGTTTGTAGTAGTGTGTGTACGAACTGAAAATGTTTATAGCAATGTCACAAATTTATAAGACTTCATTAAAGTTATAGTTAGCCCTTAAATAACAATTTTATAATTTCGACTACACATCTGCCTAGATCTAATAGGAGCAGAAGTGATGCTTCCGATATATAAATAAGAAACATTACTGTTCAAATGTAGTTTTCCAAGCAAATGATCATCATCTTCGTTCTTTGTTTTTTCAGATTAGTTGGTGTTCATTCCCAAAAACTGAAACTTTACACTTTCATTGTAAGTCTCCCAACATAAACAAATGGAGAAAGCCGGCCGGCCGTATGTGACTCAGCCATCTTTCGATTTCATAAAAAATTTGATATGTTTTGCAGGTGAAAGAAGCTGAATTTACAAGACTTTGCAGCGCAAAAAGCATATTGACAGTGAATGGAGAACTTGCAGGACCTACAATTACTGCTCACAAGGGTGATACAGTGTATGTCGGCGTTTATAACAAGGGCAGACACAACATCACTTTACACTGGTACTTTTGAATGTTTGATGTTCCATAGATTAACTATTGATCACCACTACTTTTGAGGTTCCAGAGATTAAGGTTAACAAATTTTATTGCAGGCATGGAGTGAAACAGCCGAGGAATCCATGGCTAGACGGTCCTCAATACATCACACAGTGTCCTATACAACCAGGAGGGAGGTTCAAGCAGAAGGTGGTTTTCTCTACAGAGGAAGGTACCTTGTGGTGGCATGCTCACAGTGATTGGTCCAGAGCCACGGTCCATGGAGCTATCATAGTCTATCCGTACATACCTGAGTTTGAGCAAGGATAGAGATCACCTGGCTGACCTTTATTATTTAATATTTATTATATGTTAGGATTAGATATGATATATTATATGTTTGGATAATATCTTGGATATTTTGATTTAATTTGATTTAATTAGATTTTAGGTTAGCTTTAGGCTTGTCTATATAAAGGTCTACATGCACCCTCTTTTATTTAAGGATTAATCAATAATATTTCAAATGTTCTTATTTTCTCTCTACATCAATATAATCCTTCAAATTTCAACATGTAAAAATGATTTTAGGTTCCTACTAATTAATAACATTTGAGTTTTTTGAAACATTCAGAAACATTCAAGTTGGTTGTACAAGAAGGGAAGACTTACCTTCTACGTATGGTTAATGCCGCAACGAACTTGATTCTCTTTTTGTCTGTTTCAAATCACAAGCTCACGCTCGTAGGAGCAGATGGCAGCTACACGAAGCCATTGACAAGAGATTGCATTGCAATAGCTCCAGGACAAACAATGGATGTTTTATTATACGCCAACCAAAAGTCAAATCACTATTATTTAGCAGCAAAAGCATATTCAAATGGGATTGGAATTGGATTCGAAAACACCACAGCCACGGCTATTGTTCAGTACAAAGAAAAATATAATACACCTTCCTCTCTCTCACTACCATATCTTCCCTCCTATAATGACACGCAAGAACCTTTTAACTTTTATAGTAGCATTAGAGGGTTGTCTCAGAAATTTCCACTCAAAGTTCCAATGAAAATTTCTGTTCACATGATGACCACTCTCTCTATAAACACATTTCCATGTGAGAAAAGAGAGTCCTGTGAAGGACCCAATGGAACCCGTTTGGCTTCAAACATGAACAATATAAGTTTTGAAAACCCAAGAATCTCTATCCTGGAAGCTTATTATTATCACATCAATAATGGAGTGTTTGGCAGGAGATTTCCCATGTTTCCACCATTGATTTTTAACTTCACTGCTGATAATTTTGCCTCTAGTTCTGCAGACACCTATGCGAGGGAAAGAGGTTAAGATTCTCAAGTATGGTGAAACAGTACAACTTGTTTTCCAAGGGACAAACTTAGTTGCAGGATTTGACCATCCAATGCACCTACATGGGTTCAGTTTTTATGTTGTTGGGTATGGATTTGGGGATTTTAGTAAACAATTGGACTCCAGAAATTTCAATCTTGTTGATCCACCTCTCATGAACACAGTCATTGTAGCCGAAAAATGCTGGACTGCCATCAGGTTCAGGGCTATCAAACCAGCTACGAACAACATTAACCTTATCAAACACTTATAATGGGACCTGGGGTGTCCAATGCCTCTCCCAAAAATGCCCTTCAAATTTTCCCAACTTCGGAGAAGTTTTTTCCTGTTTCTTTTCATTATTATATTCTACATAAAATGAATGACATTTTAATATATTATGAGCAAAACTGGTGAAATTTTCAATTTTTTATGATTTTTCATAAAAAAAATACTTTAAAATTGGGTAGTTTCTTTTTTCTTTTTACAATATTTTTCTTTGAAAAATCATAAAAATTTGAAAATTGTACCATTTTTTACTTATAATATATCAAAACATCACTCATCTTATGTAGAATATAATGATTAAAAGAAAAAGAAAAAAAAACATTTGGGAAGTTGGAAAATTTTGAGTGGCATTAGACACCTCAAGTCCCTTATACCAATCTTTGAAATCTTTATTAGATTAGCTCTTTGTAGTCTCTAGTTTAAAAAATCTCTTAGGGTGTGTTTGGTTTGAGGGGAGGGTAGGGGAGGGAGGGGAGGGGAGGGGGAAAAATTACTATTTTAGACAAAAGAAACTTAAAATTTACCCTCTCATTTTTTTAAATTTTGGTTTCCCGCCCAAAATTTACTTTCTCATTCTTTTTAAATTTTGAGTTCCCGCCCAAAATTTAAATTCTTTCAACCCAAAAAGGTAATTTACCCACCCTCTCATTCCCTCCCTCCCCTCCCCTCCCCTCAAACCAAACACACCCTTAGTGTTCACTATTAAACTTTGGGTGATATAAATATGGCAGCTGTATGGTTACTGCATTGTCATCTAGAGAGGCATATGTCTCGGGGAATGGAGACTGGCTTCATTGTGAATGGGTTAAGGTTCAGTGAAACTTTGCCTCCTCCACCACCTGACATGCCACCATGTTGAAGCTTCTCTTTCAGATCCTCACGCACGTACTGTTCAGAGCTGTTGGAGCATTGTATTGCTGAATAACTTTTATGATGTTTAATTAGGTGCATGAAATAATGACTACGACAATGTACGATTCATGTAATTTAATTTGATATCTATAAAATACTACCTCCGGTCATAAATAAAAAAGCTAGTTTAGAAATGAATTTTGATTCAAAATATAAGATCAATTTTTCATTTTATATCTTATATTTGTCATTTTTTTAAACTAATTTATCTAATTTATAAATTTTTATATAATATATAAGTATTTCGGAGATCATGCAATATATATTATACTGAAGTAATTTATTTAATTTTATTAATCTTCCTAAATTAGCTTATTAGTTTTTATCAAGGTATTAAAACTTGGACCGGATATGGAACCGATTGGGGTATTGGGTTAAGGGTCAGTGGGTCAGACCGGGGCCAAAACTGAGCTAAACCGGGACCAAACCGGTGAGAAATTGAAGATTTTATGTTTATAATATCAAATTCTAAAAAGAAAATTTTAAATTGTAACCCGGACCGGACCGGTTCACCAGCCGATTCGCCGGTTTTCGGGTCGGACCAGCCGGTCTGATCTGATTTACAGAACCTGAGTTTTTATATTAATAACTGGAGATAGGAATATTATCTTTAGTGGCTTGACAATGGGTCTAATCATCTAGACCACACGCAAACGAACACAACCTAACGGGAATACATAGAAAATGGGATCCTGAAAACGGATCCTTTTTTTTTTTTTTTCTTTGAGCAAAAAAAAAAAACGGATCCTTTCTTTATTTGATTTTAATATTAATGATATTGAAATTTATCTCGTATTTGGATATAATGGTCCCACATGCTATATAGGATATAGGTACTATATATTATTTTATTATCTAACCTGTTCCATGTAACCACTTAATTAACAAAAACTTTCTTTGCCCCGATAGGCAAAAAGACAGAATTGAAAAATATAATAGAAAATGCTAGCTGTATCAATTAAATGTGCCACTGCCAACTACTAGCTGGCTCTAAACATAGTAGAAACTAGTAGTGAAACTGAATTATTCAATTGGATCTGGTGTTACGTACTTATTCAGAATATATATCCAAGCCCAATCTAAAAGTTTTAAATGTTTTTAAATTTTATTTTATGTTTTAATTGTGAAAGTATAATACTCCTTCCAGTCCTATTTATAAGAACCTTTCCTCTTGAATGTGTAAAACAAACTGGTAGTTAAAAATAATAAGTGTATCAAAAATGTCATATTTTTTCCATATAGGCCCCTATTTATGAAAAGAGTATAGAAGAAAGAATAGATAAAAAGTATGAAAAATAATGAGTATAAGATATGAGAAAGAATAAGTATTTAATAAGGGTAAAATAGGAAAAAGAACCTTAAATTTTCAAACAAAAAGTAAAAGTTGCTTATAAAAAGGACTAACCTCATATGAGAAAAACTTGATTATAAATAAGACCGGAGAGAGTATATTTTTATTTGTTAAGTGCTACTTTAATCAATAAAATTATTTATAAAGAAAAAATAAATTGAAATCGTTGAAATTAAATATAAACTATCTAAGGGAGATAATGACAGCAATTTTCCAAATTTGAAATCATGTATATGTAAGCAGAAAAAGTCAGCATTAATAAGTAGAAGTTAGAACAATAAAGCAAATTCTTCTCACCAAAAGAATAATGTAACTACATAAACTTATTCGGTAAAACAACAATTCATGTCCTTGCCTAAGATAAAACCCACCATATACAATCTTTGTCAGCCTTTGAAAGACGACGAATTAAATAAAGAAAGATTGAACGGAAGAAGGTTTGCATTTAAACTGATTATCATTCAACATCTTTTATTATCTTAACCCAAAAAATAAAAGACTGACTTATCAAGTTTTGAAAAGACTCATTTAACATCTTTTGCTTGTGTTTCAATTTTAATATTTCTTGCTAGTTCTTTCTCATCTTCGTGATGTTGTTTTCATAACCACCATAAATTTAGGAAATAAATGGAACAAAAAAAGGAAAATGCAATTATGATCATTCAAGTTCGTACCTCACTTAAAAAAAAAACAATATTTTGGTGAACGTTCATACCTCACTTTTATTATGTAATAAATACCATGGATGTGAATTGTGAGGTAATAATTAGTTTCCTTGAATATACTACCTCGGGCCTTTAATATAAGACCTGATTAACTTTTTTTAAAAAAAAATATTAAGAAAATTAAATAAATTACTTAATCATAGTATATATGTTATGTATCATTATATTATATATGAGTTTATAAATCAAACAAATTAGCTTGTAGAAAATGGTAAATATAAATATTTTAATATAATTTATTTAACTTCTTTAATTTCTTTTTTAAAAAAAAAGTCAATGTTTCTTACTTAAGGAGGACAAGGGAAAGTAGTGAGTAGGAGTGTACTAATTTGATTTAGATTTATTGGTAAAATAATTGAAAGTGAAAGGATTAGAATGACAAGATACCTAACTTTCCATAGGAACTAAATACTTCAAATTACAAATAAACATTTCCTTTATGTCATTGATCAAGAGGCATGATTAAGAATAAATTAATTCTAACATGTTAAGATATTAGGAGAGTAGATAGTCAAAAAAAATATATATTAGGAGTGTAAACAAGATTGTCACATTCATAAGTTTAAGTAAACTCCTGATAGTAACGTAAAATCGTATCATAGACTTGAATTATAATAAGAGTTTACTTTTATCAATAAATAAATAAATATATATATATATATAGTGTATAATTAAATTATTAAAATATAAAAATAGTAAGAATTTGATTTAAATATACTTTAAATCCATATAATTGAAAGTAAATCCATCAACATTCATAATTTATTATACTCAACAAAGAATTTTTTATAAAAGTCACATATAAAGCTACTGAGTATGATCAAATAGAAAAAGTTAGTACGAGTTTACAAGGGAGGTGACATAATTTTTTAAACTATAAACATAAAAATGGTAAACTCGAGTTTGACCGAGTTTACAACTATCATAAGTTTAACAACGACTCAACACGATTTTGTACAGTAGAAACGTAAAAACGGTAAATTCGGAGAGTTAACTCGCAAGTTTGACAATAATGAGTGTAACCATATTAATATCCTATCAAAAAATTGATCTACTTGATATAGTAGGATTAATGAAGTCTTACTTTAATTTATTTCAGGCAAAATAAAAACCACGAAAAGTTTTACATTATTCAATTCACGCTCAAGCAAATAGGAGGGACTTATATCAATCCTGGAATAATTTTATAAATTATTTTTGCCAGAATAATTTTATAAATTAGTCATTATGGACGCAAAAACGTATTAACTACTTATATGGACAATTAAGAATTTAACCAATTGATCTTGTATTAAATATAATATTAAATTATTATAACAAGTTGGACCTTAGCTAAATATACATAAATTGTGATACGTTGGATCGCCCATATAAACTGGATGGGTAAAGGCCCAAACTTACAAGTCCTTATTGCTCAGGGGTTTCTTGGCACAAAGCTGATTGACAACATGGAGAAAAATTTTGTATCCGAAAAAAAAACATCGAGAAATGAGAGACTCTTTAATTGGCTACTAATTAATTTTGTACTTCCTCCTACCATAAATATAGAAGTTAAATGAGGAGTCTGTTTTAGGATTAAAGTGTAAATTTATTTCAGAAGTTTTCACTCAAGAGTACTGTAGCGCCTGAAATTTGGAAAATATGAAGCCGCCACCAAAATCGTTAAAAAGGATAATTTTGAAAACCTTCTAAAAATGGAAACTAATCTACAAAAATTAGGTAGGGTTCGGAAGTTGATTGTGCATGGGGGAGGCGTTAGGCACCCCACAACACCCATTCAAAAAAATGGTTACCCTAAGTTAATTATTTAAAAATAAATATGGCCTTTTAAAATGTCATCATGATTACCCAAAAATAAAATATTTACAAAATAAAAAAAAGATTAATTATTTACATTATTGAACTTGACCTGAGATAAAAACCTAGGGTTTACATACCCTTTAAAAGGATCAAAGCCAACATAGTTCGTTAGGGGTAGAAAGGCGTGGCGCTTGATTGGTGTCTTTTAAAAAAAAGATTTATCTAATTTATTTTGAGAAAAATATTTTTTATTCGGTTTTTATTTTTTTATATATGTTTTTTTAAATACAGTTTCTTTGTTTTCTTATAAAAAGAGAGTCTTTTGTTTTTCATAAAAAATTCTGGGTCAAAGTTTTAAATAACCTCAAGATCAATTCATACACAAAAGATGAATCCACAATCATATGAAGAATAAGAAGCAAACATATTTCATGCCATACAAATTTAGTCTAAAAAGAACACGAGCATGTTATCCAAGAGAATAAGGAGCAATTGCTTAGTCAATATATCATTGGAATAAAAGCCATGATGAAGACACGTATCTCTTGTGCTCTCAATCTCGTTGCAAAGAGACAAAATGAAGGGAGTTAGGTAAACAAATAAAGGATAAATTCAATGTTCATACAGCATGAGATACAAGCACAATATCAACCAAGAATTTCGTAAACTTGGAATACGTCATGCGAACAAACACTAGGATTAGAACCTATTTCACTTTGAAATTGTTGCCGGGGTGAGAATACATAGACATGTGTCTACATATGCTTCACCGTTTAGCCCTTTAAGATATGAATAGTAGAAGGTAACATTTGTTGGTGCCTCTATCTCTTGAGAGATGCTCCTTGACACAGAAATAAAATCAAGACAAACAATCACAAGAAGAATAATGTCTTTATAGGATAGAATGTCCTCCCGATTTTCCCCACAAGAGAACCTTTTAGAATATGATGAGAATTAGGATAATCTCTCTACCTTGTCTCCTTCACTACTATAAAAGAGAGATTTAACGGCGCCCCTTTTTTTATATTTCTTCAAAGAAGTGCCGTAGATGATAGTTTTTTTAAAAAAAAAACAAAAAAGTTCAGAAGCTACGGCGCTTCTTAATATTGACACCAAAGTTTAATGTTAGGCTTGTGCGGCACTTTCTTAAATAAGCTTCATACAAAACATTTATTTAAAAAAATGAAAACCCAAACTACAGCATTTCTCAAGAAAACGCCGTAGTTAGGTTAATTTTTTAGCATTTTTTTTATTTGAAAAAAATCTTATCCGGCTCTTAAAAATAAAATGTCGGATAAGGGTGAGAGTAAGTCAAAAAAAAATATGATTATTCAAAATCTTGTGTTGTAGTAAATCAAAAAAGAAATCACCTGCTTCGTTCTTGAGTTCCCAAAAAAAAAAAGATCCTTGGCCGACATTTGATTAGTGGAGAGGCCTTAGCCGGTGCTAGATTATCAAGCGCCAGTTAAGGCCAAATATATGCAAGGCCGCCATGAATATTCAAGGCAACCTTGAATATAAAATACAGGGCACCAGGTGCCTTGAATATTCAAGGCATGTGGAGCCTTGGATATTTTAGGGTATCATGTGGTGTCTTGAATATATTTAAAGATTTTTTAGGTGTTTTCTTTTGTAAAAAAAAATTGGAAGTTATGGCACTTTGACGAAAAAAACGTTGTAGCTTCTTTGCAATCTGTTATTTAATTTTTATCCTGTTGTTTTTATTTTCATTTTCATCTTTCCGCATTCTCTCTAACTCCTTCATTTTTCAGAACTCTGTTGCAATACAAAGCTTCCTCTCCCATTTTTTTTCTTATCTCATCCTCTTTCAAAATCTCCCTAACATGTAAGTGTTTTTTTCCTCAATATTTGGTTCAGTTTTTCTTTTTTAGTTAAAATCTGTCACAATCATATATGTGTGCTCATAATTTTTTTTCAGGTATTTATTTGAAGTGTCAACTCTGTCTTCTTAAACTTCCTATATATTGTAAGTTTTTTAATTTTTGAGCTTACAAATATAATAATACTTAGTTTAATTCTTTCTTTGTATGATTTTTATGTAGTATTATGAAGATCAACGTTGTGCTCAATTGATTGACAAACAAGTGGATGAAATCATTGAAGAATAGTGTGAATATATAGTCAAGCAATTAGTTAATACTCCCTCCGGTCCCAATTTGCACTACAAACTATGTCCTATATTTAGGACCGAAGGTAGTATTTAGGTACATACGTTAAAGTGTTTCTTTGCCTATTCTCATGTTATTTATTCTCTTAAAATTAGTTGTACAATTATATTAATTGTAATTACATATATATAGTGCTGATTTTATGAATTAGTTATTTGTTATTTCATTCTAATTTAGTTTACTTTTTTTTCTATTCGTATTGTAAATTGCTGTAGATTTGAATTGGCTAAGTTCAAGGAAACAATTATATAAAATAATAATAATAATAATTATTACATATTACAATGCTTCTGGAAAAAAATGCTGTAGAAGGGTATATACCTCCTACGACGCTTCTCCCCAGAAGCGTCGTAGAAGGCCCTTAAAAAAAATACAAGCTGCGGCGCTTTCAGAAATTCAAGAAGCGTCATAGCTTACTTTTACAGCACTAGAAGCTATGGCACTTGGGAAACGCTATATTATATTTTTTGTAGTAGTGCTTGCTCTCCCAAAATTCTTGTGTGTCTTGATTCAACTCTTACTCCCTTATTTATAGTCTCAAAGTAGGGTTTTCTCCATAAATGTTTCTTCTTTTTTGAATTTTTATTTTTTTCAATTTTGTATTTTATATTAATAAAACTACCTAACTTGACCCAATCACCATCAAAAGGAGATTTTTTTTTTTTTTTTTGTTTTTGGTTTTTTCCGTTAATAAAACTTCTTAACTTGACCTAATTATCATCAATGAGGGACTTGTTTTTTTTTAAATTTTGTTATTATTTTTCCTGTAAGTTATTTCCTAATTTAAATCTATCAACATAAATTACAGATATTTTTTTTCTCTTTTATTTATTTTTTTTATATTTTTCCACCAGCAATTTCCTAATTTAAACGTTCGAATGAAAAATATTTTTTTTTGTATTTTTTAATATTTTTTTTATTTTCCATTAATGAATGACAATTCTAATTTGCACACCAATCATAATCAATATGAGGACTTTTTTTCTTTTTTTTTTATTTTCATTTTTAATTTGTTTTTTAATTTTCTCTTTAATGACAATTGCCAATTTAGACACCAATCATCATCAATGAGTGGATTTTCTTATTTTCTCTTTTTTTTTTTTCCTTTAATGATGATTGCCAATTTAAACACCAATCATCATCAATGAAAGGATTTTCTTATTTTCTCTTTTTGTATTATTTTTCCCTTTAATGATGATTGTCAATTTAGACACTAATCATCATCATTGAGATGATTTTTGTTTATTTATTTTTTATTTTTTAAGTGGGGCCCAGACAAAATAGGGTGTTTACAAACAAGTACTTATTATCCAGAAGTTTTTTTATAGATCAATATTGCCTAAGAACATCAAAAATGGAATAATATTGCCCATTATCTTTAAAAATGTTAAAAATCAATGTTAGTTTTTTTTTTTTACTTTTAAGGGGAATTCACTCCTTTTTTAACACTTTTGGGACAACATTAATCCACAAAAAAATTTCGGATACACAATGCTCCTAAGTGAAAACTTCTTAGAAAAATATGCACCTTAACCCTTCAATTTTAATCATAAATGTACGATTTCAATTCACCTTACCCCCAAATTTATATATTTTTTAAACTCTCCATATTGATTGATTGTGTATATAAGATGGGGTTCTTATTAACAAGGTAGAGATTAAAGAGATTATTTTAGAAAAACTAATACATCATTTATTACAAATAACTAATTTAACTAATTTTTTTAGTATATACATATATATATATATATATATATATATATCCAGCTGTTATATTGAGCACTGAAGAAAGTATTATTTAATATAATTACTATTCATGGGGTTGAAGTTTTTCTGAACTAATCTCTTGCTTTAAATGTCAATCTTGTGGTGAAGACATTTTCCATACGGAAGTCTGAATTATTATGGAACACGTCGGCAGGTAGGGACAACACAAATTAAGATTTTAAAGGGAGAAGTAAAGGTGTGGACGCAATACAAATAAGACAATTAAGACGTCAAAGAAATTATTATGATTGTCCGATAGATTGAAGAATCTTTCACGCTACGAGGGATAAAACGACAAGGCAAAACGGATGACGCGTCTCTTAATTAGTTTTGTGATAATGATTATTTCATTTGCAGCCCTTGTAAATGTTGTATTAAATATTAATGGGTTTTAGACAGATAATCATCAGAATGAGAGTTAAGACAAATTAAAGTTTCCTGGTGAGCTATACAAGTTGGTTTATCGTGTTAGAGTCATCTTGTCCAGATCGTTATTGGAAAAAATAACAAGAAATGCAAACAGACCAAAACGGTCAAAACAAACTTAATTTTTAATTAATTTTTGTCCTATTTTATCTTATATTTTCTTTTTATTAAAATTTTATAACCCCACTTTTTTAATTTTATTAAATCCAACTTATAAAAATTTTTCCTCTCTCCCTCCCCTCCAAATCTCTCATACCAAACACACCCTTAGTTTTGAAGATCACAAAACTTAATTGTAAATTATAAAGTCCCCAAATAATGAAGAGGGAAAAGGATAAAAATGGGATTAAAAAAATGACATTGAATAACCATAAAACTTAATAGTAAATTTTTAAAAGTCAGTGCAAATATATATATATTTTTTTACAAGTGAGCCTTTGAGATTTATAATTGAGTTTATGTGATTTCTAGAATCTTCATAATTTATTTTTTTCAACTTTCCCTAACTAATGAAGAAATGCAGTACAATAGTGGTACTTCACTCTTGATGCACTATAAGAACGTACAGGATATATGCTATAAGTTAAGCTCAAGTGGAGTAGTGATTTAATCATAGCCACAAAATGAAATGGAGATAAGCTCCTATTATTTCTTCTTCTTCTCCTTCATCTCACTTCCTTCTGTGAATTGAACCATATTATTGCTCATATTGCCCTATTTGCGAGGGACAGAGCTTAAGATTCTGAGGTCTGGTGCAAGAGTTGAATTTGGCATCAGGTTTAGTGATCAACCCAGGTACTCTATTTTTCTTTTTTAACCTATCAAACTCTAAATACTATGGTAATTATATGTTTAATTACTGCCATCTATGGGTGCCATATTTCTTAAATGATAGAATAATGTCTTATATTAATAATTCTGGTTCTAAATATAAGATATAATTGAATTTTTTTAAAAAAATTAAGGAGGTTAAATAAGTTACATAATCATATCATATGTTATGTATGATTAAATTATATATTAGTTTACAGATTAAAAAAATTAGTTTGAAAAAAATAATAATAAATATAAATATTTTAAAATAATTTAATTAATTTCTTTATTTTTCTAAAAAAATTAATTAACCTTATATTTAAAAAACATATAATAATTTTCATTAGTAAGATAGGGACAATTAGGTCCAGCAAAATGTAGGTGAAGTACGACTTAGAAATTGGCAAAAAAAAAAAGTACGACTTAGAAAAACGAGTTATTGCCTTACTTTTTAAAATATATGGGTCCCTCATAAATATGAACATGACCTACCTTACCTTCTGCGTCACTCCTGGGTCCTATTATCTCTCTCCTCAAACCACGACTTTGTTTGTGGTCCCCCACGTGCCTTCTTCCTTCACGCACCGTCCAAAAGCTACACTTTCAGATCCTTTTATGATATTTTGGTATATTATCGATTAATTTAATAATTATGTTAATATAATTACCGTTATTAGCTTGCCAATTGGCGATAATTGGTCATTATCTGCTCACAACCTATAGCGCATTAATTAATGAACACAACCTGACATGACATGAGTAAAGTTGCCATATCTCATACCTTATATATCATGATATATATTTGATTTCAATTGTTGACATTGAAATTTATCAATTGTTCTTAATAGAGCTTATAAACAACGTTCATGTACTTAATTACTTTACAAGCTAGTAGTGTAATTTTTTTGGCAGCTTATATTGATATTGATAAAATAAGTCCATACACCAATTAATATCTTAGGGCTGGTTTGTATTAACATTTATAAAATTGATTTTCACATATTGAACTTTTAATATAAAAATCCGTTAGAGTAATATAATTTATGTTTAAATAAGATTTTATAAAAAGAATCAGTTTAACATAAATTTTTATCGAGATGAAATATTAAAAAACTAAATTCATAAGTCTTAAATCTAAAGAAGAGTCAAAAGTCAAACATCACGCGCTCCAAAATCTGATTTTTAATCTAACTGATTTTTGAAGAAAAACTCATCTACTCCTAATGCCAAGACAATCATAGTTTTTGGCACCGACCAACTTTTA
Source organism: Inga leiocalycina (assembly GCA_963242795.1). Taxonomy (NCBI): domain Eukaryota; kingdom Viridiplantae; phylum Streptophyta; class Magnoliopsida; order Fabales; family Fabaceae; genus Inga; species Inga leiocalycina. The sequence goes on along the minus strand of OY725320.1, from coordinate 90,721,595 downwards.
AGGATACAAAAAGTCAGTTTTGAGATCTCGTACATACTCCTATTAGTTAACTTGCTCCATATAACGAATATAATACTAATCAACAAACTTTCTTTTCTATGATAGAAAAATGACAAAATAAAGAACCAAAAAAACTCATTAAAGATTATATTGCTAACTAGCTAACTCCATGTTCTACTTGAAAGAGCCAATAACGAAGTTCTATAATAAAGCATCGTTGCTTTAAAAAAAAAAGGTTGAAAGTAATAATAAATACATGACAGCAAGACATAACATATTTCATTGATTCCAAACACATAGAAATACAAAGAATTACAAACAGATCGAGCTATTACAAAACACAGCACATATTAGGATTCCTCATCATAATCCCAAATCAAGAGCTATTAATTTGTGTCCAAAACACAGCTCACATCAATAAGTTGATAGGCAAATTTTCTGAGATTTGACCATCGAATCCTATATTGATCGAACCGATTTATTCATAAACAACCTTGTGAATCAAATTATACTGCGATGATCAATTACACCGGTGACATTTTTTTCTCACACTTGAAAATGAGGTCTGAAAAATTAAGAATCAACAGGGTGGCATGTCGGGTGGTGGAGGCGGCAAAGTTTGATTGGCCCTTAACCCATTCTTCACGATGAAGACAGTCTCCATTCCCCAAGAAGTATGCCTCTCTAGATGGCAATGCAGTAACCATACTCCTGTGTCATATATAATCACATGATCAGTAAATATATATGTGTTAGTTTTATTATTTAAGGTGGTTTTATATTTATATATATAATCTTATACATTTATTTATTCTAAAAAAAGAAAAACTTGCACCAATATAGAGTTGACCTAGAGGTGTAAGGCCTCACTAGATCTCCCTAGGTCTTGGGTTCGAATGTCAGATGAGTCACTTATATTAGGAGGAACAACCAATAACTAAAACTGGGTATCCAATAATAATATCAAAAATAAAAAATAAAAACTTGTTTTTGCATTTAGATATTATTAACAAGTGGAAGTATATTCTTGGTGGAAGAAAGTAGAAAATGATAGAGTAACCGAACCGATGGGACTTTGGTAGGATCCACTTGGGCTAGTCTCATTGGCTGACTTACTCTAGGCTTATCTATTTTATGTTGCAGTAGATTTCAACTTACTTTATGAATTTTATTTTGATTAAATTTTACAATTATTTTTTCATTTCATTAAATTTCATTTACCTAAATATTTAAAATAAAGAAGTCTCAGGTACTGGCCTTATAAACTTTATAAAATTTTGTCCAAATATATCTTCAAATTTTCAATAACATTACTGACAAGAATTTTTTACAAAATAAATAACATAAAAATCACACATGTATTGAATTAATTGGAAACAGGTGTCTTAAAAATATATTCCTTTAAAACAAATTAATTACAATATTAACCTACAAAAACAGAAATTTCCAATTATGTACCTGGGTTGGCTGCCTCAAACCTGATGGCGGCCCAGCCATTTTTGGGAACAGCGACAGTGTTCACAAGAGGAGGATCAATGAGATTGAAATCCCTAGTGTGCATTTTTTCGTTGAAATTCCCTTTTCCATATCCAACAACATAGAAACTGAATCCATGTAGATGCATTGGATGGTCTATCCCCGCAACCAAGTTGGTGCCTTGAAACACAATTTGTACTGTTGCACCAAACCTCAGAACCTTCACCTCTGTCCCTCTCCTCGGTATCTCCAGTTCCAAGGGCAAATAATCTGCTGTGAAGTTGAACATCAATGGCGGAAACGATGGAAATCGCCTTCCGAAAACCCCATTAATGTGGTAGTAGTAAGCTTCAAGTATATCAATGGTTGGTGTTACAAAGCTTATGTTGTTCATGCTTGAAGCCAACCGGGTTGTATTGGGTCCATTACAGGTTTGGCCTCTTCGGCACGGAAATGTGTTTATAGAGAGAGTGGTGACTATGTTTGTGGTGCAAATCGGCGGGATTATGTGGGGAAATTTCTCAGGCAAACCTCTGATTTTGCTATAGAACCCAAAAACTGCCTTTGTGTCATTATAGGCAGGAAGACGGGGCAATGAAGGAGATGAAGAAGTGTTATGTCTGCCTGAGTACTGAATAATAGCTGTGGTTGTGGTGTTATCAAAGTTAACACCAAAACCACTTGAATAGGCTCTTGCAGCCAAATAGTAACGACTAGGCTTCTGGTTGGCATGTAACAACACATCCATTGTCTGTCCTGGAGCTATTGTTATGTAATCTCTATTCAGCTGCCTTGTGTAGCTGCCATCTGTCCCCACAAGTGTAAGTTTGTGATGGGACACTGACACAAAGAGGAACAGGTTCATTGCAGCATTAATCATACGAAGAAGGTAAGTCCTCCCTTTGTCCACATTTACCTTGAAGGTTCCTGAACGTTGCAGATAAGAGATAACGTTGTTGTTACTAGCCACACACATACACACACACACGTACGTACGCCCTCCCTTTGTCCACATTTAACTTGAAGGTGCAGACACACAAACACACACACGTACGCGCCCCCTTTGTCAACATTTACCTTGAAGGTGCAGATAAGAGGTGACGTTGTTGTTACTGGCCACACACACACATCTCCTCGTGTCCTTAATATAAGATATTTTTAAGAGTTGATATGGGTTTTAAATATAATACGTATTTTTCATATTTATTAATAATTTCCTAATTTACTTTTATTGATGCTCCCTCAACAATAATCAAAGAGCGGATCGAGGAAATTAAGGAAGTTGTCTAATATGTTTAAAAAAATACATGTCATATTAACTAACCTAACTAATTTTCTTTAATCTGATTAAATTAAATAAAAATATCTTATATTAAGCAATGGAGGAAGAGGGAGTAGTTTGACAGTAGATTGGCCATTTACTTACCTGATCTAGAGCAAGGATAAAGGTCACCGGGTTGGCCATTTATTGTGATGGCATCAGAGTCATTAGGAGTTCCTCCAGATCTAATGAACTGCGTGAACACTTTCCTCACATCACTCTTCCACCATTCAGCTACATACACAAAAGAATCAATCATCTTTCAGAAATCATCTTCGATGGAAGAACTGTTTAGTGGTTAACTATTTGAATAAATTAAAGTGAGTCATACCGAAGATGATGGGTATCTGAGCATGAGGTTTGGGAAAAGGGTAGTTACGGCGGGGATAGACGATAATAGCGCCGTGGACGGTGGCTCTAGACCAATCACTGTGAGCATGCCACCATAAGGTTCCTTCCTCTGTAGAGAAAACCACCTTCTGCCTGAACCTCCTTCCTGGTTGTATAGGACACTGTGTGATGTACACAGGACCATCTGGCCATGGATTATTCGGCTGCTTAACTCCATGCCTGCCACATAATCACTTGAAATTTATTGTTTTTGCCCCCTTTCTCTAATAGAAAGCGTTGGGATTAATATACAAAAAAAAAAGTACCAGTGCAGAGTGATGTTGTCTTTGCCTCTGTTATAAACATCCACATATATTGTTTCACCCTTCTGGACGCTAATAGTCGGCCCTGGAAATTGTCCATTCACTGTTAATATTTTCTTTGTGCTGCAAAGTCTCGTGTATCGAGCTTGTTTCACCTGCAAATTAAACCAGTTATAGACAGATAATGGCCTATGAGAGAACACTGTTCTTATAAATAATTAGTGATGATTAATGGATGAGATGATGATGTGTGGGACACTTACAACAAACTTGTATCGTCTCGGTGTTTGAGAATAAACGCCTGCCACTGAGAAAAACCAGAGAATGAAGAGGAAGATGAGTTTCTTGGAATACCACATTATTTTTCACGAAAATTAGTTCTGCTCGTTTCTGATCTGTGAATGGCTGAAAGCATATAGCTTGTGTGTGATTTAGGCCGCTAACGGACACGAAGGGAATATCCGATAGATTCTTGCTACAAAACACAAGATGGCTAAAGCGATTACCCAATGATATATATAGACATGAAAGTCTAAAACCACCTCTAGAGCCTAGAGGCAGTATATGTCAATCAATCAATATATATAATATAATATAAAAAAGTATAGGGTTTAATGCGGTAAAAAGACAATAAAAAAACCCCATAAACTTTAAAATTTTAAATAACTAATTTCTTAAAAAACTAAGCTGTAAGTTACTGTATTCTTTCTGTTAATCTCATTATTCTTATAGTTAATAAAATTAATTTAGGATTTTAAAGTTTAAATGATATTTTTTTTTCCTTTAATTTAATCATATTTATAAGCTATGAGGTGGATCTTCTCGGACTCTGTTTGTTATTGTTTTTCCAATATTTTTCTACATATATCATCTATCTTACAACTTCATTTTAATATATATGCTTCTCCAATATTTAAATAGATATTAATATTACAAAGATGAGCACAATTTTTAAGACACTTGTACTATGTGGGGATATTAATATTAATAATATTTTATTAGAAGTTAGCTATGATAATAAAGGTGGTATTTTCTTGGTATTAGAAAATATTTAGTTATTGCTTCCTCTTATCTTTAATATAAGACATATTTACCTAATTTGATTAAATTTAGAAAGTAAGTTAAGTTAGTTAATATTACATGTTTTTTTTAAAACATCCTAATCATCTTCCTTAATTCCCTCATTCCCCTCCTCCTTGATTATTATTGAGGAAGCATTAATAGAGGTAAGTTAGAAAAAGTTGACAAATATAAAAACTATGTCTTACACTTAGAACCAAGATCAACTCTTTAAATATGTCTTATATTAAGGACATAAGGGAGTATAATTTTAAAAAGGTGGATGGAGCAAATGATATATGTATATGTGAATGTATGTATTCCCTCATTACAATGTTTGATATAAAATTACAGTGAAAATAAATAGGGAACATGACAAAAAAAAAAAACCATTTGAATTACAAAAGCCCCAAAAAGTCTACTAAATAAGTAAAAGGACATATAAGTGATCTAGTAAGAATATGAGATTTTTAAGTTTAGATGTTGACAATATGAATATAAAAATTAACAACTTGAATATAGAGATTGACAACTTGAATTCCCTAAGTTGTCTTTATGCATACTAAAGTTTCTAATTGTTAGTCTTAAATTAATCACTATATATACTCAAGTTGTCAACACCTACATTTCAAAATCACATATGTATGCTAAATCACTTACTTGTCTTTTTGCTAATTTGGTAGACATTTTAGAGTTTTTGTAATTCAAATGATATTTTTCTGTTATTTTTTCAAATAAATATAATAAGGTTCTTTTTTTTTTTTTTGCCATAAATATAATAAGGTTTCTACTGTTAGAATAAGATGAAAATCAAAATAATTGAATGGATCGGATTTGGGAGAAAAGCTTTTATGGAGGAATGGTTAAGGTTAACGCGGCAGCGTATAGATCATAGAACATGGATTGTCTTTTCTAATTGCACCTTCGAAGGCAAAGCATCATCCCCCTCATGGTACCAATTAATGTATTGAAAATCGGATCGAACTGGTCGATTCAGGTTGGAAACCGATGAATCAGCCATCAGTCCAATCCGATTGAAGGAAAAAAATCGGGGTTAACTTAACCGGTTGACCCGGTGTGAATGGGGATAATCTGGTCTAATCATGGGTTGCTCTATTTTTTTAAAAACTTTTTTATACCTCAAAAGAAGTCCTTTTTTTTAAAATTATTTTCTTAAAATTTTTTGATTTGAAAGGATTATGGAATACTTTTGGCATTGGTTGGAGAAAAATCCCTATGTACTTAATGATATTTTTGTAGGTCTTAGCTTCAGGAGGTTATATTGGACTATCAGTTGAAAAAGACTCTCATGTAGTTTTTTGAATGGTATGGACTCTCATGTAGTTTTTTGAATGGTATGGACTCTCATGTAGTTTTTTGAATGGTATGGATGAACATTTAAATTATATATATATTTTAATTGATTACGGTCTGACCCCCAGTTGACCTCGATTTAAACCACTGACCCTTAATCCGGTGCCTCGGTTGGTTCAATATCCGATCCAATTTTTAATACATTCACTACTACAAAAAGGATAAAAGGTGGCACACATTTTGTGGCACTTCTTTAAACAAGTGCCACAGCTTCCCTTTTTTTATTATTTACTTGTATAATTTTTTTTTTAGTACCAGCTATGACGCCTAATAGGTTAGGCACCACAAATGGGGAGGCCTAGTGTGACGCCTGTCTACACAGACGCCACACCTGACACCACGCAAGCAGCTGTGGCGCCTGACTAGACAGATCAGCTGTGGCGCCTAGGCATTAGGCGCCACCCATGATATATAATGTATCAGCTGTGGCGCCTAATGCCTAGGTGCCACAGCTGATGCCCATTTCTAAAAAAAAAAAAATAAAAGGAAAAATTTCAAATGGATAGTTTATATCTCTTAATTATTTCATTTTCCGCGTAGTAATCCTGTATCCGTCTCCCATTCCTTTTTTTTTTTGACTACTACTCCACTTTAATTATTTAACTACTCTCTCATCCATTAAATTACTTTCCTTTTCTCATCTTCTTAGTGGATCCGTCGACCCCCTCCCTCAATTTCCTATAATCTTCACACTAAAAAGCAAACCCACAAGCTCACTCGTCACTCAAGCTAGCGTCACCAATGTGGTCTCCCACTCCCTGCGCTGGTCAATTACTAGATTTGTAAGAAGAAGACTGTTTCATTCTAGCTTGCTTTGTTTAATTTTTTTTAGTCAAGATAAACCGTAATATAATGTTTGCCTTTTTGTTCCTAATTTAATAGAAAAGAGTGAAAACCTAGCTTGTTTCGTTTGCCTTTTTGCTTTGTTTAAATTTTTTTGCCGACAAGCTTGCGTTTTTTAGTAATATTTTAATTTACTTAATTAGTTGTTGATGTACTGTGTTCACATATCAAGTTCTTGTATTGTGATATTTTTTATGTTAGCTTTGGAGAGTATTAATGTAAGAACATTATTGTTGGGGAACTTGAATTTTAAATGTGAAAATATATATATATATATATATATATATATATATATATATATAATAGGTTGAAATATAAAATAGAAAGATTGACAATTTGTGGAGATGATAAACACGAAAGCCACTCATTTTATATAAAGCTTCACAATCAGGAAGCATAAAAAAGGACCACAGGAAAAAAAAAGAAGAAGAAAAAAGAAAAAAAATAAAAAAAAGGATCCTCCTGTGGCGCTTGGAGGCCCCCCTCCTGTGGCACTTCCTCAAACAAGCGCCACAGGAGGGTATTTTTTTAAAAAAAAAATTTTAAAATGTTGTGGCGCTTCCAAGCGTCACAGCTTTTTTTAGTGACGTCCAGATATGTGGCACTTCTCTAGCGCCACAGTTAATGCAATTATAAGCGCTACAGCTTTACTTTTTTGTAGTAGTGATTGCATGGTACACGTTCAAATAAAAAGTTGTTGATAAGTTAAATTGATCGATATAAAATACAAAAAAAAAATTGTGGGGTTTAAATTAAAAATGAACAGTGTGAATATATAGGGAAAATTGCTAACAATTCTTCATTATAAGATTTATTGTTCAAAACCACCTATAAGTTCAGGCTCTTACGTACCATTCTTCTTTAATTATATGCGACATATCCTAAATTATATATAAATGTTTTTTTGTTTTAATTAAGCCTAGTTAACAATAGATCGAACCCAGTGGAAGAAGAATTATTCAGTAATATTAAAAGAATTAGATAATAGTAGCGTGATACTTTTTTGTTTTCCCAACAAGTAGCGTGATACTGTTTTTTTTTTCCAACTAGTAGCGTGATACTAATACTTTATTGAAAAGGACAAGCCACCCCTGTCAAGTTTAATGAAACATCACCATCACGTCAGTGAACATTAAATCCGTATAAATCAGGTAGGTTATTTTCATTAATCCTTCTTGTCCTATTTATAGGTAACTTTCTCTCTTATAAAGTTTATCCTTTTTATAAATAATTTTTACTTTTTATCTAAAAATTTAAGCTTTTTTTTTTTTCTATTTTACTCTTATTAAATACTCATTCTTTTTCATATCTTATATTCATTATCACTCTGGTCTTATTAGTCTCTTTTACTTAATGCCCACATGCCAAGGAGAGTTAGTTAACTTATTAACTATGGGTTAAATTTCTAATTTTGCTCTTATCTATGATTGGTTCCAAAAATCAATATGAATAAATTCCTTTTGTTTATTGCAATTAATAGGGGTAAAAAAGTACAAAATGCATTTACTACCCTAAACTGGACTTATAAATAGGATCAAATTTTTTGGCAAAAAGGACATATAAATAGGATTAGAATGGTATCTCTCATACTTTTTATTTATTCTACTCTTTTCATAAATAAAAATATATATAGAAAAAAATATGGCATTTTTGACACACTTATTACTTTTAAACACCACTTTGTTTTGCGCGACCAAAAGGAAAGTTGCTTATAAATATGATTTGAGAGAGTATATCACTGATAACTAAAATAAGTATTTAATTCAATCCAATATTTAGAACTCCATAAAATTAAAAATAAAAAGAATTAATGTATTCACAGTTAAGAAAAATTGTGCGGTTTATCTCAATCTACAAAAATTTTAATAATATTCAAACTTAATTGCATGGAATCATGGATAGAATCAGCTTTCACAGCCATAAATAGAAAAATATTAGGAAAAATTGTTGAAATCCCTCCTTACAAAATTTATTATCCAAAAATACCTAAAATTTGTTTAAGGATTCAGATACAACCTATCTTCATTTGGTGCAACACTTCTTAATATATATGCAATATATTTTTAACTATGTGTGATGAAGATAGGGTTACACACAATTGAAGAAGAGTTGCACCTGCTTATACACCTCAATTTTTAAGTGATCTTGGGCAATAAATATTGCAATAAGAAATTTTTTCAGCAATATAATTTTCCCAAAATATTATTATCCCGACACAAATGTAATTGATAGCATGATGAACTCATAATCAAGAGATTCTTATATATGTACTCTCAAATTTTCAAGTGGTTTTTATTCTTTTCACTATTAGTAAAAATAATTCACCCAAAGATAAAAATAAAGACAAATTAGCAACAGAATTGTTTTAATTAGAAAATATGTTTACGTTAAAAGAATAAAAAGCTTATTATTTTATTTAATTTTAACTATTGTTATTAATCAGAACACACATATATTAGTATATAGTACCCCCTCTGGTTCTAAATATAGTATATATTTTTTTTGTACAAATATATATAGTACTACTCTGTTCTTATTTATAAGTCCATTTTGACCAAAAATTTTAATCCTTATTATAAGTCTAGGTTTAAGGTAATAAATGCACTTTTTTACTTTTTTGGCCCTATAATTGTAATAAACAATAATAATTCATTCATGTTGACTTTTTGAACTAATCATAAATAAGGGTAAAATTGAAAATTTAGTTTATAATTAATGAGTTAACTAATCTCCTTGGTATGTGAAAGTTAGTTAATTTAGACTTATAAATAAGATCATAGTGGTATATATTTGATGAGTTAATTTTGGTCCAAAACATAAGATATATTTTTTATATTTGTTAATCTTTTCATAATTTATCCATATTGATGCTCAGTCAACAATAATCAAGGAGGAGGGGGAAAGAGAGAATTAAGGAAGATGTCTATGGTATTTTAAAAAATACATATCATATTAACTAACATCTTTAAACTAATAAAATTAGATAAATATATTTTATATTAAATATATAACACATGCATGACTTTCTATTAAAAAAACACAAGCATGACATATATGATAAGTTTTTACAGAACCTATATTCGAAAATGGATTGAAATGATTGGTTAAAAGTAAAACCGCCTATAAGTACTCGAAGGTGCTGATCTTAATTGTCCTTGGGTAATGGAGCACAACTACAGAAATCATTAGATGTGCTCATTAATGAAATCTCAACGACTTAATAACCAATTCACCAACTTTTCAAAGAAGTGTAATAAATCCGAACTCATGTTTTTTTTCTTTCCCTATTTGGTAGAAGAGCATGCATAAAATAAAGTCTCTAACATGATTTGGTAGCCGACGTATGCCTCCCAATTCAAGTTCTCCTCTTTTATTATTAAAAAAAAAATCAATAAATTTAATATTTCTATATTGATGCGAATGTTCTAAAGTATTCTATCAGAAGTTAGTGTGAGCACGTAATTAATACTCCCTCTGGTCTTAATTATAAGATAAAGTTGACTTTTTTGAAGAAATTAAGGAAGCCAATTAAATTACTTTAGAATATTTATATTTTTAGTATCTTTAGATTATATATCAGTTTATTAGTCAAACTAATTAGTTTAGAGAAAAAAATAAAAATATAAATACTCTACAGTAATTTAATTGGCTTCCTTAATTTTTCCAAAAAAATCAACTTTGTCTTATAATTAGGACCGGAGGGAGTACCATGCACATTTGTGTCAACATTATCTTTACAGTTTTTTATACCACTTCCCATCTTATTACGAGTTACATTCTACAGAATTCTCATGGACACTATATTTAAGTCTCATTGTAAAATGTTTTGAGAATTCTTTTTACAGTTTTTTTATTCTCTCACTGCAAAGAGTTGGTTTCAGAATTTACTGAATTGCTTTTAATTAATTTAAGGGTTAATATAATCTTGGGTCTCTCAAGTTTACCTTCATTTTGATTTTGGCCCTTCAAGTTTTAAATCATAATTTGTGATCCGTTAAGTTTCATTTTTTTTTAAAATATTAGTCCCTATAACTCAATAAAAATATGTACTATTTTGTCCCTATATGGATTGAAATCAAAATGAGGGCAAATTTGATGGAGCAAAGATATTATTAACCCTTAATTCAAATAGTTTAAATAAATTGAATGATCAAATTATATGCAAAACTAGCTAGATGCAGGTCTTCTATGCATTGATCCATAAGTTGCATTATTAGTAATTTACACACTATTATAAAAGAGAGATTTAATAGCACCCCTCTTATAAAATTTTTTTAAATAAGTGTCACAAATAATTATTTTTTTAAAAAAAAATTAAAAATTATGACACTTACTATTATAAGTGCCATAGTTTATGTATAGGCTTATGAGGCGTTTGTCTAAACAAGAACTACACGAGCTCTTCATTTTTTTTTTTTAAAAAAAAGAACAGTCAGTTATAATGCTTGCCTGGACAAACGCTATAATTGGCCTAGTCATTATGGCGCCACCCGACCTTGCATACAAGGCGCCATTCTTAAAAAAAAATGAACAGTCAGTTATAATGCTTGCCTGGACAAACGCTATAATTGGCCTAGTCATTATGGCTCCACCCGACCTTGCATACAAGGCGCCATTTACAAAGGGCTGCCCTTGTATCATATTGTGCCTTTGTATGGCACTTGCCCCAAGGCACCATCCTTGTATATATGATTAAGCGCCTTGTACAGCGGGCACGCACCATGCAAGGCCCTCCTTCCTATTAAATATTAAATTCCAGATCGAGGTCTGCTGACATCATCTTCTTGAGCTCTCATTATTCAGTAGAATCTTATTCTAAATCTTGTGTTATCTTTTTAATCCCCACTCCAGTGATTTCCCATATTTTCTTATCCATTTTCCCCACTCTTCTTTTCCTATATAATACTTTGTCCCCACTCTCTCCTCCTTATTTTTATGGTGGCAAGTGGAGAAACTTAATTGGTCCCTACTTTTTTTGGTCTGCTCCTCCTTCATATTTCTTCAACATTTGATCTCCACTTTTGTGGCACTACAAAGATTGGTCTCCCATATTTTTTTCCCTTCTTGTCTCTTCTTGTAGAAGTCCCCTTGTAAGTTTTTTGATTTTTTTAATACAGAAGCTTATGTCCAGTTTCCTTTTTTTTTAAAAAAAAAAATCTATCATGAATCTTAGTTTGTAGTTTTGTGCTCTTATAATTTTTTTCAGGTATTTTCTTGAAGTTACAAATTTTTCTTATTAAACTTCCTATACATTGTAAGTTTTTTAATTTTTGAGCTTACAACAATAATTTTATTAGTTGTTACTGGTTTAATTCTTGGTAGAAGTATGCATTGTTAGTTGTTGTAAATGGCATTGATGAAATGGTCAAATTCAGTGGAAGTGTTATAAATGGTGCTGGTAGTGTAATAAATGATTTCTTTTTAACAGCAATAAATGATTTAAACCATGACTTTTTACTTTGATAGTTATTTTATATATTTTCTTGCATAAGTGAATGACATTTAAATCATGACCTTGATATTTACTTTGATATTTAAACCATGACTTTTTATTTATTGTCAATTGTAAAAAAGTTGTTGTAAATGGTATCGATGAAATGGTCAAATTCGGTGGAAGTGTTATAAATGCCGCTCGTAATGTAATAAATGATTTTTTTTAACGGCAATAAATTATTTAAACCATATGACTTTTTACTTTGATAGTTAGTTTATATATTTTCTTGCATAAGTGAAATAATTATAACACTTGTATTTTTGTTAGCTTGTGATGCAAGCAATTAATTTACAATTCCTTATACTTTTTCTATACACTTACATCTAAAACCACATGATTTAATTTTATGATTTTTGTAGGTTGCTGCTCATCTTAAAGAAAAACAAATTGAAGGGCATGGAAAGAACTCGAAGTGTTCAACAACCCAACAAAAGTCCCAACCCTCAACCAGCAACCGAAGCACAGACAAATCGCCTCATAGCGGGAACAGTTGGCATCAATGGCACCAGATTTGATTCACTGAGGAGGTTGACTAATACCTTTTGATATCAACATTTACAACATAGATATAACTGATCATGTCGATGGTGGTGTGTTGAATGAAGTACTTAGTCGTGGATAACTTAGTGCCACGACCATCAACGTATGGATTAGATACTTTATCATCATTGTCTATTACTGTTATTATTATTTATCATTCAATATTTTTGTTTTAATCACATTTTTTATTTTCTATAAAGGCACTTGTATCATGATGTGTTACTGGGCACCAATAGGGTGAATAAATTCATATTTGTCAGCCCACTTCTCTTTGAGCAGCATAGGGGGAGATTAGATATGGAAGCACAATCTAATGATCTTAAAGACTGTTTCACGCAGAGAGCACCCCCTACTAAGCTCTTTATTGTGCCATACAATTCAGGGTAAGTTATTTGTGACAGTATTTTAATATATGTTTTTTTATTGTTTCACTTTTACTTTAGCATGTTTGTTGAAGTAAAATTTTTAAAATATTTTAGGATACATTAGATTTTGATTGTTATTCATCTAGCGGCACTTGACGGCCCTCACGTTTTCTATTATTAGATCCTCTTGTGAGTGGTTATCTAGAGAATCGTCCTGATATGATGTTTATGTTAAATAAATAATTGTATGGGTGTATGTGTAAATATTTACGTATGTGAATGAATAACAAAAAGTAATTAGTCACTACTTGTTTTATTGGCGCATTAATTGCCTTTCGAAGCCAAGCTGGGTTGAACTATTATAAATGTAATGACCATGTCGTTAGCTATGTTTGGAGGAAGATTACAATACTTATATATGAATTTATTCAAATTTTATTATTAATTTTTTTTTCAAAGATTGATTTAAATATTTCATTGTATTATTGTAATGCTCATTCCAAATAAATAATAATGATTACGGGTATTACATTATGAAATTCATGAAAGATGTAATTATTCATCGTCAAAATTTTGTTCCTGCGAATGCAAGTCCTTTTACTTGCAATTTATATTGTGTTTTAAATTTAATTGAGAAGTATATGAGCCAATTGATTTTTAGTGATTTTAATTTATTACGTGCATAATTGTTTATGTAGTATTATGAAGATCAACGTTTTACCAAATTTTATATAAGACATACTATAAATAAATTTAAATTACAAATAGTGTAAGTCGTTTTAAAATGTAAGTCATTTTAAAATGCTACTCGCATATCGATTAAGTGCCAGTTTAGATTAGCAGTAGAGAAGTGACTTTTTTTACCATCTGACTTTTGAAAAAATAAGGTAGGATTAAAAGTGAAAATGTAAATATGATTTGTGTTTGGATTAGCGGTGATGGAAGTGACTTTTTTTCTATTCTTGAACCTGTTTGGATTAGAGTCTGAAAAGCTTGTTTAGATGCAAAATGACTGAAAAGGACATGGATGCTATTGAATATTATATATATATATATATATATATATATTATTTGTATATATTAATATACTTGAAGTGAGAAAACATAAATAAAATTTGATTAAAAAAACCTGATATCAATATATATAGATAATATATATATATGTAGTGGGGGTGTTGGGGGGGGGGCATGGGAATATTTCAAGAACTGGGAATATATAAAAAAAAAAAATGACCGACACAGAAGGATGAAAAGCATATCAATATATACAAATAAAATATATCAATATATACAACTACTATACAAAAAACTGGGAAAACTGGGAATATACAAAAAAATAAAACTATAGCGTTGATGGAAGTGAGAGATTAGAAGTGTAGTGGAGGGAAAAGCTGTGCAAATGAGTTTCATAAATAAGCTACGGGTATAATAAAATCATGGTGGATATAAAAGCTTTCTCAAACGGTCAAAAAGTGTCTAATGAATTTTTTTTAATCAAAACGTACAGTAATCACCGACAAACGTTTTTTTTCTTTTTACAGTCCAGTTCCGATAAAAGATTGAGGTGTGTGTAATTGTATATGGCACGCGATTTTTTTTTCTTTTTACTTTTGTCGGCAAATACAAAGGCACGTGATGATTGACGCAGATTCGGACAACCTGCTACACCCTTCCCTTGGATTGGTATCATTTTTGTTTTTTTGGCCAACCCACTTTTAGATTGGTACTACTTAGTAGTATTAAGCTGTGTTTGTTTCAGCGTTTTGTACAAGAAAAACGCACTTATTACGCAAGCCGAGAAAAAACTCCTCTCACATACTTACCTCGTATACCGTGAATCACGAATTATAAGCATGTTTTGGACAAAAATAAGCCATTCCAAACGAGCACTTAGGCTATTAGCTGGATTGAAAGTAGCCCCATATTTTTCATGGTCTTGTAATTTCCATTAAACATTTGCTTATTAACGAAGAAATATGTAAACTTTTTTGGAAAAAAACAAACAATATGTAGTAATAAAATTAAAATAATGAGAACACAGTTTAAAATATACTGCTAGTTTGGCTTAGTTTTAAAATAATATCTAATCATATAGAAATTGTACACTTTATTTTACGTTTTTATAAATACACTAGCATACTATATATGTGGATTAACATGGGATTTGAAAAATAATTTTATATTTTATTATTATGTTTTTAACTATATACCAAAAACAATCTTGTCAGTAGTTCGGTAATATCCATTATAATCACAACAATAGTAATTAATTTCAACAACATATGGGTCACTCATTAATGTAACCCCAATAACTCAGCCTAGTCAACATTATTGTTTTCATAGCCTAGTCAACATTATTGGTGGCACAGAGCCTGCTTATCCAAATTTATTAAAGACATGGTTCCAAAAAAAAAAAAGAATGTGATCGCTAAAAGTTATCATTTTCTATATTAGAATTTATTATTGCATATTGTATTATTGCTCACTTGTTATATATATGTGAGTTTTTAGTGATTTCATTCTTTCATTGGAATCTCATATATAATGATTTTCCCTTTTTTTTAAAAAATCGTGTTTAGTGAATTTAAGCCTGTTGGATCAGTCGAGATAATCCTTTGATGATTACAAAAATCATAATTGTATATCATAGATTTGGATGTTGGTTGAATTATCAAATTAGATTGAATAAATAAATATTTTATTGGCAACAAATTTAAAAAACAAAGGTTCATCTCAAAAGCAGATCGAGAAAGTACTTAAAATTGACTACTCGAACGTAGTTGGGTTCCTTCTTTGGCCTTGTTTGACTGGAATTTACCTAAGGGCCTGTTTGGTACGATGGAATTAATCTTGATGGAAATAGAAATGGATATGGAAATGGAAATGGATATGGATATGAAAATGGAAATGAGGTATAAAAGTATGTTTAATATGTCATGGAAATAAGATATGATTTTTAGGTGAAAAGACCAAATTGTACTTCAAATTTTTTTTTTCCCTAAAAAAACATCATTCAGAGAAGCCTAGAACCTTCTCCTCCCAAAAACCTGCACCATTTCATTTTTTTCAAATGTTTGGTATGTCATGGAAATGAGTTTTAATTTATATGTGAAAAGACCAAAATGCCTTTATAATTAAAAAATAAAAAATTCCTCTCCTTTGAAAATTTTAGGTTTATAGTATAAAATTCTAAAGGAAAAATATAAATTTTTTTTTTTTAAAATTGGAACCCTGACCGAACCTAGAACCAGACCGGTTCACCGGCAGGTTCGCCGGTTTCCAGGCCGGACCGGCCAGTCCGGTCCAGGTTCCTGAACCTAGGTCTCATCATAGAAAGGGCAAGGTTGGAATTGAAGACATGAAATTACAAATCTTAACTATTTGGATGGAATTGAGTTTGATGGAATTGGCCACATTTGGCTTTCATGTGGAATTAAATTTCATGAGCATTTCTTTGTATCAAACATGCACAACTCATGGAATTGAATTCCAATTCCAATTTCATGCCTTCAATTCCACCATACCAAACAGGGCAAAAGTTAATCGCTTTCACGTGGTTTGTTATGTTTTAAGTTTGATCGACAAGTTTATGTTTTTGTGTGGAACCTTTTGTTTTGTAGAGAGATACTTGCATACATTGTGGTTTTGATTACCAATTTCTTTGAAGAGAGACGTGCTTAATTTATTCAAGCAACTCTCTCTTTGTTTCTTTCGGCTTTCTGAGCTTTCATTATGATAAAGGAAATAGAGAGAAATCAAAATAACCAAATAATATAATTAAATACATGCACCTAAGCTCATTAAATACTTTTGTTGAGTCTTCGAAATCACGTGCACTATTTTCCTTTTCCGTTCTTTTTTATAAGATATTTTTTTGGAAAAATTAGAATGAAGGACCTAGAGGAAAAGATATTTATGAAGAAGAACTATAAAAATTGTAATTATTTAGAAAGATCAAATACAAAAATATAAAATTAAAAAATACTAAAATGCTCCTAACAAAATCTTCTACATTTCCTCCTACATTTTCTTCCATGTTTTATTTTAAAACCAATACGAAATTCCAAGTTTCACTAAATTAAATAATAGTTTTCTCAATTTTCATTTTTCACAAGTTGAAAAGATATCTTGGGAAAAGAATTACACATTCTTCAATTTTGTAAAAATTATAATTTTTTTCAAAATCAACAAAAAATTTAATGAAAAATAGAATTATAAAATTTTAATAAAGCTCAAGGTCTTTTGTAATTTATCATATATGTTAAACCAAGAAATTTTATATGATTTATTTTTGTTTTGGAAGAAATTTATGTGGGTTAATTAAATAAGCTATTATAAAATTAAAATCTAATGGATATCAAACGTTAATAAAATTAAAAATCTAAGTAACCTATTATCAAAGTTTATATGATTTAATTTTGGTTTAGAAGAAATGTTAATAATATTAAAATTCTAAGTAACCTGTTATATCCTGAAAAGTATGAAATCAGTTTAGTTTTTATTTTTTATAAAAAGAGCTTAATGGATGTCAACGTTGATAATATAAATCGGGCAACTTCATAATATAAATTGTTGTTAATTAAATAATATATTAAAAATTAAAAAAAGATATGATCCTATCCTAATGGGGCGGTTTTAGTTTTAATTTTTAGTTATATTTTAAAATTATGAATACAAGAGATAATATAGGAGGTTTGATTAGGGGCAATTTAGTGATATTAAATTTATATTATGATGTTCAGTCCTTCTAAATAATTAAAATTTTTATAGTCATTTATAATAAATATTATTTTCTCTAGGTTCTTTATTTTAATTTTCCCTATTTTTTTTATTGGGTCCTTTTTATAAGATACTATTATCCTTGACTATACCATATTTCTTTTTAAAATGTACTATTAGGAGATGTCTGAAAAGTTTCTTATAAACTCCCCATTTTACCCTTATGTAATTACAAAAGTTACTCATACCACTATTGCATCTAATTTCCATGTTTGACCAGAGAACTCAATATAACATATTCTCATTCGTTCATATAAATAAGAATATTTTTTAAAAACAAATTTTTATACATATATTTATTGCAACTAATTAACTATTTTTAACCACCTCAACGAACAATTCAATTTGATTATTGGTGAGGGAGTACCATATAAATGCCTACCATTTTAAAGAGATATGACATTTAAATATCTGCATATAAAAATATTTATTTCAAAAATTTAAAAAATATCCCTGTTTACACGCTCCCAACACCATCATTATTGAAGAGGCTGGCCGAAATAAATTTCATAATAATTTAAATAATGTGTGATTGTTACTGCCATGGGATTTGAAAGTCATATATTCAAATCCTAAAAATAATCTCTCAGTTTGCGGCTGCATACATTTGATCCTTTCTAAACCGCACCTAATAAGAATTTTATGCACCGAGCCATCCTTTAAATAATGTGTGATAAATATATTCAAATGTCCCCTTCGTCTCTTTCTTTTTTTAAATTAAATCCTTCAAGTGGGGCCAAACGGATAGGGCATATATACCTTACCCAATGCTTGGCCCTCCTTCTCGATCTAAAAATGTCCAATTTTTTCAAGTTGAGTGGGCACACCGAGCGGCTGGATTCTATATCAACAGCCCTAGTTTTTCTTTGCACGTTTTTTGAAGAAATGCTCCAAATACTTCGTTTGCTTAATGAATCTTCATTTTATGCTTATTTTCGTTTTCATGCATTCGTCTCATTATGTGCTCTCAATTATCTTGTCCCTCACTTTCTTTATAAAAAGACAAGGGGACCTCAATAAAGTCACGCACACGTTTAAGACTCTCATTTTTTGTTTTATATTACTCCTATTTTAAAATTTTAAAAACTGTCATATATTTATCACACATGCTATTGTGTTATATCTATACGAAAAATAGAGAGACCAACCTTTTGGACGAATAAGGACTTGGAGTGTTATTGTCCCTAATTTTTTTTAAACTATATATCATCAACTAAAATTGAACAGGCATTTTTAACCATCATAGTTAAATAGTACAACATTTTTTTGTTCTCATCAAGAGCAGTATTTTAGATAATGGACTCCAGATATGATGGGCTGAGCATACATACATATATGTGTATATATATATATATATACACATATATATATCATGATCTACATTTACAGATAATGGATCATGGACCTCATGACTCCCACTTTCCTGCTAATACTCCCTTCAAGCCTGACATTACATGGCAAGAAATTTTAGCTTTAATTCCAGCTTTTTACCTATATTAGCATTAGTACTATTTCTTTCTTATTTCATTAGGCTTCTAATTTAAGTATTAGTTCTCTTACTGTTTGTAACATGTAAACTTCACTTTCTATTTTAATTTCATTTTGTTTTGTATCCAAAGAAAGGGACCTCATCATGACTCTGGACAAAACCAAATTTCATTGAATTTTTTTTGGGTCTGAATTTCATTCCAATGAACATAACAAGGTTTGGGCCTACAGCAAGACTTTATTTTGGGGAAAGCCTTTCCGTCCTATTAATGGATGGGATCAAATTGTGTTTTTTCCCGGTGATAGGGATCAAATTGTTTTGCTGGTGGTCTCTGCTTCAAGAGGTTATGTACTCTTAATCATGGTTGTGGTGCTAATTAAATTAGCGCGGAAGCTAGTAAAATGATCTAATGGATTGTGGTCTGAAGTGTTAATTATAGATATATGTTGAGAAATGAAGGCAACTTGATTAATGCTCATGCTGGTGATTATGCTCTTTGGAAATTTATTTCACAGCAGCAAAATGTTCAGAATGGTCTAATTTTCAGTTTTTTCAATGATTATTGGCTGTTTCCTGATAAAACAATTAAAGATCTGTGCATGAGGCCACTTATTACATATATTAGAAGAGGCCAATAGTAAAGTTGCTTATGGGACATGGGATTTCCAACGCTTGGCTTACCCCATTCCCAGCAGCGTATTGCAGAGGTTAATTACTTTGTTACCTCCTATGATGGAGGTCTTTTATTCTTTAATATAAGACATATTTATCTAATTATTTGATTAAGGAAGTTAGTTTAGTTGGATAATATAACATGTAATTTCTAAAATACACTAACACTACAAAAAAAAAAAAAACAGTATTTAGTAGCGGTTAAAAATGGTTATTAGTAGCGGTTTTAACTGTTACAAACAACATTAGTAGCGGTTTATAAAATGACTACTAAATCGTACGTTGCAAACGGTTTTGTAGCGGTTATTCAAAACTGCTACTCAAGCAAAAAGTAGCAGTTCAATCCCACCGCTACAACATCGCCATAAGCAATAATCGTTTTTTGTGATATATAACCACTACAAATTTCAAAAAGAGATATTTTCAAGGCGGGAAAAGAAAAATAAAATTTTTTTGCTATTTTGTAGCGGTTCATGAACCTCTACTAATATGAATTTTCTTTAATTAGTAGCGGTTATATAACCACTACTAATTTCATCAAAATTCAAAATTCAAGTCAAAAAATTAATTTCAGTTTTAAAAAGGCGCGTTAATTAGTAGCGGTTTAGTAATCGCTACAAAAATTAAGAATTTTTTTAAAAAAACAATCATTTGTTTCATTTTTTTTATATTAAATTAAATAGTTTATTTTTTTTAGTAGTTTAGCTAATTTAATTAGCTTATTATTCAATAGTTTAGCTCATTTATAAATTAAAAGGAATAATTTAATTTAGTTGGATAAGTATAAAGATTGTATTGATAATATTATTAAGGATACGTATGTAACAAGGAACTATTATGTTGTTTACTACAATGTGATTGTGTATGAAAAATAGATGAAAATGAGATAAAGCTTTGAAATATTTGAAAAAAAATGGTGAGAATAAATTTTATACGAAGGAAAGAAGTATTCAACTAAAAAATTTAAAAACTTGTTACCATATTTGATCGTATTGTTAAGCTTCTCAACTCATACAAAAAAATTTGTAAATAAGAGAAAATGAAAGAGGGGTAAGGTGAAAAGAAATTGGAGAGTATTTGAAATAAGATGTGGTGGGGGTATTTATAGGGATCAGCGTAGCATTTGTAGTGGTTAATGTATCCATTTTGTAGCGGTTTTTAATTAATAGAGGTTATTTTTATTTTTGTAGCGGTTTAAGAACCGCTACAAATATTATAAAATTATTTTTAGTATTTTTTTAATGACAAAAATATAATTTGAATTTGATCACTCATCCTCGCCATCCCTACAGAAATTGTGTAGAAAAATATTGTTAGTGTGCATTATTTTGTTTAAAAAATTTAATTTAAATGAAGTGGACTTAAAAATACGTACCGCAGTAGAGATAAATTGTCATCACCTTCAGGGAAGTAGTTTTCAAAATTGGCGGGTTGAAATGGCTCACTCTCGTAGGCGATGTTATTGCCTTTGCCTATGTCGTAAAGGTCTCGTGCCTTTAAATGAACGACCATGTGCCAATTCCCGTACCTATCGTCCTCGACATAATAAACCTGCTGTGCCTCTAAAGCAAGAATATACGGCTCATCATCTTGAGAAATACTAGTAAGAATTAGCTGTGAGAAATTGACTAATGTGATCCCTAAGTCGTCAGTTGTCAGTCCCCGAGAAGTAGTGGTATTTGCCCATAAACACTTAAACATGTCACGGTGAAACGACCTTGATAATTAAGTTCGACCACATCAAGAAGCTTTCCATAGTAAGGGATGCCTCCGAACTGCATGTTGGTGTCACTGCTGCTCGTAGAACTCCTTGTCCTAAATGTGCTACAAACACCTGAATTTTGAGCTTGCAATCCTTGATCCCGTGAAACTTGAAACCATTGACATTGTATGCTGTAAACCTTTTTGCATGATTAAGAGGGCCGATTGCGAGAGCTCTGAAATCTGGTGAGTGTGGGTTGTGGTCATTTAGTATTCTACGCGCAAACCAGCTCGGGAATTCTCTGTAGACCTTTTTGTCAGCTTTCGAGGATGTTTGTGTACAGATCCTGTGTTGACGCTTAACATGACTTCTGAATTCCCTGCAATTAATAATGGAAAGGCGATAGTGAAATGAAAGTGAAAAATGTTACGAAAGATATAGACTAACATGTGAGTGTACAATTCTTATTGTATGAAAGGTTCAACTTAAGTGCGATTAATCAAAACATGTCTATGTGCTTGTAACTTTTCAGTTGCCGTTAGTTTGAAGTTCTCAGTTTCTCCAACTGGTTTACCAACACGAGAGATAAATTCTCCTAATATTGGTGCAAGTTCAGGACAATTGTCAACACGAGGTGGGCGGTTGAAAGCCATCTCAAGGTCATCAAAGTACCTTGAACAAAAATACAACACCTCATCCCCTATATAGCCTTTAGTTATAGAACCTTCTGGCCACGCCTTATTCCTTACGTAAGATTTTAATTTCTCAAGAAACCTACGAAGTAAAGAAGAGAAAATTGATATTAAATGCTGAAAAGGACGACTAGCAAACATAAGAACTAACAATGAAGCACATATTTAAAATGAGTACCTCTCAATCAGATACATCCATTGATATTGTACTGGGCTAGCGAGCTTTGTTTCATGAATGAGGTGGATTGTAAGGTGAACCATCACAGTAAAAAAGGACAGAGGAAAGATCATCTCCAAATGACAAAGCGTAAGAATGATTTTGGAGTGCAGCTGATCGAGCTCTTCAACGATCAAAACCCTAGAACACAACTTTCGAAAGAAAGAATAAAGTTCCACTAAAACGATGGACACATCAGGAGGAAGTGCATTTTTTATAGAAAAAGGGAGTAACTGTTGCATAAGAACATGTGAGTCATGACTCTTCAGGCCAGCAACCTTTTGAGCTTGCAAGTCAACACTTCAAAAAATGTTGCTTAAATAGCCATAAGGAACTTTTAATTTCTTCAATATTGTGAGGAAGACTTCCTTGTTCGATGAACGAGGTGGACTGTAAGGTGAACCATCACAGTAAAAAAGGACAGAGGAAAGATCATCTCCAAATGACAAAGCGTAAGAATGATTTTGGAGTGCAGCTGATCGAGCTCTTCAACGATCAAAACCCTAGAACACAACTTTCGAAAGAAAGAATAAAGTTCCACTAAAACGATGGACACATCAGGAGGAAGTGCATTTTTTATAGAAAAAGGGAGTAACTGTTGCATAAGAACATGTGAGTCATGACTCTTCAGGCCAGCAACCTTTCAAGCCTGCAAGTCAACACATTGAGAAATGTTGCTTAAATATCCATCAGGAACTTTTAATTTCTTCAATGTCACGAGGAAGACTTCCTTGTTCGGTTTTGTGAGGCTAAACTTTGCTGGCTGAAATTTGTCATGCTTATCTGGCCATGCGTCTTCACAAACTCTTATGGCGCATAAATCTTTCCTCGATTGAAGGTGATCGTTTGTCTTGCCAGGTTCGTTAAGTAGCGTATATAGTACATTATCGCAAACATTTTTTTTCAATGTGCATGACATCAAGACTGTGGCGAAGTGAATTAGATTTCTAATATGGAAGAGTGAATAAAATACTTATTTTCTTCAATTGTTGAGGCATCGAAGTCTTGTGCCTCTTTTGGCAAGCATGTGCTGAATTGTCGCTTTTTCGAACTCGAACTCAATATTTTCAAGCTACTGTAAGATTTCTGTACCAAACAAAGTCTGAGGTGGTCCTCTTTTTTTGGTTTCCCATTGAAGCGATTCCGCTACAATATGAACTTGTGTCTTCCATCGAGAAACCTCCGATGGCCCAAGAAGCACCACTTTCGGCTGTGGGGAAGGCATACTGCGTCAGAGTCAAAATTACAAGCTGGACACACTGACCCAGTATGCACATTCCAACCAGATAATGTGTCAAGGCCAGGAAAGTCACTAATCGTCCACATCAAGGCTGCATGCAAGTTGAATAATGTCTTCCCGAAAGTGTTGTACATCTCGATGCCAACATTCCACAGGTCAAGCAATTCCGCAATAAGCTGATGGAGATACACATCGATGTCATTACCTAGTGCCTTTTGGCCTGGAATAATCATAGACATAATAAAGGAGCTTTGTTTCATACACATCCACGGCGGCAAGTTGTAGGGAACTAAGACTACCGGTCAAATACTGTAACTTGTACTAAGATTTCCAAATGGATTGAAACCATCGGTTGCTAAAGCAAGCCGAACATTTATAGGGTCAGCCGCGAAAGATAGAAAGTCATTTTCAAATGTTTTCCAGGTGTCTGCATCCCGGGGATATCTTACTTTACCGTCTTCATTCTTATCAACGTCATGCAACCTCATGTACTCCACCATTTTGGATGACATAAATAATCTTTGTAAGCGAGGTTTCAAAGGGAAATACCTAAGAATCTTTGCAGGTTTCTTTTTCCCTTCTGAATTGTTTTGTACATCGATGTGTGGCATCTCTTACAAGTCTCTCTGCTGGAATCGTTTCCCCAATATAGCGTACAATCGTTGGGGCATGCATCAATCTTTTGATAGTTCAACCCTAACTTGTTGATACTTCTTAGCCTCGTAGAATGTTGTGGGAATCTCAACGGAAGATGGATAGTGGGTTTCACTCACTTACTTGGGCATCGTATGGTGCTTTTGAAGCGGACGAATGGGCTGTGTACAAATAATAGAGTTATAGACTTGCATGGGTTTCACTCAGTTACTTCAACTACTAGAGGTCTTATAGACTTGCATGGGATTATGGCTTCAAAAAGATCATCCTTGAATGAGATGCAAAAAATCTGGTTAATGTGTTGAGCAGTAGTGATGGCAACAGAGTATGAAGTTTAAATTCAATGCTTAATGAAGAGATCATGGGATTTGAAGTGGCTGCATATCTCAAGAGATAAAAACTAACTTGTTTAGCAAAGAATGGTTTGTCCAAGTCTTCCTTACTAAATTCATGTCTGCCTACGAGTGTATAGGATCAATTCCCATTTGAGCTATAGCTCCCTTGTACCAAAAAAATATAACAAGGTTTGGAATGACTAATTTTAGTAATAAAAGTTGATGAATAGTTTTTTAAATATAAGACCTTAATCTTCTTTGTACTCATAGTTATCTTTTTCCTTTAAACTCTCCCTATTGATTGCACGTGTTAAAGGAATTTCTATCAAGAGTAATTTCAATTAATTCGCAGAAACTTTTGAACTCAACTGTGGATACTGCAGTTTCTTTACGATAGCCAAACAGTCTCTGCACTCTCTGTTTATACATTACTATGTGGGAAAGGTATCTTTGATATAATTTGATGATATTTTTGTAAGGATGTATGAAATAATCAAAATCTGTGTTATCAAATCAAATACTACCCAAGGTCATTAATATAAGATTTCAATTGTAGTTCAATTTAATTTACAAACTAGATCTTATATTTAAGAGCGGATGTGGTGTGTATATATATATATATATTATCCTATAAATACCAGTTATTGAAAAACGATTCCTCAATTACATTCTGTGTCATTAATAAATAAAGACACACATGTTGCGTTTGGGATATAATAAGGGAAGAATCAGATCCATGCAAAGTAGTATAGAAAAGGGATCTATATCTGGCCAAAAAAAAAAAATCAGGATCAAGAAGCTGATTGCTAGGTACTAGAATATCCAGAACAATCATACACATATTTTGCTTACGTAAAACCATTGTAATAGAACCTAGATTGGACCCGGCGGCCCGGACTGAAAACCCTGTCCGGTCCGGATCTTTTATTTTTAAAAAAATTTATTTTTTTTAATTCTTTTAGAATTTCATATTAATAAGCTTAAAATCTTTAATTTCTCACCGGTTTGGCCTCGGGTGAGCTCCGGTTTGACTCCTGTTTGACCCATTAACCCTTGACTCAGTATCCCAGCCAGTTCAGTAACCGGTTCGGGTTTAATTACCTTACGTAAAACACATAATATTCATAATATTGAATAAACACCATATTACAACATTTGGAGGATAATTAATAAACGCCCCCTTATTTTGTTCGTACATCATACATGTTACAACACATAACACTTTATTTCAAACCAAAAACAAAAAGAAAAGTCTGAGTTCAAACGCCATGGGGAAAATTATATTCCTCCTTTATATATATATATAATATTCATACACATATAAAAGTATATCATCAACGCAAACCTTTAGTTGTACGGATACTTATATTGGTGAGAGCTAATTAAATAGCCCTAGGAATGGCCACAGCTTTGAGAGGGTTCTTCATCTCACAAGATAGCTTAAGCTGCTCGGTTAGGTCAACTGGGTGAGCCTGGTCTTGGACCCACGCAAAGTGGCGAACCAACTTAGCCACCCAAAGGTTCACTGTGACGAGCCCCAGGTTCTTACCTGGACAAACCCTACGCCCAGCTCCGAACGGAGCGAGCCTCAGATCGACACCTCGGACGTCCACGTCAGCACCTCCTTCGCTTGCCACGAACCTCTCTGGTTTGAATACAAATGGATCTTTCCAAACCTGTGGGTCGTGGGTTATGGCCCACATGTTCACCATCGTCGTCGTGTTGGTGGGGACCACCATGCCGTTGCTGAGCTGGACATCTGACGTGGAGAGCCTGGCCCATGAAAGGAGTGGGCCTGGTGGGTGCACTCTCAGGGTCTCCTTCACCACTGCTTGGAGGTAGGGCATTTTTGCCACGTCAGAATCCGTGACGTCATCTTTGTTTCCCACAACCTCGTCAACTTCTTCTCGGAGCCTCGTTTGAACTTGTTTGTTCAAAACCAGCTCCGCCATTGCCCACTCCGTTAGAAGTGCCGTCGTATCGGTCCCACGAAATATCATCTCCTGCACATGCATATAATATATATGTGTGTGCATAAATTAAATAAACTAATTGCCCAGTATTAAAAAAAAGTATGTAAGAACATCACATGAATCTCTTAAATTATTTATATAACTATAATTCTCTTGGGAAGATAGGTCTATAAAAAATACAACACATTATATATATGAAGATTGAGTAGTGTTCAGAGCTCACTATGCTCTAGAAAATTAGGTTAGAATCTCAAAATAAATTCAATGATTAAAACCCTGAATTTCGGGGGGGACAGAGGAATATTGATTTAGCCCTCTTAAAATTGACCTTGTTGAGACTTAAAAACTAGATCTTTTTTATATATATTTTTACACTGAATCTAGATTGTAGGCACGTGTCAAGTTATTAAAGTGATCAACTAAGGAAAAAAATGTTCACATTACTATATAGAAAAAGAGGTGAGAGCACAAACCCATAAGACGGCAATCATGTCATCTTCATGGAGCTTCTCGCCGGGACCATCTAGGGATAGCAAAACATCCACAAAGTCTGAGCTATCAGAGAGCTTGTCGGACGACGACGAAGCAGCCAATCGGTGTTGGTCTATGAGGGCTTTAACAAACTTCCTCACGCGAGGAACAAGAACTCTGCACCGTTCTCTGATACGAGAAGGGTCATAACACAAGCTCATCCATGGCACATAATCAGACCAGTTAAAAGCCCCTAACAACTCAAACCCTTCCCTCACAATTTCATGCAGTTCCTTAATCTCCAAGTCAAAGCTATACGGGTAATTATTATATTCATATCTTTTACCAAAAACTGTGCCCATTGTGTTATTAAGAGCCGCTGCTTGAAGATGTTTCCTTAAGGCTACGACGCCGTTTATGGACTGCTCATCGGTTATAGCTCGTAACATGGCGGCGCAGTCAAGGAGGCGGCCAGCCTCATGGGCGGCGATGCGCCTTGGTGAGAAGAGGTGAGCCGAGGCAATCCTCCGGAGAAGCCTCCAGTAAGAGCCATTTGGAGCAAACCCAATGGCTCGGCTGAACATGAGGCTCTTGGCGGATTGCTTAACAGGGCGGTCGGCGAAGTGGGGTGATGTCAGGATTTCGCGAGCTATGTGAGGATCGGATGTGATGACGGCCGGGACTGAGCCGAGGCTGAAAGCCATGAGCTGTTTGGCGGCTAGGGAGTTAGCCAAAGAAGCTAGGGTACGATGAGCCAAGCCGTGGGACAAACAGAATAAGCTGCCAAATATGGGGACGCCTCTGGGTCCAGGAATAACGACCTGACCCATGCGGGCCGTGCCATTTTTCCAGGCTAGACCTCCAGAAGAGAAAGTCCATGAGAGAAACCCTAGGAAGAAAAGAAGCACAGGGATGAAGAAGAGAAGGAAAGTGTAATGTAAGTGTTGGGTTCCAGCTATGGCTGGAAGTGTGAAAAGCCACCAGGTTGAGTCAGAAAAAGATGAAGAAAAAGCCATTTGGTATGAAGAAATAAGAACAAAGAAATACTAATATTGCATATGAAGGAGTGGAGTGATTTGAGTGAAGAGAGCACGGAAACGTTCGTATAAATACTAGTGCATGCATGGGTTGCCTCGAAATATGTGCATGTTAAAAAAAGCCTAGGCATCGCTCGTAAAAGTGAAATAAGTAAATTTTTGCTTAGAAATAATTGATAATAAATATATATTGCTGATTTTTTTTTTTTGCCCAGATATATTGCTGAATCGTAATTATAAAAATATGAACGATATCATGCAAGGGAATATATATAATCGGAACGTTTAGGGCGGAGGACAGAATTATTAATTATAATGGCATAGTGTGTTATACAGTAACTTATTAACTCTTATATTATCCTCATAGTTTTTCTATGCTGCAAAACGAGTTATCAAAGTTTATCAATAAAGTACAAAACTATAAATTTTCACTCTTGTAAAAATAACTATGATTAAGTAAGTATTTTCGACCTATCTTTTTGTTCGATGCAAATTCAACCTATCTTATGATATAGATATTCTCATGATGATTTGAGTAATTTGAAGTGTTATCAATAATATTTTACAAGCAATGCATGCATTCAGAAGAGAATTCAACGTTTCCATACGATTTAATACGTCAACTATATGGATATTAATTTTTTTTAATGTTAACATCATTTCAATTGTAAAAATAAATTAAGGTCCACCATTCTCTATCAACATGATCCTCATCCAATTATAAGAATAAATACTTCTTTTGCTGGAAATTGAATAGGATCATTTCAAACAAAAGGAATAATACACAAACATGGAGGAAAAAACCTATTTCAACATTGTTTTATTGGAAAATGGGGGAAAATCATTTAACCAAAAGAATCAACAAATTACAACAGCAATAGACATTCACCCAAAATATTTGAGAAAAGGAAGCAAGAAATTAAAGATATGCCAATTACGTTACATTAGACCCAACCTATTTTGTCTTCCACGTTGTCTTCCAAATTATTTTTAGGAGGAGGATTTGGTGGCAGAATATAATATGACCGGACACTTGTCAACCATATATTTCATAATCTCATACTACACTTATAGTGGCCGACGCTGGTGACCAAAAAAAAAAAAGATAAATGGGTAAAGGTTATATCTAAGGAGTAGTAATAAACTACAGTACTAATCAGCAGCACATGCATGGTCACCGACCTCAAAAATTATTTATTAGGAAAATGGTAGTAATTATTTAAGGAGTAATTAATTAGAGAATTGAGAACCGAGAATTCAATATCCGGCTAGCCAAGGTGGCCACGAATGTCGGATCCCGGGGCACCCAAAACTGTAAGAGGAGGCGCGTGAGTGAGGGCGGGAAGCCCTCCACGTGCATCTCCCCCCACCACGTGCTGCCCGATCCTTCTCACGTAATCTGCCTCCTCCCACATACGCGTTGTCCTATGCCTAGGTAATCACGTCCCATAATCTCGCACCTTCTTATCAATAAGTTTCTGAAACTCGGACGGGGATAGGATCGGTTAGGGTATTGGGTCAGGAATTAATGGGTCAAATTGAAATCAAACCGGAGTTAATTAGAGGCTAAACCAATGAGAAATTGAATATTTTAAGTTTATTAATATGAAATTCTAAAGAAAAATTTAAAAAAGCAATTTTTTTAAAAAAAATTATTGAGCAAGACCGGTTCAAGAACCAGACTGGTTCCATGCCCAGTTCACCGGTTCTAGGGCCGGACTGGATTTCAAAACATTGCTTCTTACTTAGAGTATATGTCAATAATTCATTGGCCAAAATATTTTCATTTGGTGCCCGAGTGTCCACTCTGATGCTAACGTGAGGAGAGTGTTATACATTGTTTGAGAGATTGCAAGAGAGCGAAACAAATATGGAAGGAATTGATTAATCCTAGTAAATATTCTGCTTTCTTTTATGGTGATTTGTCGGTATGGCTACGTGGGAACTCAACTCACCATCCAGGATCAACTAGGTTCTCCAAATGGCCTTGGCAGCATGTGTTTGGATATGTTTGTTGGTTGATATGAAAATATAGATGCCAAAAGAAGTTTTCCAAACACATGAAGCATCACCAAAGGAGGTTATTCATCATTTCTTATTCCACCTAATGGAAGGGGTACATGAGAGTAGGATGCGGTATATGATCTTTTAAAGAAATTTGACCAGTCCCACTCAATGGTCTTGTTGTAAATATTGCATATGGGTGTGTCAAAGAAAGAGTCTCTCCAATATTATGGAATGTGTTTAAATGAAGAGATGTGTTTTGAGAAGTTATGTTCTTATGAATTAAGAGATTTGTGTTGGTTCATGAATCAACATGGTTCATGAATCTAACAGATAGTTATGACTTTCCAATTGAAGAGGTGTAGTCTTCAAAAGGCACAATTTCAAGGCATTGATTCATTGTTTATAAATACCCCAACCGTGACACCATTTGGAAGTAGAGAAATAGAAGCCTCAGTAATCTCTCACTGGGTTACCTTATCTTCCACCAGTTCTGCCGCCCTGTATCCTAATAGGAAGGGTTCGTTTAATCCTGAGGAGATGCCGCTTCCTATTTACTGAGGGGGCTGCGGAATATCTCTTAAGGACAATGTCCTCGGACGCGACTCGGATCAAATATTTTCTTATTTCTTTGCAGATTTTGCCTACAATCTTAAGAGATATTTCCTGCTAATACTGTGACTGCATCGTGATAGAGTTTTCTCAAATTCATTTAGCAAAATGCAAAGAAAATAAGATAAGTTTTTATTTCAGTTTTACCCATTTATTTAATTTTTCACTTTGGGAATCATGAAATAATTTATGAGATGCGCTCATGTTTTATGGTGGAATGAATATGCATTTGTTACTTTCCTGGATGATAGAAGTGCTTTGGGATTTGGAAAAGCTGTCTATGGGAGGCGAGAATATGGGGGTCTTTGGTTTCATTTTGCCTTTTCAATCTATTTGGCTGACTGCAGAGGAAGTTAACTGTTCAGTAAATTGAACAAACAAATCAGAAGCAAGTGAAAGTACGACTGTGAGTAGAAAAAAAAATGATAATGGCAAGTGAAAGTGAACCAATCCAGATGGTGTTCGTAGAGCACACTAAGGGCATTAATGACCTTGACAAAATCGTTCTTAGAGAAGTCTCTGGATTTTCCGCTGAGAAGGTACGCACACCGAATTTATGCCTCCAAAACCTATACGCGGTGGATTTAAATTGTGTTTTCCTGAGGGAACAATGGGCATGCCATAACAGCCGCGATATTCATGTTGGATGATATGTTCCTTCCAATAAAGATAAAAGGAAGTGGATTGGGTTTGAGAACTTGTTGCTGCCTCTCGTTCATCTGACTTGTTTTCTTTTAAAAATTATGAGATCTATGAAAAAAATATGGTTGTATATTATCCAACTGTGGGGTGCTTCATGGTAAGCAAAGTAAAGATGACTGTCTCAGAAAAGGAAATATATATATATATATATATATATGTTGGTCCGATGATAATTGAGAATGAAGGGAGTGAGAATTAGGTCTTACTGTATATGATGAAAGCGTATGCCTATGATCAAGGCAGACCATGATCAGTACTGTAATTGACAAATATCCAATTTCTCCTTCAACCGGACTATTTTAATCTCTATGGTAAAGAGATTTTGAGAGCCCTGTGATCTTGCAAACACAGGCAAGAGGCAGAAAAGAAGTCTGCAAATTTGATCAGAAGAAACTATCTTTGAAACAGTACGGGAGGATGAAGAAGAAGAGGGATCGATGTTGGAATTACCGTTATTGACATATGTGAATCGGTCTTCTAATAGATACGCGTCCAATTTAATTTATTTTGATGTTAATAAAAATATTGGTGGGCATTATATAAAAGATTAATCATGCCGTTATAAGCCTTCAATTAGTGTGTCGGTTAAAATTACAACATTATTTAATTACTTATGGTGATATCTGATTTTCTAGCCAGTGATGAAATTATTTCCGTTGAAGGATTTATTATAAATGAATATATTATTTGGATTAATAGAGTAGTTACTAAATCTCTTATTATCTCTCCTTAACTAAATCTCCTGTTATTTCTTTTATTAATTATTTTAATGAGGATATGATGAATATTGAATTAGAAAAATAAAGGGTTTTTCTCTCCTCACATTTTTTATAACCATTTATTGCCGTTGCTGATTGTGAAATTTGTGGTTGGCAACCCAGTTTAATATTGCTAACTTTGAAGGAGATTTTAGATTATATTCAGGTATGTATGTTTAGTCGGTAGTATCATAGTTAGTCGTACATGATTTCTTGAGCACGAAAGACTATGCTACTATGCTATAGTTTGTTTATAATCCGGCAAGATTTGTGCACTTGTAATCCAAATTTTTATACTGACGTTGGTTATGCGTTGTTATGGGTATATAAATAATATTGAGTATATTGGCATTTATAAATTTCCAAATAATTTAGTGGGTAGAAAATTCTAATTTAATTAGAATGGAGGAGGATTATATGGTGATATTCTAATTTAATTAGAATTATTATTGAAAAGTTGTGAGATATTTTTTGAAATATTTGAAAGTGTGGGGGTGCCGAAGATAGAGAGTATCTTGTGGGGACACCTTAGAATATATATTTTGATATATTGAAAAATTATAAAATTGCCATGCAGATGTGGGTTATAATTAAAATTAATTTGATGAAGGGTTTTAGTATTTGCTGTGAAGAGCGAATCTTGTAATGTGAATTATTAAATTTTGCATATAACTTTAAATAAACATTACAGTAGTGATATGAAAATTTAATTATTTATCTAGTGTTTAGATAAAGGTGTTTTAAATTTTCATAATTTATGGATATGTATTTATCTTGGTATATGCATATTGTAAACATATATTGAATTTTCATGTGGATGACTTGCATGGTCAAATATATCATATCATGCTCTTGAAATCATGAGAGAATCACATGTGATTTAGGGTGTTAATGATCATAAAAGACAAGTGATGATAAATAAGAAATGTTTCTGAAGATTGGTTCTGAGAACCACTATGTGAATATTCCTCATGATACTACTTGAGATTACTCTAAAGCTCAATCAATGTATGCACAAATTGTTGAGAATTTGTAGCACTGATAGATGTTAATCCTGTGACATAGCAGATGATGTGTGAAGATTAAGCATTTATAAACTCTAATTGAAGAGAAAGAAATAGTTAAGGGATG
The DNA here is from genome assembly GCA_963242795.1 of Inga leiocalycina. Taxonomy (NCBI): domain Eukaryota; kingdom Viridiplantae; phylum Streptophyta; class Magnoliopsida; order Fabales; family Fabaceae; genus Inga; species Inga leiocalycina. Next base: position 90,688,002 of record OY725320.1, on the reverse strand, counting down.
TCATAAATGATGACATCATGTATAGTGGATTCCCGTTGTATTGATATGCACGGATGGTAACTAAAATTCAATATATGTGTGAAAATCCAATGGTTATCATTCACATCAGTGGTAATAAAAGTAAAATATTACGTGAGTCAAAGTCGATTACTTTGGAAATGGGTGAAGTGCTAAGAATGTTGAAAACCTCTTAGCAAATATACCTATCGAATCCGTTAACAAAACCCCTTGGGAGGAAAATGATTATTGAAATGTCAAGAGAAATGGGACTAAAGTTGACTACTAATTGACAGCGATGACAACCCATCCTTTGTGATTGGTGATCCCATGAAGAAGGTTCACTGAGTAAGAACAAGTCGTTCGTCAGTTCTGACTAGCACAAATATTTTACGTCCCTTCCTATGATACTTTGAATGTGCTAGACTGCATTATTATAGGTTGAGCAAAGCTCTTAATGATTTCATAGTTCAATGAGGCAGTGTGCATAGTACAGGCACAAAGTTAAATGAAATCACCTCTATGAATGTGGAGTGTGGCTGCTCCTATAAGATCTTGGTAAAATCTCTAGAGCATTCATTATGCACCAGGCACGCACATGGCCGACATAACGCGCAAAACCGCTGTTAACAGTGGAAATGTTAAGATATAATCTGATTCTTAATGCCTTTGATACAGGCCAAGAGATGAGAGTTCATAGTCCATAGGACCACTGACATCTTTGTGTATCATGTGTTATCGGTCTAGGTCTAGTTCATAGTCTAAAGGGCCACTGATACAATGGTTATATCTATGGGTGTAACTCAGCAAATGGTGTGTTTTCTTTGACACATGTGGGGGATTGTTGTAAATATTGCATATGGGTGTGTCAAAGAAAGAGTCTCTCCAATATTATGGAATGTGTTTAAATGAAGAGATGTGTTTTGAGAAGTTATGTTCTTATGAATTAAGGGATTTGTGTTGGTTCATAAATCTAACAGATAGTTATGACTTTCCAATTGAAGAGGTGTAGTCTTCAAGAGGCACAACTTCAAGGCATTGATTCATTGTCTATAAATACCCCAACCGTGACATCATTTGGAAGTAGAGAAATAGAAGCCTCAGTAATCTCTCACTAGGTTACATTATCTTTCACCAGTTCTGCCACCCTGTATCCTAACAGGAAGGGTTCATTTAATCCTGGGGAGATGCCGCTTCCTATTTACTGAGGGGGCTGCGGAATATCTCTTAAGGACAGTGTCCTCGGACGCGACTTGAATCAAATATTTTCTTATTTCTTTGCAGATTTTGCCTACAGGTCTCCCCCTTGAAATGGTGTGATCAGGCTTGATGTGGATGTGTCTGTTTATCCTCTAGATCAAGCAATATGTGGGGGGTGTGGTTAGAGATGTAAATGGAGCATGGATTATGGGTTTCAAAAAGAATTGCGTTTATACCTAGTAACAATAGTTGAAGTTTTGGCTATTAAAACTACTCTTGAGGTGTGCCATTCCCTCAGTCTCACAAATACACAGGTTTTTTCTAATTCTCTTGAAGCTATTAATATGTTAATCAGGGATAGTAGCATTGATCACCCTTTTCAAGTTAAGATTGAAGAAACATGAGATCTCATGTATGAGAGTTGGACCATTGAACTATTCCACTGTTGTAGAGAAGCTATAGAATGTGCAAACATACTAGCAAGGGAAGCTCATGAGGTCAGGAGTCAAGTGTCCCCGGTGCTAGAAGTCACTATATGTAGTAGGGATAGATTTCTTTTGGATTGCCAATATGTATGGGAGGTGTAATCTCATGTCTTTTATATTTCAAAGGTTAAGCTTGCCTTTGTCATCCAAAAAAAAATCCTTTGGGGTTCATATTCAATGACAAAAAAAAAAAAGATAAACGGGTTAGGTCTAGCAGAAGTGGCTAGTTCCTATCAACATGGCAAATTAAATTTTGAATCCTTACTGAGGAAGGTACCCACATTTAGTGTCTGAATAATGCCTTGAACATGATTACCTCAAATAAGAGGATACCTGATATAGTGCCCAAAATTTAGAAGATATGGAGTTGGATGCAACCAAAATTTTAAGAAAGGATAATTTTAGAAATCTTTTTTGAAAATGAAAAATGGTCTAAACAACCAGTTAGGGTTCAGGAGCCGATTATGTATGGGAAATGTATTAAGCACCCCATAATGCTTGTTCATAAGAATAGTTACCCTAAATCAATTATTTAAAAAATATATATGGCCTTTTAGTTTTATCATAATTACCCAAAAAAGAAATGAAACAAAATTTTACAAAAAAGAAAAGGAAAAAAGAATTTTTACTTGCAAAAGAGAAATAAGGGGAAATATATTTATTTACAAAACGGACTTGACATAAGAAGATGACCTAGGGCCTATGTACCATTTAAAAGGACTAAAGCCCACGTAGTTCGGGGTAAAAAATGTGTCATTTTGTTGGTATTTTTTAGGAAAATGATTTTTTAATTTATTTGAGAAAATATTTTTTGGTTAGTTTATATTTTTTATTTTATGAAAACAAATCTTATTTTTTTATTTGAGGAAAAAATGATTTCTTGAAAGACTTTTGGATTAAACTTCTTGAGAAGATTCTCATAATCTCACACGGAAGAATAATTGATTTGTGCATGAGGATGCTCTAAAAGCCTCACACTGCATAAATCCTTTTTCAAAATCTTTATTAATTTTATTTTCATAAAAGGAGATTTTTTTCATTTTATTTTCATATATAAAAATGTGTTAAAATCATTTTTCTTCTTCTTTTTTATAAATAAAACTTAGGCAACCCAATTGATATTTCTGAGTAAATTCCAATAATCTCACACAGTTTACTAATGAACCTACTTATCTGAGGAGGCTTTAAAAACCTAACACGGCACCGCTTAAGGGTGGGATGAAATGTTTGAGATGAAGAATAAATTTTACCCATATAAAATGAAAGTAGGATGGCGTACAAGATCAGTTCATCATGAAACACAATAAAAAGGAAGGAGATCCCATACTTGATGCTTCATAAAAATTAAATGATTAAAGTTGTAAGCCACCATTACACAATCCGTTGCCTTGTATAAAGTCTATCATCCCAACAATTCCACTTTTATTAGATACACAAGAAATCAGGGGGGAGTGAGATAATCGGATACACACGCACGCACGCTTATATACAGCAATGAGGAGAGACTCAGCATGACATAGTAACAGATGAAGGAGGTATTTATGAATTAATCACAAAAAGAGACAATGATGGGATTGAAAAACAAAAGATGGAAGAAAAATACAAGAAGATAAAAAGGAACTAAAAATCAACCCGACCATATTATTTCTCAACCCTCTAACCATTGATGTTGAAGTTCACATGTGTGACAACAACAATGAAGATATAGGCATTCCTTGAGTTAAAAAAAGAAAAGAAAAGAAAACCAAAATAAAATAAAAGAGAGTAGGAAAATGAAAAATAATACGAAAATGAATCAATCCTCATCATATTGGATTCCTTCCTCTAACTATTGGTGTTGAAGCATCACATGTGTGACAACAATCATACACTATAAAAAAAAGGGCATTTTGTAGCAGTGAATTTATAGGGGTTAATTATAACCGCTATAAATATGAGTAAACCGCTACAAATTTGTAGTGGTTTTAACCTAAACTACTACAAATTTGTAACAGTAAGCTTCACACCAAGTGACGCGCTGGTAAGCCAATGTTATTTGTAGCGGTTAAAAAAAACAAATTAAACTGCTACAAATTTGACGCCATAAGTTGTAGCAGCTAATTTGTAGCAGTTATATCATGTAAACCACTACAAATGTGACAACCAAACTTGTACGAAGCAGGCGCGACAATTGTGGCGATTATTTTGTATAAGTTACGTGGGGATAAACTGCTACAGAATGCAAATAGTCGCTTTCTTGTAGCGGTTCTACATAACTGCTACAAATGTTAACGACATTTGTAGCGGTTTGTGGTTAAGAACCACTACAAAACTCCAAGAGTCCTTATGTTTGTAGCGGTTATCGTGCTCCATTGCCCAAGGTAGTTTGTAGTGGTTTATGTAGTGGTTTTATCAATAATCGCTACAATTTCAGTGCTATAAATACCAAATGACCTTTCAGTTGTCTCATTTGGCCATTTTGTTTCTTAACGGTTTCTCTGAGAGTTGTCCTTTAGATCTGAGCATTTTGAGGTCTGTCTGAGAGTTTTGCTGTAGCATTTTACATTTTTCTCACTTGAGGTATGAAAGTTATATATTTTCCTTCTTCTTTTTATTATTATTATATTTTAATATATAAATTTGACTAATTTTTTTAATTTTATTTTTGCAGTTTATATGGCTTCAGGGAGGGATAAAGGGAACAAGCCCAAGATTCCTAGACCGATTTTGTTGGGTGGCAATAGGAAGGGAGGGGGCAGTAGGAGGGGGCGATTGCTGCATAGTAGGTGGCCTCACAGCAGTCACATGAGTTGGCCCCATTACACCTATAGCAGACGAAGGTGAGCTCAGTGTCAGCGACTACGAGGAGAACGAGGAGTTCGAGATGCCGATTCTGCTTAGAGACACTGAGTGGTTCCTGGATGAGGAGGACGGGTAGGACCAAAACAACCTAGGATGGTCATCTTCCCGGTCGACTGGGTTTGAGGTGTAGGTCCAAGGTAAATATGTATTTTTATTTAATTAAATTAAATATTTAAATTTGACCTATTAAATATGAATTTAAATTTATCTAACGTATGTGGTAAATTGTGCAGATGAGCAGGGGAACGGGTCCATGAGGAGGCTGGATGTGGCTGGTTTAAATAGCCTGGACTAGATACTACGAGTTGTAGTTCCGTGGATTGAGGCCATGAACCATCTCATCGAGAATGGAGGCCACCTGTTCAACCACTTCCTTAGTGAGCTGGGCTTGAATTGGATACGGTTTCCCTTCACTTTAGGACATGAAGGAATGTTCTTAAGGGGCAGAAGGACCTGGTGTGGGACGAGGCTGTTAAGATAATTAATAGTATTTAATTATATTATGTATTTTGTAATTAATTGTATTTAATTAAAATTTATTAATTGTATAATTTGTAATTAGTTGTATTTAATTATTTTTTATTCAATTATGTTACAGCTTAGGTTTGTCGTCCGGGACAACCGGAAGAGATACACTTTGATGAAGATGGGTGACAGTTGGAAGAACAGGAGGAATTGTCTCTTCCACAATATAAATAAGGATGGGATGATTCTTATGCAACAGCTGATCAAAAACATCCCAGACGGCATCCCACCAAACGACTGGGTGAGTTTTATCAAGTTCAGGAGGAGCGTAAAGAGGCAGGTAGCTTATTTATAATTTTAATTTAAATTTCATAAATTATATGTTTTTAATAATTAAAATTTTTTTATATTGTTTTAATACTTTTAATATTATTTTTTTGCATGCGCTTTCTTAAAGGAATATGAGGTGCCGAGGGTAGCAGACAATCCACCATACGGCAGGATCGAAGACCTTTGCTGTCACTTACAACAAGCTGGTAACTTTTCACAATATCAATTACTTTTAGCTGGTTATTTCATATTACAAATTTAGTATTTTGTTGTTCATAATACTAATTTAATTTTGTAATTGTTTTAAGAGAGGAAGGTATAGTTGGAGAACCGTCAGATGAACTACGGGGAGTTATTAGCTATCACCCACAGACATCGTGATGAGACTCTGACCTCTCAGCAGGTAGAGGAAACCATTGTAAGTTAATTTATTGTTATATTGTTTATAAAACATCTTTATTTTGAATAATAATAATTAATTGTTTCATAAAATTGTAAGAGCGGATGCAGTAGTCGCAGGTTGAGCTGAAAGAGACCCAGATCCAAGAGTCACAAGGGTCTGTGGACCCCACTGTGCCATTTAAAGTGGGTCTAGGTTCAGTTGAGCACCCTGGACATGTGAGGAGGATAGGGATAGGCACTAGACCTAGTATGGTCAACAGCTGGAACGGCACCTCTAAGGCTGGCAGCTCTTAAGCACGAACGTCCGGGGTCAGATGTTTGAGGGATGAGTCTGTTGAGGAGATCCGTTCAGAGGTTGCTAGGACACAGGCTGTGGTGGGTCATCAGATGCAGCAGCAGGCCGATTATTACTATGCTCAACATACATAGTGGGGTGATATCATAAACTACATACTGAAGCGGTCTTGGAGTTGCCTGTTCCTTGACGAGCAGCATCCATAGGTTCCCTATGTCTCTCGGTTCGTCATCCAACTGGCTCCTCCTACTGATGATGATGGTGTTGCTAGCTCTGTTCAGTGCCCTGATACAGCAGCATCTGAGGGAGCCCCCCTGAGGGAGGACCTGATGATCAGCGCCGTGGTCTTTCCCCTCCTGAGGGAGGACCTGATCATCATCCTTTGAGTAGCTAGTTTATGTTTTTTAATTAGTTAGCTTTTGGACAATTATATTTTTTTTTCAAACATCTGTAAACAAAACTTGGATATTTATATTTTCAGAGCTATGTTAAATTCTTTTTTCATTTACGATAGTTATATTTATATTTTTAAAACTAACCACAAAAATTAACAAAAAAAAGATGAAATTTGTAGCAGTTGAATTGTAACAACCGCTACAAACTTTGAAAACATTTTTTTGTAGCGGTTTAAGTCCATAATTGCTACAAATTTGAAACTTTGCAGCGCTTTATTTCTTAATCGGTACAAAGATTCAAACTTTTGAAATTTGAATTATATATCCTGCCAACGGTTGTGGAAAATTGTAGCGGTTATATTTAAAAAAGCACTCCAAGGTGAAATTAATTTTTTTAAAGAAAGTTTGTAGCGATTTATTGTCTTAACCGCTACAAATTGTCAAAGTTTTGAAATTTGAATTTCACATCCCTCCAACGGTCATCAAATTTGTAGCAGTTATATTTTAAAACCACTACAAAGTGAAAATGAAATTTGTGTCAGAAGCCAACGGTCATGAAAATTTATAGCGGTTATATTAATATAACCGCTACAAACATATACTCAATAGCGGTTGTGGTAGCAATTTTATAACTGCTACAAAATGTTAAACATTGGAGAAGTTGAATATGAGCTTCCAGGCACCTGTAATTCTCTGATCACTCATCTTCTTCACTAAATTTTCTTTCTTACTTGCTATGAATAAGTCATGGATCAGGTTGCCACATAATTCTCTAGAATACTTGTACGGATTAAACAATTTATTGGATTTCACATACTCTTACTCCAGCTGTGATGGCAAGATCGTTTGTCTGTGTCAAAAATGCAAGTTTAAGAAGTAGCATGCTTGACAAGTTTTTAAAGAACATTTGCTTGTGAAGCCTTTCCCGGAAGACTATACGTTCTGGGGAGTTCATAGTGAAAAGGCCGGTATGAGATATGATGATGCTCTTCCTCGAAGTTCACAAGTAGAAGTTCAACTAGATGAAGATAATCCAATTAATGATGCTGTGCATGATGCATTTGGTTTTTATGACAACAACTTCAATGAAGAAGTGTAGGGTTTAGAGCCGTGTTCATGAGGAATGAAGCAGCTCGAGATTTTGTCAACTTGATGGATGAAGCAGATCACCCTTTATATCAAGGTTGTAAAAAATACTCTAAATTATCTTTCTTGATCAAGTTGTATCATATCAAGTGTTTGTGCGGAATCACAGATAAGGAAATATCAATGTTGCTGGAATTATTAGAAGATGCATTCCCCGACGTGGAAATTCCCATAACATTCTACGAGGCCAAGAAGATTATTAACAGATTGGGCTTGAACTACCAAAGAATTGATGCATGCCCCAATGATTGTATGTTGTAATGGCGAGACGATACTAGCAGGGAGACTTGTAAGTGATGTCACACATCGAGGTACAAGACAATTCAGAAGAGGAAAAACAAAAGAAGAAACTTGTAAAGATTATCTGGTGCTTCCCCTTTGAAGCTGTGCCTATAAAGATTGTTTATGTCGTCAAAAATGACGGAGAACATGAGGTGACATGACGTTGATAAGAATAAAGACAGTAAATTAAGACATCCCTGGGATGCAGACGCTTGAAAAAAGTTTGACAATAACTTTCCATCTTTTGATGGCTGACCCCATAAATGTTCGGCTTGCTTTGGCAACCAAAGGTTTCAATCCATTTGGGAATCTTAGCTCAAGTTACGATATTTGGCTGGTAGTCTTAGTCCCTACAACTTACCCCCTAGATCTGTATGAAACAAAGCTCTTTCATTTTGTCTATAATCATTCCAAGCAAAAAGGCACTAGGTAATGACATCGATGTGTATCTTCAACTGCTTATTGCGGAATTACTTAACTTATGGAATGTCGGCATTGAGACATACGACGCGTACGAGAAGACATTGTTCAACTTGAGTGCAGCTTTGATGTGGATGATTAGTGACTTTCCTAAGGCTTGGAATATTATTCGAGTGGAATGTGCATACAAGGCCGGCGTGTCCATCTTGCAATTTTGACTTTGACGTAATGCGCCTTTTTCATAGCCAATAGTGGTGCTTCATGGGGCATCAGAGGTTTCTCGATGGAAGGCACAAGTTTAGATTGCAATGAAATCGCTTCAATGGGAAATCAGAAAAAAGAGAACCACCTCAGACTTTATCCGGTGCAGATATCTTATAGCAGCTTAAGGATGTTGAATTCGAGTTCAAAAAAAGCGACGATGCAGTAAAAACAGGGTAAAAGATAGGCAGGACTTCTGCACCTCAACAATGGAGGAAGATAAGAATTTTCTTCACTCTTCCATATTGGAAATATAATTTACTTTGCCACCATCTTAATGTCATGCACATTGAAAAGAATGTTTGCGATAATGTGCTATATACACTGCTTAACAAACCCGACAAGTCAAAAGATCATCTTCAGGAGAGGAAAGATTTATGCACCATGGGAGTTTCTGAAGTCGCGCGGCCAGATGAGCATAGCAAATTTCAACCGGAAAAGTTCACCCTCACAAAATTGAATAAGGAAGTCTTCCTTGTGACGTTGAAGAAAATAAAAGTTCCTGATGGGTATTCAAGCAACATTTCTTGATGTATTGACATGCATGCTTGAAAGGTTGCTGGCCTGAAGAGTCATGACTCACATGTTCTTATGCAATAGTTACTCCCGCTAGCTATAAAGAATGCAGTTTCTGTCGATGTGTCCATTGTTTTGGTAGAGCTTTGCTCTTTCTTTCAGAAGTTGTGTTCTAAGGTTTTGATCATTGAGAAGCTCGATCAGCTACAGTCCAAAATCATTCTTACGCTTTGTCATTTGGAGATAATCTTTCCTTCATCCTTTTTCACTGTGATGGTTCATCTTACAGTCCACCTTATTCATAAAATAAAGCTCGCTGGCCCAGTTCAATATCGATGAATGTATCTTATTGAGAGGTGCTTATTTAACATATGTGCGTCATTATTAGTTTCTATGTTTGCTAGTCACCCTTTTCAGCATTTAGTATCATTGTTCCCTTCTTTACTTCGTAAGTTTCTTGGAAATTGAAATCTTACGTAAGGAATAAGGCATGGCTAAAAGGTTCTATAGCTAAAGGTTATATAGGGGATGAGCTGCTGTATTGTTGTTCAAGGTACTTTGATGACATTGAGACGGCTTTCAACCGCTCGCCTTGTGTAGACAATTGCCCTGAACCTATGCCAACATCATGAGAACTTATCCCTCGTGTTGGTAAACCGGTTGGAGGAACTGAGAATTTCAAACTAACGACAATTGAGAAGTTGCCAGCATATAGACATGTCTTGATTAATTACACTCAAGTTGAACCCTTCCTTCAGTAAGAATTGTACACTCATATGTTATTCTATATCTTTCGTAACATTTTTTACTTATATTTCATGATCTCCTTCCCATGATTAATTGCAGGGAATTCAAAATTCATGTAAGCATCAACTCAGGATCTGTACACAAACATCCTCTGAAGTTGATGAAAAGGTCCACAGAGAATTCCCAACCTGGTTTGCGTGCAGAATACTAAATGATCACAACCCGCACTTATTAGATTTCAAAGCTCTTGCAATCAGCCCTCTTGACGATGCAAAAAGGTTTACAGTATACAATATTAATGGTTTCAAGTTTTGCATGGTTTCACGAGATCAAGGATTGCAAACTCAAAATTCGGGTGTTTATGGCACCTTTGAGATAAGGAGTTTTGAGAGCAACAGTGACGCCAATATGTAGTTCGGAGGCGTCCCTTACTATGGAAAGCTTCTTGATGTCGTTGAACTTAATTACCAAGGCTATTTCACCATGACGCTGTCCAAGTGTTTGTTGGCAAATACCACTACTTCTCGGGAACTTACAACTGACGACTTAGGCATCATATCAGTAAATTTCTCATGGCCAATTCACATTGGTTATTCTGAAGATGATGAGCCGTAAATTTTTTCCTTAAAGGCACACCAAGTTTATTATGTTGAGGATGAGAGGCACAAGGATTGGCACATGGTTGTTTATTTAAAGCCTTGAGACCTTTATGACATGGGTGATGGCGATAACATCGCCAACGAAAGTGAGTCATTTCAACCTGCCAATGTTGAAAACTTCTTCCTTGAAGGCGATGACAATTGAACTCTACTTCGGTGCATTTTTTTAAGTTCACATAATTTAAATTTAATTTTTTTTACAAAATAATACCACATTAACAATTTCTTCACACAATTTCTGTAGGGATGGTGGGGATGAATGATTAAACAAATTATGTTTTTGTTTTTGTAACCCTTCATGTATAATTTTTTTAAAAAAAATTCAGGACATTATTTATAGGGGTTCAAAAACCGCTACAAGTTCAAATAAAACCGTTACAAATTTAAAAAACCGCAACAAAGAACGTCATAATAACCACTACAAACATAAACCGCTACAACAACTATCACACTAACCACTACAAGTGTTACACAGATCCCTATAAATACCCCCACCACACATCATTTCAAACACTCCCCCATTTCTTTCAACCCTTCCTCTCTTTCATTTTCTCTTATTTACAAATATTTTTCTAAGAGCTGAGAAGCTGAACAAGGTGATCAAATATGATAATTTTTTTTATTCTTTCATTTCAATATTTTTTCCCCTTGCATAATATTTATTCTCACTATTTTTATTTTTTCAGATATTGAAAAACCTTTTATCTCACTGTTTCTTTTTTTCCTTACATAATGATAACCACATTGTAGCAAACAATATAATAATTTCTTATTACCTACATATTCTCAATAATATTACCAATATATAGTTTATACTATACCAATTTAATTAAATAATTATTTTTAAATAATAGCTATTGTTAGCTAAACTACTGAAATAATAAATTATTCAATACCATATTATAAAAATAGAGACAGATAATTGTATAATTTTTTTTTAAATTTCACAAAAAAATTGTAGCGGTTTTAAGAAATACAACTACTACAAATTTAAAAAAAAAAGAAATTAAATTTTTGGTGCCAAATTTCATTTGATATTAGTAGCTGTTTTCCAACCGCTACTAATTTTTAGCGCTTTTCTTCTTTTCAATTTAGTAGCGGTTTTATAATCACTACAAACATGGAGCAAAATTTGCATTTTTCATTGCCCATCACAGACTCCAATTGTAGCTGTTATAAAACCATTACAAATAATGAAAGACAATGAGTGATCACTATTGAATATTGTAGCGGTTGGAATAAACCACTACAAATGTAGTAGCAGTTTCGTTACTTGAGTAGCGGTTCTATATTACCGCTACAAAAATGTTTGCAGCAATGGATTTAGTAGCGGTTTTGTAAACCGCTACTGATAACATTTGTAGTGGTGAGAACTGCTACAAATATACATTTTTAACCGTTACTAAATATCATTTTTTTGTAGTGATAAGAGCATAGGTTTTCCTTGGGGGTACAAGGAAAAACAAGATAAAAAAGGTGAATAATATATTTCACTCTCTTTAGGCAGTTCTTCTAACCATTGCTTGCCTCTTTTCTTTCATCATTTTCTTTTGCCTTTGCTCTCCTATTTTTTTTTGGAGTCTTTTGCCTCAACCCTTGCTCCCCTATTTATAGTTTTAAAATAGGGTTTTTCTCTCATAAATGTTCCCTTTTTTTTTAATTTTCGTTTTTATTTTTATTTTGTTTTTTCTGTCAATAAAATTTTCTAAGTTGACCTAATCACCATCAATGAGGATTTTATTTTTTATTTTTTTATATTTTAACACAAGTATTTCCTAATCTAAACCTATCAACATAAATGAGAGATATTTTTTGTATTTTTCATTTTTGAATATTTTTTATATTTTTCCTACAAGTAATTTCCTAATTTAAACCTATCAAAATGATAGGTATTTTTTGTATTTTTGTTTTTGTATTTTTTATTTCTATTTCCCCCCTCCATAAAGACTCCACACTAAACTTCCTAATTAGGATATCAATCAATATTAATGAGATGAATTATTTTGAAATTTTTTTGCCATTTATTACACACCTCAATTGGGAGACCATCACCATTAATGGTGATCATTTTTCAATGTCATTTACTTATTAATTTAGATATTAAGCATCAAGAAGAATTTTTTTTCCTGTTTTTATTATTTTTTGAGGAGGACCGGGACAAAATAGGGTGTTCCCTCCTATACTTAACATACTCAATATTCAAATCTTGTTGAAATTATGCCTTAGGCGAAAATGACTAAACACAATCACTATGAGTCTACTAAGAATTAAGAAAGAATTGCAACAACTAAAAAATGTCAATTATAAATGTTAAATGAGTAGTATGGATTTGTTGTCATTTCTTATAATATAATTTGTCATCACTTGCTGTGAACTTGTTATGAGACGTTTTTATATAATTATGTTCCATTTTTGAAAAAATCACTACAAAAAACACTGAATTTCTAACGGAATTCAGAGCTTCTAACTGAATTTGCCATTGATTTGTGACAAAAACGGATTTCTGATGGAATGGATTCCCTCCCTGATAGGAGGGTGACAAATCAATTTGTGATTCGAACCCACGCCCCGCCTGCACGCACGCAACGCCTTATCAATTGCACCAGAATGCTTTAGCATTATATTATTGCAAAACTATATATATATATATATATATATATATATATATTTATATAATCTTATTATAAATAATCAATTATTTGTAAATATTTATTTTTTTATTATACAAATTTATATATATTATTATCAAAAACTAAATATAATTTTAATAACAATATAAAATAATTTTTAAATATTCTTATAATTTTTAATATAAATTAATTTTGAACAAAAAAAATTTTACATGTTAAATAAATTTCATATGACTGTTTTTTTGTCTAATTTATACAATTAAATTTATTTTTTTAACATTAATTAATAATTTGAGGGATGAAAGATGATATTAACCCTAATTTTTAAATATTTATATGGCTAATAATATCATAATTCTAATTTTTACAAATATACTTTTTAAAAATTAAATTTATTTAAAAAATAATAATTTTTTAATTTTTCAGATGGAATTAGACACAGAATTATTCCGTGGCAAATTGCCATGGAAAATTCCGTGGCTAGTTCGGTGGCAAAATTAACCACGGAATACTGAATATGCCACAGAATATTTTTTAGCCACGGAAAAAATTCTGTCGGAAACTTTTCTGACTGAATTTCTGACAGATTTCTAACGTAATTTGCTACAGAATTTTTCAAATTATGTCAGATATTTAATATTTTTTTTTTTGTAGTGAATGAATTGCTCTAAGCATTTAATCATAATTTAAGTAAGAAAATTGGGGTGAATATAGGAATATATCCGATGAATAGGTGATTTTCCCCTGCATCATTTCCTTTAAAACAATTTAAAAACAATAATTTCTTGAATGCTCTTTGGTATTAATGGGTCATGTAAGTTGCTACTTATGATATATTCCTTGCTTCCCCTGTCTCTCTAGCAACATACTCCCTCCTGTACTAAATATAAGATGGGGTTGACTTTTTTTTAAAGATATTAATAAAGCTAAATAAGTTACTTAATCATATAATATGTTGTGTATTATTAGATTATATATTAGTTTATAAGTTAAGCAAAAAAGTTTGGAGAAAAAATGATAAATATAAATATTTTAAAGTAATTTAATTAGTCTTCTTAATATCTCTAAAAAAGTCAACTCTATCTTATATTTATGACAGGACGAAATATCTTTGAATGAGTGATGAGCTTGTTATGCTCATAATATGATCCTTGGTTTTAATATTTAGAATTCTCTTCCTCTCTTCATTGTGTGAAACTCTTTATTGAATGAGAAATTCTTACATGCTCCACGAGTACATGGTCTTTCTCCTTTTTTTTTAGGGCGTTTATTGTCTCTCTATTCTTTTTTCACCAATTTTATATCTCATTATTCAACAACAATAACAAATAATTGTACAGTAAATTCTTGATGGCTCTATGGATAAAAATAATGCATACGATTCTTGACTTTATTTGGGAATATTAAGGTATATATGAAGCGTGATGTTAAATCCACGAATATTTGCCTTTTTCCCCTTGAAGGTAGTTGCAGCAACAACAACTGGGCCTTAATTTTATTAGGTGAGGTTGGTTACATGGATTAAACGATGCTATTGAGTTTTGTTAAAAATCAAATCTCAGGATAAATTGTTAATTAAGAGATCTCACTCAATAACCTCATTGAGTGTTCTTTTTGGTCTTCCTCTACCCTTTTTAACTGAACTCCAAACAATTTGATCTACCCCTCCTTATTGGTTCATCCAATGGCCTTCTTTCTATATGTCCAAACCACTTCAGATGATTTTTTACCATTTTTTTTCAATAGGTGCCACTCCAACCCTTCATCGTATAAGTTCATTATGAATCTTACCTTTCTTGTAAGACCACACATCCATTTTAATATCCTCATCTTAGTTACCCCCACTTGGTGCTCATGTAGCCACTTCAAAGCTCAATATTCACTACCACAAAGCATTGCTGGCTGAATAGCAGTACGATAAAATTTTCCTTTTACTTTTTTAGGTACTTTCTTATCACAATAACTCCAGCAGCTTTTCTCTGTTTAAACCAGCTAGCTTGAATTATATGGTTAATATCTCCATCAATTTCACCATATTCTTACAAAATTGATCCCAAATATATGAACTTTGTCACCTATGGAATGATCTGATCTCCTATTTTAACCTCCAAATCACTTCTTACTCTTTTCTTATCAAACGTGCAATGCATATATTCTGTCTTACTCTTACTCAGTCGAAAACCCTTTGACTCTAAGGTTTTTCTCCATATCTCAAGTTTAGAATTAATTTCTTCTCTTGACTCAGCCACAAGAACAATATCATCAACAAAAAGCATGCACTTAGGGATTTCTTCAAGTATAAGCTAAGTTAGAATGTCTAAAACCATGTTAAACAAATAAGGGCTCAAAGCTGATCCTTGATGAAGGCAAACTCTTATAAGAAAGTCCTTTGTCTCACCTCCAGACGTTATCACACTAGTTGTTACCCCGGCCTACATACATAACTTGTGTGACCTTAATATATACAACACGAACACATTTCTTTTCTAAGACTTTTCAATGGCACGTGGTCATAAGCTTTCTCCAAGTCAATAAAAATCATATGCAAGTCCCTTCCTTTATTCTGATGCTTCTCCATTAACCCCTTCAGCAAATAAATCACTTCTGTTGTGGATCTTCCTAGCATGGATCCAAATTGGTTCTCCAAAATGCGAGCCTCCAATCTTAATATGTGTTCAATCACCTTTTCGCACTATTTTATTGTGTGACGCATAACCTTTATCCCTATGTAGCTAGCGCAATTTTAGATATCCCCTTTATTCTTATAAACAGGGACTAAAATGCTTTTCCTCCAACCATTTGATATATTTTTAGATCATAAAATCTAATTAGAAAGCTTAGTAAGCTAGGACACCCATTTTTCAACTTAACAGTTCTAAACTTCAATAGGCATACCGTTAGGACTAACGGCTTTATGATTTTCCATTTTCTTAAGAGCATCATTAACCTCACTAAGGTGGATCCTGAAATAGAATGTCAAATTTTGTTCACCTTATCTAATTGACAAATTCTTCAACTCACAAGTTGAACATCCTCCTCCCTCATTAATTAAATAGCTTGTAGAAGTAGACCTCCCATCTATTCTTAATATCCCCATCAGAAACTAGGACTTTGTCTTCTGTGTTTTTTATTCACGTTACCTAATCCAAATCTCTCCTTTTTCTATCCCTATACTTTGCAATTTTCTTTCCCCAAACTTTATCCTTAACTCTTTATAAAACTCCTCAAATGTTTTAGGGCCCGTTTGGTACGCAGGAATTGATCCCATGGAAATGGAAATGGAAGCCAATTCCATGTCTTGAGGATGTTTGGTATGATGGAATTTGGCAAAATTCCATTTCCACATGGAACCCAATTGAGGCCAATTCCACCAAGATCAATTCCACACAAAAAGCCAAGATTTGTAATTCCACCCCTACATTTCCATCGTTACCCTCCTTACTCACTGGTGATTCTGCTCACTCACGGCGACGATGGCGACTTCTTTTACCTCACCAGTGACAGTAGCTCTCCCCCTCCACCGGCAACGACAACGACAGTGGCATCTAGCACCGGTGATGACAACCACGAGAACAACAGCTCTCCCTCGCTGGCAATGGCAACGACGACAGCTCTTCGCCCTCCTCTGGTGAGATCTGGGCTCACTTCGCCAGATCCACATCTCCGTCTACCCCCCTCTTCTCCGATGGACACGTGCACAGAAGTGATGAGGTCGAACTTGGAAGGGAAAATGAAGATTGAACTTCGCCTCATCTATTTTGGGAACGTCGAACTTCGTCTGATTTATTTTGGGAGTTTTTTTTATTTAGGAGGGCATTTTGGTCTTCCCATGTAAAAAATAAAACTCATTTCCATGACATACCAAACATACTTTTAAAACCCATTTTCATCTTCATATCCATTTCCATTTCTATCAAAATCAATTCCATCATATCAAACGGGCCCTAAGAATGAGTTTCACTCGTTGCTTTCTTAGTCTTCCTTTAGCTGCATGGCACCTTCTCCAATTTTCACCATTATTGCATAATTGTATGACTTTAAAACAATCTCTCTTTTTTCTCGATTTTCTCCTACGTATCTATGACACATTTCAAAGCTTTCAATTCGATGTCAAAATCAAATAACTGCTATAAAAATTTCTCTTTCTCTATTATTCTGTTAAATAAAACGAAGACTATTAGTCTATTACATTGAACTTTATTGGTTTAGTAAGCAACAATTTTTTAATTCAGAATGAATTAATTAAATAAGAATAAAAAGTTCCTGATTGTAGCTTTCATTTACTAATTTTATACTTTTCCAAAAATTCCAAAAAAAAAATCAAAATATTAATAGCTTAATTTTTTTGTGGGGAAATAGTATTTACTATTTAGAAACAACATTAAAAAATATTTGTGAAAAATTTCAATTTATACCGCACATAACAAGAAAAATTCGGACAAAAATTCCTTATCTTTTTAGTGTTCAAAAAGATAACAATGATTGGCCCTGCGAGAAATATATATCGTAAAAGGACAAGTATACATACGCGACCTATAATTTTTCCGCAGGACAGAGAGGTGACGTTGATGCATATTCCAACATCAAATAACAAATTAAATTGCAAAATAACCCGCATTTCAAAATATTTCAATAAAGTGGTCCAGGTCCAATGCATGGCTCGCAAACATCCACGTTAGTGAACCTAAAATATCTCGAATACTATAATGTTATGAATTTTACGATTCGTTCTATCGTCAGAATATTAGTAGGATATATGCTTCACCAGTGAGACATTACGCGTCAAAGTTTAAAACAAAATAAATAGACGACGTGACACCCTTGTGAGCTGGGGCATTGATTAGTGTGTTTATAGAGTTAATCCATATTTAGTGTTTCAATTAAGCTTGCATCTCTAGGAGAAGATTAATGTTAATATAACACAAAAAGTCAGCTCTTTTTCCTATCAAAACTACATTCTCTATTAATTTATGTGTTTAAGTAAGTGCATATAAAGTTATTTCAGTTGTTATGTTTTGTTTATTGCCATTTGCCATATTGACGCTATAGGGAGATGCAAACTGAAATTTTCGAGAGTTTAGTGCGTGCAATCGATCTTCTCGATCCATTTTTTTATTTGGTCAAAATGCAAAGATCCCTCCTGAATTTAGAGGTTGTGTGTGCGTGCAAGTTATCCTTGATCGTAAATCTCGCAAGATTATTTGTACTGTAACTCATTTTTAAATTCTTAATTGTCTCCAAACAAGGCCCTTAAAAAATTACATTTAAATTCGAACAAAAAAGTATAGTTTGTTTGAAAATTTTTTGAACAAAACTAAAAAAACTAGTATTTTATTATGAAAAGTCGATTTTCCCATTTTGGGAAGACATTAATTATACTTATGTGTTCGTGCGTGCATGCAAACATGTGTATCAATTTAATCTCTTAAAATTTATAAGGGCAAAAGTAGTTTTCGTCCTGAAAGTTTTTGCAAAAAAAACTGTGGGTGCCAGAAAGTTCTTTTTCTTTTTCTTTTTGCTAAATGTTGTCCCAAATGTAGTAATATTGAGTTAATTTAATAGCTCAAATAGTCAAAGGTTAGTTGACCCAATTATGCTGATGGAGCATGTCCGCGTGGCTTCCATCTCAGTTAACTTTTATTTCAATTTCCAGCTCAAATTTATAAGAATTTTTTCTTTTTTTAAAAAAAAAGACTACCACCCCTCATCATCATCTTCTACTCAAGACGTCTCTCTTCTAGTCTTCTTCATGGTAGATGTCTTCACCATCTATGATTCTAGGGTAAAAAGAAGAGGAATTGAACAAAATTTACCAAAAGGTTCATAAATAACATTCCCGAAGTTCATAATTCTGACATACATGGATCACCTCATCTCCTGCTCTTGCAACGATTTGAAATCTGAGAACTAACATGCAGAATAAATGAATAAAATTAAAGGCTTAGAACTTTTGGAACCCACAGCTCTTTAGTAAAAACTTTTAAGACAAAAATGACCTTTAACTAAGTTTTTATATATATATGAACCAGAGTTCGGATTTTTTCCATAACAAGTTAGGGAAAGGGTAATCCGGCGCGAAATTAAAGGCTTAAAGTTGGAGAGGTAAATTGCACAAATTTTTTGCATTAGTATTGATGTTTTTTCCCCTTCCCTTGACTTGCTAAACCTAAAATTGAGGGAAATCAAAGCAGACTCCGAGCAATTAGCTAGCCTCCATACTCAAATTTTAAAATTGTTTCAACCATTCTTCTCGATCCTAAGTATGCATCTGAATCCCTTTTTTCTATTGAATATTTAGAATAACTTAGTGAAGAAGAGAATTAATACTTATGATGCTGGTAAATCGAACTACTTAGTGCCTTTTTGTGTTAGCGGTGGCAGAAATGACTTTTTTCTAATTTGATTTTTACAAACTTAATATAAGATAAAAGTCAAATTGTAAATGTGATTTGTGTTTAGATTTGTGGTGACAGAAGTAATTTTTTTAAAAAAAGCTAGACTTTTGAGTTTTTTCTCATGAGCTACTTTTGAAAAAAAAAAGCCTAATTACCAAATCGAGAACCAAAACACTGTAAAATGATACCACCGGGTTTTTTTTTTTAAAAAAGGTCACTTTTGGGATGGCATAACGCCATCCCAAACAGGCTCTTAGATTTATGTGTATGTGTGCGTGCACGTGCTTATCAATACATTCAAATCAAGTGTTTTATCCATCCTAACACTACAACCGCGTTATTGGGTATCCTTGAAGGACTCACTATTTATTGGAGGCACAAATACCCCAAAGTTAATTACTGTCTATTCGGAGTCCATATAGATGCACTCACGCCCATCCAAAATGAATTTTCTAAGACGCCCTCTTAGAAAAATTAGGCGCAATTGGATCATAATTTTTTATCATAAGTTCAAAGAAGCTATTGCTCTGGTCCTTAATGTAAAACTTAATTAACTTAATTTGAGTAGATTAATGATGTTAGTTAAGCTATTTAATATGATATGATTTTTGAAGATACCTTAATTATCTTCCTTAATTTCCTCCCACCCTCTCGTACTTAATTATTATTAAGGGAATATCAGTTGGGTTAGTTTAAGAAACATGGATAAAAACGTGAAATAGATTTTATATTCAGGACCAACATTAACTTCTTAATTAGCTCCTACATTAAGACTTGGTGAAAATAACAAATATGTAGATTGCCTTGCCCACCAAGTGGTACGGGTACCTTAGATATCAGGATCCTTCATGATCCACCTTTCTGGTGTAGAGATTTTTTGAGCTCTGATGTACCTTAATCTTGTTGTATTTTGCATGGCTTTAGCGGTGGCCCTCTATTAAAAAACTCAAGTGCTTTATATAACTAACTCAGAAATTAAAATGGAAAATCATTATATTGAAGAAAAAAAGATAATTTTGAGTATTTTTCCCACTCCTCATAGTCATACCACTTCACCACCCATTTTTAGTAAAATTGTTAGTTAGCATCTCTTTATAATATCCTAATGGTAGGTGGACCTTCAAATTCATGTAATTATATTTTCGTCTGCATGTCCATTCAGTGGGTATATATCTACGCACATAACCATTCTTCCCTTCTTCACTTCGTGATTTCAATATCTCATTGAATATTCTGGATGTAGTTTCTCTATTGTCAAAAGTTCCTATATATGCATAATCCAAAAAAAAAAAAATCTCTTGAAAATGGTTTAACTACTCAAGGAATCCTATACACATCTTTCATGACATGTCATTTTTTTTTAGGAAGTTAATTACGATAAGGATAGAGACATATTTTATGAATCATTATATTATACTTAGGAAAATATCATTTATGTCCCAACCATGAAAAATAATATCAGAAAAGTTTTCAATAACAAGTGAAGAGCTACCATCGACAATTAATGGGATTTGTTAATATATTATTTTTCTTGGTTTGGACCTAAATTATATTCTCCCTATATACTTATATAGATTTCATATTAATTATTGGGTTGCGCAACTTTTTTAAAAGTATTCCATTTTTATTCCAAATGAAAGAGAGGCCTAATGTAAAACTTACCCTCCGCCTCCCCTATATATAAGGGTAGTACTTTGCCATTAGGACAATAACGCACCAAGTGCTTTTAGAAAGTATTCGTAAGAGGAGTGATAAGCATCAAACAAAATTATATATAGCGCAAATAAGTACACAATCTTTTAAAAATCAGTGTAACTTTGCTTCTTGCTAACAATCAATTAACGTCAAATCAATGTTAGGTGAAGAAGGTCTCATGATCCGTGCTACATTGCTCTATAATTTTTAGAGTGCTTATAACTCTTCTAGAAGTATCTTTAAGATTAAAAAAAAATGATGTATCAAGGGTTTAAAGCCTCTTGCATAACCCAAAAACGATTTAAAAGAATTTAATAAAATGAAGTTCTCAAATTGAAACTCAATATATAATTGAAGGTTCAAGTATAATGTTGGTAATGAAATGAGTGCTTATATATATGTATATATATATATATATGAGCTGTTCAATCTTCAATCAGAAAATCTCAATGAGGGGTCCTAAAAAAATCTGGCCAATAGTTGAGGACCCCGAAGCTTTTAAGGGATATATACTACTATACTCTATGGTTAATAGTTTACTAACTAAATGGCTTAATATAATGACTCCCATTATGTTGTTAATCGAAGCTTATAATAGTTAGGATTAACATTATTGATCAAAATGTGATTCAATAATTAATTATGAGATTATGAAAGGAAGCTATGTTATGTAACCAAAATAACAATAACGTACATACATATGCTCTCAAGTAATGTGTAGGAGTATATCTATAGAGGAGGTGATGATGTGTTAGGAAACCCAATCACTAGTATAAAAAAAATCTCAAATGTCACCAATAAATCTCTCAACTGCCTTATTAAAACCCTTTAAATTCTTTCTCATAACTCAAGGAAAAAAAATGCATGCAGGTTCCAAATTTATACAGACACACCGAAACATATTATGATATATAAAGAAACCTCTCATATATATGATCACCAATAAACCTCTTAACACGCAAACATATGATGATATAGGGAAAACTACCTTCCAAGTCCTTATAGTTTCACTCAGTTTTGAATCAGGTCCCTGAATTTTTTTTAATTTTTTGTCAGCTCCTCAAAGTTCATTCCGTTAGTTCCATTAGTCCCTAATGTTTAAATCTGTTAGATAAAAGCTAACAGGGTTAGGAAATCTATTAGGCTATCTAACTAAGCATCCAGATCTAAAAATTAGAGCCACATCGGATTCTTCTCATTTTCTTTCTCTCTCCTCTCTTTGGTCTCTCTCACCAGCCCAAGACGCTCTCTCTTCCTTCACGAAGAGAAAGCGTCAAATCTCCAGAGTGTTGCTCTGCTCTTATAACACAAAGTTTAAACTCTTTGGTGAAAATAACTTCTCTCATCCTCCCTGTCTTTCCATTATGGTTCTTTGTGCCGAACAACCCTCTACAAACAAAGAAACATGGGCGAAATTAAAAATAGATCAATAGAGCACTGATAATCAATTTAAATTTTAAACAACACTCAACCATCAACATATTTGATGCCACTTGTAAATTGTGAGCTACAGTTAAGTGAAAACCAACAACTTGACACCATATAGCATAGGATAGCATATGACAGTTCAAACTTTTCTAGTGACCATGAAAAAGTGCAAATTTAAACAACGAAACTATAAGCTGCAATAACAGATGGAATGTGGTCAGAGCAAATAGGGGGAAACCAAAAGACATCACAGAAGAATACTTGTACAATGCCGCACACAGGTGGTCGCAAGAGAGGTTGCAGATCGGTGTGGATTTGACAATGGAGGCGGATGTGGGTGGTTCGCAGGATAAGAGGATGAAGTAGGATGAGCCAATTTGGAACGGTGTGGTCCAGTCTAGGTTGAATATTGGTGGGTGAGGTTTAGAGAAGCGACGTTGTAGGAGGGAGTGTAGAATGTGACGATGGACCAGTTGCAGGGTAGCGTCACGGATGTCGGAGGGAACATCTTGAGCCAGAGAGAGACTAAAGGGAGAAGAGAGAAAGAAAGGGGCAATAAGGTTTCTGATGTGACTCTAATTTTTACATATGGATGCTGATTTATACAGTACTCGTTTGGAATAGCTTATTTTTGGGTAATAAATGCTTATAAATCGTAATTCACGGTATACGAGGTAAGTATGTGAGAGGAGTTTTATCTCAGTTTGCGTAATAAGGACTTATTTTCCCCTAAAACGTGTTTCCAAACACAGCAATAGTCTAACAGATTTTGTTAACCCCGTTAGCTCTTATTTAGCGGATTTAAACATTAAGGACTAATGAAACTAACGGAGTGAACTTTAAGTAGCTGATAAAAAGGAAAAGAAATGAAGGGACCTAATTCAAAACTGAGTGAAATTATAAGGACTTGGAGGGTGGTTTTCCCTATGATATATAATTCACTTCATACGTAATAATGATTATTCATACAGATCTTGGAGCAAGACAAAGAGGGACAGCCTTCTTCAAAGTGATTCCATATTGTTCGTTCATGTCCAAGGTTTCACGAGTCATACCCTTAGGTAGGTCCCACTCAAAAGAATGCACCAAAGTGGCCACCATCAAGCTAATCATCCTATTAGCCAGTGGCAAACCTGGGCATATCCTTCTTCCAGCGCCAAATGGCAAGTACTCAAAGTCCCTGCCCTTAAAATCTGGGGCAGACTCAGTAAGAAACCTCTCTGGCAAAAACGACGTTGGATTATCCCAATATGATGGGTCTCTACCAATGGACCATGCGTTTACCAAGACTTGGTCTCCTTTCTGGATGGTGTAGCCATTCACAACGACGTCGTTTGCTGCAATGTAAGGTAGTAGAAGAGGCACTGGAGGGTGAAGCCTTAGGGTTTCTTTAACTATTGATTGGATGTAGGGAAGACGAGGGATGTCTGATTCTTTGATTTCTCCGATGTTGTTGCTTCCTATGACTTGGTTCAGTTCTGTTTTGGCTTTTCGCATTATTTCTGGGTTTCTAATAAGTTCAGCCATTGCCCACTCTGTGGTTGATCCTGAAGTGTCACTCCCAGCAATGAATAGATCCTGTAAAATTATTGTCAGTTTTCACGGAGCCATAACCATTAATAATTCATACTCTAGCATATCATTATACAGTAAAAAAATATACTTTGTTTGATGCGATGTTCACCATTCATAGGGTTATCACACTGTTTTTAATAGTGATAATCCAATTCGTAGATAATTAAGTATGTTGGAAACGTATATAATATTTTGAAAAGGGTCGCTTCACTGCAATAAAGCTTTCTATTTAATTATTGCAAGAAAAAAGTTGTCTATATTTTATTGTTGATGTTTTCCCCTTTATTTGTGAGTGCTATGCAATTTATAAATCGGGCAGTAGGCTTTGTTTGCTTAAGAAAAATCCAGACAGTATATTCTACATTAAGAGTGTAAATTTAGTCCATATGATATATCAACACAATTCTTTGATATTTTTCACTGAAAATTATTTTTGATCGATGTATTTAGTTCACGTATAGTTATCGTTTTTCTGTTTTGTAATAGCTATCTTTAGCCTAATATCTTAAATTTTAGAATCTGAACTTTTTTTTGACATGATGAATATTCAGTTTTGAGCCTCTAGAAAGTCAGTATAAACATAAAATTGGTAAATAAGAGTTGTTACTTCATCTAATAGGAAAAAAAAAAATCCAACCCATCAAATGAATAAAAGGTAAGTTGTTAACCACACAAACTTGACACATTTTATCATATATTATGCTTTAAGATGAGCCGACATTATATTCATAATTTATTAATAATGCAATTTGGTAAAGATTTTATATCTGGTATTAACATGATGAATATTTGGAACATTGATTAGCTTAACTGAAACACTTTTAAAAACACAAATGTGAGGAGTAGTTAGTATGTTTTAAATTCCTATCCTCTCCTAACATAATCATTAAACAAATAGAAAGCAGTTCATATTAAAAATAATGCTAAATCGCTTAATTATTTTTCATTTGTCTATAAGTTATGATATCAATTCAGCCCATTATAGAAGAATCCAACAACCCTTTTGACTTCAGCAATTAAATTATGTAATGTATCAATTATTGAGCCATTTGTTAGCCCTTCCCCCAATCACGAGATACCACGTGCGAAATACTTTGTTGTTTTTTCTTTTTTTGTGCGTAATACTTTGTTGTTTTTTTCTTTTGTGCGCGTAATGCTTTTTGGTTTTTTCCTTTTGTATTTTTTTGATAGACTTTTCCTTTTGTATTTTAATACCAACCTATTTTTAAATTAAGTCATGTTAAATTTTGATTAATTTAAATAATGATTTTTTTAGCAGCAGTTTGAATTTTGATTTTAACCCATTTTTTAATTAAGTCATGTTAAATTTTGATTAATTAAATAATGATTTTTTTTACCAGCAATTTGAATCTTGATTTTAAACTATTTTTTAATTCAGTCATGTTAAATTTTGATGAATTTAAATACTGATTTTTTTTATTATTATATCTGGCACGTGGCACGGGGTCGAACCCGGGGGTGGCCTAAGGGCACTCTAGTAATTTGAATCTTGATTTTAGTTAGATCAAATGTCTAAACTTTATCAACAAGAATTTTTTTCTACAAATTAAACAAAACTTAAATTTGGAACTATGCTCAAAATAACAAGCTAATTTAAACCATCTTGCTGCAGGATGTGCCCCATTTGTTCAAATCTACCTTATAGTATTTTCAATTATTAACTTAGTACTAATTCAACATAAATAGTTTTTTGGGCCAGTGAAACAAAAATAGTTAAATGATGAATAATAGTAAATATATAATTAATTTGTTGCATATATTTATGCATACCCAAGTTATGAACAATTTGTCTGAATATTTAAAGCTTACCAGAATTAGTGGCTTGATGCTTTCAACAGTGAAATCTGATCCGTCTTCTTGGTGGCAATGATCGAGCAAAACATCGAGAAAATCGCCATTTGAAGAACTTGAATCCTCTCTTTGCTTCAAACGTTTCTGGATAAGGTCATCGAATATTTCATGCAATCTCTCGTAGGAAACCCTCACATGGCGTCTCACACCCTGCAAGTCAAACCTCTTCAACGCCGGAAAATAATCGGCGAGGTTCAGCTTCCCGGCGTCCTCCATGATCCTCCACACAAGCTCCTTGAATTCCCCAGCAGTCTCGAACTCTGGATCTACCAGATCCACCGAGAACACTGTGTTTGACACCAAGTTTAACATGGTGGCGAACGCAAGCTCACCGATGTCCACCTTACAGTAAAGAATAAGAGCAATATTTCTGTGATGAGTTAAAAATTTCAAACACACTCAAAAAAAAAAAAATTATTAAAAAAATTATTTAAATTGATTAATATGAAAACTAATCATTTTTCTTTATTTCTTTAATTTCTCTCCTATTATTGTTTATTTAACGTTAGGAGTAAATTTAGGATCAAGCTCAACTCTTTTAATATGTCTTATAGGAATATTAAAGAGCCGAGGCAGTAATTCAAAGTTCTAAAAACCTGAGTTCCTGAGGTGGAGTGTTTCTGGATGTGTTTGATGAGTTGGTGGACGTTACGGTGGCGCAAGTCTTGAAGGAGGTCGAGTCGTTGAGTGGTGAATATCTGGGTGGTGCAGATGCGGCGGCGGTTGCGCCATCTGTGGTCGGCGGGAGCCCAGGCGAGTGTGTCGTTGATGTTGGGCTGGGCTGCTACAGACTCGAGGATCGGGCGGTTGGGGAAGGACTGGTCGTTCTTTTGGAAGATTTCCTTGGCGGCGGCGGGAGAGGAAGCCACGACCACCGTGACGGAGCCGAGCTGGAGGGAGAGGAGGGGGCCATAGGTTTTGGCTAAGGCAGAGAGAGACTGGTGAGGTTCAGGGCCGAGCTGAAGGAGGTTGCCGATAATGGGGAGGGCGGCCGGACCGGGCGGCCTGTTTTTGCAACGTCGCCGACTCGAGAAAAGCAAGCTTATGACTAACGAGACTGTAATAGACAAGAGCACGATATACAGCTCCATTATTTTTGTCTCTCGTTAGGCTCTTAATTGTGTGTGTGTATAGGTTGGATAGTGAAGAAGAAATTTTGATTAAATAATATACATAAGGTAATATGTATGGCATAGCGCGTGCAAGCAGTTGCAACGTGGTATGTTTGGGAGAGCTTATTTTGAGAAAATAAGCTCAATTTACGCAAGCCGAGAAAAAACTTCTCTCACATACTTACCTCGTTATCGTGAATTACGAATTATAAACATTTATTGTCTAAAAATAAGCTCTTCCAAACGACCACATTATTTTCTTTAGAAATTGTGATTTTATATAATATATTTTATTGCTTTTCATGTGACATCAGAATTTTGAATCTCATTAATTAGGCTGTTACTCTTTCATTTGTTAATCCTTATTTTGTGATTTTTTTGTGTGGCCATGTTTCTTGAGGGATTTGGATGGCTCATAAATTGTACGAATACTCCTGTCCCACAACAACTAAACAAACACGTTGTCAAGATTATAATATTATCACTCCCTCTGAAATGGGCAAGATTTTTTATTCCCCTTTATGGAAATGAGATTTTTAAGCACCGGAAAATGACAGCTGACCCATATTATTAAAGAATTCAAAACCACAAAATTTATTTGAAAAATGAAATTCTTTTTTGAGATTACTAAAATACCTATGAAGATAATTCGAAGAGGGACATATATATATATATAGAAATTAGCAAAACAATTGAGGCCTTGCTTTCGTGATTTAATATGTGTTTAACATCATTTATTTTTGGGCAATAACTCCTTATTACGTAAGTCGAGATAAAACTTTTTTCACATACTTATCTCGTATACCGTAAATCACAATTTAGAAACACTTATAAGTCAAAAATAAACTATCCCAAACGAATACTTATTAATAGTGTAATTTGCTACTCGTAATTTCGTACTAAAAAAATCACCATGAGAATGCAATTTCAAGGAAGCTTTTTGAATCTCCATGTTCTTTTAAACAGAGCTGAGCTTGAAGCAACCTCCAATCTCTCTCTGCTTTTAGGTCAATTTATTTAACAAAATGATAAAACAATACATATAAAAGCACCAATTAATCCTGTGCCAGGACTAAATTGGGGCCTCAAAGTCGAAAACTAGAAACACATTACAATAGACTAAAACAAATAAAACATGAAGCAACCTCCAATCTAAATCTTCTAGTCTCTGGAGCAGGCAATGATAGTTGGAAGAATTGTTAATGTTTAAGGTTTTCTTGAATCTTCCTCTAGAAACAAGGAAAGATCAAGAAAACACATGATTACCAAAATGCCATCCATTTATTCTTATCAGCCACACACTCAACAATTTCCTACCATGACAAGCATTTGCCATGTAAATTTATTGATACGAACTGGTTGTTCATTACAAAACGAGAGTTGGTTTCCGTTCACCTAATCAACAACAAAGTCTCAACAACAGAGCTTTCCTTGAAGGGATCGTAGAAATGAACACAGACAAACATTAAATCACCTGGCGAATGGTTTATTTATGTAGACTGCCCCAGCAGATTTTTCTTCAGATAATCAAGTCCACTTAAAACAGAGACAGAAGCATGTTCATTAATATGAACAGGCTCAAAACCCCTCTCGATCGAGGTTTTCACGGCATCCACTATGAGCTGTGTCTTCCTACTAATTGTTGGCCACTTCTTCTCAGGCTTCAGGCTTTTAAATTTGATATCACCCACCAAACGGGAAAATTCTCTCACCATTAGTGCCTCCTGAGGCAGCTCTGTGGTTACTATATGCTTGCTTGGCTCTTTAGTCCATCCTGTCACAAGATCATTAAAGCCGCCTTCTGAGACTGCAAAAAATGAAGCCTCCTTCTCTTGGTAAGGGATGACAAAGTCGTGAACATGGAGAGATCCTTTTGTCCCGATGGCGGTTATGTCCATCGTCAGATTCGCTAAGAAGGAGCAATGGAAGGTTGCAACTTTTCCATCTGCCCAGTACAGAGAAGCTCCACAGGACAATATTACGCCTGCTTCGTTGATCTGAGGATCACGCAAAGCTATGACTGTTTTAGGAAGTTCATAGTTGGCAGTCCACAGGATTGACCTTATACAATACCAACCTACATCCCCAAGAGAACCAAGAGCATCAAGATCTGGCTTCACACGAATATCATTCTTCAAAAAATCAGGATCAACAGCGAACGTAAACATCACGTGTACCTTCAAGACAGAAAGGAGACAACATTCAATAAAAGAAAACACTCTTATCATAAAACACATCTGATATGGTATTTACAGAAGAAAGGAGAGAAGGGAGATAGAAACAGGGAAACAGAGAGATTAGAGAGAAAATCATAACTAAGCCATGCCATGCCATTCATTCACAATAGAGTCTCAAAGTCATTTACAATAGGTATCCTGAATCTTATTTATCAGCTTTTCCATCTAAATCCATCTCCTTACCGGTCATATTAGAATAACCGACTAACTAACATAACTAAGTTATAACGACTACTAATCTTATTAACACTCCATATCAACATCTATCTATTTACTAATGGACAAACCTCAGATTGGCATAACAATGTGAATCCTGGAAGCAAGGTGAAAGCAACTTAAAGCATGAAATACCTATAATGAATCTAGCTTTTTAAAATAGAATTTGACAATTTTCTGATTTCAAATTTCAGAAATCTGATGACTGAACTGCTAATCAACTAATCAAATTTTTCATAAGACAGTAATGATAACGTACAGGAAGCAATTTTGATGATAACAATGTGACAGAATTAGAATTAAAAATGCAAAAGAAAGGGCTTGGAACAAGAGAAATGGACCAACTGGATTTGGATCCACTCAGAAGTGCTGCTGATTATGCAGTCTCTAAAGTCCAAACATGGTAGCTCAGTATAATCAAATCAAAAGGAAAAGAAAGTTAACGATTTAGCTTGTACAACAGAGTGCAGATGGAAATGCTCCAGCATAAACAACATGGAATGTAATTAACAGGGAAGACCTTCCAAATATCATTGATGAAAGAATTTATACATTAGCCAATGCGCATTAGTAGGAAAATAAGACACGTAAAAGCGAACAACATACAAAACAATAAGAACTGATTACGCATAAATAACCGAAGCATAAGAAAATGATTAAACTCAAGAAGGAAAAAGTTGAATTTCAAAGAGCAAACCAGTAACAGAAATTATATGTCAAAGGCATTGGCCCTAACTGTTAAACGTAACAATGCAGACAAACCTATTACTGTTTTTCCATTAAGTTTCTTCCCCCATCCAACTCTCTGTTTCCCCATTATTCTGGATAAAGGAGACTGAAATAAAATTCATCACAATTGTGATAACTATGATCATGTTTTCTAATGCATCACATAATCTTAACAAGAGTTCATGTGGGAAAAAAAAAAAGGCCTAATCTCTGCTGTGTCATATGTGTGTTTCTATGCATAAGTGAGAGTGTACATTAAGAAAATTAAATTGCAGTAAACTTCAGCTTCCCTTTATCCTCTCACCTGTTCGACCTGAGAATGAATAAAATATGTCAAATAAGAAAAGAAAGTACAGCAAAGAGTAATGTACTGATGTGTAATGTTAAGATCTGGTCCATGGAAAAGGACCTTAATGCACTATTTCTGTAATACTTGAAGAATAGGGCAAAAAAAAAAACAAAGAAAGAAAGAAAGGTCTTCCATTGGACCTACAGACCTATATACATGATGAAACTAAGTAAACTAAGTGGTGTGAAATGTGAATGAAACTGAATGTTATCCGTGAACTCAGCGCCAATATTTTTGTTACCCCCAATACAACAGCAGCCTCAAGTCATAGGCCCAATCCCCGTTTACTAACAGATAAAGGGGTGTTTGTGATAGCGTTTTGAACAGTCAAAACGCACTTATTACGCAAGCCGAGAAAAAACTCCTCTCACATACTTACCTCGTATACCGTGAATCACGAATTATAAGCACGTTTTGGACAAAAATAAGCTCTTCCAAACGAGCACTAATTCAGCCCAACAACAGAAGACCAGCGTCAAAGCCCAAGAAATAATTTGTTGACAGCGAGGCATAGCACTGTGATAAAGATATTTTCTCTTTCATATTTTGTTCTTATCCTCTCATGATTGCTACTCCTATCTAATAGTGTGGCATTTTTCCACCAATGTTATGAACAGGAAAACATATTATCAGTATAATACACTGTCAAACTTATTTACCAGATTGCTACATTTGAAATCATTCCCTAAAATCATTCCTTTAGAGAACGACTTTACTTTTACACACAACTTCCTCATTGCATGGACGAGTTCTGCAATTTACATTTTTTCATATTTTTTTATAAAGAGTATACTCCACCTGCTCTTTTTCAATATAAATTATATAGGTGTAAACTAATTTAAATAATTTATATAAGTAAAAATATATAAATTAATATATAAATGTAAAATGATAAATTAAGTATTATCTTCCCTCTCATTCCCTTTTGAATCAAATAAAGAATCATTAAAAAAGCTTCTCTTCCCTTTCCTTCCAATCAAACCAAACAAGACAACATAAAATTAAAACGGCTCTCTTGCGGAACGATTTTGGGTATAGCAATCTAGTAAATAAGTTTAACAATGTATTATATTGGTAACATCTTTTACTATTTATAGCATCAGTGTAAAAAAGCCTAATAGTGTAAATCGTCACTGTACAATTCAGAATTGCAGTACAATGATTCCTTTTCATCTTTGTTAAGAGCTTCCCCTGATTTTTTACCCCATGTCTGAAACCCCAGTCCTTTTTTCTACTGTTATCAACACCAACCCACGTCCACCTAACCCACGTCTCCGAACTCAACTTTGGCCTCAGAACCTCAATCACCCACATTTGCGCCGTCAGACACAACCTCACCGTCCTTCATCACATGGTCCCAAGAGGTGAAGCTCCCATCATCCAATGGGGACAAGAGAGAAGTGCTCAAAAGTCTATCTGACATATTGGCCTTAAAAGTCGTAAAAACGCTTTAAAAAACAAACACGTCTCTCATTTGGGTTTAAGTGTGTGTTTGGCAACATCCCAAATCATGGTTTCAAATCATGATTTACGCAACCCGAGATAAAATTCTTCTCACATACTTACCTCGTAAGTCATAAAAGCTATTAAAAAAAGCTTAACCAAACACACACTAAATTATAATATAACACTAGATGGGTTCTCCGGTGGTGAGATATGATGATAAAGACTTGCTTGTTTGGGATTACATTTAGATCCAGGAGTATTTATTTATATAAATCAAGATAAAGTTATTTTCATATATTTATCTTGTATATTATAAATCATGATTGAAATGTTATTTTTGAAGGCTTTAATTCTTATTCCAAACAAATACTATATATTGTTTGTTGGCCTTTACCTGAACTGATTTGTAAACACGGCTTCTAAAATTAATGTGATGATTAAGTGTGCATTTAGATTAGTTCTTAGAGAATAACTTTTATGATTTATGAGATAAGTATTTAAGTGTATGTTCTGATTAGCTTCTGGAGAATAACTTTTACAGTTTGCGAGATAAGTATGTGAAAGGAGTTTTATCTCGATTTACAGAAAAGTGCTTCTGAAACCATAGTTTTAAGGGTATAACAACACACAAAAGGAGTTTTATCTTGACTTGGGAAAAACGGCTTCTGAAACTATGAGTTCGAAGTAATTCAAATAAACACTAATTATCATAGTTCATGCACCTGAATCGGACCGGCCAGTCTAGCTCAGGAACGGCGAACCGACTTATAAACCGATCCGGTCTAGCATCCAATCCGGTTCACATTTTTTTAAAATTAATTTTCTTTAGAATTTTATATTAATAACCATGAAAATTTTAATTTTTCACCGGTTTGGTCCCGATCTAATCCACTGACCCTTAACCCAATACCCGCCTGGTTCAATACTCGATCCAAGTTCATGAACCTTGCTAATTACTCCCTCCGATCCTATAAAGTTGACTTTTTTGAAGAACTTAAGGAAGTTAATTAAATTATTTTAGAGTATTTTTATTTTTATTTTTTTCTCCAAACTATTTAGTTTGACTATTAAACTAATATACTCCCTCCGATCCAATTTATAACCAATTTTTTCTCTCATAAGGTTGATCCTTTTTACAAGCAACTTTCACTTTTTGTAAATGTAAGCTTCTTTTTTCTATTTTACCCTTATTAAATACTTATTTTCTCTTATATCTTATACTCATTATCTCTCATATTTTTTATCTATTATCTCTCCTATACTCTTTTTATAAATAGGGGTATATATGAAAAAATGACATTTTTGATACATTTATTGTTTTTAATTACCCGTTTGTTTTACGCAATCAAGGAAAAAGTTGCTTATAAATAGGATTAGAGGAAGTATAATTTAAAGATACATAACATATGATATAATTAAGTAATTTATTTAACTTCATTAGTCTCTTTAAAAAAAGTTAACTTTATTTTATATTTAAAATTGGAGGAAATATACAATAAAGTGGCTGTAGAAAACTAAAATATGGAGAGGAGTGACAAATTATAATTTTAAATTAGAGAAATCCAAAATTTACCTTCTCATTCTTTTAAATTTTGGATTCCTACCCAAAATTTATTCATAAATTAAATTTTAAATTTTGGGTTGCCACCTAAAATTTAAATATTTTCAATATAATAAAGGTAATTTAACCCCTTTCCCTTCCCTCATATCAAACACACCTTTAAGTTTTTGTTAGGTGTGTTTGGATAAATTCCAAACCGCGGTTTCAAAAACCTTTTGCCACAAATCAAAACAAAACTCTTTTCGTATATTTATCTTATAAATCATAAAAACTATTCTTTAAAAGTTAATCCAAACATATAAAAAAAAAAAAAGAAAACAATAACCCAAATACGAAATTAGTTCCAAACTAGGGATATGTTGATTTATCGTTCACCTATATAAAATTCTTCTCAATTAATTAATTACCTCTTATCTCTTATCTCTTATCTCTTATCTCTTATCTCTTATCTCGTAAATCACCTAGAAAATTGTAAATAAAGATAGTTTCTCCCCTAATCCAAACAGCAGTAAATCTCATCCACGAAATGGATGCATTTCATCAAGCATGTATATCTATTAACTCTCAAATAAAATGGGAAGGGTAAATCAGAAAATAGAAGTAGCAGAGGAGCAATTGAAGTTGCGTACTTTATGGAGACGACCAAAGCGGCGCTCATCGGACAAAAATTCGGCCATTTTAGCGGTCCTGGGATGGTGCACCCACATGGTACCATCCATGAGCTGTACCCCATTAGATTCGCAGGCTTCAATAATTTTATCAAACTCAGCGGCATTGAGAGCCACAGGCTTCTCCAGAAGCAGATGCTTCTTCTTCTGAGCGACTTGGACGGCCCAGTGAACGTGCAAGCTAGTCGGAAGCGGGACATAGACGGCGTCGACATCGGGGTCATCGAGGAGGGCTTCGTAGGAGCCGTAAATCTTGGAGCCCGGAGGGAATCCGTTGGCGGAAGCGAAGGCGGTGGCTTTTTCAACGGAGCGGCTGGCGACAGCGTAGAGGGTGGCGTTGGGGGCGTGGGTGATGGCGCGTGAGAGCTTGCGGGCAATGTCAGCGCAGCCCAGGATACCAAATCGGATTGTGGTTTCAGCCATTGGAGGTTGGGCACTTGAAAGGGACAGATCAGAGGGAGAGCAAGGGGTAGTGAGAAATCGTCAATGATAGCGTTTCTGCCACAAGTGTGTTCAATGATGTTGGAAAGAGTGATCAGTTTGTGCGTTTCGGGAAGGTACTTCCTTGTTGGAAACCGGTTTACCTTTTGTGGTTTTAATGGGCTAGTGACCCATTACGGATCCAAAAGAATGGAAAGCCTAACAACAAGTAGGCCTCCGTATCATGATGGTGTTAGTTCCTTCCACGTCGTACTTGGTTATTGTTGGTTAATTTTGATAAAATGTAATAAATATGTGAAATAGATATTATTTTTAGGATCAAACTCAACTTTCTAATTAGATTTTATATTAAGAATTAGAATTAGGTGTAATAAAATGGCCAACAATCACTTTTCTTTTCATCTTTATTTTATTTTAATAAAATCAAATGCAGTAATGAAATATGATTTTGGGGAAAATTATAATAAGGGCCTAAAATAATAAACTTATGGTTAAAGTATTCATTTGGTCCTTTATGTTTGCATCAAGTATCATTTTTCAGTTTCATGCATGAGTCAAATTTCAATATTTACATATTAAATTTAGTATTTATAAGTGGATGGGATATGTGGATATTTAATTTTTTTTATTTTATTTTGTTCCTACTTGTAATCCTACTAATATAATAACAATGCATATGTTGGCAAAAAAAAATTAGTAAAAGGAAAAATGATATTAAGGGAAGAGAAAATCATATCAAAAGATTTGGATTGAACTGCCTATGATTTAATTTTGGCGACTAAACTTAACAAATCATTAATTAGGGCCCCGTTTGGTACGCTGGAATTAGAGAAGGTGGAAATGAAATTGGGTATCAATTTCATGAGAGAGTTTGTTTGGTACAATGGAATTGGAAAATTTTTCAATTCCATGTGGAAGCAAAAATGGGTCAATTCCATCAAGATGGTTTCCATGAAACGAAGCCAAGATTTGTAATTCTATGTGCACATTTCCATCTCTTATCCTCCTCTTTTGCTTCAGCCTCCTCACCACCCTTCCATCTTCTAGCCACCATATCAAACACTACTTGTGAGATCCAACTAGCCATTGCCACCCACGCCATCACTGGCAAGGAGGAGCGGCAGCGCTTCTTCTGGAACGAACAGCACCTACCATAAAGCTTTGTGATTTTTTTCTATGGAATTTCGAGCTTCAAATCTGCAAATCTAGGTGTTGGGAGCACTAGATCTAGTAGTAACCTTCACCAATTCCATTCACGACGCCTTCTCTCTTTCACCTCTCCTCATTGAGAAGCCCCCATTGGTCACACCCTCATCACTACCCAATCCTCTTGTTCCCAATCGTCTCCCCTCCTCCTCCTCCTTCTCATCATGCTTTAAGGACTCTCACCTCCATTATTGACTGTTGCATCTAAATTTGGGTTTATCACCTGTTCTTGTGTGCTTCAGATTGAGAAAAGGATTGGCATCATTTTTGTATGGATGTTGCTGACTTTTAACTTGAGTATCAGCATTACATCACTTCTTAAATTTTTCTTGTGCCCTTGAGATTTAGAAACATATTGTACTGAGATTTTTTCTATGGTTGGTTCCATGATGTTCGATGGTTGCTGCATTGCTAAGGAAGTCTCAGGGAAAAAGATGATGAATTTGGAGTTTTTATTTTTTTTATTTATAAGCTAGTATTTTTAAGTAAAAATTATGCCAGATTCCATGTGTATATCAAACATACTTTTAAACCCCATTTCTATATCCATATCTATTTTCATTTCCATTTCCATCAAAACCAATCCTATTATACCAAACGAACCCTTAAGGTCATATGGAGTATAGAGATATTGAAAAATTGGGTCAAATTACATTCACGCCTCTTAGTCCCTAATCTTTCCACTTTTTTAGTAATTTAATCCTTTTCTTAAATAAATTACTTTGATTCATCTACTAGTAGAAAAATGATTTTTTAGACCGGTTAAAAATGACTTTTTAGACCTATTTTAGATCAGGTCTTGATACAGCCGGTCTAAAAAGTTTTTCACTTAACAACCGGTTTAAAAAGTCACACTTTTTAGACAAATTATAGCTGCAACCAGTCTAAAAGTTCCATTCTTTTTTTAAAAAAATCCCAGTAATAAGAAAACGAGCCAGAAACTACCCAAAACACGACGACAGGGATCTACCGGAGTTCAAGTGTTGGATCAAAGTTGCTGAAATCGTCCATGACTCTGTTTCATCCTCGATAGACAGTAAAATGAAAGAGGGCAGAGAAATAAAGAGCAAGGCATATAATAAATAAAATAAAGAGGAGGAATATTTATATAATGGATCAAATCATGGAATCGAGGGCCATGATGGTGAAGAGATTCATGGGGTGCATGTACTGAGTGGAGCCCTACAGAATCTGGTGCACAATAATTCTACTGCCACAAACACCTCAACGCCAACCTCCTCGTTAAGCCCTGAGATCATGTCCCCCAGCTGTGGATTATACAACGATGTCGCCCTCTGCAGTTCCTTGTCGTACTCCCCGTTCCTGCTTCTCATCCCTAATTTTGCCAGAACACATCCCGTCGGCCTCTTCCCTGTCACGATCACCCTCCTTCCTTCCATATCATACACACTCTATTCCACATACAATTCATCCATTACACTACAAAACAATATATCTATTTCTGCTTGTTTTTCTTTTTTGGTAAATCATCAATATCTATCATACTTGATTGAATGAAAGCGTTGGATCTGGGAATATTTTCAGCACATGTGCTTGCATCACAGAGATGTGAAGAAATTGAAAAAGGCAATTAAGTGAGTGGATTTGGGAAGAGAAAAAGAGATTACCAGAAAAGATGGAAGAAGTTGTATGGTGCGGTTGGTGTGAACTGTGAAGGGACATGTCATATGGAAAAGCAAAGAGTGGAAACATTGAGATTTGAGAATATCTTTTAAGTGCGGGAGGAGCAGGTGTATGAGCTTTGGGAATATCTTTTAGACCGGTTGTAAATTATAACCTATCTTAAAAGAGAAATAAAATATTTTAAACCGGTGTAAAAAATAACCGGTCTAAAATATTTTATCTTTAAGACCGGTTATTAGTAAAAATGGTCTAAAAAACTTTCAGAATTTTTTTAAAACTTTTTTATCTTTTAAGACCGGTTGTTTGAATAATCAGTCTAAAATATTTCATTTTTAAGACCGGTTATTAGCAAAAACCGGTCTAAAAAACTTTCAGAAATTTTTAAAATTTTTTTTTTATCTTTTAAGATTGGTTATTTGAATAACTGGTCTAAAAAATTTTAATTTTTTTAATATTTTTAATTTTTTATCTTTTTAGATCGGTTGTTTTAATAACTGGTCTAAATAATTTATTTAAGACCGCATATTTTAATAACCGGTCTTACAAGTTCTTTATAACTACAAAACTGCCACCGGTCATTTTTTTTTTAGACTTTATCCGTTATAACCAATCTGAATGTGGCGGTCTAAAAAATCAATTTTGCACTAGTGATCAAGTAATTGTTGTATGCGTATTCAATTAAAATTGAGGAGGAAAAATGTTTATCTTGCGATATTGAGGATCCAAACTTTCGTTGTTCTTTAAAAAAAGAAAAGAAAAGAAAATCAGTTTACAGAATATAATCTGAAGGAATCATGCTCAATTAAATGTTTCTAGTAAAGTTTTTATTTCGGATTTTTTTTTACCAAAAAAATTCCTTAAAAATGAATGTTCAAGAGTACACTAGTGTTAGGTCTAATGAATAAATTAAACCATGAGTAAAATTGGTGTTTCTTAAATACTAATATATCAAGTGGAATGTTGCACGAGGTGGCGACGAGGTGGGTATTTCTTAAATATTAATATATCAAGTTGAGTGTTGCACGATCGATGGAGGGGGAAAAGCCTGTGCTGATGCCTTTTCCCCTTAATTTTTTTTTTAATTTTTTTCGATTGAGACAAAACATAAAAAAAAATCTATTTTTGTTTCAGAATCAGCCCTAAGCAGCTGTTTATTTCTGAATCCCAGGCTTTCTTTGAACCCCATAAAACTGCCAATTCTAGCCCGTAATTTTTTTAATTGAATATACATAAGATAATTCATTGATGATTCGAAGTAATTTATTTAAGAAAAGGATTAAATTATTAAAAAAGTGGAAAGATTAGGGAACAAGGGGTATGGATATAATTTGACCCAATTTTTAAATTCATCTATGCCCTATATGACCTAATTAATGATTTTTTAAGTTTAGTCGCTCAAATTAAAATATAGATAATTTAATCATCTTTTAATAGAACTTCCCTTGAGGCAATAACAACGGCAAAGTTCCAATAAACGAAAGAAAAATAAAAACATCTCTAAACCCTCATGGATAACGCTAGGAACATTCATGTAAGTAGTATTTGGATCAAATATTAGACGTTGGATGCTAATAATTTCCACAGCTTGCTGATTTAATCCAGGAATGCCAGAGCTGCATATCCCACTTAATAATGCACGCAAACAGCTGGGAATGAAAGTATGACCAAAAGCATGAACTTTCTTCCAAACGAAATAGTACATCGGATAATGGTCGTGACAAAAAAGGGCATGACAAAAGATAATTCTAGCCTATCTTTTCTTATAGAGCACTATTAATTCCACTTATGTCAGGGTTGCAAGGATAATTAAAGAGGGATTCAAGATGACAAAGGCCCGAGAGAGGACAATGAAATTGCTCAAACCATATGTAGTAAGCATTGTCAATGTTAATGACAATGGCAAACTTCCCTTTCAAGTGCTTTGCATGGCCCAAAGCAATTGGCATCTATATATAAGAAAGCCAATTATAAGACATTCCCAAAATTCCTCAGACTGAGCTAACCAAAATCCTTTGAGTTCAAGGATTCATACCATGAGATGCTTTGTTGGCACCACCCAAACTGTCCATGTCAAAATCATTGATACCCCATTCTGTTTTTATTATAAGATATATTTATTTAATTTAATTTAATTAAGTAAGTCGGTTAAGTTTGTTAAAATGATACGTATTTTTTAAAGTACTTTGGTCATTTTCCTTGATTCACCCATTCCCTCTCCTTCATGATTATTGTTGAAGAAGTATCAATAAGAGTAAATTAGGAAAATATTGATATATATGAAAAATAAGTCATATATTTAGGACCAAATCAATTACCTAAATATGTCTTATATTAAACAAGAGGGAATATGATTTAATCAAAATCTTCTTAATTAAATGGAAGAGTAAAAAACACACACAGACGACATAAAAGGAGAACTCACTTCTTTTTTTTAAAGACCCCACAGAAGTGAGTTATAGCTCTCTCTCTCTCTCTCTCTATATATATATATATATATCTATATATATCGATTTATTTTATTTTGAATTTGAATCACCCGAGTCTATCCAAATTTTATATGAATATCCTTTAAATTTCGGGCTGTAAGAGAAATTCCACTCCCTCAACACTAAAAGTCATCTCCCTTTTTATTGCAGTCGCCAACTCATCAAATGCTGTGCTCCAAGCATTATTCATATCCTCACTCCATCTTTCTCTCATGGCTTCCTTGATTATATTTAGCAATGCACCTTTAAGTACCTAATTCAAACTCAATCACGTTATTAATAATTTCATTAATTAGCTAGCTCTATGCATAAACACTAAAGCTTCAGCTATATTCACATATATTTTGTATATATTAGGTTAGTATTATTGTTTATCCTTATAATTTGATACAATTTTAGTTTATATTTTTATAATTTTAAATCATTGTTTTTTTTTGTTTCTATAGTTCCATAAAGATTTTGTCTGAGTTTTAGTACATGGATTAAAATCAAAACTCGTTAAAAGTATAGGGATCCGCCTTTAAGCTCAGACTAAATTCTTATGAGACTATAGGGACCCAGAACCAACGATTTGAAATAATAGGACCAAAATCAAAATTCGTTGAAACAATAGGGACCAACAATAATATTGACCCATATATATTCAACCTAACGTTCATCACACACACACACACACACACACATATATATATATATATATATATATATTTATACATTTACACACCTCAAAGTGGGGTTCAAGAACTCCTTTTTTGACATGGACAAAACCCAAATGCTTCAAGGTACTATCTTCTATTACCACCTCTCCTTTCTCTTGAAGCTGGATTGCCGATTCATAAGTCTAAAAAAAAAAAAAGCACAAACCACATAAATTTTTTTTTTTTGAGCAATAAACCACGGCAATTCACACTTTATAATAATGGAAATTATGATACGTCACATATTATGAACAAGAGTAATAACATTTTGTCTTGCAGTTTCATATGGAGGAAGATGAAGATGAAGGCATTTATGAGTAAATTGTTTGTTGTTGTTTTTTTTTAATGAACTTACCATCTTGAAAACCTTCACAGCATGAGCCTGTAGCTGAGGATTATTCTGGGGAATTTCATCTGAATCTCTCAAAAAGGAAAACATGTCTTTCGCTACAGGTGCAATCTCCACTATCCTATTGAATCAAACATTAAAAGATTGAATAATTTAAAAAGATTAAAATGAATAATGTTTCTGTGATCAGCGAAAAATATGAGGAGGAGCTACGAGAAGCTATAAGATTACGAGGTGAAGAAACGAATACTGTAATGGGGAATGTTTTGCATTAATTGATCCCATGAGCTTCTGACTAGAGCCACTTCTCTCTCACCAAAACCACACATCTGATGATTTTAATTTTGCTTTATGATAATATTTTCAAAACACAATATTGTGGTTGTTGTGACGAAAATCTCTTTATTTAGGCTCGTAATTATGAAAGTTAAAAATATCAGATTGTGTGAATTGATGCAAAAGTGGAAAGATATATTTTAAAATAGATGTTAGATCCTGCGCTATGGAAGAGCCAATATTGGCTTTTCAAAGCTTCGAATAATTAATAATGGCCAAACATTGGAATCAAAACCCTGTGTTGCCTCTTTACACCGCTAAGATAATCCCACGATATATTTCGTATTACTTCAGGCATTGTAGTGTTGTTGTTGTAATGAAAATATGATAGATATAATAAAAACATGGCCAAAAATTAAAAAAGAAGGGTTAAAGTGAAAATTTACCCCGAAAGTTTTCATTAAGCAGCAATGTTGCTTTAGAAGTTTTTTTACATTCAATGTTACCCCGAATGTATTAATTGAAATGGAGCAATGTTGCTATTTACCGTTAAAAAGTTAATGGTTACTATCAATTTTTTAACAACGTTAATTTTTTAATTGTTAAGGTTAGTTTTTTAATGTTATGGGGCAAGATTGCTATGTTTTAAAATTTCCGGGGGTGACATTGAACCTGAGAAAACTTCCGGGGTAACATTGCTCCTCAGTGAATACTTCCGGGACAAATTTACACCTTAATCTAAAAGAGATATAACGTAAAATTAAGTGAGAAAATTGAGAAGAGAAACGAGAGCTAATCGATACTCCCTCTAGTCCTTATTATAAGGCACCACCTAATAAGTGTATTTGGTCCTTTTTATAAGGTACTTGCTTGTTTTCAAAGAGCATTAAATATTTTTTTCCATGCATGTCCATAATTAATAAGGGTAGTGGGTGAGAGTGATAATTAATATGATATTAAATTTTAGTGGAATTAGTAGGGATAATATTGAAAATTACTTAAATTTTAGGATAAATTTAATAACTTTAACTGTTTTTATTAGTTTGTGAGAATTGTTAGTTGGTGCCTTATAATAAATACTAGACATAGTACTTCACATTGTATGTGGCCGCAATTTACGGGCTTTCCGTTAAGATACATTTATGAGTTATAATAATATAAGTAAAAATTTAATGAATATAGTTATACAATATGAATTGTTAAGAGCTTTTTTTTGCCAACGATTTGTTAAGAGTTACTAAAGTACAAAGTGACCCTTGGCCAAAAAGGTGTTGGGAGAGGATGAAAGAAGCCTCACCCCATAAAAAGGGAAGAATACGAATTTGAATTTTGGGAAGTGTATTTATTAGGAGAGGTAAGAACTGTTTGCTTTCTAAGCCTCGAGGGGGAAAACCCTTAATCTAATAAAAAAGATAAAGTGACCTTTAAGGTCTAATTGGTTCAATCCCATTGCACCTTACACCCTGCAATGCGTACAATGATGATGCAATGTAATATTAATTATAAAGCTAGTGTTTAGTTTGATTTTTAAGTAAGGTGCAATGAATTATTTTTTTTAATAATTATTTAAAATCAATATATTATACAAAGTCTATTTTAGTTTTAACATAATCTTTGTGGAAAAAATTGCTAAAAGTCATAGCGCTGCCTCATCATAACCGTCATGGTACCCGCCAAGGATCATCCGATGGTGGTGGTTGTGGTAGTAGAGGTGACGGTGACAATGGTGTGGCGGGGGCAGTAGTGGCAGAGGAGGCAGCGATAGGGGGCGATAGCGACGGAGGAGGAGGAGGAGGTTGTGACTGAAATAATGGTGACAGTAGTTGTCATGGTAGAAGTGGCGGCAGTGCGGGGGGTGGTGATAGTAGTAATGGAGGAGGAGGCGGCGGCGGCGGCGGCGGCGGCGGCGGCGGCAATGGTGACGACAATTGTCATAGTAGAGGTGGCAACGATAGCATGGGGCTGTGATAGTGGCAGTAGTGGAGGAGGAGGTGGATTTATGGAGGTGATGAGGGGGTGGCTTCTCCCTACATGTGCGCTTCCCAAGAGAAGATTAGTTTTATGTTTGCTGAGTCATTTTTTATTACCTAAAGAAAAGCTTGATATATATACAAAGGTGCATGTTTGGATCTTTGGAAGGTGAACCAGCAATTTGTTCAGCCACTTGAAGCATTTATAGAAGTACTGGTGTCTTCATCTCAATAACTGTTTGCTTAAATGGATCTCTTTTTTCTGCTACTGTGACCTTTTAGGATTCGAGAAGGCGATATCGTTCACTGTTTGGTTTCAACTATATATTTCCCCCTCTTGAAAAGATTTATTGATGACAGGGCATCATCATTGAGATATTTTATTTAATATAATATAATTATTAGTTATTAATAAGGTAAATAAAAATAATAAAAAATCCTGAGTGTGGCCCATAAGTCAAATCCAAACCTAAGTCAATATTAGGGTAATTTATCATTTGGTTATTTAAGTGATATCTCTGATAGTGAGATAACACACTATTGAGTTTACGGCTAAGTGATAATACTAGAGCGATAGAAACCAAAACTGCTCTCTTGAGGTTTTCTGACTAGTAATGGCTCTTGACTTAGTTGCCATCATTGTACCTTACCACCAATCAGAAAAAGACCTGGCAATTATCTTTACTTTCTTTTTGCAGCTCTCTTTCACAAGGGATTGTGAGTTCTCTGTGAGATCGATGTTTTAATTGAAACAATACAGCGACCCTCTTTAACTTTTGACCCTTGGCATAACAGGAAGTTAACAAATGCAATATAAAAGTGTAAACAGAGCTCAAATTGATTCGAACAAGGTACTATATTGTAATCAAACCCAATCCCCAT
The DNA here is from genome assembly GCA_963242795.1 of Inga leiocalycina. Classification (NCBI taxonomy): domain Eukaryota; kingdom Viridiplantae; phylum Streptophyta; class Magnoliopsida; order Fabales; family Fabaceae; genus Inga; species Inga leiocalycina. The sequence goes on along the minus strand of OY725320.1, from coordinate 90,643,696 downwards.
CAGTAACAGCAGTACCAAGAACTTATAAACAGAAAATAAGATGCAATCATAAGTGTGGTACTGTATGTGGGATGACAGAATAATATAATGTCGTGTTGTTTAAGGTACGTAATTACAATAAATATAATTAATGTACCCAGGCTTATTAATTATTCTGATACATACATATATATGCATATGTATGTAAGTTTTAGAGAATCTGGAAAACTCCATCAATACTTTCTTTCATCTCCTTTCTTACAGCAGTTGCCAACCCATCATAAGCTGTAGCCCATACCCTATTCATATCCTCACTCCATCTTTCTCCCATCGTTTCCTTGATTGTCTTCAGCAGTGCTTCTTTAAGCACCTATATATATATATATATATTCAATAATTAAATCTAATAAACACACACACACACACAATAATGAAACTTATTGCATTATGTACATATCACATGTTTGTTAAAGAAAAGCATTTAATTTGCTATATTGCAAGGAAAATTGTAGTTTAACTAAATAATAAAGGAATGCGTAAAATCTTAATTGGTATGTTAATACAAGTCTTAACACTTATTAATTGTGATAGAAATGTCAAAAAGCCTCATTTCCTAGCAAAATTAATAATCTGTTGAATTAAAAGATGCCGGTTTACACTAAATTAAAATTAGATGGTCGATTTCATCTTTTTATAGTCTGCTAAAATTAGATAGCGATTTAAATAAGTAAATTATCATAATTTACAAAATTTGTGATTGTATCCCGTAAATTCAAGAACGAGTCTCTTCAAAAGTGGCAGGATAAAATGCATTTTTAAAACAGATCGGTGTATGTTACCTCAAAATGGGCATCAAGGATTCCGTTCTTGATATGGACAGAACTCAAATACTTCAATAAAGTATCTTCTACCACCACCTCTTCTTTTTCTCGAAGTCGCATTGCTGATTCATATGTCTGAATTCAATACATAATAATCACTATTATATATAATATATATTACAATATGCCATTATGAAATAATATACATATAAAGAGTGTTAATGGTTGAGGATGCTGTAGCTTCAAAGTATACCAAAGATTCATCTCCTGATGATATTTTATAATTTTTTCTTGGCCCTATATTCTGGTCATACTTAACACATTTTTACATTTACAGAGTTTAATTTCCTTCCTATCACACACACGTACAATTGTAAATTACATACCAGCTTGAAAACCTTCATAGCATGGCCCCTAAGAAGAGGATTATTCTGAGGAATTTCATCTGAATCCCTTAAAAAGGAGAACATGTCTTTTGCTTCGGGTGCAATCTCCACTATTCTATATCCAAACCAGAAAGCACAAAAAAGGGTTAAAAAACATCGCAAATTTGGACGAATATATTCAAGGAAATTAAAACAGATTAGAGTATACTGAGTGACAAAAATGATCAAAAGGAGTTTATGTCTGCAAAAAAAAATTACAAAGTGAAGAAACGAAGACTAATATGGGGAAAGTTATTCATCAATTCCTCCCATGAGATTCTGATCAAAGCTTCTTCTTTATCACTGAAACCGCCCATTGATAATCTTTAATTTACTTCACAAAAGAATGAATTTAGATTAGTGACTCTATATAGGGGCAGTTGATATGAAAGCTAGACAGATCAAATTTCGTAAATTAAAGTTGATGTGGAAATAAATATTAAAATAGATATTAGATGGAAATATGGAATATGCCATTGGTGTCCAATAAACGAATCTAAAGGCAAGATTAGCTTTGAGTGCTTCCAACGGTTAAGCTTCACAATTAGAACCCACTGAAACACCTCTTAGCGCGCTGACAAATTTTTATTTTATTATATATTTTTATATTTTGTTTAAGGATTTTGTCATGATAATTGAGCTTCAAATAACTTTTTTGTGCTTAATTGAGATTAAGAGTAAATATGTTAAATTATGATTAAAAAGAACAAAATTGTCATAAAAATTGTAATTACTCTTAATCATTTATTTTTTAGAAGATTTGATGTTGGGTTAGTTATTTTTATTTTTAGGTACTTGAAAAATGGGATTAAAACTGAAAATGACAGTTTGGGGCTCAAATGTGAAAAATGTCAGTTAGGTCCTACGAATTTTTAAAATGTCAGTTTGGTCCACGAACTCAACACAGCGTTTTGACAGAGGTGTTTAGGTCTGAATCAGGGGGAGCTTCGATTTATGACAGAACAGAGGCGCCAAAAAACACAGAACTTGGACCTTCACCTTGATTCTCCAAGCTTTGCTTTTCTCCATCCTCGCCGGCGGCATCATCCACCTTCACGGTCGCCGGCGAGTTTCCATCATCATCACCCACCCACTACCTTCACCAGGCTGTCACTTTCGAACTAAACAGAGGAGGCACAGGGGCGAATTGGAAACAAAGGAATTGGACGCTTCTTCACCATCAACAATCTCCTTTAACCACCACCAACACCGGAGAGATGATTCTCTCCACCATCACCGTCGGTTCCTTCCTTTCTCTTCACCATCGAGCATTCACACCCATCCACCGTCTCCTTCCAGTTTCTTCATTTCCTCGGCAACAACTCTGACAGCAACCACCAACATTATCTATCAAATTCACCACTTCATTTGTTCTCAATGGCTTTCGTGATCTTTAATGGAGATTTGACTATACATGTGTGATTTTCTTGATTTTAGGAGTTGTAATTTATAGTTAAGACTAATATTTGATATTTATGGTTTAACTTTGTTTGAATCAAATTTGTGATTTGAATTTGTTGGTGTTGAATTTTGTATTCATCAATATATGTGGTTACATATGTGTTTTATTGAAATTTTATTTATTCTTTATTATCTTATATGATATTGTTTGGATATTGAGTTGATTTTGGATTACTTTGAAACTAATTACATCAATTAATTCACAATCACACACTAAGAGTGCTTAATAGCATCTCTAGAGTAGGGGTTCCTCTCTTTTGTTGTTAGACTCATCGGTTGATAGGGTTTGGTATTTTAGAAAACTTAGTGATTTCATAAATTGCATATAAAGTGGTTTCTCTTAAAACTTAGTGTGTTTAAGAAATGATTATTTTCTAGGTTTAGGAATAATCATCAATTAATTTACTAGACTCAATGGTGTTTGAGATTTAGTATTTTGAGGGACTTTGGTTGCAATTACTAGTATTTTGTATTAAGTTTCGGTTAGAGGGGTTAAACATTGCCCAGTATGGAAATGTTTAATCAATCTAACTTAAGCTAGCTCAAATGGTCTTTTGAGCATTTTTTGTCAAACTAACACACTCCTAAACTATTTTGAAGCAAAAGATAGTTAAAATCCATTGTTCTACGAGGTTTTTATCATGTTTTTCAAAACCAATTTCCATTTCATTTCACTTTTATTCCAAAAATTCAAAAATAATAGTTTTTAAAGCATTTTCAAAAGATAAATTTTTTTCTCTTGTTATCATTTCATATCAATCATTGTACTTAGTTTATAAGTAATTAATAAAAGGTTCTTCGAGAGATGATCCGTGATTGCACTCTATATTACAATCCTTGATTTAATTTTTGAAGAAGTTACAAAGATACAAAGTCGACAAAGTCTATTCTTCACCTGCTCAAATAAATTAGAGTATTTACTTGTAAAAAAATTGCACTATTTTCCTTATAAGACTAATTAGAATATAAAAAAAAATAATTCATTCATAATTTATATATATTGCTTCTCCTTCTTTTAGCCAAATTTTGACTCTATTAAAAATATAATCTTGATCCTCTCTTCCAACCATCTTTCTCGCTGTTGATCGATGATGGAATAGAACTGATTGAACCATATTTTTATATAATTTTTCATAATTAAATTAGGATTTTTAATGTATTTTCTATGATATTATTGCATGATTAAACACTAATTTTAATTAGAGATTTTTGTATTGAATTAATTATAAATAGGGGCAAAATGATCATAATTTGTTAATTATTTTGTGCAATTATTTCTTAAACTTTTGATGTTAACTTGTGTTTAATTTTGTATTATAGGTGTTTTAGAAGAAAAGTGGAGATTTTTGGGGGGCTGACTTAATATTTTGAGGAATGGGGCAAACTATAGAAAGGGCCCCAGAAATTCTGAAAATTACACATTTGTGAAGAAGAAAAGCGCCTGGGAAAAATCACAGAAAGAACCCATAATTAGAGATGTTTGTATTGAATTAATTATAAATAGGGGCAAAATGATCATAATTTTTTAATTATTTTGTGCAATTATTTCTTAAACTTTTGATGTTAACTTGTGTTTAATTTTGTATTATAGGTGTTTTAGAAGAAAAGTGGAGATTTTTGGGGGACTGACTTAATATTTTGAGGAATGGGGCAAACTATAGAAAGGACCCCAGAAATTCTGAAATTACACATTTGTGAAGAAGAAAAGGGCCTGGGAAAAATCACAGAAAGAACCCATATTTTTAACAAATTCTGATTTTATCTCAAAATAGTTCAACAATTTTTGTTTAATTCTCTCCAAAAAACTTTCAAAGTTTGCGGCTAGATCCCTGGTCAAAACACACCCTTAGGGTGTGTTTGGTTTGAGGGGAGGGTAGGGGAGGGAGGGAAGGGGAGGGTGGAGAAATTACCATTTTGGACAAAAGAAACTTAAAATTTACCCTCTCATTTTTTTAAATTTTGGTTTCCCGCCCAAAATTTACTTTCTCATTCTTTTTAAATTTTGGGTTCCCGCCCAAAATTTAAATTCTTTCAACCCAAAAAGGTAATTTATCTACCCTCTCATTCCCTCCCTCCCCTCCCCTCCCCTCAAACCAAACACACCCTTAGGGTCAGAAGGAAGATGGTTGGAGGAGGGAGACTCGACAGTACAGACCCGACACTAGGGAAAAGAAAAAAAAGGAGCTGAGAGCTTTTCTTTGGTGGCGCCGCGTATGAAGGTTTTGTGAGGAGAAGCTGAGAGCAATGGGAGGTAGAGGGAGAGACCTGACACGGAATAGATGAGAGTTTTCTTGGAGAGCTCCACGGAGCAAGTCCATCCATCTTCTTCACGTTGCATCGCCATCATCGTCCGCCAATGACAGTGAAACAGAGCTGGAACGTCACGGTTTCAGAGTACAGCTACCGGTGCTTCACACACCACCAACAACGTCAGCAACAACCATTCCTTCACCTCCGTCCTCCATTGCCAGCGAGCTCCCATAACAGAGCTCTGAAGAGAGAAGAGCGCTGTGGAAGTAGCTCAGATCAAGAGCTCAATTTTGGACCTTACCACTCCATTTCCACAGTTTCTGTTCTCCGTTCTCCACCAAGCATCGCAGTTGGCATTAGTTGTGAGTTATGGGGTGGTTCTGCAACTTTCGGTGAAGTGTTTGAGAATTCCGGTGACATATTCCCAGTTTCCAGCGAAGCCAATTTCCAGTTTCCAGCGGCTCTATTCTTTCTCTCCACCATTTCCTCCTTCTATTTCTACTCTCACTACTACAGAATTATGATATAACCATCCAATAGACATCCAATTTTAAAAGTGGGTGGTTAAAAAGGAAGGCAGTGACATTTTTGTAATTATGTGTGCAATAGAGAAATCTTTAAACGTCCCAAATTTCAATTTGGGATATTTAAAGTAGAGTTTAGACGTCCCAAATTTTATTTAGGACACCTAAAAATTTCCACTGGCACCAAAAAAGTAAATTAAAAAAATTTAACTTACTTTCACTACTACAAAAAAGTAAAGTTGTGGCGCTTATAATTGCATTAGCTGTGGCGCTAGAGAAGGGCCACATATTTGGACACCACTAAAAGAAGCTGTGGCGCTTGAAAGCGCCATAGCATTCTTAATTTTTTTTACAAAAATACCCTCCTGTGGCGCTTGTTGGAGGAAGTGCCACATGAGGGGGGCCTCCTATGGCACTTCCTCCAACAAGCGCCACGGGAGACCCCCCTCTTGTGACACTTCCTCCAACAAGCGCCATAGGAGGGTAATTTTTAAAAAAAAAATTAAGAAAATTTAGCTAAAGAAATTGTTTTATTTTAATTTACAAAATAATATTAATTGTCCATATTTATTTTCAAGATTGAAGATATTGAGGCCAGTGTTAAACTAGAAACTGTTGGCAGAAAAGTTAAGCTAAAGAAACTTATATTATGATACAAATATTATATTTTTCTTAATCATGTGTATAGACTAGACTATTTTCTTTTAAATTACTAAAATAAATTTTTTTGAAATTAAAAATTTTTTCAGGCAAAAAATGTTAAAATTGCTTAAGCCTAATTTAAAATCAAGTACTCCGGATATGTAAAGATATCTTTTATCAACATGCTAAAGTCATCACGAGACATGGTCCACTTTTGGTTTTTCTTTTCTTTTGAAATATTATTTTTTTGGATAACTTCTTTTGAAATATTATATATATTCTCCACTTTTTAAACACAGATTAGAACATAGATATCAATTTGAAATAAAAAATTGCAGAAATTATATGCCAATTAAAAAAAAATGAAGAAGCACGTTAAACTTACGAGCTTAATTGATCAGTGCAGTGGAGTGAGGGACCACGTTGCCCGTTGGTGTCGCAATCTTGAGTGAGGAGGAGGAGGAGTGGGGATGGCAGTTGAAACAAAACAAAGAAGTAGATTCGATTATGAAGACATGTGGGCATGTGGGTATGTTTTTAAGTGTGAAGATGATAGGAAATGGAGGGAGGGGGCGACGATCGTCCACTGCAAGAAGCTGTAGTGTAGATGAAAAGGGAAAGTGAGAGAGAAGGGAATAATTAAAGTGAGATGAGTCAAAATAAATTAAAAGAGAAGGAAGGGGGATACTGCGTGGGAAGGGAAAAAAAGATAAGAGTGGGAGCGGGGCGAATTGTGATTGGTGGAAAATGGATAGTGTAATCCATTAAAAATGTTAAATTTTTTTTTTATAAAAACTGAACATGTGACAATTTTTTTTATTTAATAGAACTAGCTATGGCGCCTGGATTTCCAAGCGCCACAACTGGTCCTTTTTTTTTTTTGGAATACATTCGCATATGTATTTAATAGACCAACTATGGCGCCTGGATTTTCAGGCGCCACAGCTGGTCCTTTTTTTAATTTTTTTTTGGGAATACATTGGCATATGTATTTAATATACCAGTTATCCAGGCGCCACAGTTGGTCCCTTTTTATTTTTTTTGAATACATGTGCCAAACTTTTTTTTTATTTAATAGAACCAGCTGTGGCGTCTGGATATTCAGGCGCCACAGCTGGTCCATTTTTTTTTTTGTGAATACCTGCGCCTAAAACTACAAGGCTTTAGAATCATAAAGGCACGAGGCAGCTAGCCTTCTTTTTTTTATTAATATAGAAGAAGCTGTGGCGTCTGGTTTTCCAGGTGCCATAGCTAGTAAATTTTATTTTAATTTATTATACAACCAATTGTGGCGCCTGATTTTCCACACGCCACAGCTGATAGGATGCAATCAATTGTGGCGTCTACCTTGGCAGGCACCACAGTTGGGCCTACCAGCTATGGCATTTGGTCCACCAGGTGCCACATTTGGTACCCAAAATTAAAAAAAAATAAAATAGAAAAAGAAAAGGAAAAAAAAAGGCAGCTGTGGCACTTCTTTAAAGAAGTGTCACAAAATGTGCACCACATTTCAACCTTTTTGTAGTAGTGTTTAGACGTCCCAAATGAGATTTGGGAGGCCTAAAGTCTTACTTTAGGAGTCCCAAATTTTTTGGGACTCCTAAAGTCATGTCAGAAATTCTGACATGTGTGAGACTTTTCTTCCCTTTTCTTCATTCCCATGTCAGAAACTCATCCCTCATTTTCCATCTTTCCCATCGCCCATGACTTCTCTTCCCTTTTTTTTGCATTTCCTTTTTTCTTTTATTCCCGTGACTTCATCTTCTCTACACCATGGGTAAACTTTTTCATTATTCCCTTTTCTTCATTACACTTCGTCTTCCTCAATTTTCTTCCTTTCTTCCTTTTCTTCATTCCCTTTTCCTCCACCTCCTTCCATTCTCATAGCGCCTTTTTTGCTCTCACCTTCCGGCGTACACTTCCTCTACTTTTTTTGCCCCTTCCACCCTCCGGCGTAGACCTCCCACTTTCTTCGTTGCTTTCAGCCTCCGGTGTACCTCTCCTCTCCACTGTGCATACACAACTCCTCCAACGTCTTCTCTCTACCTTGGAAGCACATAGACACCGTTGGCTGCCCTCTCCCCTGCTTTCATCAGGTTTGTTTTTTTTAAATATAAATTTACATGAAGAATTAAGTTAAACTTGCAATGTGAAATTATTATAATGCTTTCAATTTATTTACATGATTCTAGTTATTAGAGTGTTTTTCCCTTGATTGTTTTTTTTTTGCCAGAATCATAAACTAGTTGTTAGTAGTTATGCAATACTAATAATGTTTTTGTTTTATATGTTTGGAGCTTGGAAATCGAGGGAAATATATATGTATATATATATATATATGTATGTATATTTATTTTGATGAAATGAACAACAATTAGTTTGTAGTTGTGTGGTGACAAACATTTTGACACTTTCTGGTTGTTGTTATACATATATAATATTAGGTTGTATGAGTTGTTGTTATTATACATATATATATATATATAGTAAAAAGATTGCAGTGCTAGATGTTCTTACCATTTTGTAAGGGACATTTTGTAGTTTATGAATCCATCTTTAATTCTATTTCTGCAATTTTAATTTGCTGGGTAATGAAGAATATAAATAATATTTTTTTAAAAAAATAAAACCTTTTAATGTCCCAAATTAAGAATTGGGACGTCTAAAGTCCCCCTGTGGAGGACTTTAGATGTCACATTTTTTTGGGATGTCTTTTCTTAAAACATACTATGCCTCCTACATAGACGTCCCCCAGTTTTTGAACGTTAAAAGTGCCAAAATAGGGACGTTCAAACCCCTTTTTGTAGTAGAGTCTTTATTCCACCGTCGTCTTCTTCTTCACTATTGAACCATGTCCTTCCTCCACTGCCAATAACCCCCAACAACATCACCATCTTCCTCTCTGTCATCTCTACTTCCAATCTCTAAATTCTCATTTTAGAGCCACCAACTCTATCGAGTTGCCATCATCACTGTCATCATCATCACAACAGCTCCATCATTTCATCACTGTCACCTTCCTATTTCCCCTTTTCCTTCCATTATCTCATTATCTCTGCTTTTCCCTTCTGGACCGATGGCTTCTACTATCTTTCTTCATTATTTTGGCCATTCCATCATTTTCCATGGAGTTCCAGTACTTTGAAAGTTGTTCTTCACAATATGATTGGCTGATATTTTTTCATTGAGTTTTGGTGGCAGAGGAGGTGGTCAGAGCTCCAATGTGCTACAAAGGGGAGTTCATTAATTTCCATTAGCTCAATTGATGCATTATGTTCTGTGTTGGATTAATTTTGCATTGGTACATGTGTATTTTTTGAGACTTAGATGAGTGATTCTTGTTTATGATGGATTGCTTTTGTGTTAAATTTTGTATTGGTGCATTTGGATTTTATTGAACTTATTTTTTTTTTGAATTAATGAAGTTATGCATTCTATGTGATAACTAGTGTGTGTGATTGATTTAATTCAAGTTGAGTGTTGCGATTGTGCTCTCTTTCAAGAAGAAGCAAGTGCATTAAGATGATTTTCAATACAGATCAAATGGTTTTTAACAATTAATTTAATATATGACTATAAATGCGATTGTAGGATTAGTCATTAATTAGATAGATTAAACCTAATGCGATTGCTTAATATTTTTAATTTGACTTGATGCAAAATTAATTTTCAAAATATTTTAAGAAGCTAGGAAAACCACCAAATTTACTAATTACTACTAAGACTCATTTTATCATATCACCCTTTTTAATCCAAATCGTTTCTTTATTGTTTTCTAAAAATATCAAAAAGAATAGAATTAGCTTTATTTTCATAAGTTTTAATTTAGAGAAAATCAATTTTAAAGATCCATTTTCTAATCATGTTTATAGCACTTAATTTTATCTAGGGAAGTCAAAATAAAAAGCTCTTAGATAAGAAAATGATCCCAAGTTGTATGCACTATATTGCATTTAATTTGTGGTAATTTATGATTTGGCCCCGAAACGATTAAGGTTGTGTCAAATTAGGAGCCTAATCATTGCACCAAATATGAGAGCATATTTTATGATATTAGATTAAAGGGCGAAGGTGCAAAAATACCCATCTACATATGTCACATGTGCGCCTGGCACCATTTACATTTCTTGGGTGCAAAAATACCCATGATCTTTACAAAAAGGGGCAAAAATACCAGCTCCGTCAATTGAGGCAAACGACCATTAAGTTTTTTTTGTGGGCCCCACTTTAATATTTTGTAATTAAATATTTTAAGGGCTAAGGTGCAAAATTACCTATCTACATATCCTTCGGGTGCAAAAATACCTATGATCATTAAAAAAGTGGACAAAAATGCCAGCTTCGTTAACGAAGGCAAACGACCGTTAATTTCTGATTTTTTGAGCTCACTTTAATCATTTTTAAATAATTATTTAAAAAACTCTCACCCTCTCTCTCTTTTCTTGCACCCCTTTCCCTCTCATCGTCCAAACTAGAGCCCCACCTTCACACCGGTAATAACTCTCTCCGACCTCCCATATGGTCACCGCCTTTATACTACCCACTCCCTCCGAATGCTCTTCCATAGTTCATCATCGAAACTTTTCCCTTCATTAACGAAATTAGAAATTAACGAACATTTATCTTCATTAATGGTGATGGCATTTTGTCCCCTTTTTTAATGATCATAGGTATTAATTAAAAGCTATGATCATTAAAAAAGCGGACAAAATGATAATAGGTATTAACTAAAAGCAACATTTTGTCCACTTTTTTTAATTATCATAGGTATTAATTAAAACCTTAAAATACCTCTCTACATTAAGCTTTTAATTATTACCTATAATCATTAAAAATGGGGACAAAATTCCAGCTCCATTAATGAAGGCAAACATTCATTAATTTCTGGCTTCGTTAATAAGGGGAAAAGTTTCGATGATGAACTATGAAAGGGCATTTGGAGGGAGCGGGTAGTATAAAGGCGGTGACCATGTGGGTGGCCTTAGAGAGTTATTGCCGGTGTGAAGGTGGGGCTCTAGTTTGGACGCGGAGAGAGAAAAGAGGGTGAGAGGGAAAGGGGTGCAAGAAGAGAGAGAGAGAGAGGGTGAGAGTTTTTTAAATAATTATTTAAAAATGATTAAAGTGGGCTCACAAAATCAGAAATTAACGGTCGTTTGCCTTCGTTAACGAAGCTGGCATTTTTGTCCACTTTGTTAATGATCATGGGTATTTTTGCACCCGAAAGATATGTAGATAGGTAATTTTGCACCTTAGCCCTTAAAATAATTAATTAACAAATATTAAAGTGGGGCCCACAAAAAAAAAATTAACGGTCGTTTGCCTCAATTGACAGAGCTGGTATTTTTGCCCCTTTTTGTAAAGATCATGGGTATTTTTGCACCCAAGGAATGTAAATGGTGCTAGGCGCACATGTGACACATGTAGATGGGTATTTTTGCACTTTTGCCCTAGATTAAACAAACTACTTGGTATATATATATATATATATATACACTTTTATTTCTTATTGCCTTATTTGATCCAGTGCATACTGATGATAAAGTGATTCTTGATTTTACAACAATTGGTTTGGTAACGTTAAAATCACCATGTCAATTCTTTCATTTATACATAGAGGTAATATCATATGTACTTATAAAAATATTGTTGTTCTCAATAACATAACACATTACCGATATTTTGCTCCCAAACCCCTTATCCTAGTTTCTCTCATGTCATGGGTGAATCACATACTACAAAAAAATACCCGATTTCTGATGGAATTTGCTACGGAATCATCTTTTTTGACGGAATCCGTTCCGTCACTAATAGGTGCGTTTCAAAAATTCCGTCGGAAATTCTGATGGAAAGCAATTTCGTCAGAAATTTCCGACAGAATTTGTTTCAATCGCAATTTTTTAAAAAAAATCTGAAAATTATTTAAAAAATAAATCGTAATTTTTAAAAAATTTTTATTTACACATGCCACGTGTCATGTCGGCACTTCATAATTCTCCAAGTGCCTCTCCTCCCGTTCGAACCTGTGACCTCAAACTCTCGACGCCTTTGTGCGTGAATCTTTGCCAGTTATGCCGAAATGAATCTGTGTCATATAATTACATAATATTATATATATAATATTATGATATATATAAACATACATAAATATAATTAATTATATATATATTCATATAATTAATTATTAATTAAATATAATATTATTAACAATAATGAAAAATTTAATAAAAACGTAAAAAAATATTTATATATTTAAATTAAACAATTTTTTAATTAAAATTACTTAATAAATAATAATTTAATATTATAAATATTATTTTTAATATAAAATTATAAGTATAATATTAATAACATATGTATTATTTTAAATAAAATAAAATAATAACTAATATCATAAATATTAATTTATTATAAATTTAAATATAATATTAATACACAATAATATAATTTTAATAATTAAGGTTAAATAGAATTATTTAATAATTAATATTTTAATTTTATAAATATTATTTTTTAAAAAAATTAATAAATTTTAATTTTTCAGTTGAAAATTCCATCAGAATTTGTCTTTGGAAAATTTCTGTTGGAATTTTCCACTGAAAAAATTCAGTTTGAAATTCCGTGGCTAAGTTTGCCATAAAAAATTTCGCCGGAAAAATTTCCGATGGAATTCCGTCGGTATTTGCCACAAAAAAGGTTTCGTCGGAAATCGGGTGTTTTTTTGTAGTGACATAAGGAGAGATGCATTGTAGGGAGTGTGTGTGGGTCCCACCTAATTAATCAAAATTTGGCCAGCAATTTCTCTCTTTTCAAAGCCAAAGAGAAATTAGTTATTTGTCATTCTTATCTCATTTTGATATTGTGTAACTTTCGGTTTAAATAAAACTAGTTTTGTGATGCTATAACTCAAACTCAACAGCACAATACACATAATTGACCAAATTTAACCCACAGTTTCTCATTTTTCAAAACCACCATCTCTTTTTATTGAAAATTATACTCCATGTATTTACTGTATGTCATCTTACTTGTAATTATTTATATAAGAGTTCAACTGTAATATCCCAAAATATATTCAAAGGGCTAAATGTAATAGATAGTGAAATAAAAGGGTTTAATGGCACTCTAATTAATTTTTTCATGATCAAGAGTTAATTGCTACTTTCTTGAGGATAGATTTGGGAAACAAAATGAAGGGCCAAGATTGCTCTTATAAAGTAGAAGTAATGATGAAGATAATTAAAGCAATTTCCTTATCTTTTCCTCTTATGTGGACACAAGACACATGCAAGACCAAGTCAACACACTCTCTTTCCTTTTTCCTACACAAAAACCGTTCCCTCCTTGCTCTATTTTTATGCAATATTAAAATAATATATATGTATTCCTTTGCTCCCATATTTCGTCCAAGCTTTGAGAAAGAAAAGGAAGAGAATTTAATTGATATATTCTTACACTTGGAGTCAAGAAAAGTGGCCAGGATTTAATCAATATACTTTCTTGACCTTATGTAAATGTTGGACGTTCAAATCATAAGGAAAAGAGAGAGAGAAGCTAATCAAAGGATATCCTCACCTTTATGCTTGGAGTCGGTCAAGAAGCCAAGAAGAGAAAGAGAGAGAATTGCATCAAATAAATTCTGTAACATCCTTGTTTTTAAAATATAATTATAATTTAAAGATAATTATGAATTTAGTAGTAAATTTTTTAAAATAATAATAATTTAAAAAATAATTAATTAATAAATAATATTATTATAATAATATAATATAATATATATATATAACTGTGGGTGGCCCACAGTTGGAAAAATGAGGGAGGCACCGAAAGTGCCTCCACTCATTCATTAATTGGCGCCATTAGGCGCCAATTATTAGAGGTGAGGGAGGGGCGTATTATAAATACCCCTCTCCCTTCTCACTTCAAGCAGATGGTCTACGTGAAGTGGTTGTGTAGAAGGCGTATGGTGTAGGGTGTGATATCCATAAGAGTATTTTCATATATTTGGGGATCAATAAGGTACTCAAATTCTTTTTTGTTCATAACTCTTCTTTTATAAAAATGTTCTAAATAATTTTCTCTTTCTTATGATAGTAATTTTGTGTGGATTAGAGAAAATTTTAAGATTAGGATTTTGGACAAATTTGAGTTTTGTTAATATAAGGCTATAGGAATATAGAGGAGGATTAATGGTTAATTTTAATCATGTTACTTTTGTTATGTAGTTGGTATATAATTTTATAATGAATTTTCTATATAATTAATCTAAGAATAATTATATATTAGGCTTTTTATCCAATTAAATTTGGATTAAATAATTTATTTGGTTTGTTGGAGGTATTATAGATATTCTAATCGGTTTAGTTTGGTAAATTTTGTTGTATAAGAAATTATAAATTATAATTTGATATTAAGAATTAGATTTTTTATATGATTTTAATTATGTGAGAGTTTCAATTATTGTTTAATAATTATAATATATTCATATAAATTAGAAAAAGAGATTTAGTTATTTTAGAAGGTTGATATTGATGATTATATAATAATAGATATGTTAAAGGTGAAACTTTAATTTATAAAAATTAAGTGGTTGACAAGAGAGAATGATATAGAGGTTGTTTAAGGATTGTTACGGAAGTTAGAATATTTAAGGATAATAATAGTAGAGGAAAATTGGAGATGAATTGTGTAAATTATTTATTTTAGTATTTCTTGGGGTTAATTGTTACTTAAATTGATAATGTAGAGTTTTCTTGGGATCGGTGATTGTTCGTATTTGGTACTCAAGATAAAGTTAAGCTTGGAATTGAGGTAACCGGGGTTAATTTATTTTATATGCTTGTTTTGGACTGTAAGGTGTTTTCTAAACCTTACTTCCATCTATACCACTTGTATGTGTTTTGAAAGATTATGTGTATGTTTGAATATGAACCTAGTTTAGTGAAGCAGTGTATTTTCAAAATTGTATATATGAGCATAGATATTATTAAAATTGTTACTGTTGTGATGATTATGATGTTTGAGATGGAATATTGTAGAAGATATAATAATTTGTATATGTTTCGAGAATTATATTGATATATTGTTTTTCTGTTATGGGATATGGTGGGTTGTGTGGAAGAGATATGGTGAAACTGTGCCCATCGACTCTCTCATTCCTGGCCCGGATTTTGAGTTGAGTGTTTTGGGTGGACAACTCCCTGTTATGGTATATTGGTGGTGGCATGGGAGGGGCAGTATTCTTGAAGTGACTAGCTAACCTTTGGCCGGGTATACTAGCACTGATAGGCTGTACCACATCCAGAAGCTATAAGGAGGAGCAGGATGGATGAGTGGGGATGATTCTAGTTGTTGAACATATTATATGAAATTTAATTATTGAGAATATTATTAATATTATGTTAGTTAAAGCTGCTTCACTGACTTACAATCTTTTCCTGCATATTTTGTAAATTAATTTTTGGTTGCTGAGACTTTACGTCTCACCCCGTCGTTATAAATATTTTTCAGGCGAGACCTCTAATTTGGCTAGAGGCCAAGGGGAGCAACCAGAGACATAGATGTTAAGAATCCTGTAGGCCTCTTGTGGTATTGGTGTTGTATTATTCTCTATATTGCCATTATAGGACATATTATGTTTTCAAAGATATCATATTTACTGTTTGGATAACTGTTTTAAAATCTTAATTGTGGGATTCAATGTCATAAAAATCGTGGGCTGTAAGTTCTTCTGTTGTTATGTTTGACCTGAGTAATGAATATCTTTGTAGTGGGTTTGTGGGCGAGTTTGTGCCTTGAACTCTGATATGTTTTAAATGGGAAATTGTTTTCGATTTTCACTGGTTAACCAGATTTTGTAAAATCATTACGGTAAATTGTTGTTCGGAGAAAGGGTCGTTTCAAATTCCTCACCTTTTTTATCAATCAAGTTGACCAACATGTAATATTGTAAGAAGGGAATTGGTCAACAAGGTTGGTGCCTTTGTGAAGGAGAATTTCTACTAGTATAAAAGGGAGGAAGGAAAGAGAAAACTTGTAGAAATGACACTTAGTTAAGTTATCATAAATGTGTGACCAAAGGAGTAATATTAGCCATAACTTTTGTCACTTTTTGAAACATATTTTTGGCCAGCCGTTTAAGTGATAAGGGAAAGGAAAAATCTAATCATTTATCACACTCTCTCTTGATCTTTAAGTCGGTTGAGCAGCTGCTACACGAGAGTGCAAAAAGAAGCAAGTAAAGGTAAGACTTTGATCTTGATTTTCACCTCTTTAACCTTATCTATGGCTTTAGTGTCCCTCATTAAACTTGTTCCTCTCTTTCTTAGCTTCATTTCTATAGAAGAGGAGTTTTTAGCCACCTTGCAAGAACAAAAGCTAAAGAATCAAAGAAAGAACTTAAGGAGGAGCACTAGGTGAGTATTAGTGTCAATTTGAGCTATTGGTTGTGTTGGTTTAATGAGTATTTTGGCATGTGTAAATCTGTCCTGATTTTGGCCAAACAAGGGTTTGGGTAATTCATGATGTTTTGGTTATGTTATTGGTGGTTTATGATGATTAGAAATCATTTCACATAAGTTTGATGCTGAAATTGAAAGTTGGTAATTATTAGAATTTATTTTGAATTTTCTATCAAAACAGGACATGGGGAATGAGTGAGAATTTTTTCATTTTGATGTTACCATTGTGTTCTACATGAAAAATTGTGTGGGAATAGCCCTAGGTTGTGAATTTTGGGTCGTTGAAACTCAAAATGCAAAACTGATTTTTTGCCTGAACAGAATTCTAGTGAGGTACCTTATTGGTATAGTGTTTTTGGATAACCAAATGATCTATGAAAATTATGAAACTTTCTAGTCTTAAAGTTCACATTTCAAGCTTCAAAATGGACATAAATTTCATGTCATTTCGATTTGTGACCTAGGAGTTATGAATTTTTGAAGTTAGTTCATGAAAACTTGGTTGAATTTTGACAGTGTGCAACATATGAAAATTCTGGGAATGCTGTGTATCCAACTGGCTGTGGGTAATATTTTTTCTTGAAACTATATTAAATAAGGGTCGCATAGCCATCAGAATCATCCCATTTCGATTTTTATAGAGTTAGTTATGATTTTTCAAAGTTGCTGAAAAACTCTGGCAGATTGGTACCTATGCAAAAATTGAAGACTTTATGGCATAATGTAATATTGTGGAACTTTGAGGTTAGAAACTGGCCTTTTAGGTTAATTGACTACTTTAGCTCCTTAGTTGACTTGATTAAATGACCATAGTGATAACCAACTCAAGTATGATGAGATATTAAAGAATTGAAATAGGTAATGATTCGTCGTCCTTAATTTTGATTTATAGGATTCGATATTTGCCTTGTTTGTGATCCACCTGCGCCAAAGCACAATTGGAAAGAACAAGGTAGTGAATCTTTCTCTTATACTGTGTATAAAGCATTGTATGTATGTTGTCATGCATTGTGATGCTTTGAGATACTGATGTCATTACAACGAAAGCTGTCACATTGAGCATAGAGAGTATAGCGAAAGCTGTCGCATTGTGTATACAGCCATGAGTGCTGTCGTATGTGGCGTGAGCCATGTTCATTGTATTGCTACTAAACGTGATCTTACATGCTGTGTGTTTATATACTGTATGAGTGATTTGTTACTACTGAGATTCTCTTGAATCTCATTCTTTCCATTGACTAACCTTACAGACAGGGCAAGTAGCTCCAAGGAGAAATGGACGACCAGGAGCGGCTAGGACCTTGTAGGGATATTTAGTTTTGGATTGTCGGTTATCCATTTTGGATTTGGGGTTACTAATTTCAGATTTTGTTCCATAGGAGTAGGGGTTGGTGTAGCCCCACTTATCCCCAAATCATGCAACAAGTCAAGTGCATACTTACGTTGACTCAAGAAAATCCCTTTACTAGCCCTAGCAATTTCCAACCCTAAGAAATACTTTGTCATCCCTAGGTTCTTGATCTTAAATTGACTATGCAAATATGTTTTTGTTCTATGTATTCCTTCTACACTATTACTAATGACAATCAAATCAACTACATAGACTAATACAACAATTGTTTCCCTTTTTTATTGCTTTACAAACAAAGAATAATCATGTAAAGACTATTTGAAACCTCCCTTTATTAATGCTTGAGTGAGCTTGATGTTCTATTGTCGCGACGCTTGTTTGAGACCATATAGAGATTGAGTAAGTCTACAGACTTTGTTTCCTTTAACCTTATTGAAGCCTTGCGAATCTTCATATATACCTCCTTATCTAAATCTTTATGGAGGAAAATATTGTGCACGTCCATCTGGAATATCTCCCAATTATTCACTACTGCCAAGGCAAGAACGACTCGAACAATAACCATTTTTACTACTGGGGAGAAGGTTTCATAATAATCCGCCCCCTCTTTTTATGTATATCCTTTCACAACTAATTGTACTTTAAACCGTGCAATCTGGCCAAGAGAATCATACTTGACTTTATTTACCCATCGGCAACCAATTGGTGTTTTTCCAATAAGTAGATCAACAATCTCCTAGGTATGGTTGGACTCTAAGGCTTGGATTTCATCCATCATGGCCTCTATCCACCGAGAGTGCTTAGCGGCCTCCTCGAAGGTCCTATATTCAAAAACAGAATCAATACATCCTAAAAAATGTTTATGAGATGTAGAAAAATGAGTATAAGTCCTGAAATTTTGAATAGGATAAGTAATAGTTCCTTGTATGACTTCTCTCATCGAAGATGTTAGTTGTATATCATTACTTAGAGGAATGTCCAAGGCATTCCCAGAAGTTTGATTAGGTATGAGTGCTAGTTCATTGGAATGAGGACTAAGAATCTAGTGAGCATAGTTTAGAAGCCACACTGGAGGGCATCTTGACCTTGTAGACCACCTTAGTGCCTTATTGGTTGGTTGGGTTGGTTCTGGTTGAGAATGAGTTGCGGTGTATGTGCTGGTTCTTGTGGTAGCTCATTAGAAGGAGAAGAATCCGCATAGTCATAAAGAAAAGGATCCAAATAGTGCAACACATCTCCCCTTGATTAGTGCATTCTTTATAAAGAAAAGGAAACCTTTCCTTAACAAAGGGAACATGTCGGCTGATCATTAATGTTTTCATTCTTAAATTATATAAGATGTGCCCCTTCTGAGTAGTGGGATACCTTATAAATACACAGGGATCAACCTTGGGTTGGAATTTGTCAAGATGATGTAATTTTAATGCATAGGTCATACAACCATAAAAGCGTAAATGTCCTATAAGAGGTGGTCGGCCATATAAGAGATCATAAGGAGTTTTAAAATCAAGCAATTTGGAGGGTGTACGGTTAATTAAATATGCTGCAAGCCTAATGTACTCCCCCCAAAATTTGATAAGGATTCCCCCCTTGGAACATCAAACATCTTGCCACTTCCAATAAATGCCTATGCTTTCATTCACAACCCTATTTTGTTGGGGAGTATAAGGGCAAGATGTTTGATGTATAATCCCTTTGTTATACAAGATGGATTTAACTTTAGAATTGACAAACTCAAGGCCATTGTCGCTTCTTACTGTTTTGACATTGGCACCATACTGGGTGGAAACATAGGTAAGGAAAGTTTGAATATGCACATGAGTGTCGGAATTGCTATGTATGAGAAAAGTTCATATGCCACATGAAAAATCATCAACTATAGTCAAAAAATACTTAAAACCTTGATGTGTAGGCATCCTATAAGGTTCCAACACATCTATGTGGAGTAGTTCAAAATAAACAATGGTTTTAATGGAGCTAGAGGGAAAGGGGAGTTGTGTTTGTTTAGATTGAAAACAAATATCACATTTATCAAATTTCAAATCAGCAATGTGTCCATTTATTCCATGAAGATGTTTGAGTACATGCATAGAAGGGTGGCCTAGCCGTTGATGCCAAACATTACAATTGAGAATATTGAAGGAAAGTACATTTTGTATAGGAGGCAAAGAGGAATATTGATCATTAATCAAAGTTGCAAAATCTAGGTGTTTATCAAGCAGGTATAACCCATGAAAAAGCCTACCAATTCCTTTGATCTTCCCATTCAAGAAATCCTGCAAAATACACAGTTTAGGAGAAAAAATAGCTACACAGTTCTCATTAATACTCAACTAAGAGATATAAATTAAATTAAAATGCAGACCAGGGGCATACAATACATTTTTTAATGTAATCATATTTGTTATGTAAATATCTCCTATATGTGTAACAGTGAGTCATTATCCATCTTGAATATGTTTGACTGGTCTATTGTAAATCTTGCAGGTGTGCATAGAGTTTGAATTACTAACATGATTAGTGGCATTAGAATCAAGAAACCAAGCTGAATTAGAGGAAGAAGCCAAACCAATCAAACCTGAGGTGGTGTCAGTGGAGTCTTTCTTATCAGCAGATGTATCAACAACAGGTTCTTTATCGAGAATTTGAATGAGACAGTCAAATTGTTATGGAGTTAGATTGGCCATGACATTGGAACTAGTTTCAACAGACCCCCTTGCAAGTACACGGCCACCTTGGCAGGGAAACCAATAGGATAGTAGTAGTGGTATTTCTTGTGTCCTTTTCTATGACAGTGGGAACATTCATAAATGGAATTTCCCTAGCCTTGAGGATTAAATCAGCCTCTATTGCCCTGGATCCCTTTCTTGTCATCATGACAGTAGTGTCAGTCGTAGGATTAGAAGTAATAGAACTAAGATTGTGATGTACTTTATATTGAGAAATAAGGGAAAGGCTTGATTAATTGAAGGTAAGGGAGATAATTGTAGAATGTGGCTATGGGCATGGCTATTAGAGTCTACCAGCCTCATAAGAAATTGGAACAACTGTTGCTCCTAAACAATCTTAGTATAAGCTTGTGAGGTTGTACATTGATAAGAAGGAAGGAGAATAAGGCTATCAAGTTCATCCCAGAGATCTTTCAATTTAAAGTAATAAGAGAAAATAGAAAGTGTACCCTGTGTGAGAGGAAATGGCTCAATGAAGGCTAAAAAACTTTATATTATCAGACTTATCAAAGCATTCTTTAAGGTCAGCCCATGCAAGTTATGCACTGTTAGAGAAGGCAATCCCACCAAAAATTGTTTTGTCTACTAAATTCATTAGCCAAAAATAACAATGGCATTACAGTGATCCCAAGTCGCATGTAATTCAAGAGGTTGACTGGAACTCGTGCAAGAGCCATCAGCAATCCCTAGCTTGTTGTGGCCCAAGAGCGCTATCTTCATCTAATGACTCTAGGTTGTGTAGTTTTTGGCGTTGGTCAAGATGGCAGTGATTAGTGTGGTGGCATATGGGTCAGAGGGATGAAGATACAGAAGATGATTAAAGGAGAAGTTACCATTTGTCTTAGACGTCGCTTTTAGGTTTGCTTCTACTATGACGAAGGAACAAGCATCATGTACTTGGAGCAACAAGAAGGATTGGAAGAGTAGATGAGCAAATAGTGACTGAAGAGGCGACAAATGAGTCTCAGCAGAGAAATCAGGAATCCTACACTTTGGAGCAGATAGTAAAGATAAGTCTCAAGGATGATCGGTAGAGGCGAGGACACAAGGGATAGACCATGAGAAGGGGCGATCGGAAGAGGCAATGGGATGAGCCATGGCGGTGAAGCTTTTGGACAAGGCAATTTTAGGGTGACATTGCAATAGAGAAGAGGCTAGGACAATAGATCATAGAGGAATTGGGAGAAACTGGGGAGTGTCGTGACGCTATGCTCGAAAGGATGAACTGAGTCCCTTTTTTTTGTTTTATGTTTTGTTGCTGAACCCGAAATATGCGAACTGGGTGACCTGAATTATGCAAGCCCGGCCTGTAAATGGCTCTGGTACCATGTAAAACTCATGAACTTGGGCTTGAAGAACCTCTCTGTTTTATTAATAAATGAATGAGTAATTCTACTTTACAATAACCAACATCACATATATATACATGCCTTAAACATATAGAGACTACTATCCTATCTCAAGAGAATAAAGACCAAGAAACAAGATATGGCTACCTATAGTCTAACAAGGACGTTGGCCACCACGGCGGTAGCAGATAATAAATACATACATATATAAATACATATATACATACATTTATTTAGTGAGAGCTTCAGGAGCCCACGAGGTTTGAGGAGGTCAACTGTGAGTGATGGTCAGAGAAACTGAAGAAAAACTCTAAATCATTTATATATTTACTTAACTATTGAAGAAAGAAAAGAGCAGAGGAACCAAGAAGAGAAAAGAAGAAATTGAGACGAGGGGAGAGGGAGGAATTCGTATATTACTTACTGCGTAAGCCTAGACCAGCAACAGATGGAACGTTCTGACATAACACTATGCACACAAGATTAATGCAAAAAGGTGGAAAAGTATAATAAGTCTTGTGTAAAGACTCAAATGACCCTTAATCAATTTTATTTTCTTATCAGTATGCTTACGATGTCCTCAAGGATAGGCTGGAGGCCCAAATTATTGTATATCAATCACATGCACGAGAAATGAGCGTCTCTACTAGCTTTTCTCTTCACTCTCCGCTTAATGTCTCAACTATTGGTGAGATTTAATACTATGTAAAAAATATTATTATTATATTACATATAATAAAAATCTATAATTATAATAGTGTTACATATAATTAAATCTCAATTATTAAAAGATGATCTAATGATTATGACATTAACTAGAGAGGAAATAAAGAGAATGGTTAGTGCAGACACACCCTTCTCCCCACATACACATATACACCCTCAGGTTGACATTCCTTTCTTTTTCTCATCCTTTTATCATTGCTCCCTCCCCATCAAATCTGTCCATTGATTTCAATTCTCTATACTCCACTAATCAATTTTAATATGAAACAAACACTTTAATTTACAGTAACTAAATATACACATAGAATATATAATACACCAGCCTTAAAAGGGTAGTTTTACAACTCTAGAGTTGCTTTCAGGTAGAGATGCAGTGTGTGGCTAGATGCTCAATTTTTGGGATGGATCTTATGCCTTGAGTTCTTTGTGTTTTATTAGGGATTTGTTAGTTTGATTTTCTTGTTTATGAATTTAATTATTTCCTAATTGTGGGTTTAAATTTTGGTATATGAGACTTTGATTTTCTAGTTGAATAATCATTAATCAAACAATTTGTACTTTAGTTTAAATTTTATAATTTAAAGATGGTTTGTCTCGTTCGAACCTATACTAGCTCTAATACCAAATTATATGAATGAAATATTAATCATCGTGCAAAAAGCTCAAGTTAATGGCATAGGTGCATCCCGCCCCATAGCCTTTCATTATTAATATTTGGTATTAGCTACTGATCCACCAATCTTCTTTAATAAGGTTTAGCATCAGACACTCCGACAACTACATAGCACAACAAACTAAACCCAATCCACACCCCCTCTCAATTAAATGAGCTTGGGAATGCAGCAATTTGTAGGACCTTTTTCTCATTTTGTTATCTTTCGTTTTTATTAATGACAGTCCTTGCCATTTTTAGTATTTTGAGCTTGCAAATCTAATTGTATTTTGTGCTTGCTTCTTGGGAATCTGATCTGTTTTGTATAATGGATTGTTGTAGGAGAGATTGAAGAAAGAACATGAAGAAAAAGAGCACAAACAAAAGGAAAGGCAAAGGCTTACCCTTATACTATTATAATGTTTCTTAGTCTTAAACCTTTATTTTGGGGAAACTAATCATTTTTGTACAATGGATTGTTGTAGGAGAGTTTGAAGAAATAACATGAAGAAAAGGAGCACAAACAAAATGAAGGCAAAGTCTTACCTTTATACTACTATAATTTTTCTTAGTTGTCAACCTTTATTCTAGGGACACTAATCCTTTTTGTACAATGGATTGTTGCAGGAGAGGTTGAAGAAAGAATATGAAGAAAAAGAACACAAATAAAAGGAAAAGCAGAGACTTACCTTTATACTATTATAATGTTTTTTAGTTATCAACCTTTATTCTTGGGAAACTAATCCATTTTGCACAACGAATTGTTGCAGGAAAGGTTGAAGAAAGAATAAGAAGAAAATGAACACAAAAGAAAAAAAAGGTTGGGGCTCGCCTTTAAACTATTAAAATGATTCTTAGCTTCTTGTCTTTTATTGTTGAGAAATTGATCCTTTTTTGTGCAATTGATTGTTGCAAGAGAGGTTGGAGAAAGAAGAAGAAAAAGAACACTAAAAGAAAAGGCTGAGGCTTATCAAAGGTACCATCTTTATTCATGCTGTTCCGATTGGGCATGCTCTGCTGTGATGAATTTCAATTTATTGTTCTATGAAATATAAACCTATGAAGCAAGGGAGGACCGATTTCATTTGTCCATGACTTGTTTTTGTGCTATTTAAGTTGCTTTTTTCTTGGGAATCTAATCCATTTTGTGCAATGGATCGTTGCAGGAGTAGTAAAGAAAGAACATAAAGAAAAAAACATAAACAAAAGGAAAGGTCGAGGCTCACCATTACACTTTTATAATGTTTCTTAGTTTTCCAACCTTTATTCTTTGGAAACTTATCCATTTTATACAATGGATTGTCGCAGGAGAGGTTAGAGAAAGAACATGAAGAAAAAGAACTTAAAAAGAAAGAAAAGGTTGAGGTTCAACTTTAAATTATTACAGTGGGTCTTAGTTTTTCATCCTTTATTCTTAAGAAACTAATCCTTTTTAATTTGTTCAATTGATTGTTGCAAGAGAGGTTGAAGAAAGAGCAAGAAGAAAAAGAAGACAAAAAGAATGAAAAGGTTAAGGCTCACCATTACACTTTTATAATGTTTCTTAGTTTTACAAAAAGAATGAAAACGGTGTTGGCTTCTAATCCGAGGCTCTCCGATATCCCTTGGAGCAAAGTCCTGGCCACCGCCCTTATTTTGCTGCTATAACCATAGGCTACTTCCCTGTACAGACAGTGACATAGAGTGATTATACAAAGGTCAATCCAAGTATGTCTTTAACACACACACACACACACACACACACACACACAAGGCAGTTGACTTTTTTTAGGATTAATGGAACTAAATAAACTAGAGTTAAGTGCAAATTTGCTCTGAAAGTTTTTTCAAATTCAATGTCACATAGAAGTTTCAAAACGTAGCAATATTACCCCACACCGTTAAAAAACTAACATTAAATGTTAACAAATTGACATTGACTGTTAATTTTTTTACGGTAAAAGACAACATTACTCCATTTTAATACTTTTGGGACAACATTAAATCTAAAAGAATTTCCAAGATAACAATGCTCCTCAACAAAAACTTTCATAGACAAATCCCAGAGTCATTAATTATATATCAGTATATGTTGTGGATCATTAGGTTATAACAAGAACATTGAAGTATATATCAGTTTGGGCCTCTTTGAGCTTAACAAGTATATTCACGTAAACCGATACAAAATTCATTGTTGGAAAAGCAATGTAGGAAAAGCAGTTTCTGCTATTTTGTTAACTAGCTTTCGTAATCTCTCTAAAAATAGGCTCTTATACTAAGGACGGGAGGAAATAGTAGTATATGAGAAAACAGAGTTGAAGATGAACTTACTTGAAACCAGGAGGCTTGTGGGGGAAAATGAATTCTGGGAGTGTGATGACCTTGAGGTAATCTCTCCAGTAATGAAACAACTCTGATTCAGGGTAGAAGCTGGTGCCCAGCCAAACGTTATGTATTTCCATCATATCTTCATACGATTAACTGTTGTGTCCAGTTGTCAAATGCTAAGAATTGGTGTAGACACATTTCATATTTTTTTATTCTATATTATCGATTACTATAGAATATATGAAGAACACAAAGATCTATGCTAATGTATTGGTCACTTCTTTTGTTTTTGCATTTTTTTAAGAAAATAGGATTTAGTATGACAGCTAATATTTCAAGAGAGACAGCTAATTTTTATATGGTATATCAATTCCAATCATGGCTATATATAATGTGCAAATTATTCATTCAAACATGTATGTTTTTAATTAGTTTCTACAAAGGCTACAGCGAAATCCACTACTAATAAATAATGGTGATAAATTTAAAATAAGTGACCAAATTCTTTTATTGTCATCACTTATGCAGTTGAATTAGATGCGAAATCCATGTATTTTTAAAGTATTCTCAGAAACAATGTATATTGTTTTAAAACTTATTAAGGATGTCATTTTTATAAATTTTATATTATGTATATAGATTAATGAACTTATATTTTTGGTTAATGTCATTATTAAATTATCGACCAAAATGATATATATAGTATTTATGGATACAAGTTATTGTCTTTCAAATTAACTATCTCCAACTCTTTCCGACCAAAATGACCAGTGGATTAAGAGTTATGATTTTTTGAAGTTATTCTAGAAAATTTGGAAAGTTTCTGGAGCAGCGGTCAAAGAAATGAAATATGGGAATGATATGCTTCCAACTAGCTAAAGTCCATATTTTTCCTTGAAACTAGACTCAATAAGGGTTCCATACCTTTGGAATCACTCCAAAACGATGTCTACAAATTTAATTATGATTTTTCAAAGTTAGGACAGAAAATTTATCAGAATTGGCATTATTCTGAAAATTGAAAATAAAATGTGTTAAAAATTGTGTGAATTGTGGAATTAAAGATGCCAAGTGTCATTCTCATATAAAGAGTGGAGTAGGTTATGATTTATGAAGATGAGCACATGTCCAATTGCATTAAAATAATGCTACATGAACATAGCAATCATGATTGATGATGGTAAGGATTATCTTGAATGTAAGGGTGAAATTTGCTTGCGTGTAAGGTTGGACTAACTTGAGTGCATGGTTGAGTGTATAGTGTTTTAGTTGGAAGGAAAGTAACTTGGATAGTGAGCATGAGAGGGGGACGGTTTTGTGAGGCCAACCAAGGGGAGGAAAATTAGTTCAAATCTAATGAGAAGCTAAATGGAGGCGTTATGATATAAACTTGAAGGAAGGGAGGATTGTGACAAGTGTCACATTATGGTCCCTTCATGAAATCAAATGGTGTAGGATGAAGGGAGAAAGTTTATGAAGCACTCCCTTCCTCTTCCCTTTGTTCATTTTTGTTCAACGCAAGAAGATAAGAGAGAGAGAGAGAGAGCTCTCAAGTTCTAGAAAGAAGGAATAAGAAGAAGTTTAAGGTAAGAGTGATTTCTTAAGAGTTTTCTTATGATTTTACTTAGAAACCTTCTCTAAACCTTTCTTCTTCATGGAATCTATGATTTTGAAGACACATTTTGAGCTCAAGGGGGGAGACAGAGAAAGGAGATGCCTAGAGAGAGAGGATTCAAGATCTCAAGAGGTAACCTCACAAACTTTAAATCTATTATAGCATAGTGTTGTTGTTAAGGTTTGTGGTTGGTTTTGGTGATTTTTGTCAAGTTTGTAAATTTGGAAAGTCCTAATTCTAAGGGGTTATGCTGCCCAGATTTTGTTAAATCATGGTTAGAATGTGTTTAAACAACTTAATAAGGGATTAAAAGTGGAAAAGAACAAACTTTGGAAGCTAAAACACAAAAGAGTTTTCTTGACTAATGTTTCGGCCAAGACCAGATATAGGGGAAGGAGATGGATTTTCATGAAATATATGGTTACATTGGATTCAGTAGGCAAAAAATAGATGGGGTTATAGTTGGTCACTTTTACGGAAAAGGCCAGAAAAACGTAATTACGAAAGCACCCCTAAAACCTTAAATCGAGGTTGTCAAGGGTATTTTCATAATTTGAAACTAAAATTTGGTGATTTTGAACCTAGAAATGGATTCCTTGGGCGAAAATACGTCAGGATATCCCTATTCGAAATTTTGGGAAAACGTGCCTTCGGGCTGGGTATGAGTCTCGGGGGTATTTTGGTAAATTTTCATCATAGACTAATATAACCACAAGAAACATTATGGAAGAGTCTAAAATGATACTTGGATAGGTTATGACCTATTTCTTGTATATTTAATATTTATGACCGAGTCAGAAGCCGGAACGGCACGTTTTACGAGGCACATTAAAAAGGGACCGATAAGACTCTGAGGTAGGGACTACCATCCTTCATACACTATGTGAATAATTGTATGTATTTGTTACTGTATTTCGTTATATGATTTCGTGCTAGAGGCACAGTATCTAGTTGTGGTTCGGTGCCCAACAACGGTATATCGAAAAATCCTAACTGTGGTCGCTGACTCAGTTGAGGTACACTATCAAAAATCCTAGCTATGATCGATGACTCAATTGAGGTACACTATCGAAAATCCTAGCTGTAGTCGATGACTTAGTTGAGGTAATTATATGTGAATCGAATTGAACTTTCATTTTTGCCTAATATGGTGCATTTTATATTTAATTTTCATATTTTATATGTCGATCGTATGTCTTTAAGGGATTCTTTGGAATCTCACCCTATTTTTAAAATAAACATCTCAGCGGGTGCCAGTGGGACAAAAGGCAAAGGCGTAGACACTGAGAAGTGATTGGCACGTGTCTTGAGGTAAGGTCGAAGTCGGTGGTTATAAGTAGTCTTATGTTTAAGATATTTTAGGAAATCCTGTAAATGTTAGAATTTTTGTTGTATTTCTGTATTTTCTGTATTTCGTTGACGAACGACATTGTGATTGTAAACGAATACTTTTATCAGTATAATTGTACCTTTATGTATGCCTACGAAATCTTGTCTTTATTACACTTCGATTATCGAAATGGAAACATATGTTGACATATGGGACGATCAAGAAAAAGAGAGGAGTCAAACGACCAAGGACCAATACAAAGGCAGAGGTGAAGGCGATTAGAGACAAAGGAAGCCAAAGATACTAGAGGAAGGAAGATAAAGAGAGAAATAAAGAAGGAGATGATGCACAAAGGACGTTAGATGGCCAAGGAAAGCAGAGGAAGGTGAATATAGATGACTAGAGAAGCAAGAGGAGACAAATTTGATTAAAAGATGACAGGAGAAGTAGAAAGAGACCTGAGACGGATGACAAAAAGTCTAAAGCACACCTAGTTTATTCTTGTAATTGGGAAAAACCCAGTTTATAATTATAATTGGGAAATCAAATACAACTATCCTCTTAAATACTCCCTCCGGTCATAATTATATGATATATTTACCTAACTTTTGAGAAATTAAGGATAGTAGTTATATTAGTTAATTTTATTTACTTTCCAAAAATGTCCTTATTTAATAGGGGTGATTTAGGAATACTACAGGAGTATACCATGAGGCAATATCCAACCATTATCTAAATCAGTATTCTCTCTCCACCTCTCTGTGTTTACTTTCATGGTACCGCACATCAGACGAGGCAATCCAACCATAATCTAAAGCAATGGGGGTATTTTGGGAAGAAATTGACAAAATTTAAAATTTTGTCCTATAATTAGGACCAATATCAACTCTCAAATATTGTCCTATAATTAGGACCGAAGGGAGTATATTATTTTCTCGATGACAAAAAAAGTTCTTTTCCCTTCTACCCATCTTAAAGAATAATACTCCCTCTAATCTTAAAATGTAAGAATTAATTAGGGGCTTACTTTAGTCCTAAAGGTAGGATCTCGATTTTTTTGTTGTTATTGTGTTTTTTTAAACTATTTATATTGATTGCATATATTAAAAGAGTTTTTATTAATGGATAGTTACCATGTAAATGATTAAAGAGCTTATTTTTGAAAAAGTAACACATTTTTATAAATAATAACTTTATTAATTTTTTAATTGTAGTAAATTAATTATATAATTTATACATTAAGAATTATGCTGTATATACTAGACACTCTTGAAATTGAAATTGGAGTATTAATTATTTATTTTTGGAAGAGTTTTTATTTTGTGACAAAATTGGGAATGTTAATGATAAAGTTGTCAAACTCACGAGTTTAAATAAGTTTATGGTAGGGATGTAAACTTATATTGTAAACTCGTAAGAGTTTACTCTTACCAATAAATATATATTAATAGTATATAAATAAATAAATAAATTATAAAAAATGATAATAATTTGATTTAAATATCTTTTAAATCTAAATAATTAAAATTAAATCCATCAAAATTTATAATTTATCATATTCAACAAAGAAATTTATATATAAAACCACTCGGCATGATCAAATAAAAAAAGTTGGTACGAGTTTAAAAATGAATTAACACAATTTTGTAAGCTATAAATGTAAAAATGGTAAATTCGATGTGTGAACTTGCGGGTTTGATGAAGTTTATAATTAGCACAAATTAAAATGTAACTCGGAACAATATTGTAAGTTAGAAATGTATAACAATGGGGTGTCATTATCTTGCGGGCTAAGTGCAAATTTGCTCTGAAAGTTTTCGCTGAGGAGCAATGTTATCCTAAAAGTTTTTTTTTTGGTTCAATGTCACCTCAGAATTGTTAAAATGCAGCAATATTGCCCATTTTCATTAAAAAGCTAATGATCAACGTTAACTTTTTAACTGTCAACGTTAGTTTTTTTACAAAATAGGACAACATTGCTACCTTTTAAAACTTTCGGGGTGACATTGAACCTGAAAAATTTCTAATGCAATATTGCTCCTTAATAAAAACTTTTGAAATAAATTTACACATTAACCCTTATCTTGCCACCGAAATGCTATCCTTTTATTGTCCATTATAATCTATATCGATCAGTAAATTTGCTATTGCTGATAAAAAGGTTTATAATGGTAGTATAAATTACCAAGCATATGAGATAATTATTTTAAGATTTTGTATGATGCACACTGACACTGAAAATTAGAAATTGTGAAAACAAATTTTGATTAGAAAATTGTGAAATATTCTGATAATTATTAACCATTAATTGACATTTTTATATGAAAGTATGCTCTTTGGCCCCATTTATACAATGTCTCCTAAAAATATTTTTGTCCACAATATAAAGTGTTTTATAATATTATATAATGACATTTCTTTTTAATTCCAAAAGAATTTTAACTACTAATCTCATAAACTGTAATTTTTTAATAATGATAGTTATATTTTATAATTAATAAAAATAAAAATGGATTCTTAAGTCGTATTATGAAAAATCAACACTATAATGATTTTCTCAATCACCCAAAATATTGGTAAAAAAAATACAAAAAAAAATCACCGACAATACCTTATAAATAGGATCAGTAATGAAATTTATTTTTTTTCCATGCAGTAATTTTTTTTTGCCCGATTGCCATCCGTAATAAAATTGATTGGGAAAATTCCAAAAAATATATTGAAAATTGTAAAAGGATAATTTAGTGCACCGAAATTAGAAAACAATAGATTAATATAGTGTCAGTCAGGAAGAGGAATATGAGATTTTGAAATATCAACGAAATGACAAAAATGCCCGCCCTCAATCGAAATAACAATATGGGTCTCTTAATTAATAACTCTGTATTCTACATCAACAACACCAAAATCCCCCCAAAAGAGTCCGTACTTGTCAGCTGTGAAAGAGGAAAATGGAGTTTTTAATGTAAAATATGGTGTTGTTAATAAAGAGAAAATAGTTGTTATTGGCCATGAAACTTGTTAACTATGAAATAAGAAAGTGAAGTTGTTAATGTAAAATACGTTGTTGTTAATAAAGATATAAAAAATGTTATTGGCCCTGAAACTTGTTAATTGTGAAAAAAGAAATTGGAATTGTTAATGTAGAATTCAGAATTGTTAATTAAGAAGCTCATGTTGTTATTCTGAAGTGGAGGGAGGGAGAGCTGAAGGGCATTTTCTTTATTTCGTCGAGATTTCAAAATCCCAGATTCCTTCTTTCGTTTGACACTATACTGATTTATCCTTTTTCAATTTTGATGTACTAAATCGTCCTTTTATAATTTCTAATGTATTTTTTTAGAATTTTCCAAAATTGATTTTAATGTTTTATATTGTCCTGTAATAATGTAATAATGCTTCCTCATAAAAATAGTACCGTTCGAGCCAAAAAAAATAAAGGGAGATTTACACTTAGGTCCCATGCAAGGAAAAAAATGAACAAATGGTCCCTATAGATTGCAAAATGAAAAAATGGTCCCATGGAGTTGTCAATACAGGCTCCTGGAGTTGTTAATATGACAACTCCAGGAGCCTGTATTGACAACTCCATGGGACCATTTTTTCATTTTGCAATCTATAGGGACCATTTCTTCATTTCTCTTCTTCCTTGGGACTTCACTGTCATTCTCCCAAAAATAAACCCTTGTCTAAACATAGTGGCGCGCGAAGCAACGAAGCCATAGTTCCGTTGTGGCGCGCGAAGCAACGAAGCCATAGTTCCGTTGCGTCTGACCCAAAAAAAGTACCGTTGGGGCGGGAGTGCTAAATCAGAAAGCAATATGATGAAACAGCTCGGTTGTGATGGGGCTTTTTATTTCCTAAATCAGCGAAGCAATATAGAGAAATAGTTCCGTTGTGATGGAGCTTTTTATTTCCTAAATCCTCAAAGCATTTCTTCACTTCAGCATTGTTTGAAAATTCTGGTTTGGGGTTCATTCGCTGGAGGTTCCACTCGAGCGTCCTTCGATTTTGCATGTCCGGAGAAGTGAAGCAGGAAGCTGCAATCGACGAAGATGGCTGGGCCGATGTTAACGCCTCTGCATTTCCCCATGCTTCTCCTCTCTCTCGAAGCTCAACTTCGCCATTATTGGTGGCTCTCATTCCTTACTCACCAGGCCGAGGATTTCGTCAGGATTGTAACACCGGTTTTTCTGGGTCCCATTTTGATTCCCTCGCCACCAAGGGTGAACCAGGTCCTCAGCGTTGTGAGTTTCTCCTTCCCTTTGATTCTTCCTAGCTGTGCATGTTCATAAATATTTTGGCCTATGCATGAATACCTCGGTTTTCTTTTGTAACTTTCCGTACATATTGGTTAGGAGTAGTATTTCTTAGGGATTTCCTTTCTAGAGTTCTAAATAGAGTGAAATGGGCCGACAAGGTTGTGCATAATCTAAAACTGATTATATATCATAGCATTTAATAATACCGGGTGATATCTAGGAGCTTATTCTGGAGTGGTTTCTGTGCCACAAATGTCATTGTCGGTATAAATCTTCATCAAAAGGGAGGGTATTATCATTTGGGTATTGCATTACTGGAGACGGAAAAATTTCACTTGTTAGGGAATAGTGGGGTTATTGGTTGGAAATATGAGTTCAGGAGAAGACATGAGAGAAATTTCATCTGGGTGTGCACCAACGTCTTCCACAAGAGGGCTTTGGTAATCAATTAGAAGGGGGAGGTTACATCTTCTAAGAGAATTGCTATGGTGGTTCAGTTTCAAAACAAAAGAAAAGGTATTAGTGAAGATATGTCGATCAGGCTTGTTTAATCAGGGACAGGATGTTCTTAGTCCTGTAGTCTGCTCCACTTCAGTTCCAGTTTCTTATCTCTAAATTCCAGTCTGATCAAGTAGTTCTTAATGATGTATGCTCCTTAGGTAGGTTATTTTCTGATTGTTTTGGTTTCATAAATCTGCGTCTGTGTAGTTCTTTATTGCATATGTCTGCTTCTTGTATTTCTTTCAGACTATGATTTGTAATGTTGATCAGTTTATCCCAAAAACCTAGATGTTAAAATATATTTAGTAGCTTGATATCTTATCAGAACACATGAATTTTAGGCATGATTATATCATAGCATTTAATTATACTTGATGCATTTCTCAAGTTCAAAAGATACAGACTACGTATCATGATCTTTATCATAGAGTGCCTGAATTAACTTGCATTTTGGTTGAAAATATTCACTTCTAATTACATTTGATATAAGTGAGCTAACAAAGGGCATAAGTTCATTGTGACCAAATTATTTTATGAATCACCCATAAATGTACCATGAGTATTATTTGGAACAAATGTCCTGCATTTTTAAAATAAAAGAAATTTTATAGATGGTTAAACTTCTAGAAAAATGCATCATGTGCTTTATCCAACTTGCTTTTAAAGCTGCATATTTATTTTGAAGTAATTTATTTTGTTTGTCTTGTGAAGATTAAGAAGGAGATCAGTGGGGCTAGCTTTTCAAAGACTTTGTACAAGGGATCGCCATGCATAACATGGAGGAGCTGGTTGTTCAAGATGCAACTTATTTGGCCCGGGTGCACACTTTCTTTTTACACTTTTATATTGCGTGATTTATCATTTGATTGGGCTGGATTGTTGCATATTATATTTTGTTTTTTCTGTGCTTCCTTTGTTTTTATGATGTGGGAAAAAAGTAAAAATGTTGAAAAAAAATGATGGAAAAAAAATGTTTTGGATGTGAGAATTGGTAGTATGAGATAATTATCATTGGTTTGGATTCATTCTTGAATTGATGAGTGATTGATCGTGTGTTGAGTGAAAAAGCTACATGGCAATTGTTTTGGCTTGAGGTGAATCCTAAGTAGGTAGTCATGACCTAGTGAGGTTTTTGGGCCTATTCATATTCATTTCATGTGTGTACCACCTATCTTTTCCTCACTCTAGAACTTGGCTTACATGTTGTTTGAGACCACATATATGCATTTGCTAGATATGGAAGTGAGAAAGGCATTCATTTCGATGATAGAGCAGGTTATTATTAATATCATGCTACTGATGTGGTTAATTGTCTAAGAGTCAGTTTCATGACATAGAATGTTCTTATGCATTGAGAATGATTATGTGCATGGTTTAGCCTTGTGTGAGTATAGCTTGGAATGCACAAGCCTTGTTGGAAGGATTTGAGCCTTAATTTCATTCAAAATTAGTGTGCAAACTCCACTTAGATCTAATTTCCTCTAGAACTTGTCTTGTTTCTTGATCAAGACCACATACATGCATTAGAGTTAATGGACATGATAGAGGCATTTTATTCTTCACCTTGCTGTCCCAAACACAAGCACCTGAAATTAATCCCTTGTTGAGCCAATTTGAGCCATTCACTTTTATTCTTTCCATACATTGCATTATGGCACGAGGACTATGCACGAGCTTGATATTTAGATTTCAAAGAAACCAAACAAGGTAGCAAGACCTGAAGCTGAAGTTGAGTCTGCTGTATAGTAGATATAATTGACATATGACTGAGTATGAATGTAAAGCAACTTGTTGTTCATTCCTTGCTGGTTATTGCAGAATTGAAGGTGCCAAAATAAAAGAAAAAATGGTGGGAAGAAAAGAAAAAAGGGACAGAAAGAAAAAAAAAAGTGAGAAAAAAAAAAGAAGCAAGGAAAGAAATAGCCAATGAAAAGGAAAAGGAAAAAAAAGAGGAAAGAAGCAAAAAAGCTTGAAAAAAAGAAAAGAAAAAAATATAGATGAAAACAAAAGAAACAGAAAAGAAAAAATTGTGAGAAGGAGTTACTCAATGCAGTTTCCAGCTTTACAAGTGTTGTTTAGACTCATGGAATGTATGATATTGGTTTTCTGTAGGTGACAGATTCAGAAAATCATTGCTACTGACTTGGTTTCTTGATTATTATACCTAAGCTTGTGCATAGTGCTTGACCATGTGTCATTCATTCTACCATTTCCATCTTAGCCTTTCCAACATTACAACCAAAAATGAAGTCCTCTTGATTCATTGCTCTAGTGCTATAAAGAGTGGTGGAGATATTAGAAACATTACAAGCCTATGGTAGGGTTAGGCTAGTGGAGAGGAGTGAACTGAATCCCGAAGAGAGTAAGTGAGGAGAGTGAAACAGTACACCCCAAGTTGCCTTCTAAGGTTTACTCACTTTGGCTAAGCCAAGTTCATGGATCGTTTGATTTGTATTTGTGCATTTTATCAGTGATATTGATTCAAGGATGAGAATCTACATGGTTGGCATGATTTGACTCAAACTTGCTCAATTCTTAACTTGTTCATTTTTCGGTTATGTGTGTTATGATTTAGTGGAGGAGGAAAACAAAGGAAAAAGGAAAAACAGAAACAAAAGAAAAAAAGAGTTGAAAAAAAAAAGAAGTTGAAAAAAATTGAAAAAGAAAAAAAAAAAGAAGTTGAAAAAACTGAAAAAAGGCAAGAGAGAGAGAGAGATATCCTTTCTTTTGTTTCCCACATGTCCATCCATCCAATAAAAGTCCTTTTGATCTATGTTTAGCGTTTGATTGTTAGTGGTGGAGAACCTAGGTGATAGCCAAGCTTATGGAAAGAAGATTAAAAAAGGTGGATTTGAGTGCAAACACAAGCCTAGACACTTTGAGTGAGAGAGCTAAACACTTGCCATTGGTGAGGGGCTATTAGCTTAGGTTCACCTTGTTAAACCTGTTGCCATGGTGTTTGGAAACTTGATTCATGTGAAGTTACTTTGATAGGAAAGATATAAAATTACCCTGGTTTGCCTTTGCTTGTGACTCTTATGTTTCCATTTGTTTTCCTTTGTGTTTGTTTGGTCATTTCTTCACTTTTCCATTTGCATTTTATCTTGGATGTCGAATTTTTCCCAGGAGTATTTAATAAACTCTGTCAAATCAAATTTTCAATCAACTGAGTAATATGGAAGGAACTGATCTGTTTCTTAATATGTTCATATGTTGTGGTAAGATGAAATACTGAAGCGAGATAGTGTTTGATTCTGTGTGATGCTTTCTGCTTTATTTGCAGGATAGCCCCAACGTTATTATCAGCCATGAGAAAAGGACACCATTAGATTTGGCAACACTAGGTACGAAACAGATTTTGCTGCAGTCAAGATGTTAAAAAGTGTGTTACATGTTTAAAGAAGGATGTTCCCTTGCTTTATATTAATGATGTTGATTCTTATGGAATAGCTGCTAGTGATAACCTTATAAATGTTCCCTTGCTTTATATTAATTAAAATGGTGTGTTTCTGTCTTGTGATTACTGCATCTAGATATGATAAAGTTGAGTTTGAATTAGCAATAAAGATGTCCCCTTGCAGGGGCATGCTTTATTGAAGATTTTTCTTTATTTTCATTTTAATTTTTTGCCTTGGCTCTTAAAGATTTTGCTGCTCTGTTTTTTCATTGATTGGAATCAGTATAGCTTCTAATGAGATGTCTGCTATTGTTGCAGGAATGATGAGAAGGATTCAGTAGCAAAGATGAAGGCTGCTGAGGAGGCTCTTAAAGATTTTGCCGCTCTGTTTTTCCATTGATTGGAATCAGTATAGCTTCTAATGAGATGTCTGCTATTGTTGCAGGAATGATGAGAAGGTTTCAGTAGCAAAGATGAAGGCTGCTGAGGAGGCTTTGGAAGAAAAACACAAGGTATGGTCAATCCTGTTTGTGAGATTTGTTGCTTGCAATATTATTTAGCTAGTTGCATTTCATTTGCATGGGTGAAAAGAATGAAAAATGAGATACGGGAGAAAAAGTTGAAGAGTAAATTAGATTCACGTAATTTATGTTTGGTGCTAGATCCCTAAGGTGGAATGTAAAAGATTAAAAAGTACACTTACACTCTCTGTAGTATGAAAATATTGCAATATCCATTGTTGTGTTACGTTTCCATAAGCATGAACTGGCTTTTTGATGATTTGTTCTGTATCTAATCAAGCAATTGGGAGTTTCTAAGCGAAAAATTGCATGGAATGGTGAGATGGAATAAGCTCCATTTACTTATCCCAATTTTATTTTTGGAGGGTCTATGAATGTATGCATTAAAAACCTCAGGGAAGAAGAATGTGAATTATACAATTAAACATAAAAGTAAAATGATTTATGTATTCTATACTTGCATTAATGTAGTAAATGTGTAGGCACATGATATGAGCTTAGATTATCTGTATTTACTTGAGCTACATGGGGAAATTTTGTGATAAAATAAATAGGGTTTATGTGAATTATACAATTAAAAATAAAAATGATTTATGTATTCTATACTTCATTAATGTAGTAAATGTGTAGGCACATGATATGAGCTCAGATTATCTGTATTTACTTGAGCTACATGGGGAAATTTTGTGATCAAATAAATAGGAATCTTTCTACATTTTTGCTGAATTCAGCTGTTGATTACAACTCGATAGAGACCTTCAATTCCATAAGTAAATGACTTAGAAACATTCTAAGAAAAGAAAATGAGGACCTTAAAAATCTGGGACCTTAGAAGATAGATATAGTTAGTAGGAGAAGAGAAGAAAGAGTCTTTGAATTCTTTATCTTTCGTTTTTATTAATGACAGTCCTTGCCATTTTTAGCATTTTGTGCTTGCAAATCTAATTGTATTTTGTGCTTGCTTCTTGGGAATCTGATCTGTTTTGTATAATGGATTGTTGCAGGAGAGATTGAAGAAAGAACATGAAGAAAAAGAGCACAAACAAAAGGAAAGGCAAAGGCTTACCTTTATACTATTATAATGTTTCTTAGTCTTAAACCTTTATTTTGGGGAAACTAATCATTTTTGTACAATGGATTGTTGCAGGAGAGTTTGAAGAAAGAACATGAAGAAAAAGAGCACAAACAAAAGGAAGGCAAAGTCTTACCTTTATACTACTATAATTTTTCTTAGTTGTCAAACTTTATTCTAGGGACACTAATCCTTTTTGTACAATGGATTGTTGCAGGAGAGGTTGAAGAAAGAATATGAAGAAAAAGAACACAAATAAAAGGAAAAGCAGAGACTTACCTTTATACTATTATAATGTTTTTTAGTTATCAACCTTTATTCTTGGGAAACTAATCCATTTTGCACAACGAATTGTTGCAGGAAAGGTTGAAGAAAGAATAAGAAGAAAATGAACACACAAGAAAAAAAAAGGTTGAGGCTCGCCTTTAAACTATTAAAATGATTCTGAGCTTCTTGTCTTTTATTGTTGAGAAATTGATCCTTTTTTGTGCAATTGATTGTTGCAAGAGAGGTTGGAGAAAGAAGAAGAAAAAGAACACTAAAAGAAAAGGCTGAGGCTTATCAAGGTACCATCTTTATTCATGCTGTTCCGATTGGGCATGCTCTGCTGTGATGAATTTCAATTTATTGTTCTATGAAATATAAACCTATGAAGCAAGGGAGGACCGATTTCATTTGTCCATGACTTGTTTTTGTGCTATTTAAGTTGCTTTTTTCTTGGGAATCTAATCCATTTTGTGCAATGGATCGTTGCAGGAGAAGTAAAGAAAGAACATAAAGAAAAAAACATAAACAAAAGGAAAGGTTGAGGCTCACCATTACACTTTTATAATGTTTCTTAGTTTTCCAACCTTTATTCTTTGGAAACTTATCCATTTTATACAATGGATTGTCGCAGGAGAGGTTAGAGAAAGAACATGAAGAAAAAGAACTTAAAAAGAAAGAAAAGGTTGAGGTTCAACTTTAAATTATTACAGTGGGTCTTAGTTTTTCATCCTTTATTCTTAAGAAACTAATCCTTTTTAATTTGTTCAATTGATTGTTGCAAGAGAGGTTGAAGAAAGAGCAAGAAGAAAAAGAAGACAAAAAGAATGAAAAGGTTAAGGCTCACCATTACACTTTTATAATGTTTCTTAGTTTTCCAACCTTTATTCTTGGGGAACTTATCCATTTTATACAATGGATTGTCGCAGGAGAGGTTAGAGAAAGAACATGAAGAAAAAGAACTTAAAAAGAAAGAAAAGGTTGAGGTTCAACTTTAAATTATTACAATGGGTCTTAGTTTTTCATCCTTTATTCTTAAGAAACTAATCCTTTTTAATTTGTTCAATTGATTGTTGCAAGAGAGGTTGAAGAAAGAGCAAGAAGAAAAAGAAGACAAAAAGAATGAAAAGGTTAAGGCTCACCTTGATACTATTGTAATTGTTCCTATTTCTTAAACCTTTTTCCTGATCTTTAAATTATTCATTGTGTGAAAGGTTCAACTTTAAATTATTATAATGGGTCTTAGTTTTTCATCCTTTATTCTTAAGAAACTAATCCTTTTTAATTTGTTCAATTGATTGTTGCAAGAGGGGTTGAAGAAAGAGCAAGAAGAAAAAGAAGACAAAAAGAATGAAAATGTTAAGGCTCACCTTGATACTATTGTAATTGTTCCTATTTCTTAAACCTTTTTCCCCATCTATAATATTCATTGTGTGACTTATATTTACCTTCAGAGTTCAGTGCTGTGAGTTGCCAAGTTAAATTACAATTCAAATATTAATGATTTTGCAAAAAAGTTATTGGTTGCTCTTGTTCTTAGATGGTACGAGGTGAAGACCTTGCAGAGCAGATTGAAAGGTATGTATATATATTGACCCTGTAGACAATAAAAAAGTGAGGACTTTCCATTTCCAAATGCTATTTAACATGTTCAAAGATAATCAATAATAACTCTCTAAAAGATGAATTTCTCACAAATTCACCAATTAAATTGATCTCTTAACTTTACTTTCTTTGATATGAAAAATAGTATAAAAACTTCTTGAGCAGCAGAAAATAATAACAATTTGATTTAAATTCCACAAGACGTGCAAGATCTGTGTGAAAGGCCCTTAGTTTGTTACAGTTCCTTATCATGGGTTGTCAAACGTGTTTCAAATGTGTATGGTCCATGAGTGCGCTTTCCATGCTGTGCATTAATTCAGTGTGATTGCATCGGTATGGCATTATCACTCAAGTATATTATATATATTTCTCAGGTTTCAGCTAATGCTTTACTGAATAACTGGAACAATGTGACTATTATTGGTTTCAGAATTTACTTTTAAGTCGGACATGTTTGAAATTCTTATTCATTGTTTCTTTAAGAAAATCACTGGTAGTTATTCATTAATGTATGAGTTCCTAGGAATTGGATCATTATGGCATCAAGTATATTATATACAGCTCAAAGTTTTAGTTGATGATGAACTGAATAATGGGGACCGTGTGATTATCTCTTTGGTTTCAGAATGCAGTTTTAAGCCAAATATGTTTGAAATTTGAATTTAAGGTTTCTTCAAGAAAATCATCTATTCCTGCTGTTGCTACTGATTTGGTCGCAGTATATTCTGACATTAGAAATGTTAAATTGTTTTCTTGCAGTGCCTGAACAGTTATGGGAAGGACATTAGGAAGTGCCAATTCTACATGGATATGCGTCTACTTCTCCTGCTTTGTTGTATCAGCCAACGCTGCATTGCCTGGTGATCTTGTCAAGTATTTGCCTGGCTACAACGATGAATTACCTTTCTCACTTCAAACTGGGTATATACTATTTCACTTATCACTCTCTCAAACTACTCTCCTTTTTCTTCTTAATTATTTTGTTTCATTTTGGGATTCCGATACATAAGTGTGAATCATTCTGAGCTATTTTACTACTTCATTAAATCCCAAGGACAGCCTGAAAAAGACCCACTTTTCTTCTGGTTTAGTAGAGGCCTTGCTTGTTCATCCTTCAATGGAATTGTTTATGAAATTGGCACTCTCTCTGTCTCCAATTATTTCTCCTTTCCATTTCCTTCATTTTCATTTCCATCAACAAAGCTCAAATCCTGTTGAAAATCGAGGTGTTGTTAGATGATGTTCTGTATTCAATCGAACGGAAGGAATGATGAGAGTTGGTAAGGTTATAGAACTGAACATGATTGAATATTTATGCACAACCCTTGATTGAGGCCCACACCACTTGGTGGGATATGGCTTGTTGTTGTTGTTGTTTATCCTATGATTATAAGAAGTGAGAGGACAGAGAGCCCATATAAGAGAAAGGAAAGCATCTTTTGAATATGATTATAAGAAGTGGGCTGCATTTTTCTTAGCAAGGACAACGCCACAATGGTGTTGAATGTGGTTGGGAGACCTTCAATTTGGGAATAAAGCTTGAGTTAGGATTATTGATTGTAGAAGAGATCTTCCTTATAGAGGAAAATGATAAGATAATTGAAGACCCTATGCATTTGCTTGAAAGTAAGGGCCTGTTTAGGGGGCATTTCCCCAAAAACATGCTCTAAATATTTAGATGATGGCTTTGCAAGTATACTTCTATTAAAATTAGTTAAACTTTTGATTTTATTTGGACTTCAAATCTATCCTACAAAGTTTTGATTTATGATTTTGTCTGCCTTTGAGTCAAATATTAAATGTGACTTTGGAAAAGTAGCGCATAAGTTGAGATTTGCATTGAAATGATATTTTTAATTCAATTGTTGCAACTAAGGTGATGTTCACTCACTGGGTAATGATAAGAGGTCAGATCCTGTTGTCATGTGCCCCAATATTATTGGGATGCCGCATGAATTTTCCTGTCTGTTTCTCATACAGCGTACTTGGTGATGATAAGGAAAAAAGAAACTGAAGCCATTTATTAACATAGTTAATTAAGCATGCTGCGTAGCTAAAGGAAGGCATAGCAGGGGTAAACTTGCTGGTCGGAGTGTTGTCTTTCTAGATCCCCTCCTTTTCTTTTATTTTCTCAGCCTTGAGGGGAAGGAGGAGTTATGTCTAGCCCATGGAAGTTTTGGGACGAAGCCAATCTCTTTTATTTTATTTAGCATTCCAAACTCTTTTTTCGTCATTTTTCCTTTTGGCTTCTTTCTCTTCCTACCCTACACTTCCTTTGGTTGCATGTTGTTTTGCTTGGAACTTATGTTGGACTATTTTTTCTTTGGCAAATGATATGTTCAGGAGGAGTTGAACACAGGTGAGCTACCGTTATTGTTATAAATTGCAAATACAAGTGTTGCTGTTGGTTGACCCTTCTGTTCGGTCAGTTATAATGTTTTTAGATCTGATACTATGATCTTTAGATAACTGATATATTCACCATATTTGTTGACTCGTTCACCTTAATGATTTGCATGCTTTTGGAGTATTAATGTTCTTTATCAAGCCACAAACTATTTTTACAAACTGCAGTCTTAGATGACAATAAAAATTCTTCTCAAGATGTTAAAAAGTTTGTTGCATGTTTAAACAAGGATGGTCCCATGTTTCTCATGGTATTG
This sequence comes from Inga leiocalycina, assembly GCA_963242795.1. Lineage (NCBI taxonomy): Eukaryota > Viridiplantae > Streptophyta > Magnoliopsida > Fabales > Fabaceae > Inga > Inga leiocalycina. The sequence goes on along the minus strand of OY725320.1, from coordinate 90,600,793 downwards.
CTGCTAATGATAACCTTATTAATGGTTGAGCACAAATCCAAAAATAAATGTTGTGTTTCCGTGTTGTGATGATTGCATAGAACCCCACCTAAATATGGTAAACTTGAGTTAAAATTAGCAATAAATATCTTCCCTCGCAGGGGTTTGCTTTATTGAAGGTTTTCCTTATTTTCTCTTTATTTTTGCCTTGACTCTTAAAGACTTTACTGCTCTGTTTTTTCATTGATTGAAATGAGTGTAGCTTCTAATGAGATTCCTGCTATTGTTGCAGGAATGATGAGAAGGATTCCGTAGGACAGATGAAGGCTGCTGAGGAGGCTTTGGAAGAAAAACATAAGTATGGTCAATCCTGCTTGAAATATTATTCATCTAGTTGCATGTCCTTTGCATGAGTGAGAAAGATGGAAAAATGAGAGAAGGGTTGGCAAGTTGAAGAGTAAATTAGATTCACGTAATTTATGCTTGGTACTACATTATAAAAGTCTAAAACCTACATTTGCACTCTCTGTAGTTTGAAAACATCACACTAACCATCGTTGTGTTATGCTTCCATTAGCATGAACCGGATTTTTGATGATTTGTGCTGTATCAAATCAAGACATTGAGAGTTTCTAAGAGGAAAATTGCATATAATGGTGTGATGGTATAAGCTCCATTGACTTAACACAATTTTATTTATGGAGGGGTGCCCCCATAAAAATTGAAGCCAGAGGTATGCATTAGAAACCTCTGGGAAGAAGAATGTGAATTATACAATTAAAAGTAAAAATAAACTACTTCTGTAGTCTAACTTGCATTAATGTAGTAAATGTGTAGGCACTTTATATGAGCTTAGATTATCTTTATTTACTTGATTTACATGGAGAGATTCTAGGATATATCAGCATACTTGAGCAAATTTAAGGCTCTGAATAATTTTGTATTAATGATTATGTGGGGTTTTCAAATGTTTTAATTCTGCTGGCTTTTCTTAATCTTCACTGGCATTTGCAGCAAAAACCTTCGTTTGAGCTATCTAGAAAGCTTGCTTCTGAAACCAATAGAGTTAGAGGTCAGACATCAACTTGTTTATAGATCAAAATACTTCAACCACGCCTAATTTCCTATAATCTCCGCTCTGTTTTAAACCTACACAAAGTTTTCTTGAATAGTGGAATTGGGTAAAAATCAGGAAAATAAGGAGGTTTGTGTAGCTTTTCAAGTGAAGTTTATGTAGGTTTATAAAATTGAGAGGCTCTTGTATGTAGAACTTTGCCTCAGTAGCAAGAGTAGGCGCGGATTTCTCAGTCCTGAGTCCCGACTTTTCATACTCGGTTTCCCTGGATGTCATGCAAGTTAATTGCTTGATGATCATAATTGTGAGTGCTGTGCACATTTGATTTTCATTTTAATTCAATTGGTGAGTGACTAATCTTTGCTGGAGTATTGTATTTCTTCTGTTCGTTGTTGCTTTGCAAGTTTCTGATTTGTTGATAGCTGAACATTTATTCCTTGTTTGATATCACCCCTGCAATTTTGTTGTTCCCTATCTTGCTATAACTTCCATATCTTCGTTTAATTTGCCATTTTGCCAATTTTTCTTGATGTGAAAACTGTTTTATTTGAAACCTCCAATTCTTACTCTCAGTGGAAACAAAAAATAGAATGATAATCCCCAGCAAAGACCAACTTCTTATTTTCGCTTACAAATTGCATATGATTTGCAGAGCCCCTTTATATACATCGAAAGGGGAAGAAGGGTTGCAGATATCCCAACAGATCATCCTTCCTGCAGCAAGCAACATGCTGTTATTCAATTTAGGTATTCAATTAATTTAAGCAATTTATGATGTTCTTTTTTTTTTACAAGAATTTATGTTGCTCTCTCAGTTTGAAGAAATTCATGTTTTAATTATGCTTTGAATTTGGATTTGATACAGCTGTGTACATATATAGAAGACAAAGAAGCGTAGATCCCTCAAGCTAAGAGATTACTTTTAACATTGGGGAACTTTATCCTAACCTAAACAAATCACTTAGGCTACATCTAAAACTCATAGAAGCTCTGAAATAACTAAAATGGAGGAGCCTTAATTACAAAATGAAATCAGTTAAAAACAATCTAATTAAAACGGACACATAATAACATAATTATCAACACTATTTGGGTACTCCTAACTTGGAGTTAATCTTATGTTATTGCAATCATTTTTCCTGTTTTGTTTTTCTAGACCTTGGAGTTGTCACTGGGAAGTGTTAGTCTCTGGCTGCCTCCCATGACTGTAGTTGTCTTGTGTTGGGAAAGTTTCCCATCAGCGGTCATTTTTATGATCAACCTACTCATGCATGTAATTCTCAACATGCCAAATTTTATATTTGGCATCAGTTTTCTTTTGGGTTGGCCGGATATGATTATGTCCCCATTCCTTTCAACTTCCACTGCATTCTTCCACTTTTCATCAAAGATGATACCAACCCTGTTTCTTGTACTAACTTGACATGTGTGCCAAAGTTTGAGATCTGCAAGTTCAATAGATTTTTCTCCAACCCATTTAGTATCCTGAAGGCAGAATTTATATTACTCTTTTTCATAACTCCAACCACCTCCATAGATTTACAAGACAAGGTCCTAAGTACCAAATATGATATTGCTCGCATGGAATAATGATGTAGTGGCTCTCACTTATTTGTTTCTACACCCAAGCCATACCATGCTTTGTGGGCAATGATCTAGCGTTAGCACAATTTTGTTGTTGATCCATGTTTATAAGGTATTTGATAGAGTTTTATGTTGCCTGTTAAGGGCCGAACACAATCCTCCTCCTTTATTTGTGCTTGGGATAGGTAGAGACAATTGCTAGAAACAAACAAGTTTTAATTAAAACACCACAATGAAAATAAGAACATCTTAATATGAATCCATGATATTAAAATCTCCAACATAGTTGTCCTAATTGAATTTTCTCAAGTTTCTTTGTTACTTGTGTTTTTAGGCATGTTGAAAAGGAGCAACCTGGTGGTATGGTGCCAAAACAAATGAGTTAACACCTTTTGTCCATTCCCTATCTGAGCTATGGTTTCAATTATAGAAGAACTTGACACCCTCGTGTATCTCCATAGGCCTTCTTACTTAATGGACCGTGGAACAAAACTTTCATTAACGTAACTAGAAACTGAAGATGCAATTGCTCGGTTTCTTAATATGTTGATATGTAGTGGTAATATGAAATACTGAATCTAGATGATGTTTGATTCCGTGCGAAGCTTTATTATTATTATTTTTTTATTATTATTATTGCAGGATTGCTCCGTTGAATTTGAACCTCAACGTTATTATGAGCTACGCGAGAAGGATGCCATTAGATTTGGCAACAGTAAGTAACAAAAAATTTTGATGCAGTCAAGATGATAATAAAAATTCTTCTCAAGATGTTGAAAACTGTGTTATATGTTTGAACAAGGATGTTCCCATGCTATATATTAATGATGTGGATAACCTTATAAATGTTTGAGCACATGTCCAAAATTAAAATGGTGTTCTTTTTTGTCTTGTGATTACCGCATTGAACCCCACCTAGATATGGTAAACTTGAGTTTAAATTAGAAATAAAGATGTCCCCTTACAGGGGCATGCTTTATTGAAGGTTTTTCTTTATTTTCACTTTATTTTGGCCTTGGTTCTTGAAGATTTTGCTGCTCTGGTTTTTTATTGATCTGAATCAGTATAGCTTCTAATGAGATGGCTGCTATTGTTGCAGGAATGATGAGAAGGATTCAGAAGCAAAGATGAAGGCTGCTGAGGAGGCTTTGGATGAAAGACTTAAGGTATGGTCAAGCCTGTTTGTGGGATTTATTGCTTGCAGTATTATTTAGCTAGTTGCATGTCATTTGCATGGGTGAAAGGAATGAAAAATGAGAGAAGGGTGAAAAAGTTGAAGAGGAAATGGTATGGTCAAACCTGTTTGTGGGATTTGTTGCTTGCAATATTATTTAGCTAGTTGCATGTCATTTGCATGGGTGAAAGGAATGAAAAATGAGAGAAGGGTGAAAAAGTTGAAGAGGAAATTGGATTCACGTAATTTATACTTGGTGCTAGATCCCTGTGGTGGTATATAAAACATTAAAACTACATGAGTTGGAGGTTGCAGTTTAGATCTCATTAATACCTGCCCCTCATATGAAAAGAAATGAAATGTAGTCGGTGAGATGGTATAAGCTCCATTGACTTATCACAATTTTATTTATGGAGGGGATGCCCCCATAAAAGTTGAAGCTAGAGGGTATGTAAATTTATGCATTAAAAACCTTGATAGCAGATTGTAATATGAATGTCTTTAGGAATTAGGGATTAGGGTAGAGAAGAAGAAATTAGAGGATGCCCCCATAAAAGTTGAAGCTAGAGGGTATGTAAATTTATGCATTAAAAACCTTGATAGCAGATTGTAATATGAATGTCTTTAGGAATTAGGGATTAGGGTAGAGAAGAAGAAATTAGAGGGTTGAAGGAAAGAATTAGAGGAATTAGAGGTAGAGAGAGGGAACAGAGGAATTCTGAGAAAAGCTTCTGACTTTCATTACTTGCAAAATCTGTCTTCTAGCAGTACAATATCGGTATTTATAGGTATCATAACAGAAACACGGAAAAGATAATAACACAGCGGTAGGGGTGAGGGATTCACTAACTAAGGGCCTATTAGTAATTAGACATGGATAAGACCATGTTTGGCTAATGTTGCTCTTAAACAACTAATGCCACTAATGGTTAGTCCCACTCTTCTAATTACTAACTAACCTAACTAACATTTCAATTTATTTACATTACAACATCATATCAATACCCCCCTTTTAAACATCCTTGACCTCAAGGATTAGGAACCACAAATGTAGGATATTGCTGTTGAAAGAAATGAAGGGCCATCCAAGAGGCTTCTTCATCAGGTAAACCTTTCCATTGAACCAATACTTCAGTAATCATCCTCTTACGACGCTTTTTAACCCGTCGGTTCAGAATGCTTCCTGGTTCCATAGCCGGTGGCAACTCCGGAAATTCAATAGGAGGGTGCCTAGGCCTCACTGTAGGATCCGGACATAGTCTCAATAGGGAAACATGAAAGGTAGAATGAATTCTAGATTCTGGTGGTAATGCTAGCTTATATACAACAGCTCCAACTTTCTCTACCACTTGATAAGGACCATAGAATCTAGGAGCCAACTTTTGAGAAGCCCTTGTTGCTATAGAGATTTGCCTATAGGGCTTAAGCTTCAAGAATACCCACTGCCCAACCTGAAACTCATGATCCAACCTATGCAAATCAGCCCTCTGTTTCATCAGATTTGCTGCCCGGTGCAAATGGTGTTTCAAAAGTGCTAGAACTTCTTCTCTAGCCATGAAGCTACGATCCACCAACTCCAATACTGAATTGTGGGGTAAATAAGGGGTGTGTAGTGGAGGTTGTTGCCCATAAAGCAACTCATATGGTGTAGCCTTAGTAGCAGTGTGATATGTTGTATTATACCACCATTCTGCATGTGAAATCCACTTAGCCGAATCCTTAGGTTTCTCCCAACACATACACCGTAAATACGTCTCCAAACACCTATTAAGCACTTTCGATTGCCCATCCGTTTGAGGATGATAGGTTGTAGAGAGCTTTTGATTTACACCCAACACACGAAGAAACTCCTTCCAGAAGCTACTAACAAAGAGTGAATCACGATCACTCACAATTTCAGCCGGCGCCCCATGAAGTTTGTAAACCTGATCCAGAAAGTATTGTGCCAAGGTAGATGCTGAAAAGGGATGAGCAAGGGCTATAAAGTGGGCATATTTACTCATTCGATCTATTACTACCCATATAGTATCCTTCCCTTGTGATTTTGGGAGACCCTCAATAAAATCCATAGTAACCGACTCCCACACCCTACTAGGTATAGGCAAAGGCTGCAACAATCCGGGAGAAGCTGTAGTCTCATACTTGCACCTAGAGCATGTGTCACACCTTTTGACATACTCCACAACATCATTTATTAACTTTTTCCACCAAAAAAGACCTTTAATACGATGGTAAGTAGCTTGTATACCCGAATGTCCTCCTTGAGGGCTTGAATGCAACCACTCAAGAATATGCAACCGAAGAGCTTTTACCTTGCCTACAACCAATTTACCTTTTTTTCGTAAAAGAATACCATCCCAAGTGAAGTGACTCCACACTCCTTCATTTTGTTGCACCTTTTCAAGCAAAGAACGAGTGAAATCGTCTCTAACCCAACTATTGTTTATTTGCTGCAACATTTCTGGTGAAGTAGTGTTATAGGTCATTTGCATTAATTGTTGCTTAGGGAGGCGAGATAGTGCATCAGCTACCGAGTTATTCACCCCTTTCTTATACACTATATCATAGTCGAAACCAGCCAATTTGGAAACCCAAAACATTTGAAAGGGAGTTTTAAGTTGCTGCCCCAACAGAAATTTGAGACTTTGCTGATCTGTGCGAATGAGAAACCGTCCCCTCTCAAGATATTGGTGCCAATGCAATACTGCTAGTACTACCGCCATCAATTCCTTTTCATAAATTGACAGATTATGATGCCTTGGGGCGAGGCCTTTACTAAAGAACGCAAGTGGCTGCCCCTGCTGCATTAACACAGAACCAATTCCCACTCCACACACATCAGACTCCACCACAAACTCCTTGGTAAAATCAGGAAGAGCAAGAACCGGGGCTGAAACTAATGCACCCTTGAGACGTTGGAAGGCCTCACTAGCAGAATCAGACCACACAAAGGCATTCTTCCTCAATAGAAGAGTTAAGGGCCTAGCAATTATACCATAGCTCTTGATAAAACGCCAGTAGTAGCCAGCTAACCCCAAAAATGCCCTCAATTGTTTGACTGTTGTCGGTTGAGGCCAATCTGCAACCGCTTGGATCTTCTTAGGGTCCGTTGCTACTACCCCATCTCCTAGGATATGCCCAAGATACTCCACACTTGTAGCAACAAAGGTGCACTTGCTTTCCTTCACAAAGTAGTGATGTTGCTGCAACGTTTACAAAGCAATCCTCAAGTGCTCTTGATGATCTGCAAGTGTAGGACTATAAATCAGTATATCATCAAAGAAGACTAGTATAAATTGTCTAAGAAAAGGATGAAAGATATCATTCATAGCCCCTTGAAAAGTTGCCGGCGCATTCGTAAGGCCAAATGGCATTACGAGCCACTCATAGTGTCCGGAGTAAGTCTTGAATGCGGTTTTGTAAGCATCTTCGGGTACCATCCTAATTTGATGATAACCGGCCCGTAGATCAAGCTTTGTAAACCACCTAGCCTTGCCCAACTCATCAAACAAGTCCTCAATGAGAGGAATAGGACATTGATTCTTAATTGTTTTCTTGTTTAACTCCCTATAATCCACACACATACGCCAAGATCCATCCTTCTTTTTGACAAGGACTATAGGAGCTGAAAATGGAGAACAACTCTTGCACAACACCGGCTTCAAGTAACTCAGCCACTACTTTCTCAATAACATCCTTTTGGGCAGCCGGGTATCGGTATGGCTTCAAGGAAATAGGATTTGTGCCTTCTTCTAAAAGAATGGGATGATTGTGGCCTTCCCTATAAGGTGGGAGGCTTTTAGGCTCATCAAACACATCTTGAAAAACCGTCAATACCCCTTGAATCTCTGCTGGCAGATCAGGATTGGCCTTCTGAATCGCCAAACAACTCATCCGAGCTCCTTGGACTTCAACCAACTGCATAAGGTACAGCTGCTCATCTTTATGGCAACTTGCTTCCACCCTTTTCGATGCTACTAGTCTCAAAGAATGAGGAACATTGGCTTGGAGATTAACTAATTGACCATCCTTCCAAAAGTACATGGATAAAGACTCATAATCCCAGAATGCATTTTTTATACTCTTGAGCCATCTCAAGCCTAGAACCAAATCATATGTATGTAACTCAATGACCATCCTTCCAAAAGTACATGGATAAAGACTCATAATCCCAGAATGCATTTTTTATACTCTTGAGCCATCTCAAGCCTAGAACCAAATCATATGTATGTAACTCAATGACCTGAAAATCAAAACTGAACTCCAGACCATGCATTTTCCATCGAAACCCATGCCAAACCCCATGAATTTTCAGTTTACCTCCACCTGCAATCTCCACATGCGCTAAAGGTAGTGCCTGCGGCTGCCAACCCAATTTCAAAGCTGTGTCCAGATTCAAAAAATCATGAGTACTCCCACTATCTATTAGAACCTGTATAGACTGTTTCCCAGCAGTACGCAGGACACGCATAGCCTCAGAATGGCCATTACCCTCCATTGCGTGTAAAGATATGCACAGCTGTTCTGGTTCACCCTCACTGGCATTCTCAGGTTCAGCAGGGATATCATCATCTTCCTCATCTAATATGACCAAATGCAATTGCATTTTCTGCCTCTGGGGACACTTATGGTCCCTCGAAAATTTACCATGGCAGAAGAAGCACAAATTGTTGGCGTGGTGCTCTGCTTCTTCTTCAGCCGTGAGAGCTTTCACTGGTTGGGTAATTGCTTTGGGGACGAAGGTGGAATTTTGATGAAGTTGGGGGGTTTTCTGGTCCTTTTGGTAGGACCCATTAGAGAAAGATGGGTTCTTTGTGAGTGTCGACGTGGTAGCAGCCGAGTTTGACCAAGAATTCGATATACTCTGTTTCTGAAACTTGTCGGCATTCGTTTTTAGTGCTCTGCGATTAACTGCGATTTCTTGGGTCCGAGTTAGTCGACGTGCCTCCTGCAAAGTTTTGGGATTGAAGAGACGAACCGAATCCGTGATTTCATCCTTCAGCGCCCCCACGTATGCGTCGACTAGATAGGCCTCCGATAGGTCGAGCTTCGCTGTGATTTGATCAAACTTGGTATTAAAATCAGCCACCGTTCCCGTCTGCCGTAAATGAGTGAAGTCGGTCATTGGTGTCTCAAACGACTGGCCGAAGGTGTCCAACAGCAGCGCCGAGTATGCTGCCCACGTCGGTGGTTGTCGCCAACGTCACTCCACCGCGCGATGCCATTGAAACCGCTCATCATCCAAATGCATAGAAGCCATTGTAACCTTGGAAGCCTCCGGAGTCTCATCAATTGCAAAGAACCGGTCAACCTTTGCTAACCAGTATCCATGTCCTGACCAGTGTATTTGGGAAATTCCATTTTAGTAAATTGCGTGGGCCGCTGGTACGATGGTCTTCCATTTCCTCCCTGTTCTTGAAATTCTGGTACTCTCGGTGGTCCATGTGGGGTGATTCTCTGCATTGCTGTCGCCAAGTTTCGGATTTCTTGGGTCATAGCTTGAATATTTTCTTGCATCCCACGCTGTTCTTGATTCATGGTATGCAAGTTATCTTGCATGCCACGTTGAACCATCTGCAGTTCATCACTGTAACCTTGGATTGATTCATGCAAGGTATCGATTGATGATTCAAGGGCGCCCACCCTCTGTTCTATAACCTGAGTCTTGTCCTCCATCTGTCTTGTGCTTTCTTGCTGTCGCGTCTTCACCATGCACTCAGTGGTGATGAACCGATAATCATAGGCTGAGAACTGTGAGCTCTGATACCATTGATAGCAGATTGTAATATGAATGTCTTTAGGAATTAGGGATTAGGGTAGAGAAGAAGAAATTAGAGGGTTGAAGGAAAGAATTAGAGGTAGAGAGAGGGAACAGAGGAATTCTGAGAAAAGCTTCTGACTTTCATTACTTGCGAAATCTGTCTTCTAGCAGTACAATATCAGTATTTATAGGTATCATAACAGAAACACGGAAAAGATAATAACACAGCGGTAGGGGTGAGGGATTCACTAACTAAGGGCCTATTAGTAATTAGACATGGATAAGACCATATTTGGCTAATGTTGCTCTTAAACAACTAATGCCACTAATGGTTAGTCCCACTCTTCTATTTACTAACTAACCTAACTAACATTTCAATTTATTTACATTACAACATCATATCAAACCTCAGGAAAGAAGAATGTGAATTGTACAATTAAAAATAAAAATAAAACTACTTCTGTATTCTATACTTGCATTAATGTATTAAATGAGTACGAGATATGAGCTCAGATTATCTGTATTTACTTGAGTTACATAGGGAAATTTTAGAATACATCAACATGCTTAAGCAAATTAAAGGCTCTGAATAATTTTGTATTAATGAGTGTGGGATTTTCAAATGTTTTATTTCGGCTGGCTTTTTTAATCGTCACTGCCATTTGCAGCAAAAACCTTTGTTTGAGCTATCTGGAAAGCTTGCTGCAGAAGCCAATAGAGTCAGAGCTCAGACATCAACTTGTTTATAGATTAAAATCTTCAGCCATGCCTGAATTTCTATAAGTTCCCCTCTGTTTTAGAAACCAACACAGAGTTTCCTTTAATAGCGGAATTGTGTGAAAATCAGGAAAATGTGGGAGGTTGGTGTTGCTTTTCAAGAGAAGTTTATGTAGGTTTATAAATTGAGGCTCTTTTAGAAGGAATTAGGACAATGCCGGATAGGTTGAAGTATTTTACTTCTATTTGGGTATGCATACAAAGCTTTCAATTTCATTTTTAGATTAGTCTCTCTTCAATTTAGTTGCATGACTTCTGGCTTATGCGCTTATTATATATAGTCTTGGATTTCCCATTTGTCTCATACCATACACTTCTCTCTCCCCACCTTTTCTTCTTTAACATGTAGAACTTTGAATCATTAATAAGGGTAAGCCCTGCTTTCTCTGTCCTGAGTCCCTACACAGTTTCCTTGGATGTCATACAAGTTAATTGCTTGATGGTCAGAATTGTGAGTGCTATGCATGTTTGATTTTTTATTTTAATTCAATAGATGAGTGACTTATCTTGGCTAGAGTACTTTCCTCTTTTCGCTGCTGTTTTTCAAGTTTCGGATTTTTTAATAATTGTACATTTATTCCTTGTTTGATATCACCGCTGCAATTTTGTTTTTTCTGATCTTGCTATAACTTCTGTATCTTCATTTAATATGCTGTTTTGCCAATTTTTCTTGCATTGAAAATGTTCTATTTGAAACCTCCAATTCTTACTCTCAGTGGAAAAAATTAGAATGAAAATCTCCCCAGCAAAGACCGACTTCTTTTTTTTTTGGCCCCATTACAAATTGCATATGATTTGCAGAGCCCCTTTACATACATCGACGAAGTTGTTATCTTTTTGGAAGGGAAAGAAGGGTTGCAGAGATCCCAACAGATCATCCTTCCTGCAGCAAGCAAAATGCCGTTTATTCAATTTAGGTATTCCATTAACTTGAGCAATTTATGATCTTATTTTAGTTTGAAGGAATTTAGTTTTTAATTATACTTTGAATTTGGATTTTACACAACTGTGTACATATATACATATATAGAAGATAAAGAAGTGTAGGTCCCTCTAGCTAAAAGAGAACTATTAAAATTGGGGAACTTTAATCCTAACCCAAAGAAATCACTTAGGCTACTTCTGAAACACATAGAAGCTCTGAAATAACTAAAGTGAAGGAACCTTAGTTACAAAATGAAAGTTAAGATGAAAACGATTTAATTAAAACAGACACATATCAACACTATCTGGAGTTAATCTTATGTTATTACAATCATTTTATCTTTTTTGTTTTTCTAGACCATGGAATTGTCACTAGGTAAGTGTTATTCCTAGGCTGCTTCCCATGACTGAGGTTGTCTTGTATTGGGGAAGTTTCCCTATATCAGAGGTCATTTTTATAATCGACACGCAAAATTCTATACTTGGCATCACTTTTCTTTTTCGTTGGTCAGATTGTCCCTTTTAACTTTCATCATATTCTGTTGCAACCCCGCTATCACTGTTCCAACACACAACCACAACGTACAGCAGCACTAATGAGGAAATGCTCAGGCTTTGCTATTAATATTCAAGAACCAAATCAGAGTTACAACAAATAATTCCCTGATTGGAAGACAAATTACAAAATATCCCACACAATAGCAAAATACAAAATATCAAAGAGCAAGGATTCAACACACAACAAGAGGAATTTCTCTGGCTTTTGAGTGGCCAGAGTCTCTCCCCACCTTACTCACAATTCCAAAATAAGACCTAAAACATCTCAGCTGCCCACAAAGACAATATATCGCAAAAAGTAACTTCCACACTCCCGACGCAGTCCCATGCCCCTATATTAAGCCAAGGGTAGACTAGTTCATCATTCTTGGTTCCTCGTATTCTGGAACCATAGAATAATTCTTTGAGCCAGCAGATTCTTCTCTTTCTACCCCTTGTATCTTCCTTAATCTCATCACATATGTTTTCTCAATACCAGCAGTCTTTTCATGATCTTCTTCCATTCTTCATCAATGATTATTATACCAATCCCGTTTCTTGTGTAACTTGACATGTGAACCAAATTTTGAAATCTGCAAGTTTTAGTTTCTTGAAGGCACAAGATATTTAATATTTCTCTTTTTCATGACTCTGACCATCTTCATAGGTTTACAAGACAAGGTCCCAATGTTCCAAGTATCACAATTGATCTTGCTCTCATGGACAAATGATGCAGCGACTCTTGCTCATTCATCATTGTACTCGAGCAATACAATTCGTTGTGGGCAATAACCAAGTAATTGCTCAATTTTGTCGTTGATCCATGGTCATAAGATATTTGATAGATTTTTGCATTGGTTGTAGGCCCTAACACAATCTCCTCCTTTATTTGGGCTTGGGATAGGTTCAGATAATTACTAGAAACAAACAAGCTAGATATATGTTGTGGTACGATGAAAATAAAACCATCTTGTATGTTGTGGTACGATGAAACACCGAAGCTAGATATATCATGTATAATTCCATCCGAAGCTTTCTGTTTTTTTTCTTTTTATTGCAGGATAGCCCCATTGAACTTCAACATTATTATGAGCTACGTGGGAAGGACACCAATAGGTTTGGTAACAATAGGTAAGAAGCAGATTTTTTTTAGTTAACTTGACATCCTCGCTCTTTTTTTTTTAATTACAACTTGCCATTTTTTCAAAAAAAAATTGCAGCCGAGAGTATGTATCATTATGGAATTGGTTTCCCTGCTCAGCAAATCTGCCTAGTAGGGAGAGCTAGGAGATTGTGAGCTATCAAATCTGATCTGGATGGCCCAAATGTGATTTATTAGAAAATCTTTATTTTTTTTAATAAATCAAATTTTGGCCTTCCAGATCAGATTTGATGGCCCAAATCTCCTAGCTCTCCCTGCGCAGCAGATTGCTGAACAAGGAAACTAGGTCTATATTATTACATGAAAACTCTATTGGGTGGTGAGCAGCATCTTGTTCAAATCTTTGCCCTTTCTGCTCATCGGAAGTGACCAAAACTCCATTAACCAATTATTTCCATCATGTTCAAATCTTGTTCATAAGTTATTTTTTGAATCAACATTTTTAGTTAGATAAAACCAACGGTGTTAAAAATTAAAGGATAAAAAATGCATTTTATAAACTTAATGGAATACATTTGCCTATATAAAATGTAAACTTTATAATTGTTCTATTAATTATAAATTGCAAAATTCTTCATGCATTTTATTGTCTCTTGTGTACTTTGTATTTTTATTGTGTTATAATAATATTTAAATATTAAAAAGTTGAGTCTATTTTTTTATAATTTTTCAAGTTATTATGCTAAGAACAATATTCAATTATCTTATTATACAAAAATATTACGAAATTTAAAAAATTTTGATTGTGTGCTCAGGATGCATTAATTCTTTGCTCCAATTTTGCGCACATGTTCATATTTGTTGGGGGAGACATGTTGTGGTCTGACAGCAACCACAGATTTGAAGCATGTTTGTTATGGTATTAAGATTGCTTATAAGCTACTTTCACATAAATTGAGACAGTTTTTCTTACATACTTACGTCGTATACCGTAAATCACGATTGAAAAGCTACTTTAAACATTCCAATCACTATTCCAAACAAGTACTTGGATGACAAATTGTTCCTTGTTGCCTCTCATCCATCTTTATCTTTACAATTTATAATCACAATTCTGAAAAATGATATACAATTATCCTCTTAAATAAGATAATAATAAGATATCTCTAATTAGAAAAATAATATTGCCTCCAATCTTTATTAGTGTGTGTTCGGCATCAAGTGGAAAAGCACTTTTTTTAACAAAACCTTGGTTTTGTAAAATATCCGCCGAACACCCATGATATTGCCATAATAGCTTTTTGAGTCAAAACCTTGGTTTTGGGGTCAAAACCAAGGTTTTGGCAAAATCTATTCTTTTCCTCTTTTTTCATGTGGGCCCCACGCCATTCAACCTCTCTCATCTTTTTTTTTATTTTAAATTTCGATGTTTTCTCTGTTCACTCTCATCTGTTTTTTTTTTAATTTTAAAATTTTTGTGCTCCCTCCTATTTTTAATATAAGATATATTTATCTAATTTTATTATATTAGAAAAATTATTTAAATTAATTAAAATTATATATAGACAAATTTATTTCATTTTTTGTATTAATTATGAAATTTAATATTAAATAATGGGTTAAGATGTATCATTTTTAATGCCATCAGGGGTTTTCTTGTTTTATAATTTAACGCCGTTAGGTCAAATTTAACGGTTTTGTTAAATTTACATCATTTTTAATTGTTTCTTATTATTTTTGCATCTTCCAGAACTTATTTATATCAGACGGCCCTCAGAAAAAACTTAACTATTAAATTTGGATCTTAACCCTTAAATAATACATAAAATATAATTTTATCCTTTATATGTAATTATCACAAAAGTAAATGTCCTTTTTAGTAATTTGACCATGAGAAAAGCTATTATGAAATTTAATGTTAAATAATGGGTTAAGATACATCATTTTTAATGCCGTTAGGGGTTTTAATTGTTCATTGTTATTTTTCCATTTTCTAAAATTTAATGAAGAATGAATAATGATACAGTAGGTTTGGCAAAAGATAACCCAGGTTGTGAAAGGAGATGAAAATTAATATAGTGTACTCCTTCAATATGTACGTTTGATCTAATTTTGTAATTTACTATATAATTGACTAATGTTAAGAGCCAATAATTTTTGCATCTATTTTTTTATATTACATAATTGACAAATGTTATAATTTAAAAATTTTTGGACAAATTTATTTCATTTATTGTAATTATTATGCAATTTAATGTCAAATAATACTTAAAATATAATCTTATCCTTTATATGTAATTATCATTAAAGTTAATGTCATTTTTAGTCATTTGACCATGAAAAAAGCTATTCTGATAAAATCATCCAAACACTCTCATTTTATCAAAATCACTTTTTCCCATAATCTATTTTCCTATAATCTATTCCCCAAAAGCTATTCTCTCCAGAATCTATTCTCCAAAAGCTAATAAGAACACACCCTTACTCTCTCTTATCTTGAATGTAGTGTATAAGAAACAAACATGTTATATATAATGAAGTAAATAATTTTTTTTAGTTTCGCCCATTATTCAAGAAATTGGTAATTGAATCCTATATCATGTACCGTAATTGCCTAGGGATCAAACCCAATACCTATTTAGTTAAGGGGTTAATATACCTATCACCTTAACCAACCTCCCGTTAGTGAGGGGCCTACTTTATCCATAAATTTAAGGTTTTGTTCTTCTTTATCTTTTATATTTATAATTTTTCTTAAATAATCTCGGTTCATTATGCATATAAATATAAATGGAGTTTTACTAAGGATCAATTACGGTACAAATGATCAAAGATTGCAATTTCGAAAAGTTAACACTTTTTTTTATATGAATAACTTAACTAGGAGGGTACAAGACCTAACTCTCAGATAATTATGGCACTATATGCTGGATTTGTTGAAGTGGATGAAAAAAAAATCCCAAATATACATATCGCTGAATAGACAATGCCATTTTATGTTCATATTTTGGGATCCACTGGGTGGAAGAATGAAGATGTAGCAGGGAACTGCAAACGCAATGTTGAGCCAAGTTTCTTTTTCAAAAAAAGAAAAAGATGGCACTTGGGAACATAAAAGTAAACCAGCACGGAGGAACATTATTTTGTACCATAAACAGCCCATCTTGTTACAGCCCAAACCTTTGAAAAACAATGAAGCTCCTAACACCATATCACACATTCTAATTCATTCTGATTTATTCCACACTTGAGAGTTGAGACCATTACTAATCTGACACCCATAATATCAGTATCACATCATTGCTTGCCCACTTACATGTTTTGCATCACTTGAAACAACGCATTCCCTATAACGAAGAATAATTAAAAACAAAAACTGAGAACGTTCAAGAGTGGAGAAACCATCGCCATATTGAGTATAACCTATACCGCCAGATATTAGGATCTGAGGTAAAATTGCAGAGCATAAAATGTGCCTTTGTCTGCTGATTCTTTATGTATAGGTGAATTGTACATATAACTTCAAATCTGAAGAATAAATATGTTGATTTGAAATCCTAAATTCCTAATCATTAACTGCTCCAACCAATAACCACAAAGCTATACAGACAATAAAACGCCGCTCTCAAACTTAACTCACAGTAGCAGTGTTGACAACATTAGTTTTGAGGATCAATCCGAACCTTATCCAATCTACTTGTGTCCACTAACCTCGTCACCTGCTAAACCTTGAAGAAGTACTCCCTGTACTTCATCTTCTTGTACCTTATTCCCTCCTCTCTCCCCACCAGCTCCGGCGCCGATACTATCTCCTTCTCCAAGTCTGGTCCGTTCGCCACCACTATACTTAACCTTGTGTCTTTGTTGTTCAATATCGCCCTGTGCCAGATGCTCTTGTACCTTCCATTGCTCACCGCCTAGTTCATTAACAATATCAATGTTTTAACCCGTGTGGTTTGTAAATTGTGCGTGAATGTGGGTATTAGGGAATTGAAGCATTAATGTGTGTTTGGGTGAGCCCTAAACCGTAGTTTCAAAAACCCTTTTCCGTAAATTGAGATAAAACTCTTCTCACATATTTATTTCATAAATCGTAAAAGCTGTTCTCTAAAAACTAATTCAAACATGCACTTAAGTTACCTCAAGTTGATCTGCAGTGTTGACAATGAGGCAGTTGGGAAGAGGATTAACGTTGACCCACCTACCGTCGTGCTTGACCTGAAGGCCTCCAATTCCGTTTTGGTAGAGGAGTGTGAGGAGGCCGTGATCGGTGTAAGGAGGCATTCCCAAGGCCAGCTCTGGTTGAGGGCACGGAGGGTACAGGTTGACCACAAAAATCTGCAAAACAGAATCAAAATCGGTGGACTCTATAACGGCGTTGTCTTCTAATCCGAGGCTCTCCGATATCCCTTGGAGCAAAGTCCTGGCCACCGCCCTTATTTTGCTGCTATAACCATAGGCTACTTCCCTGTACAGACAGTGACATAGAGTGATTATACAAAGGTCAATCCAAGTATGTCTTTAATACACACACACACACAAGGCAGTTGACTTTTTTTAAGATTAATGGAACTAAATAAACTAGAGTTAAGTGCAAATTTGCTCTGAAAGTTTTTTTAGATTCAATGTCGCATAGAAGTTTCAAAACGTAGCAATATTACCCCACACCGTTAAAAAACTAACATTAAATGTTAACAAATTGACATTGACTGTTAACTTTTTTATGGTAAAAGACAACATTATTTCATTTTAATACTTTTGGGACAACATTAAATCTAAAAGAATTTCCAAGGTAATAATGCTCTTCAACAAAAACTTTCAGAGACAAATCCCAGAGTCATTAATTATATATCAGTATATGCTGTGGATCATTAGGTTATAACAAGAACATTGAAGTATATATTAGTTTGGGCCTCTTTGAGCTTAACAAGTATATTCATGTAAACCGATGCAAAATTCATTGTTGGAAAAGCAATGTAGGAAAAACAGTTTCTGCTATTTTGTTAACTAGCTTTCGTAATCTCTCTAAAAATAGGCTCTTATACTAAGGACGGGAGGAAATAGTAGTATATGAGAAAACAGAGTTGAAGATGAACTTACTTGAAACTAGGAGGCTTGTGGGGGAAAATGAATTCTGGGAGTGTGTTGACCTTGAGGTAATCTCTCCAGTAATGAAACAACTCTGATTCAGGGTAGAAGCTGGTGCCCAGCCAAACGTTATGTATTTTCATCATATCTTCATACGATTAACTGTTGTGTCCAGTTGTCAAATGCTAAGAATTGGTGTAGACACATTTCATATTTTTTTATTCTATATTATCGATTACTATAGAATATATGAAAAACACAAAGATCTATGCTAATGTATTGGTCACTTCTTTTGTTTTTGCATTTTTTAAGAAAATAGGATTTAGTATGACAGCTAATATTTCAAGAGAGACAGCTAATTTTTATATGGTATATGAATTCCAATCATGGCTATCTATAATGTGCAAATTATTCATTCAAACATGTATGTTTTTAATTAGTTTCTACAAAGGCTACAGAGAAATCCACTACTAACAAATAATGGTGATAAATTTAAAATAAGTGACCAAATTCTTTTATTGTCATCACTTATGTAGTTGAATTAGATGCGAAATCCATATATTTTTAAAGTATTCTCAGAAACAATGTATATTGTTTTATAACTTATTAAGGATGTCATTTTTATAAATTTTATATTATGTATATAGATTAATGAACTTATATTTTTGGTTAATGTCATTATTAAATTATCGACCAAAATGATATATATAGTATTTATGGATACAAGTTATTGTCTTTCAAATTAACTATCTCCAACTCTTTCCGAATAAAATTATATATCATATCCAATAAAAGATCAAGAGCATCGTTTTATTTAAATTTTTTTATAAGTATTGTCTATTTATAAAAAATATCTACATTAAATATTTTTTTCTAAATACTATAAATAAAGTGAAAAATAATTTTGTGAAAACAGTGGGAAAATAACTATTTGTGAATCCCAATGCCAAGCTTGGCTTTTTATAATATACATACTAACTATAATTTATAATTGTATATTTCAATATTTTCAGACGCTTAAGGGTTTGAATCTTTCTCTACAGTATGAACCTCACCCCATCCTTACGATTTGAACTAATCCAAACGAAGTTATGATATTGTGGACAAACTTTAAATAAGTTGCCAAATATTTTTTTTAATTGTCGTCAAATATATACTTGAATTAGATGTCAAATCCATGTATTTGCAATGTATTCTCAGAAATAATCTATCATGTTTGTAACTTATGCGCAATGCAATTTCTTATAAATTTTATAATTTTAAACAGTCGGATTGAAATTTATTGAATAGTAAATTTATTATAATACTCATCTCATCCATAATGTAGGTTCTGATCGGAGAGTTAATTTTGGTTCTAAATGTAATACCTATTTTACACATATTTAATAGTTTTTCCTCAAATCAATCCTATTGATATTCCTTCAACAATAATAAAATAGGAGAGGGACGGAGAGAATTAAGGAAAATGTTTAAGGTGTTTTAGGATATATTGTATTATCTAACTTAAGTAATATCATAAATCTACTTAAATAAGTTAAATAGATCTTATAGTAAAACCAGGCGAGAATAGTTATTATAATTAATTTCTCATATGTGTGTGTGTGATGAATTAATTAGCTGTCGCTCTTATTTATTTTGATATTGTGTAATTTCTTTTCAAAAAAATAAAAAAGAGATATCTTGCAGATTTTAACTTGAAAAAGTGGTTTCGTAATACCACAACTCAACAGCACACAGAATTTAAAAAAATTATACCCATAGTTTTTACAGCACAGCACACATAATTAACTAATTTTACTCCCTCTAGTCCTATTTATAAACAACTTTCTTTTTGATTGTGTAAAAGGAACTGGTAGTTAAAAATAATAAATGTGTTAAAAGTGCTATATTTTTTTTTCCATATATACCCCTATTTATGAAAAGAATATAGGAGGGAGAATAAATAAAAAATATGAGAGATAATGAGTATAAGATATGAAAGAGAATGAGCCTTTAATAAAGATAAAATAGGAAAAAGAAGGTTATATTTTGAGATAAAAAGTGAAAGTTGTTTATAAAAGGGACCAGTCTTATAAGAGAAAAAGTTGTTTATAAATAGGAACGGAGGAAGTAGTAAATAGTTTCTCCCTTTCCAAAACCACCATCTCTTTATTGAAAATCGTATCCCTGTCTATGCCATCATACCTTCAACTATATATACAAGAATTGAACCATAATATCTCAATACACATTCTACATATGAGCAAATCCGATAGAAATGCTTAGCATAACTTCAGAGGAAACTCCAATGTTGAGAACAATGGTCCAACCATATTATCAGATCAATGGAGTACCAAAGGTGAGTCTAATGCTGTTACTTTATCTATGTTAGGTTAACACTCTGTGATTGATCTTTCCTCCTGATCTTTGCACTATACATAAATTGGAAAACATGATCTACACAAAAACGTATGTTAAGTTTTATGTACAGAATGATATTTTACTTGTGTAATTGATGCAGATGTTGCCGAAGGAAGAGTTCTGATAAGGACTCTACTTTTCTGAACGGGCCTTTGGTGGATGATCTTCATGAGGGGGAAGGAGTTTTCACCTTATACAAGGTCATCTTAAACAACGAATTCTTAAGCTCGTTAAGAACTCGCCATTCGCCCGTATGTCAAAAACTCCATAAGAGGTGGATGCTACACCATGCTATGATTTGAAACCTGAAAGAAAACAGTATTTTCTCTCGTTTCTACTTGAACCTCCAGATTCTTCATCAGTATGTATATAATCTATATATCAGACCATAGAGGTTTCTCTCCCTTTAGACCTCTTCGGTGTCCTTTTGTAATTTTCAGATTTTTAGTTGTGTTCTCGATGGTTTGAGGTACATATCTGCAAGCAAAGAGAAACGGAATATGTCAGCAATAAAAATTTTGGGTTTTATTGGATTTGTTTAATTGGACGAACTAGAATTGTAAACAATTGAGAATATCAAATTGCCCGCCCAAACGTTATGTATTTCCATCATATCTTCACACGGTTAACTGTTGTGTCCGGTTGTCAAATGCTAAGAATTGATCAAGACACATTTCAAGTTTTTTTATTCTATATTATCAATTAATATAAAATATATGACAAACACAAAGATCTATGTTAACGTATTGGTCAGTTCTTTTGTTTTTTGCATTTTTTTAAGAAAATAGGATTTAGTATGACAGCTAATATTTCAATAGAGACAGCTAATTTTTATGTGGTATATCCGTTCCAATCATGGCTATATATAATGTACCAATTATTCATTCATATACGTATGTTTTTAGTTTCTAGAAAGGCTACAACGAAAATCCACTACTAACAAATAACGGTGATAAACTTTAAATAAGTTACGAAATTCTTTGAATTGTCATCATTTATGTAGTTGAATTAGATGCCAAATCCATGTAAGTTTAATGTATTCTAAGAAGCAATTTATAATTTTTATAACTCATTAAGGATGTAATTTTTACAAATTTTATATTATGTATATAGTTAAATGAACATAAATTTTTGGTTAATGTCATTATTAAATTATCGACGAAAATGATATATATAGTATTTAATGGATACAAGTTCTTCTCTTTCAAATTAACTATTTCCAACTCTTTCGCAATTATATTATACATCATATCCATTAAAAAGATCTACTGCATCGATTTATTTAATTTTTTTTTTATAAGTATTGTCTATTTATAAAAAGTATCTACATTAAAGATTCTTTTTTTCTGTAAAAAAAGTAACAAGCACTTTTGCAGCTTTTAATTTCTCCCTCCATGGCGCCAAACTTCTGGTGCTCGGATGAGCCCTAATTGTCGCCGTCCTGGGTTAAAGGTCGAAGCTTTTGGTTGTTCTTCACTTACCGTTGCTGTTCGTCGCTGGTCCAGAGGCGTTTTTGCCGTTCGTCACCATTCGTTATGGGTTAAACCGTGGAAGACGAAGCGTTGGGTGGTTGAAGCTTTGGGTTTTCAAGCCCAGTCTTTGTCGCTTTTTCCTTCGAGTTTACAGTTTGTTTTCATTTGTTTGATTGTTTTCTTCTTGCTTCAAAATGGCTGTGGCTTGCTATTGCTCTGTTTTGTAACATCCATTTTGGGAGTGAGGGGATATAAATTATAATAACCTCGGGCTTGACCTTTACTCCATTTAGTCTTTTACAGTCACCAAATTTCTGATGTCGCCCAATGCTATGTGATTACTGATTTTTCCCTTTTGCTGCTGGATGTTTTTTCAAGAATATGATTATTTTACTTGTGATTCAAAGTATTGAAATCATATGTATTATTTAGAATTATGGATTCTGTGATGAGAAATTAAATTATTTCTCAATTTTCTATTCGTCTAATCTCAGGTTGACTTCAATCTGATCCACTTACCTTTAACTCAGTATTCAACATGTTAAGTGGTCATTCAGGATTTAATAACCTTGTGTATTATAGATATATATTATATCACTTAATTCTCATATGTGTTTATTATCATATCTATTAATCCTTTTTTTTTTTTGGTTAAAAGTACAAATATATTTTAAATCTGTTATTTTCTTTTACTCCATCTTTTGTTTACAAATTTAAAAAATCACAATAACGATCAAGATTCCAATTAAAAAAATATCTAACATAAAAAAGTACTTATTTTATTTCCTAAAATTCTCAAATACCTTTTTTGTCAACCCTAAAATGCCCCACTACATTGATTCATTCAGCGCACAAAATCAAATACAACTAATTCTAATCTTGTTATAAATCAATTTTATGAATTAAAAATATGTTTTACATTTATTTATATTTAATTTCTCATTTCCTTGTGCTTAAATTTTTGCAATAAAATAAGATTATTTTAATAATTTTAGATAATTTCTTACAGAAATTATTCACACATTGATGTTTGTTCCTAGAAGTTTATACAATAAACAATAATAAATTTATTATAAGTAATTTCAAACACACACACACGCATGTATGAGAAATTAATTAGCTGTCAGGTTTACTTATTTTGGTATTGTGAAACTTTCAGCTTCGCAAAGTAGTTCTGTAATACCATAACTCAGCCACATACAAAATTGGCAAAATTTTGCCTACAGGTCAGATACTATAAGCACACTACAAAAAAAAAAAAAGGATTTTATAGCGGTGTATTTATAACGGTTACAATTAACCGTTACAAATTTTGACATTTGTAGCCGTTATAATATAAACCGCTATAAATTTGTAGCGGTGAACTACGCGCCAAGTGGTATAATTGATTGACAACATTATTTGTAGCAGTTATAAGGATAAAACTGCTATAAATACGACGCGAGTTTCTAGCCAAAATTTGTCGTAGTTAACCTGTAGTGGTTACAACATATAAATCGCTACAAAGTTAGTGCCACTTGGCAATACCAAGCCGTGCCAATAGTGTAGTGGTTCTTTATATCGGTTACAATGAATTAAACCGCTACAAAATGCCAAAGGTCGCATATTTGTAGCGGTTAGGTTTTCATAACCACTACAGAACTTCAAATGTCATGACATTTGTAGCGGTTAGGTTTTCATAACCGTTATAGAACTTCAAATGTCATCATATTTGTAGCGATTATTTTATAACCGCTACAAATATTTGCCGCCCTAGCTTTTTTGTAATAGTTTATGTAGCAGTTTTTTCAATAACCCCTATAAAGTCCACAACTATAAAAGGCCACCGCCCCTTCCATTTTCTCGTTTAGCCTTTTTTTTTTCCTAACGTTTCTTTGAGAGTTCTCCTTTAGATCTGAGCAATCTGATGTTTGTCGAAGATTTTCACATAGCATTTCTCATTATTTTCACTTAAAGTATGGACAATACATATTTTATTTTTATTATAATTTTACATATAAATGTGACTAATTGGTTTTCTTTTTTAATTTTTGCGGTTGATGTGGCTTCAGAAAGAGACAAGGGGAAGGAGCCCAAGGTCCCCAGAGCGATTCTACAGGGTAGCGGCAGCAGAGGAGGGGGCAGCGCGGAGGGAAGGCGACGGTGCCATTTCAGCCCATCTCCTCACAGCAGCCATAGGAGATGACTTCACCAGAGGTGCTTGATTTGGGAGAGGGAGACATCAGTGTCAGTAACTATGACGCGAACGAGGACTTTGAGATCCCGATCCCAATATGAGACATGGAGCAGTTCCTGGATGAGGAGGAGGCGTGGGACCACAACAACCCACGACGATCGTCTTCTCGGTCTACTGGGTTTGAGGTGCAGATCAAAGGTAAATGTATTTTTTTATTTAATAAACTAAATATTTAAATTCAAAATGTTAAATTTGAATTGCACTTTATCTAACGTGTGGTAAATTGTGCAGATGAGCAGGGGAACGTGTCCATGAGGAGGCTGGATATGGCCGGTTTGAACAGCTTGAACCGGACACTACGAGTTGTAGTTTTGTGGAATGAGGCCACAGACTAACCCATTGACAATGGGGGTCACCTATTCAACCGTTTCCTGAACGAGCTGGGCTCGAATTGGATGCGGTGCCCCCTTCACTTCAGGACGTGGAGGAACGTTCCAAAGGGGCTGAAGTACCTGGCGTGGGATGAGATGGTGCAGGTAATTAATAGTATTTAAGTATATTATATTTTTTGTAATCAATTATATTTAATTAATATTTTTAATTGTCTTATTTAGAAGTAGTCATATTTAAATATTTTTTTTCAATGGTGTTACAAATTAGGTTTGCCATCCAGGATAACCGGAAGAGTTACACGTTGATGAAGATGGGTGACGGCTGGAGGAACAAGAGGAATTATCTGTTCCATAGTATAGATAAGGATGAGATGATTCTTCTGCAACAACTGATTGAGAACGTCTCGGACGGTGTCCCGCCAAACGACTAGGCGGTTTTTATCCAGTTCAGAAGGAGTACAGAGGGGCAGGTAATGTATTTGTTAGATAATTTAGATTATTTTATATAAAAAATTAATATAATAAATTATTAAAAAAATTAATATTAATTAATTATATAATTTTTTAATTTATAAATATTAAATTATAATTTAAATTATAAATTTAATAAATTTTATGTTTTTATTAATTATAAGTGTTTTATATTGTTTTAATACTTTTAATATTGTTTTTTTCTAGGCACTTTCTCAAAGGAATACGAGGTATTGAGGGCAACAGATGATCCACCACACGGCAGGATCAAAGACCTTTGATGTCACTTACAGTGAACTAGTAACTTTTCACATTATTAATTACTTTTAGCTGGTTATTTCATATTATAAATTTAGTATATTTTTGTTCATAATACTAATTTAATTTTGTAATTTTGTAATTGTTTTAGGAAAGGAAGGCATAACAGGAGAACCGTCAAACGGACTACGAGGAGTTATTCGCTATCACTTATAGACACCGTGACGGGGCTCTGACCTCTCAGCAAATAGAGGCGGCCAATGTAATTTAATTCATTATTATATTGTTTATAAAATTAAACCAACTTTATTATGAAAAATAATTTATAATTAATTGTTTCATAAAATGGCAGGAGCGGATGCAGCAGTCGCAGGCTCCTTTGAAAGTCGGTCTGGGTCAGGTTGAGCACCCAGACGTGTGTGGGATGGGGAGAGGTGCCAGATCTAGCATGGTCTACGGCAGGAGCGTCGCCTCTGAGGCTGGCAGCTCTCGAGCATAGACATCCGAGGGATAAGTCTATTGAAGAGCTGCGCTCAGATTTAGCCAGGACCCAGGCTGTAGTGGCTCAACAGCAGCAGGCCGACTTCTACTATACTTAGCATTCGCAATGGCACGATATCATGAACTTCATGCTCGAGCGGTCATGGAGTCGCCTATTCCCTGACGAGGAGCATCCACAAGTTCCCCCTATCCCTCAGTTTGTCATCCAGCCTACCCCTCCTGTTGATGATGATAGTGATGTTACCTCTGCCCAACGCCCCGATTCAGTTGCACCTGAGGGAGCCCCTCTAAGGGAGGACCAGAGGGAGCCCTTCTAACTGAGAAGCTGCAAGCACATAGACATGTCTTGATTAACTGCACTCAAGTTGAACCCTTCCTTCAGTAAGAATTGTACACGCATATGTTATTCTATATTTTTCGTAACATTTTGTGCTTACATTTTATGATTGGCCGCTTCCCATGATTAATTGCAGGGAATTCAGAAGTCATGTGAAATGTCAACTCAGGATCCGTACACAAACATCATATGAAGTTGACAAAAAGGTCCATAGAGAATTCTCAAGCTGCTTTGCATGCAAAATACTAAATGACCACAACCCACACTCATCAGATTTTAGAGCTCTCGCAATCGGCCCTCTTGACCATGCAAAAAGGTTTAATGTCAATGGTTTCAAGTTTTACACAGTTTCACAAGATCAAGGATTGCAAACTCAAAATTCGGGTGTTTATGGCACCTTTAGGACAAGGAGTTCTGCGAGCATCAGTGACGCCAACATGCAATTCGGAGGCGTCCCTTACTATGGAAAGCTTCTTGATGTCGTGGAATTTAATTACTAAGGTTGTTTCACTGTTATGCTATTCAAGTGTTTATGGGAGAATACCACTACTTTCCAGAGACTCACAACTGACGACTTAGGCATCACATCGATAAATTTCTCGTGGCCAATTCACACTGGTCATTCTCAGGATGATGAGCCATATATTCTTGCCATAGGGGCACACCAGGTTTATTATGTTGAGGACGAGAGACATAGGGATTAACACATGATTGTTCATTTAAAGCCTCGAGACATTTACGACATGGGTGATGGTGATAACATCGCCTATGAGAGTGAGCTGTTTCAGCCCGCCAATTTCGAAAATTCTTCCCTGAAGGCGAATACAATTTACCTATAGTTCAGTACATTTTTTAAATTTACATCATTTTAATTAAATTTTTTTAACAAAATAATTCATCGCTAACAATTTTTTTACACAATTTCTATAGGGATGGTGAGGATGACTGATCAAACAAATTATGTTTTTGTTTTAAAAAAATTAATAAAATATTTGTAGCGGTTATAAAATTGCTGCAAAAACATCACATAACCGCTACAAATAAAAACCGTTACAAAACCCGTTACACTAGCTACTACAAGTTCCACGTAGATCCCTATAAATACCCCCACCACATCTCATTTTAAACACTCCTTCATTTCCTTCCACCTTACCCCTCTTTCATTTTCTCTCATTTTCACATTTTTTTCTATGAGCCGAGGAGCTTAACAAGGTGATCAAATATGATAATAAGTTTTTAAATTTTTTATTTCAATATTTTTTTCCTTCACATAATATTTATTCTCACTATTTTTTTTTTTTTGCAGATATTTAAGAACATTTTCTCATTGTTTCCTATTTTCTTTACATAATCATAATCACATTGTAGTAGACAACATAATAGTTCTTTATTACCTACATATCCCCAATAATATTATCGATACAATATTCATACTTATCTAACTTAATTAAATAATTCCTTTTAAATTACAAATGACCTAAACTAATGAATAATAAGCTAATTAAATTAGTTAAACTACTATAATAATAAAATATTTAATTTAATATTAAAAAACGGAAACAAATAATTGTATTTTTTTTTCAATTTCAGTAACATTTAAATAACCGCTACTAATATAAGGTGCCATTTTAAAACACAAATTAAATTTTTGGCGGAAAATTTGAATTTCCTTTGAAATTAATAGCAGTTATGTAACCACTACTAATATTTGTCACTCTTTTTAAATTCAATTTAGTAGTAGTTTTCATTTTCTAGCATCCAAAATTCATGGTTTGACATTATATAACCGCTACAAAGTTTCCAAAGAATGATTGTCCTAATTGAGAATGTTGTAGCGGTGCTAATGAACCGCTAGAAATATAGTAGTGGTTTTTGTGCTTTTGTAGCAGTTAATAATAACCACTATAAATCCCTTGCAACAATGGATTTAGTAGCAGTTTTGTGAACCGCTACTAATTATGTTTGTGGCGGTTAAAACCACTACAAATATATACTTTTAACCACTATTAAACCACAGTTTTTTTGTAGTGGCGCAATAATATATGTAGCACATAGAATTGACAAATCTTTGCCTATATAATAGTACAACACACAAATTTAACAAAATTCATCAAACAGTTTCTCCCTTTTCCAAATCACCATATCTTTATTGAAAATTAAGCCGTGTTTGTGTCTGATATATCCCGATTTTATCATAATATTGAATATCATATTTAGGGATTTTATCATTAATTTTTGGGTTAAATAGCATTTATTATGATTAAATTGAATTAAAGATGATTGTGTGAAAATAAATATTAAAATCATATATTTGTTATAATCTTGTAATTACTTTTTAAAATTTGAATTTTGAATAAAGATATTACAAGATATTGATCTGAATTGTAGGTCACATTGGAAAAGGAGGAGCTGAGGGACTAAAAAGTAAAGATGTACAAGGACTGAAACAGAAAATAAGATTCTACATGTGGCTCCAAGAGAATTCTGACAGAAAAAAGGCACTTTTCTGTAATATTAGCTGGCACTTTCAGGAGGGAAAATATCAGAAACAATTACAGAAAATTACCCCGAATTACAAAAAATTACAGTTGGGACCCAAAATCCGAAGATCACCGCTGGATTGATTCACTTGGCCACAGAGAATATTACAAAATAGGACCCTGAATTTCCAAAACTCCAGTTTGGTCCAGATATCCGAAACCAGCGTTCTTCACTCCTGAAACTGATTTTTTTTGTCCAGATTCTCACATTAAATCTAGGAAAATCAGATCTAAATATTTCCTGGAAGATTATATCCCAAATTTAAAGGGATTTGACCTAGATTTCAAAGAGAGGAGGGGATTACTAAAAAAAAGGGAATCTGAAATTAGAGAAGAGAGTGAGCCAGCCGCAGACGAACCCTCACAGCGAGCACACAGAGCCAGGGACGGACATCAGAACCTGAAGAAGAGACACCCAGCGGCAGATCTGAATCATCGCACCAGAACGGAGAGGAGACACGCACAGTGGCAGAGGGGACGCACCAGAGCTTAGAACCAGACGTGGTGGCAACGCTAGAGAAGGAGTACAAAGATCAAGATTCACCAATAACACCTCTCTTCTTTTCCTTTCATCTTAATTCCATGGATTTTTGGTGCCTTCAAAAAGTTGTAGCCGTTATAAACTCCATGAGAGGCTAAATTCCTTCTTGCTTCTTAGAGATGGAAGACTGATTTGAGCTCCAGAGACACATTCAGGGGAGTTAATTGTTTTAATCTTTTTATTTAATTATGTAACGAATTTCCTGAGTTAGGATTTTATGTTATATGGTTAATTTACTGAGATTGCGAGTTGTTTATCTTAGTATTGATTGAACAATTGTGATTTAGATTGGTTTATGTGGTTTGAGATTTAAATTTCTATATTTTCTTTTGGTTTAACGTGGTTGTTTATTCTTTCATAGTTTGAATGAATATTATGACTGCTTAGATCTTGTTTGAATATTTCAGTTGAATATTCATTGTATAGAGGAACAAGTTGCATGAATCCAATCCCTAATTGCACACTAAGTAGTATTTAATAGTGTATTAAGAGGTAATTATCTAGCTAGAGTTCTAGGGGTAATCACCAATTAATATACTAGACTTAACGAGTTGTTAAGATTTAATTTTTGACTTAGTGAGTGGTTTAACTCCCAATTCAATTTGAGCAAGGATAACCTATATTCCATTTTTCCAAGAAACATTTATCATTAATTTGTTTAAATCACAATTTCATTATTTCAACAATTTCTCAAAAACCCAAAAAAATAGTAGTCTAGGTTATTTTCAATTATTAAAAAGAAAAAAAAAATCAATTTAAAACCCATCTTAATATTTTTGTCACTTAGTTTAGCTTAGGAATTAAATAAAAGGCTCCTCAAGAGAATACGACCCGAGTTGTGCCCTTCACTGCATAATTTAGTTTATTTTGATTTAACCTGAGGCGACTAAAGGCTTTAAATCAGTGTCATCAGAGGCCTTAAGTATATATACAAGAATAATTCAACCTCAACATTTCAATACATATTCTACCTAAAAGCAAATCTAATAGAAAAACAAATTAGAAGTTCTTAGCACGACTTCAAAGGAAATTTCAATGCTGCAAAAGATGGTACACCCTTATTATCAAATCAACGGAGTACCAAAGTTGAGTCTAACGTTATTATTTTATCTATATTAAATTAGTACTCAACAATTTTTTTCCTTCAGATCTTGCCACTCTCTAGTACATAATTTGGAAAACATAATCTTTGCTCTCTCTCAATTCTCAATGTCATTCAAGCCTGTGACCATGTGGGTGAGGATTTTGTTCCTCTCAACCAACCAACATGGCACTCAAACATTGACTTGGAAAACATAATCTACACAACAACTAATGATAAGTTTTATGTACATAGAATGATATTTTAGTCATGTGAGCCTTTGGCGGATGCTCTTCAAGAGAGGAAAGATGTTTCTACTTTCCCCAAGGGGCATACTGAACAACTAAATGTTAAGCTAATTAAGAACTCGCCATTCACTCATATTTCAAAAACTCCATAAAAAGAGGAAGCTTCAACCATGCTATGATTTGAGACTTGAAGAGCATATGGTTCAGATCTATGTATCTGACCATAAAGATTTCTCTTTCCAGATATATATCTTTGGTTTTCTTTTGTAATTTCCAGACTTTTAGTTCTGTTCTCAATGGTTTGAAGTATATATGCGGACCAAGAAAAATGGAATATGTCCGCAATAGAATTTTTGGTTTTTATTAGATTTGTTTTAGATGAACTAGAAACTAGAAATGTAAAGTTATATTAAATTGCCAAGCCAAACATTACGTACGTATTTCCATCATCTTCTTATTGCCAGCTGTTGTGTACAGTTGTAAGATGCAGGGAATAGATCAAGATGCATGCGTTCCCAATTCAACTTCCATAATTTGTTTCATTCTATCCTATCAATTAATATAAAATATAAGAAAAACACAAAGATTTGTGTTACTGTATAAGTCACTTCTTTTGTTTTTGCATTTTTAAGGAAAAAAGGATTTAGTATGACAGCTAATATTTAAAGAGACACAACCAATTTTTATATGGTATATCACTTCCGATCATGGCTTCTTATTATAATCTACAAGTTATTCATTAATAGATGCATGTTTTTAGTTTCTTAACAGGATAATAACATAAGTTACCAAATTATCCACTAATAACAAATAGTGGTGATAAAACACACACACACACACACACACAATGATTAATTTTGGAGATATTCATAAAATAAGTTACCAAATTTCTTGGCTTGATATTATTTTATAAACTTACATAGATACGAAATCCCTGATTTGTATTGTTTAAGAAATAACTTACATTGTTTATAATTTATGAGGTGTCACTTCGTATAATTAAATTTTATACTATATAGATATTGATAAACAAATATAGATTTGATGTTAATCTATTCAATAAATAACATGTTGGTTTGTTCAGCTAATTACCAACGAAAATGACCTACTGTATTCATGGATGTGACACACATTCTTGTATCTTGAATTAAGTTATGTTGACATTTTCCAAATAAAATTAGGAATCATACACAAT
This sequence comes from Inga leiocalycina, assembly GCA_963242795.1. Lineage (NCBI taxonomy): Eukaryota > Viridiplantae > Streptophyta > Magnoliopsida > Fabales > Fabaceae > Inga > Inga leiocalycina. The sequence goes on along the minus strand of OY725320.1, from coordinate 90,569,180 downwards.
AACATTAAGAGATGGTTAAATAGATGGAATCTACAAGCAACACTTTTTTAGATTAAGAAAAACATTATAGCTTTATAAAATTTAATATAAAGACATGGTTTCGGTGTTAGATATAAACTCATCCATCCTGATCAAATAGACTATATCAATTTACTGTCGTTTATGTTTATTAATATATCTATATAGATAGTATTGTTTATTTATTAAAATTTTAAATATATATATATATATATTTCGAACTTAAAATAAATCAAACTAAGAAAATTCTACAGGATGAAGATTCCACGAAGTCGAACTTCAAACAATTATTTTATATCCTGAATTGCATCGCACGATATGCTTTGGCTTTAAGACAACTTTTGTATTTTCCCCCCCTATTTTTGTATATTGGCTATGGACGCTGCTGCTTGCAGTCAGGCGTTGTTGAACTGACTGTTCTAGTCTTTTGTCGGTCCTTCCCTTGTAGTTATGATTCTGTATCGAAAGAAAATAAAAAATAATAATAGTACTTATTTTATTTCCTAGAATGCTCAAGTACATTCATTCACTAGCACAAAATCAAAGAAAAGTAATATAATTCTTAACTTATAAATCAGTCTTATGTAGTAAAAAAAATATGTGTTGCATATAGATATATTTCATTTCTCATGTTGGCCTTCTTATATTTTTGCTATAAAAATTACAATCTTATTCACAATTTTAGATAAATTTGTTTGGGAATTATTAACATGTTAATGATTGTTGCTTGCAATTTGTAGTTTTATAATACAACTAGTAAATTTATTATAATAATCATTATTGAAGATAATTTATCATATCATATATATGTGTAATGAGAAATTAATTAGCTGTTACTTTTACATTATTTTGATATAGTGTAGCTGTCAATTTTAAATAAAAATGGTTTTGTGACATCATAACTTGGTAGCACATAGCTGGAATTGACAAAATGTTGCCTAAAGATTTCATATACTCAATAGCATAGTACATATAATTAAAAAAATTTCACCCCCAAATTTCATAAATTCAATAGGATAGTACATAAAATTGACAAAATTTAGCCACATATTCAATAAACTTAACAACATATATAGCACGCGGAATTGCCAAAATTTAGCCCACATATATATTTAATAAACTCAACAACACAACACACAGAATTGCCAAAACTCAACCTATACTTTCTCATTTTTTAAAATCATCATCTCTTTATTGAAAATTATACCCAATATTCATGTCAGCTTACCTTCAACACCACACATCAGAATTCAACGACAATATTTTAAAACACATTTTACACGAGCAAATAATTTGTAAAAACAAAGTAAAAAGTGCTTGGCATGGCTTCAAAGGAAACTTCGATGTTGAGAGTGAGAATAATGACCCAATCATATTATCGAATCAATGAAATACCAAAGGCAAGTCTAACATTACAATGTCATCTTCCCTTCTTTTTTTTCTCTTATATGCATAATTTGACAAGAATTCTACACAAAATTTATATTAGTGACATTAAGTTTGTGTATAGAATGATATTTAACTCGTGTAATGCAGATGTTGTTGAGGGAAGAGTTCCAATATAAGGTTGACTCTACCTTTTTGGATGGGCCTTTGGTGGATGCTCTTGCAGACGGGAAAGGACATATTGAAAAAAGAAATCTGAAACAAATTAAACAAGAACTCGCCATTCGCCATCGTTTAATTCAAAAGTCCAATTTTGAGGCTTGAAGAAAAGAGCAGGAGGATCAACAAAGAAGGGCATATCAAGGATTGAATACCAATTTATTGAGTACTCGAAGTATATGATATGTTACCGCGCTAGCTAGCTTCCAGATTCTTTTGTGTCTATATACTCTATATATTTAACCTTAAAGGCTTCTCCCTCTAGATCTCTTTGGTTTTCTTTTCTAATTTCCAGATTTTTGGTTGCGTTCTAAATGGTCTGAGATATATATGTGGATGAAGAAAAATGGAATGTATACAAAATGAAAATTTTGGTTTATTTTTAATTGGATCTATTTAAGTAGATTTTTTTGAGTTATTATGTCAGGTTAGAAACATTAAGGTTAAAGCCCTCCAAAGTAGTTTCTCGGGACTCGAACTTGTGCATAAACCTTAATTGTGCTGAAGAAATTGTAAGCTTGCTTTCTATAATCATGTTATTCTTAGGAAGCTCGTGACTCGACAGCAATATAGATGATAGCAAAAACTGCCAAACTGATAGCTTATTAGTTCCTAGGGAAGTTCACGAACAGCTAAACTTGACAGTTTGGCTTGAGAAGTGTTAAAGATTTGAGTGTGAAATGCTGTGGATGATTGGGATTCTAAGTAGTTAGATTCTTACCTATTTTTTCCTTTACCTGTTGTTAGAAGTACTGGAAATATAATTATATGAAACATGTAGGCCACGTTATATTGTAAAATGGGCGACATTCTTTCCCCTCTTTCTAATTCTTGAAAGTAGTTTTGTTAATTCTATATTGTTACATCCTTCACTGTGACAACTAGCCATGGAGTCATGAATGGCAGGACGCAATACAAATTACAAATACAATATAATGTTGAGCAATGACATTGTCAAAGTCGAATGCTTTGAGAGTTTTAAGGCACTATTATTGTTCCTACCCTGAGGTAGATTATAAGCTACAAATTATCTATAAATGTAATATTTCAGTTTCTCTACAGATTATTATAATGGAAGGATCAGTTTTATGATAAAAATGTCCGCAATATTTTCTTTGTTTATTTCTCTTGTGAGCCAGAGAAGATATTAGTTACCACTGCTTGCCAGGTGGCACAATACTGAACAACATGGGACATTGCTATCATCATACGTGGCCTTCCGAATACAATGCTGCCGACATGCCATCAGCGGTGCTGTCTTCCCTACGCTTCTCTTTCTCTTCCTTATCAACTGTATAAAACGCCATACTCCGTGAAGCTTGATTCCGGGCAAGCTATCATGCGATTACTCAGTGAGGAACGCCATTCATGGATGTGTGGGACCCTCTGAGCTATCACACAGGCTGGGACATTGGCCGCCACGACGGCGGCGGATAATATATACATGCATATATACATGCATTTGTTGAGTGAGAGCTTCAGAAGCCCGTATGGATTGAGGAGGTCAACTGCGTGTTATGGTAAAAAAAAAAAACCGAACAAAAACCCTAAATCATTTATATATTTACTTAGCAATTGAAGAAAGAAAAGAGTACAGGAATCGACAACAGAAAAGAAGAAATTGAGAAGAGGGAAGAGGGAGGAATTCATATATTACTTACTGCGTAAGCCTAGAGCTGCAAAAGATGGAACGTTCCGGCATAACACCATGCACACGAGATTAATGCAACAAGATGGAAAAGTACAACAATTCCTATGTAAAGACTCAAATGACCCTTAATCAATTTTATTTTTGTAACATTCCAAATTTTATTCATCAAAATTTCTTATATTAAGGGGAATAAAATGATGAATTAAAAGCACATGAAATGACAAAACAAGGAAATTAGTTATCACACACAACATGATTAAGTTGAAACACAAATTGTAAAATGTGGATTTGCTGCCAGTGTGATTTCCTGTGTGGCAGTCTAGCTGTGTGATGTTTTTGAATAGGCAAATGATGTCCAATGAATGTGAGATTTTTTTACAATGAAAGTAGACTTATCAAGCTTTAATTTGATAGGTCATATAGATCATTTGAACCTGTAAACTAAGAGTTATATATTTTTCAAGTTATTCAAGTAAAACAGCGAGTGAATGTGGCAGTGTCCAATAAATGGTAATCTTGGAATGTTGAACATCCAGTTGATTAAAGAAAATATTTTTCCTTAAAAATATACTTAATAAAGGTCACATAGCCTTTAGAACCACTTCAATTGGATATCTATAAATAAATATATGAATTTTCAAATTTTGATGAAAATTCTGTCAGCTTTTAGTCTATGTGCGAAATTGAGAAGTTAATGGCAAAAATCTATGGGCAAAATGGTAAATTGCTAATAAAACAAGAAGCCATTTATTTTTTTCTTTGATTGGGAGAACTTTCGGGGTCAAAAGGGGGAGCGAGAAGGGAAATTAATATTGGGGATAGATATGCCAAAAGCTAAAGCATTTTAAACTAAGTGAATGAAGTTTGAAAAGTTAAAAGAGAAACATGTGATTTATTAGTATAAAATATAATATACTTTAAGGAGGTGGAAGGAGATATTTGAAGAATTATTATCTCTTCCAAAGCCTCATCATTTAGTCCAAACTAGAGAGCAAAGAGGGAATTAATACTTGGCTCACATTTAATCAAGATGAAGCATTCTAGGCCAAGTAAAAAGGTGTAGTTGAAAAGTCAACAATTTCAACTACAATAATAATATGTAAGGAGGTGGAATTGGGATATTTTTTAGATCATTATCCCTTCCCAAAGACTCTAAATTTTGTCCAACATGAGGAAGGAAAGAGAAAATAAATGTTTGAACATAAATGTGCATTTTTAACCAAGCAAATTGTGGTTGAAAAGCCAATAAAGTAAAGCAAGTGTTAAATGGCCCTTATAGATTAATTTCAAGAAGTGGATGAAGATAATTCAAGAGACTTATTTGGTCCCTTCAACAGCCTTTATACGTCATTATGGAGAGAGGAAAGGAAGGTAAAGATGAAGCAAGTTGGCATATGCAAAATTGCAATTAAATATTATATTTCTAAAGAGGTGGAGTTGTGATATTTTAATGGATCATTTATCCATTTCCTTAGGCCATATTGACGTCCAAACAAGAAATAGCCAAAGAGAGAGAGCTTTGAACAAGAGAAAACTCAAGAGAAACAAGAAACAAGAATCAAGGTAAACAAGTGTGAAATTAAAGTGTATAAGCTCTCTAGTTCTTGTATAACTCTCTCTAATCTCTATGCCCTCTTGAAATACACATGAAGCAAGGCAAAAGCAAGAGCAAGAAGGAGGATAGAGGGACAGTTTTAGAGAGAGAAGGAAGAGAAAACAAAGGTAAATCATAAACCTTGTTATCTTATTAGATTCAAGGTTGTTGTTGCTGTTTTGGTTGATTTGTGGCTTTTTTTGGCTTCGTTTGTGATTTGGGAATTCCAAATCCTAAGGGGAGGTGCTGCCCAAATTTCCATTAACCATGTTCAATATGTGTTTAAGAAGTTAAACAAGTAATTAAAGATGAAAGGAATGTGATTAATGGAATGGAATCAAGAAACTCCAATTTTTATGGAATTTCATCCAGTAGCTGTTTTCACTCTGTTGGGACTGAATTTTGGTGTTTTTGATGATTCCATTGGGTTTAGAATGGAAAATTGTGTAGGGAACATGTATAATATGAAGTATGAAGCCTTTAGGGTGTGATATGACAATTTTACCCCTAAAACCCTAACTTTGTGTCTGCCAAGGGTAATTCTGTAATTTGAGCATGAATTTGACAAATCCGAGGTCAAAAACAGATTTTATACGTGAAATTGTATAGGAATAGTCCAGGTCATAATTTTTGGTAAAGTACATATGGACCAAGTGTAAAGGGGCTTAAACCGGGTCCTTAAGGTTATTTTGGTCATCCTGAGTTTTTAAGCAAGGATAACCAACAAAATAAGTCTAGAATAATACATAAATGAGTAATAACTCATTTATTGTAAATTTGGAATTTTAGGACTTGGTAGTAGCCCGAGCCGGACACAGGATATCAAATAGACAATGGAACAAACAGTGGATCAGGGAAGGGCAATTAAGGTAGTGAACTTACCCTACTTGCTTATATTTGATATTTATGCTTGTGTAGTGATGTATGTGATTTCTTTACTTGATTGTGTAGAGCATATTTAAATGATGAAACTCTGCTTCTGTTTATGCCATGGCCATGAGTATATTACGCGAAACATTGAACATGCAGAAATGTCATTATATGTCATGTATCTAGTTAAGGCTTACATGTCATGCACTAAGCATTTATTATGTATGCATTATGGTAATTGTTTAATATTGAGATTCTCTCAAATTTCACCCTCCCCTAACCAACCATTTAGACAAACGGGCACATGAGGTGTGATGAGAGCAGAGAAGAGGATTGCATGAGGAAAATATAGAAGGTTCCGTTTCAGTCTAGGAGAAGCAGTTGGTTATCTGCAAGCTTTTATTATATTTTATGTCTGTAAGCATTATATACGATCTCTGTGGGGAATTCCTGTAATATTATCAGTATATTTATGTTATTCCTGTGTGCCTACCAAACTGCGAGCAAACACTCTGAAAAAGGTCAAAATAATATAAGGGCCTTATATTTTGCTGAAAAAGGTTGAAATTACATAAGGGTCTTACAATTTTCTTATCAGTACCCTTACGCTGTCCTCAAGGATGGATTGGAGGCCCAAATTAATGTCTATCAATCACATACACGAGAAATGAGTGTTTCGACTAACTACTTAATGTGTCAACCATTGGATCATATTTAAATGGGTTAGATTTAATGCTATGTAAAAAATATTATTATTATATTACATATAATAAAAGGAGAGAATTGCCCATAAATACCTCATTGGAAACTTATTTATCAAATAGGACATGAGGGAAGATCTTTTACACATAATGGAAGATTGTTCGAATACAAGGGAATGTCACATAAGGAAGATATATTGAACACGGGAGAAGATTGTTTGAACACAAGAGAAGATCTTTTGCATATGTGGAAGATTGTTTGCACCTGAATGCCCTATTTGACAAACAAGTTTTCAAGAAAGTGTAGTCCATCGGAACTAGGAGAGCCTCTGTCCAACGTTTACATTCTAGCACATAGTACCGATCAATTGTCCGATCACCTTGTGAGCCAAATAATACAAAGCTTCCAAGTGTCCATCATCATTTGCTATCACCGCAGCTGCATGAACCCTTGAAAAATATGTTGTAGGCCGATTGTATACTGGGGTCATCACGGTCACAACAGAAGCTGGGGCATATGCTTGGACGGCATACCAGCCTTGCATACTCTTTTTTTATATAAAAAGGCAAAATGAAAAGGGAGTATTTAGTATTTAAGGAGACACTGTAGAAGAACAGACAACAAGAAGAAAAGGAGAATATAAAATTACCTCAATGTCTGCCAACACTAGGAAGTGATATAAACGCCCATATATATGCTCTTTTATTTAAGGATTCATAATAATATTTCATAGGTTCTTAATTTACCTTTGCATCTATGTAAGCCTTCAAATTTCAATATGGTATCATAGCCAAGTTTGATTTGAGAGCTATGCTAGATTCTTTTAGGGCATCTTTCGCCATGCAAGAAGGGCCTCTGAGACTCAGAAAGAAGTACAAACCCAAGCAAGAAAATAAGGGGCCTAAGCCCAAGCAAAAAATTCTTTTAGGGCGTCTTCCACTAAGCAAGAAGGGCCTCTGAGACTTAAAAAGGAGTACAAGCCCAAGCAAAAATAAAAAGGCCTCTAAGACTTGAAAGAAGTACCAGCCCAAGGATATCAGAGTGATGAGTGATATCAATTTCCATATAGCGTCCCTTTGTGCAATAAAGGAAGGGAGCGGGAGCGGGAAAGGGATGGAAAATTCTCGGGATCAAGATTGAAAATGAAAATCATTCTCGAACCCTTCTTGGGATCGGGATTGGGAATGGCATTTCCCGATCCCATCCCCTCCTGAGAATACCCCTACCAGCATCCTTCAAATTTCAACAAAAGCAACTTTACTGTGGAACATATTCATCCGCCATGTATGCCTAAGACCTACATGTGTGTTAAGAAACATCCATCAGAATTGAAGGCAATAATAGTATAATACAATATAAATTCTGTATCTACATTATGCCAAGAAATCACAATTCACTTGAAGAAAAAATCTACATCCATCAAAAATCAAAGCAGAGAGAAAACACACGCGACTTATCGCAGGAAATAGGAACTAATGTTAAATATGGCAATTCGAAGCAAGTTCCTCGTCTGTCAAATTAATTTCATATGAGTAAATATCCTACGGAATCCACTCAATTCCTTTTATGAAGAATTCCAGTATAAATGAGTCAAAAAGGAAAGCGAGCGGTTCAAACTTCAAACCACCACCACCGCCAAATCTACCACCAACAATATCAATCATCAGAGGTAAGTAATAATTTCCCATTATTATTCCAATCCGAAAGCTTTGTGGTTGCAAGCACTGAAGTCGGCAAAAGATGGTGGATCAGACCAAAGGCAAATCCTGGACCATCTTCCTCAGACAAAGAAAGTTTAGTTCTTGCCGTTGGTTACCTAAAAGAATACACCAAAAATGCCAACATGTTTCTTCAGACATGGGTGCCCACTAGAAGATCATCCCTAGTTGATGATCCAAACTGTAATAATAAGAATGTTGAATATTACCGAAATATTTCCAAAGGTTGTTATCATAGTCATCATCAGTTGGCTGCTGCCGAGGAGGAATCTGCTCAAGAGTTTCGAGTAGTCCTAGGAAAATTGCCTGATCATCATCATCAGTGGAGTACCCCCACTAGTGTTCGGTTCTTCAAAAGCCATGAGTATGTTTCTTATGTAAACTATGCGCCGTTGCACTATGATTTGCGTGGATCGTTGGCCCTTCCATATCATCGAACAGGCTGGTATGATATATACAAATATACACACATACACACACACATATTCGAATTTGTCATGCATTTTCTTTTACTTTTTTTTTAACTTAAAAAAAAGTTGACAATAAATAATCTCTAAATGACTAAGATTCCAAGCATATTGATGAAGAAAGAAAGGGAGGCAGCAGGGATAGGTTGCGTGATAGTAGTGTGTGCTATGAAATCTCATGGCTGCTCATTAAAGGCATATTGAAAAAGGAAATCTCAAACAAACAAGAACTCGCCATTCGCCAGCATTTAATTCAAAAGTCCAATTTTGAGGCTTGAAGAAAAGAGTAGGAGGATCAACAAGGAAGGGCATATCAAGGAAAGAATACTAATTTATAGAGTACTCAAAGTATATGATATGTTAGCAAGCAAGCTAGCTTCCAGATTCTTTTGTGTCCATACTTTATATATCAAACCTTGAAGGCTTCTCCTTCTAATCTCTTTGATTTTTTTTTTCTAATTTCCAGATTTTTGGTTGTGTTCTAAATGCTCTGAGATATATACGTGGATGAAGAAAAATGGCATAAATACAAAATGAAAATTTTTGGTATATTTTGTATTGGATCTATTTAATTAGTTTTTTTTTTTTTTTTGAGTTATTGGGTCGGGTAGAGAAAATTAAGGTTAAAGCCCTCCTAACAAATAGTTTCTCGCGATTCGGACTTGTGCACAAACCTTTATCATTGGAATATTTTAAAATAAAGAGATATGTTTGTTGAAAAGTCCTATCCTTATAAATTAAGAAATTTATATGAAGTATCATGTAGGGAGTTATAACATTGAAGGTCACCAAGGTCATGTCTCTTTAGTTTCTAAAGACACTTAAAAAAAAGTGTGGTAACTACTACTTAGTGAAAGGTTGTGTTGGTTTTTTAAGAAGACCCTACATACTATAAAGGTATAACTCTTCATGAAAAAGTTATTTTAAATAATCATTGGTGATTTAAGTTATGTTGGTTTATAAGGATTCATGAATCTAACATATGGTTATAACTTTTGATTAAAAAGATGTTGTTTCAAGAGACACTATTTTAAGGCATCACTTCGATATATCACTTTATAGTCTATAAATACCATGCAGCATCACTTCATTTGTGACAAACAAATCATATCAGAAATCACACAACAAGAGGTCAAACTCATTGCTTTGTTCTTAAGTGCACACAAAAATAAAATCAAATTATCACTTTGTAAAAGCCATTGTTGTCTTGGCTTGAGTGTTGTGAGTACAATCCTTACTCAAGAGTCTTCATTGTATCCTACAAGAAATTCGCCTTTCAATTCAAATTACACCCTATTAAATAGGAATAAGTGGGTTCGAATTAAGCCTAAAAAAAAGTGTTGCCCACATCTTCAAGACATCATACACTACTTTCTTCTTCATCTCTTCTTCTTATAATCCTTAAATATCCAGCCCCTCCAACAATCTTTAGACTTATCTTCATGAATACAAATGACATCTTTGAAAGAATTGACCACAAAACTTTGTGAAGTTGAAATAAAGATTTGGATCACGTTGATGCATGTATGACCAAGTTTGAAGGAGGCAACGTTTATTTGGAGAGAGAAATAAATAATTCTGATGGTGCACATTTCATTTTCTACTGTGGAGTGCAAATCTTGGGCCGACTTGCATCACAGCTTTTGTCATTTAAAAGGATCTTCCATTAAATAGAAGAGGAAAATGAAAGGTTTAGTGTGTGTTTGGTTGGGTTTATTTTTGGATAATAAGTCCTTATTACGTAAGCCGAAATAAAACTCCTCTCACATACTTACCTCGTATACTGTGAATCACGATTTATAAATACTTATTGCCCAAAAATAAGATATTCCAAACAAGTACTTAATCCAGCAACTTTACAAAGAAGTCATCTTGACTTAATTTGGCTTGAGGCTAACGAGACAGAAAAGCATCTATTATCCTTTCTCTATTGAATATGGATTATATAGATTCATGAAGATTATTCATAATTTGGTATAATGTAATTATTTTGTTTTAAATTTTATGGTTTATTGGCTTGTGGAACAACAGGATATTTTTAATCATGATTAGAAAGTGATAAGAAGCATAGTTTATTTTGAATTCACAAAATTGATAATTATCATGAGAAATAATATGGTCAATTTGATGAATTGATAATTGTCATGTTGTATTCTAATTTTAATCAAAATGAATGATGAGAATAAATTATAGAATAGAAGCATGTGAATTGAACATGGTTTGAATAATTTTAAACAAACCAACGTGCACGTAGGTGAATTTATTTTTGTATCATCAATCATAGATAGCACTTCCTCTTTTATAGAAAGACTTGAAAAAGATTCTTAATAAATCGTTAAAAGTAAATCTATTTTGAGCGGTTGGGGATTATCTTTACTTAGAAGAGGATCGGATCATGGTTAATGATCCATAATACAAAAGGTACTGATGTCACTTCTATCACTAAAACAATTAATTAATAACTAAGACAATCTACTAATGCAATATAGTGGTAATCTAGGTCATTTTTCCAAGGAGCAATCTATGGGTTTTCTCTAGAATTGAATTTAAGTGATGAAAAATGTAATGGAATGAACATAATTAAAATGCAAGACTCTACTACCTAAATGCAATTAAACTAACTAAATGCAAGATGTAAATGACTCTAAAACCTATGTGAGAATGAAACTAACCTAAATGAATGCAAATGCAATTTTGGGGGGTTTCCTTAGGAAAAGGGAAATTAAAATCATAAGGAAAAGAAATAAACTAATATCTAAGAAAATCAATAAGAAAAAATAACAAAGGTTTTATTCAAATATGGTGAAGAGACCAACTTAGGATTTACATGGAGTTAGCTTTCTTAGCCCAAATTAATCAATTAAACTAAAGGGAGATTGATAAAAGAGAGGAATTAATAAATTTAATCATCTAATTGAAGCTTGAAAAACCCTCAAGCTCAATAACACTTACTCCACTAGAAAACTCATAATGAAATAAAAGCTAGTTAATTAAACCCATTAAAACCAATCCCAATTAATTTTAAATAAATTCTGGAAATCATGTCATAATTGTCTAATTAAACAACTAGATAATTAACCAACCCTATTAAACAATCAAGAGGAAAAACCAAATTAACGATTAAATTAATAATGAAAACTCAATTAATAATTCAATTGACAAATGTCTCAAGCACAAAACATTCCAAACATCAATCCAATTCAAAAAAAAAAATATCTACAATCTAAAACTAGATTGTTCTCAAGCAATACATCTCAAAATTATCTAAAGCTAAATAATCTCAAGTCTTAAAATAAATTGATAAAAAGGAAAGGCACTCCCTTATAGTCTTCAAGTGTAAGCCCTAGGCTTTAGCTTTCTCCATGCTCCTCCTAAGTGGCCTTCCAACTAGCTTAAGCTGCCATGACCATCTTCCTAACTCCATGGAGAAATGTAAGTGTGGGCTCTTAATGGAGAGCGTCCCTAACTATGTGGCTGCTAGGTATTTTTTATAGGAGAATCAGAAAGCTTATGATACAACATTTGAATCCAATAGAATTGAATTAGCTCATTCAAACTTAACCATTAGATCTTCTTTAAACTTCCAAAAATAATTATGCACCATATGATTTCCTAATATAATTTCCTTGACCTGTAAGAATTAAATAAAATCGTGATCTATCATATATTTGGAAATATTATCCAATCACAAGATAGGCAATTAAAATATTAACAATTTAAACCCAATATTATCATAATTAAATCATATTTATCTTATTTCCTAAAATTGGCTAACAATTCAAATATTATCTAATAAATCCAAATGAGCCTAAAATAGTCCCCAAACTAAATGAATAAGGTGGGATAAAATATATAAAATTTGGGATTTATCAAGCACCAATGTTCATGAAAAGGCACATGCAGTGGAGGAAGGATAGTTTTATAAGACTTTGGCAAAAAGAGGAAAGAATAGAACTATATCTATCCGTTGTGATAATCAATTTCACTAGTGCAAAAAGTTAATTTGGCATCAGGTAAAATTGCATTTTCGCCACAACATATAGGGTGTAGTGGAATTAGCCATAGGCAAAAATATATATTACGGCATCACTAGCTTAAGATATGATGCCGTAAATAAATATATTACGAAGTCAGTTGCTCAAGATACGACGCCGTAAATGAATATATTATAACATCACATTTTAACTAAACTAACGTCATAATAGACGATTATGGCATTTTGCTTATATTCAACCGACTCCATAATAGAAACGTAATTTGGTTGTTTATGGTGTCTGTTTTTCTGTTTTTATCGAAACTGATGCCATAATTACCAATTACGGTGTCAGTTATGGTAATAACTGACGCCATAATCGTAATATAATTTTTTTAAAAAAAAAAGAGCTAAACCATAACTGACGCCATAATTGTAATATGATTTTAAAAAAAAAGAGAGAGATAAACTTATATATATTAACTCTTCTTTCGAGAACCTACTATCATATAGAGCCAATGTACAACAATGCAATGTTGACCGAAAAAATATACAATAATGTAAGTCTTGCAATCAGTATATGACATAAATAAATAGTCAAAATAAAAGTGTGTATCTAATATTATCAAATTACAAAAGAGAACCATGTACAACCTATCATTCTGCTCTAATTTTGTTAAATGTAGAAAGTATTCAGACCAAATGTCATATATCTCTCTTATTTTGTACTTTAGAATATGACTCCAAACTTCGAAAATGCTGCAAATTCAAAAAAGCTACAGGTAAGCAATATTATGAGAAGAACCAAAGTTTAAACTAAAATTATGACATATATATGTATATATATATATATATATTATTACCTTGTTAAATGAGTTAGTGATGCCATCAGTGATAATTTCATACATATACCGCATCACATAATATCCGCACTCAACTTTTGAATTGTTTATGGCATTTGAATGTACACAAATAAAAATAATCAAATTCAGTAAACCAATAATATAATTCATCAATCCATTGTTTAAATTTAAAAGTATTTACCTAAGGACCCAATTGACATCACTTTGACCATTCTTTCCCACCAACATAGAATGCATCTTCAAAGATCTATTATTAAAGAATTGTAAGCAAATGATATATTCAAATATTATAGAATAAAGTTTTACCAAAAAACTTACGTTTCAAACACCCACTTCGTATCTTCACTCATTGCCCATTGTAAAGAGCATAACCAATATATAGTATGTTCACGTGGGCAAATAACAGCGAGTCTGCACTGATTACTACAATATGAATTCATATTAATATTATGTTGTTAAGAAAGTTTTTACTTAAGTGATAGATGAATTAAAAATAAATATCTTTCTATAAATGATGCAAACCAACACTTTTTATTCCCTTCTTTAATTGTCTTTCCAATATATGACGTTCTCTCACTTACATTATTATTTCCAGATGATTGATTAGAATGTGAGCATAAGAATCCATAATTATTAATCTTACCCAATTCTTTGCAGAGACTATGGAGATACCAATGAAAATGCGAAATAAGGTAGTGAAGAGCAATATGTATAACTTCATACAAACTTTATAACTTTCAAACTAACTACAATCCAAACATCAACAAGTAATAATATATGCTTTTATAATAGTTTTAATATTAAGAAAGAGAATGGGCATTTTGAAATTATCTAAATAAAACAACACCTCCAATGCGTCTTCAATTGCTCTGTCTTGGCCAACTAGCAATTATATTTGTAGTAGAATTCTCCACAGTTACAAGGTGAACACTAAAAAAGAACAACTTTAAGATGAAGCACTATTTAATGGATACATTAGATATACATTGTAATTCATTTATATGCATGATTTATGGCATTCACTTCCAACTATCAAAATCTACAGTGGCACAGTTCAGAGAAACAAAGATCAGCAGTTGTTCTAACAGTTTTGGCCACAATTCTCACCTATTTTATATCATTCAAGCAGGTTGGTCTGTTGACTGCCTTGTCAGATCGAACCATAAAAATTCAGATCATAAGCCATACAATTAGAATATATAGCAAACGAGCTTGTCACCATAAAATAGCCATCTCCCTCAGTCATAAATTCTATCTAGCCATCTATTTCCTCCTATTCACCATATGCTAGACTTAGTGTTGGCCAGCATAAAGCAATTGGCCGATTTGCACACTAAGTTTTTGAAGGATCCTATAGAATAGTACAGTAGCATGCCACTCACTCTTCATTAGTCATTATTAGTCAGCAAGCGTTGAACATGTACTTCAGGCTCGCTATCTTTGACTCAGACGCAAAATTTAAATTACATATTGATGTGTTAAATCGTATGCTTCAATCCATAACAATCAAGCCAATGAAATTTTTGAAGCCAATGAAATTTAGCTGATCCGCTATAATATGACATATGTGCATTAATATAGATATTTAAGTTGATAGGTCACTTACCATGCTTATATTTTTCAGAAATACGTTCAAAACTCAATGAACCACAAATATCCAGAAAGCAATTAAAAAACTAGTCAAATATAAAAGTAATAGGGTTTAGAAAGAAAAAGCTCCGAGCGCATCACATACTAAATCTAGATTTCAAGAAACATTTTACAACCTCTTCTCTGGGTACACAACTTTCTTTAAATTACATTTTCAAACTTAACGAGTGATGCAGAGGGGGGCTTGAGGAAGAGGACTGGAAAGAGAATCTGAATTTTATTCATAATCGATTAATGTGTAAGCTAACCTTAATTAATGAGGACTCTATATTGAACCCAAAAATTCTGTGTGTCATAATGATCCTCCATATTCAAGAGTTGCCCCATATTCTGAATGTTTCTGCTACCCACAATAAGGTCCCCCTAGGTATTCATGATTTATTTGCACATGACCATGAACGAAAACAATGCATAGCCTTCAGCTAAACCTTGCAGTATAACGTACAGGGTAGAAAACAGGCCAAAGTGCCTGTACAATTTATATGGCAAATGATGAGAACCTGGAAGAGGGATAGGTTTTCCAGCTTAATTGTATTTTAGGATTCAAATAGAGAAAGACATCAACCTTAGAGACAGTTACCCTGCATTTTCTTAGGGAACTTTGAGATTTGAATCGCACAACCTATAAAGGCTTGGCAATGTACAGGACAGTAGCTCATACGTTTAAAAAGTCTTGCATCCAAAAAGGAATTTAAGTTTTCCAGGAGAAACGACTGGAGGAAGAACTCATGCCAAAGACCAAGAGAAAGATTAGCATGAGTGCCACATCCTCAACAAAAACTACCAAAAAACAATTAGCATATTGAAGACAACATGGAGAAACATCATATAATGTGACTGCAACATCAATCTAATAACAATTTCAATTAAGTACAACTTCATCTCTTCAAAAGCACCTAAAGGCAAGAATGCCAACCGGCAATTATGTTAAACATGATAGTAGCTAGTCTTATCTGCATCATTTATATGCATAAGCCTAATGGTGTGACTGTGAGGCTGCAGATTTCATATGGTAGGTTCTCAATAAAGTCAAGAGGGAAATGTGAATAATAATAACAATAATAATAACAACAACAACAACAACAACAACAACAACAATAATAATAATAATAAAGCTGAGGATATGAAAAACAAATAATGTAGTAGACTAATGGGAGTGAACTGCATTGAGGGAAGGAAATACATGGTATAGTTATGATTGGGATTCAATGAAGTAATCTTAGTGTTGGGTATTTAATTAGAAAAAGATGGGTGCAGTTGGAGGTGGGCTTCATATGTTGGAACAGCCTCTTCATGATTTTTAAGGAGAACGATGAGGAGTGTTATGAATATATGTATGTGAGTGAAAATGGAAGGATCAGGAGGGATAGGCTGGTTACAGGGTTAGATAGTCAAATGATAAGATCAATGGGAACCAGTGTAACAGATATGGAAATAAGATCCTTGTGACTGATGAACTGCCAGATAGTTAGATGATTGACCAATAGGTACCAGTGTCCTGTAATTATATGAAGACACTGCTAGAGGTATGGGTGGAACTTGTTTATTATGGTTGCTTGAGGCTACTCTGTCAGTCTTCTTAATAGACTTACCAAACCATTTTTCTTTACTATAGGTGTATGAGGAATTGCAAATGGGAGGATACCATGGACTCTAGTGTAGATAATCACCATGTATTATCTGTGTACTGATATATTTCCTACATCTGAATAAATTATGCAGAAAAGTGTTTACTGTCATATCTACTCCTGCAATAAGTAACAGTAGTACTCATAGCTTATTTGTTTGATTCATTGGCTCCATTCTATTTAAACGTGACTAAATGAAACAATATTGCATTTTCACATGCTTTTTGAATTCTGCACATGCTGATATTTAACTTGATGAAACTTAAAATAATACAATTCCCGTCCAGACTTTCAGACAACAGAAACTTGGCTTCTAGCCATGTCCTGGACAAGGAAAGTGGAAATGACATATTAGTTACTGAGTTTTGTGGGCTAAAGTTGTAAGCCAAAGTGACAATGACATATTTGAATTATCTGTTCTGGGACAGTGCAATGATCCAAAAAATGTAAAAAAACTACCTGTACTTAAGTTTATTACAACCTTTGAAGGAAATTGTAAGCTAGGATCATTATTCAAATACTGAAATGGGTCGTCATTGTATGCAAAATGGGTCATTATTTGTAGCGGGAGTAAGATCATTATTCAAAATTTATTACTATGCAATTATCGAAAGAAATTGTAAAAAAACTCCTGACGTGTACAATGACATATTTGAATTTTCTGTTCTCTGATCTAAAAACCAGCAGGAGATTGGATCAAGAGCACATAATTTGAATCATCTTGTACAGAGAATATCTCTCATCAAAAGGTACTGAGTAAGCCTCCAAGCTTGCAGAAACAGAGTACAAGCCTTTAGAAGGAACCAAAAGACTAGAAATCAATCAATTACTCCCTATCTTTCCTTCCTAATCCCTCTTTCTAACGTAATGTGCATATGTGACTACCTGACGAGTTTCTTCAAAGACGGCATCTCATAGGGTTCAGAAAACTTGTAATGAAATTTACAACTAAGATCAAAATTTGCGAATCAGAAATCCAAACTCTACGCAATTTGAACAGAGAACAAAACCTACACATTCAGAAAAGAAATTGCGAAGACGAGTAATTAAATATGGTAGAATTACACTACTACGAATGAGAAGTACCGTGGCAATGTAGGTAATGTTCTCGAGCCAACAATTCCAGTTGTCTTCACGCTCGATCTCCATGGAACAAAAGGGAAACCAAGTTGCACAATCCAATCAACTCCAAAGCAGATAACAGAGGGGCCAATAGAGCTCTTTTGATTAAGGCTGATTCTGGCACTGAAGACAATGGTGAGATGAACGGTGTTTATGGCAAATATCTGGAAGCCCTATCTGGAAGCCGCGACGTTAACAGCGATGAAGGAAAGTTGCGAAATTCATATAGAGAGAAGCCGCGAAATTAGCAGAGCAGTGGAGTTGAAGGCATTAGTGGATCGGATGGGGAGGAACCGATGCAATTTTTATTTTCAGAAAAAAAATAGTTAACATATTTCTAAAATTTCCTTAGAGCCATGTGGGTTATAATTAAGGCCTTGGTTCCTATAGGACTCAACAATATAAATAAGCTCAATAAATAAATTATAAATTATGGGTCAAATTCCACCCATAAATTGATCATCCAATTGTTTTTTTTTATAATTAACTAGGTTTAGTTTAGTAGTGAAAAGATATTCATTAATCTTTGATCCTAAACTATAAATGACCCACTTAAAAAAAATTATTTATAGTATAACTATAATATAATTATAATTTGGAAAAAATTATTGTTTAACATTTATTTATAGTATTTAATTACAATTATGACATGTTATATTTCAAATTTATTTATTTCATAATTAAATTCCAAAACTTTATATTAATTATGGTTTTTGGTGCTTACTAAACTGATTCCATAATTATTATTGTTATAGCATCTTAATTACGACATTAATTGAATATACAATCAATGTCATATTGTACATTACTGCGTCAATTACACTTAAAACAGAAGTGAATTTAAGTCACATGAATTATCACTTTTATTCTTGAAGTAACTGATGCCATATTATACATTATCATTTCTATTTTTCAAGTAACTGATGTCATATTGTACATTACAGTGTTAGTTACACGTAAAACAGAAGTGAAATTATGTCACATGAATTGTCGCTTATGTTATTCAAGTAACTAATGCCAAATCATATAGTTAAATTAGTATTTTCTACTAGTGTTTATTCTTGTGAGGGCTGCTTATAGCTAAGTTTATAATAGAAAGTAGTGACATATTGACCTTGTGAAAGATTTGATTTTAAATGAAGTAGTTTCTATTAATATCTGAATTAAATCTTGCAGATCCTTTGATGAAATGTCTGACAAGGGAATTGGTGATAAAAACATCAAAAAAATGATGGGGTTAAAGCCCTATAAACTTTGATCATCAATATTGGAAACTCAACTCACACTTGATTATCATATCAAGTCTTGAGTTCAATGATAAAAGTATGTTATTATAGTGATTGCAAGTACTTGACTTTTAATAATCTCAAGTTGGAAAATACTTGATAATCATGAGACTAAAAGGAGGTAAGTTGAGCCTCAAATTGGCTCTAATGAACCTGTAAGCATATATTTGCTAGAACATTTATCATGGTGATGCTTTTAAGGATTCTTCCTTTATGAGAATGAAGTGAGGCCTTTTCTAAGGGTTCAAGGGCTTGACTCTAAAAATTTCCCATGAAAAGGACATGGTACGTAATAAGGCCATGAATAAACGTGTCATTCAAAATGGTATACAATGGTTCGAGATCCCATACATAATTCATTCACACCTATTCATAATTGGTTCAAAGCTTAGTCTACCATATTATTTCTAATAGGTAAAACCATGTCTTATTTAAGTAAAGGTTCAAATCCTCAAGATACCTTTACTAATAACATGAGATTTCCAAAGTGATAAGAGTTTTGATCATTTTAAAATGGTGGGGATTGCTGGAACATTTTAAAATAAAAATATGTATCTGTTGAAAAGTCATGTCCTTATAAATTAAAAAATTTATATGAAGGGTTCTATAGGGAGTTATAACACTGAAGGTCACCAAAGTCATATCTCTTTAGTTTCTAAAAACATATAATAAACGGTATGGTAACTACTACTTAATGAAATATTGTGTTAATTTTCAAGAAAACCCTACATATTATAAAGGTGTAGCTCTTTTTGGAAGAGTTATTTTAAATAACCATTAGAATTTAAGTTATGTTGGTTTATAAATATAACATATGGTTATAACTTTTAATTGAAGAGGTGTTGCTTCAAGAGACACTACTTCAAAACATCACTTCAAAGATAAAGTCAAATTATCATTTTGTAAAAGCTATTGTTGTATTAACTTGAATATTAGGAGTGCAATCCATACTAAAGGATCTTTATTCCTGCAGCCAATTCGCCCTTCAATCCAAATTGCACCCTATTACTTCTTCAAGTCCTATTTATAAGAAACTTTCTCTTTCATGAGGCTGGTCATTTTTATAATTAACTTTCACTTTATATTTGAAAATGTAAGCTTCTTTTTTTCTATTTTACCTTCATTAAATACATAATCTATAATCAATTATCACACACACCAAGAGTTATATTCAGAAGAGAGAGTGAAAGAGACTAAGTGAATGAAGTCAACAAAGCATTGGAAAAATGAATATTTTATTATCTCTCATTCTTTTATACATTCTCTCTCTTATACTCTTTTCATAAATAAGGGTATATATAGAAAAAAAAACATAATATTTTTGACACACTTATTGCTTTTAACTACTAGTTCATTTTGCGCAATCAAGAGAAAAGTTGTTTATAAATAGGACCGGAGGGAGTATATAGGAATAGGTGGAGGCAAATTAAGCCTAAAAGAAATATCTGCCGAGCCATAAATACATTATACACTACTTTATTCTTCATCTCCTTTTCTTATACTCTTTAAAGATCCAGCTCCTCCAACATTTATTGTGCTAACTGTAAGCTTGTTGTCTATAATCTTGCTGTTCTTACAAAGCTAGTGACTCGAGAGAGCAATATAGATGATAGCAAAACCTGCCAAACTTGTAACAAAAAAAAACCTGCCAAACTATAGCTTATTAGTTCCTAGAGAAGTTCACAAACAGCTAAACATGACAATTTTGCTTGAGAATTGTTGCATGAACGCCAAGTAATATTGTAAAATGAGCTGCTAGGCCCTCTGTCCCAAACAAGTTGCTTTTCTTTCGTATGGAATATCGATGTGTGTGATTGATCAAAGTCGCATGCTTTGAGAGTTTTAAGTAAGGTTCTGAAATCTGGATCGGTTATTGAATCGGTCGGGGTATTGGGTCAAGGGTTAATGGGTCAGATCGGGGTCAACCGGAGCTAAATTGAGGGTAGACCGGTGAAGAAGGGAAGATTTTAGAATTATTTATATGAAAATTTGAATAAAATATTAAAAAAAATTAAAAAAACCGGTCAAACCGTGAGAAAACCAATCAAACCGCATAAAACCCAGTCGAACCGGAGTTAATAGCTAAACCAGACCGGTCAGACCATCGGTCCGACGGTTTCATGATCCGACCGACTGATCCGATCTGATCTTGAAAACACTGGTTTTAAGGCACTATTATTGTTCCTACCCTCAGGTAGATTATAAGCTACAAATTATCTATAGCTGTAAGATTTCAATTTCTCTACAGATCATAGTGGAAGGATCGGTTATATGAAAAAAATGTATGCAATATTTTCTTTTCTTTTCTTTTCTTTTATTTCTCTTGTGACCCAGAGAAGATACTCCATCTTATCCTATTTATAAGCAATTTTCTCTCACTATAAAAAAAACGTGATTTAGTAGCGGTTAAAAATGGGTATTCGTAGCGGTTCTAACCGCTACAAACTAGGTTAGTAGCGGTTACCCAAACCACTACTAAATCGTACGTTGCAAGCGGTTTTGTAGCGGTTTTATAAAACCGCTACTCAATAAAAAATAACCGCTACAAACTTTGTAGCGGTTCATAGTAACCGCTACAACACCCAGAGATATTTGTAGCGGTTATATAACCGCTACAAATATAAAAAATTTTATTGAGAGCTTTAAAAAAGAATTTTTTTTTGTAGCGGTTTACTAACCGCTACAAATATAAAAAATTGAAAATTTGTTAAAAATGACATTTTTTATTTGTAGCGGTTAAGAAACCGCTACTAATTTTGAATTTCATGAAATTAGTAGCGGTTTTAAAAACCGCTACTAATTTCATGAAATTCAAAATTGGCGCCAAAAAATTTAAATTTAGCTTTAAAAAGGCGCGTTATTTAGTAGCGGTTTAATAACCGCTACAAATATTTAAAATTTTTTTTAAAAATATACGTTGATTTTTTTCTGTTTTTTCAATATTATATTAAATAGTTTAATTTATTATTATTTTATCTATTTCAATTAGTTTATTATTTAATAGTTTAACTTATTAATAAATTAAAAAGAAAAAATGTAATTGAAGATGATTAGTATAAAATTTATATTAATAATATTATTAAGGATAGTTAAGTAATAAGGAATTATTATGTTTTATAATATAATGTAATTGTATATGAAAAATAGATGAAAATGAGATAGAGTTATGATATATCTAGAAAAAAAAATGGTTAGAATAAATTTTATAGAAAGGAAAGAAGTATTCTAAAAAAAATTGAAAATCTTGTTACCATATTTGATCGTATTATTCAGCTCCTCTACTCATACGAAAGAAGTTGTAAATGAGAGGAAATGAAAGAAGGGTAAGGTGAAAAGAAATTGGGGAGTGTTTGAAATGAGTTGTGATAAGGGTATTTATAGGGATTCACGTATTATTTGTAGCGGTTAATGTAGCGGTTATTAATTAGTAGCGATTATTTATATTTTTGTAGCGGTTTAATTATTTGTAGCGGTTAATGTAACGGTTATTATTTAGTAGCGGTTATTTATATTTTTGTAGCGGTTTAATAACCGCTACAAATATTATTTTATTTTTTTTTTACATTTTATTTTAACACAAATTTTTTGCATTTTTTGTAAAGACAAATTTTTTACACTTGAATTTGATCACTCATCGTCGCCATCCCTACAGAAATTTTGTAGAAAAATTATTGTTATTGATGTATTATTAAATTTAAAAAATTTAATTGAAATGACGTGGACTTAAAAAAACTCACCGCAGTAGAGGTAAATTGTCATCGCCTTCAAGGAAGTAGTTTTCAAAATCAGCTGGCTGAAATGGCTCACTCTCGTAGGCGATGTTATCGCCTTTACCCATGTTGTAAAGGTCTCTTGACTTTAAATGAACGACCATGTGCCAATCCTTATGCCTCTCGTCCTCGACATAATAAACCTGATGTGCCTCTGAAGCTAGAATATACGGCTCATCATCTTGAGAAATACCAGTATGAATCAGGCGTGAGAAATTGACTAATGTGATCCCTAGGTCGTCAGTTGTCAGTCCCCGAGAAGTAGTGGTATTTGCCCACAAACACTTGAACATCGTCACAGTGAAACGGCCTTGATAATTAAGCTCGACCACATCAAGAAGCTTGCCATAGTAAGGGACGCCTCCGAACTGCATGTTGGCGTCACTGCTGCACGCATAACTCCTTGTCCCAAATGTGCCATAAACACCCGAATTCTGTGTTTGCAATCCCTGATCCCGTGAAACCGTGCAAAACTTAAAACCATTGACATTAAATGCTGTAAACCGTTTTGCATGATCAAGAGGGCCGATTACGAGAGCTCTGAAACCTGGTGAGTGTGGGTTGTGGTCATTTAGTATTATGCGCGCAAACCAGCCCGGGAATTCTCTGTGGACCCTCCTATCAACTTCCGAGGATGTCTGTGTACGGATCCTGAGCTGACGCTTGACATGACTTCTGAATTCCCTGCAATTAATAATGGAAAGGCGTTAGTGAAATGAAAGTGAGAAATATTACGAAAGATATAGATCGAATAACATACATGTGAGTGTACAATTCTTACCGTATGAAAGGCTCAACTTGAGTGCAATTAATCAAGACATGTCTATGTGCTTGGAACTTCTCAGTTGCCGTTAGTTTGAAGTTCTCAGTTGCTCCAACTGGTTTACCAACACGAGGGATAAATTCTCCTGATGTCGGTGCAGGTTCAGGACAATCGTCAACACAAGGCGGGCGGTTGAAAGCCGTCTCAAGATCATCAAAATACCTTGAGCAAAAATATAGCACCTCATCCCCTATATAGCCTTCAGCTATAGAACCTTCTGGCCACGCCTTATTCCTCACGTAAGATTTTAATTTCCCAAGGAACCTACGAAGTACATAAGAGAAAATTGATATAAAATGATGAAAAGGACGACCAGCAAACATTAAATACGGACAATAAATGAAAGCACATATTTAAAATGAGTACCTCTCAATCGGATACATCCAACGATATTGTACTGGTCCAGCGAGCTTTATTTCATGAACAAGGTGGACTGTGAGGTGAACCATCACAGTAAAAAAGGACGGAGGAAAGATCATCTCCAAGTGACAAAGCGTAAGAATGATTTTCGACTGCAGCTAATCGAGCTCCTCAACGATCAAAACCTTAGAACACAACTTCCGAAAGAAAGAACAAAGTTCCACCAAAACGATGGAAACATCGGGAGGAAGTGTATTCTTTATAGCCAGAGGGAGTAACTGCTGCATAAGAACATGTGAGTCGTGACTCTTCAGGCCAGCAACCTTTCGAGCCTGCAAGTCGACACATCGAGAAATGTTGCTTAAATACCCATCAGGAACTTTTAATTTCTTCAACGTCGCGAGGAACACATCCTTGTTCGGTTTTGTGAGGGTAAACTTTTCCGGTGTAAATCTGTCATGCTCATCTGGCCAAGCGTCTTCATGAACTCCCATGTCGCGTAAATCTTTCCTAGCTTGAAGGTGATCTTTTGTCTTGCCGGGTTCGTTAAGCAGCGTATACAGCACATTGTCGCAAACATTCTTTTCAATGTGCATTACATCAAGACTGTGGCGAAGTAAATTAGATCTCCAATAGGGAAGCGTGAAAAAAATACTTATCTTCTTCCACTGCTGAGGCGCCGAAGTCCTGCGCGTCTTTTGGCGAGTTTGTGCTGAATCGTCGCTTTTTCCAAACTCGAAGTCAATATGCTCAAGCTGCTGTAAGATATCTGTACCGGATAAAGTCTGAGGTGGTCCTCTTTTCTCTGGTTTCCCATTGAAGCGATTCCGTTGCAATTTGAACTTATGCGTTCCATCGAGAAACCTCCGATGCCCCATAAAGCACCACTTCCGGCTGTGGGGAAGGCGCAATTCAGAGTCGAAATTGCAAGCTGGACACGCCGACTCAGTATGCACATTCCAACCAGATAATGTGCCAAGGCCAGGAAAGTCACTGATCATCCACATCAAGGCTGCACGCATGTTGAACAAAGTCTTGCTGTGAGCGTCGTACGTCTCCAAGCCGACATTCCATAGGTCAAGCAATTCCGCAATAAGCGGTTGGAGATACACATCGATGTCATTGCCCGGTGCCTTTTTGCCTGGAATGATCATAGATATAATGAAAGAGCTTTGTTTCATACACATCCAGGGGGTAAGTTGTAGGGTACTAAGACTACCGGCCAAATGCTGTAACTTGTGCTAAGATTCCCGAAAGGATTGAAACCGTCAGTCGCTAACGCAAGCCGAACATTTCTGGGGTCAGTCGCAAAATCTGGAAAGTCGTTGTCAAACGTTTTCCAAGCAGCTGCATCCCGCGGATGTCTTAATTTACCGTCTTCGTTTTTATCAACGGCATGCCACCTCATGTGCTCAACAGTTTTAGACGACATAAATAATCTTTGTAGACGAGGTTTCAAAGGGAAGTACCTGAGAATCTTTGCAGGTTTCTTCTTCTGCTTTTTCCCCTTCCGAATTGTCTTGTACCTCGATGTGTGACATCTCTTACACGTCTCCCTGCTGGAATCGTCTCCCCAATACAGCATACAATCATTTGGGCACGCATCAATCATTTGATAATTCAACCCCAACCTGTTGATAATCTTCTTGGCCTCGTGAAGGTTGTGGGAATCTCGGCGTCGGGGAATGCATCTTGTAATAAGTCGAGCAACATCGACATTCCCTTATCTGTGATCCCACACAAGCACTTGATATGATACAATTTGATCAAGAAAGATAATTTAGAATATTTGCGACAACCTTGATATAAAGGACAATCTGCCTCATCCATCAAGCTGAAAAAATCCCGAGCTGCTTCATTCCCCATAAAAGCCGGCTCAGAGCCGTGCACTTCTTCGTTGAAGTTGTCGCCTAGAAATCCAAACGCATCACGCACAGCATCATTTAGAGGATCATCTTCATCTACTTGAACGCCTACTTGAGAACTTCGAGGAAGAGCCTCGTCATATCTAATGCCGGCCTTCTCACCATGAACTGCCCAGAACGTATAGTCCTTGGGGAAAGGCTTCACAAGCAAATGTTCCTTCACAACATTTCGTGCATGCCACTTCTTGAACTTGCATTTCTGACACGGACAGACGATCTTGCCGTTACAGCTGGCGTGAGTGAATGCGAAATCTAAGAAACTGTTTAATCCGTACAAATATTCAGGAGAATTGCGCGGCAACCTTATCCATGATTTATCCATAGCTACAAGTGAGAGAGAAGAAAGTATAGAGAAGAAGATGAGTGAGAAGATAATGACGAATGCCTAGAACCTTATATTCTGAAAATCCAACGTTTATAATTTTGTAGCGGTTATTAAACCGCTACACCAACCGCTACAGAAATTCCAACGTTTATAATTTTGTAGCGGTTATATATATAAAACCGCTACTAATATTCAAGCCGTTAAATGGTGGGAAATTCAAAATATACTTGTTAAGTATTAGTAGCGGTTTTATATATATAACCGCTACTAATGTTCAACGTATTAGTAGCGGTTATATATATGAAACCGCTACTAATATTAAAGTCATTGGACATTAAATATAAAAATAATTTGCTAATTTGTAGTGGTTATACATAACATAACCGCTACAAATATGCACAAAGGCGGCAAATTTCAAAATTCAAATGATTTGAGTGTTTGTAGCGGTTATTAGTGTATAACCGCTAAAAACATATATATTTGTAGCGGTTTCTGAAGGTAAACCGCTACAAATATATATGTAAATTTGTAGCGGTTATGAGTTTATAACCGCTACAAATATATATCTTTGTAGTGGTTATACACTAATAACCGCTACAAACATATAGATTTGTAGCCGTTTTAACTTAAAACCGCTACAAATATATATATAATTTTTTTTTTAAATTTAGATATAAATCATTCATAAATTATTTCAACGCGATCTAATAATATAAATATAATTATATAAAACACAATAAAAAAATTTTGAAATAAAATCTCATATAAATATTTATAAATGTTTAAACAAAAGAAAATGTCCTAAACTAAGGAGCTGGGGGCTAATCCTCTGGTGCTCCCTCAGGTGGGGCTCCCTCAGATGCCACTGGATCGGGGCACTGCGCAGACAGAACCGCACGATCGTCATCAGCAGGAGGAGGAGCTGTAGCAGGAGGAGTAGTACTTGGGACGACGTAGCGAGGGACAGGGGGAACCGCTGGATGCTGCTCGTTCGGGAACAAACGACTCCATGCTCCCTCGAGCATGGTGTTCGCGATCTCACGCCACTGCGTCTGCTGAGCGTACATCATATCTGCTTGCATCTGCAGCTGCTGCACCTGCATCTACTGCTGCGTCTGCTCCAAATCTGACCGCAGCTGGTCAATAGATTCGTCCCTCTAACGTCTAACCCCTCTAGAGCTGCCAGCCTCAGAGGCGGCGCTCCTGCCGTAGACCATGCTGGGTCTGGCGCCTATCCCCATACCCCGCACGCGTCCGGGGTACTCAGCCTGAGCCAGACCCGCCTTCAAAGGAGCCGTCGGGTCCACTGACCCCTGTGACTCCTCAGGCTGGGTCTGTCGCAACTCGGCCTGCGACTGCTGCATCCGCTCCTGCCATTTTATAAAACAATTAATAATTAGCATTTTTCATTATTAACTTGGTTTTATAAAAAATATAATAATAAAATAACTTACAATGGCCGTCTCTGCCTGCTGAGAGGTCGCAGTCCCATCACGGTGTCTGTGTGTGATGGCGTACAGCTCCACATAGTCCGTCTGACGGTTCTCCTGCTGTGCCTTCGTCTCCTAAAATAATTACAAAACAATTAGTATTATGACATAATCAGCTAAAAGTAAGTGAAGCACTTGAAAAGTTACCAGCTCGCTGTAGGTCACAGCAAAGGTCTTCGATCCTGCTGTGTGGTGGATCGTCTGCTGCGCCCGGATCTCGGTGTTCCTCTGAGAAAGCTCCTGGAAAAACAAATAATTAAATATATTATAATTTAAAATTAAATACAAATTAAATTGAAATTATAATTTAATATTTAACAATTACAAAATTATATATAAAAAATATAATAAATACATTACCTGCGCCTGAGGGCTCCTCCTGAACTGGACGAAACGCGCCCAATCGTTTGGCGGCACGCCGTCCGGGATGCTCTTCTGTAGCTACTCCAGAGGCATCGTCCCGTCCCCATCCACCCTGTGGAAGAGACGGTTCCTCCTGTTCCTCCAGGCATCGCCCATCTTCACGAGGGCGTACCTCTTCCGGTTGGCCCGGACGGCAAACCGCAGCTGAAAAAAATACATTTAAATATCAATAATTATAAAAACCATAATATAAAAAAAATAATTAAATAGAATTAATTAAAAAAAATATTAATTAAATAGTTTTAATTACCTGAACCACCTCTTCCCAAGCCTGGTCCTTCGGCCCCTTCGGAATGTGCCTCCACGTCAGGAAGTGAAAAGGGAACCGCATCCAATTCGCTCCCAAGTCGCTCAGGAAGCGGTTGAGTAGGTGACCCCCATTGTGGATCGACTGGTCAGTGCCCTCGTTCCACGGCACTATAACTAGCAGGGACCGGTTCATGCTGTTCAGACCGGCCACATCCAGCCTCCTTGTCGACACGTTCCCCTGCTCATCTGCACAGTTGACCGCACATTAGATAAATTATAATTCAAAGTTAACATTTCTAATTTAAATAAATAATTTACTAAATTAAAAAATTAATTTACCTTCGACCTGCACCTCAAACCCAGTGGACCGCGAAGACGACCATCGTGGGTTGTTCTGCTCTCGAGCGTCCTCCTCATCGAGGAACCGCTCCATCTCCTTGAACCCCATTGGGATCTCGAACTCCTCCTCGTTGAGGAAGTCCTCAACGCTAATCTCTGGCCTCTCCACCTAAGGCACCTCTGCTGCGGTCGTCGCCTGTGGGATCGTCTGCAATGCCTGTGGGGGGATGGGCTGAGATGCCGCGGTAGCCCTGCCTGCGCGCTACCCCCTCCCTCTGCCCCCTGCCTGGCTACTGCCACCCTGTAAAGTCGGTCTTGGGACCTCAGGGGCCTTCCCCTTATCCTGTCCTGAAGCTATATCAACTGTACAAATTAAAAAAAAATAAGTCCATTATTATGCAAAAATATAATAAAAATACAAATATAAATAAAAATACGTGTTATATACGTACCTCAAGTGCGAATACTGCGGAATACTGACCAAAAACTCCTATAGAGACGTCTGAACGCTCAAATCTTGAAGAAATCACTCAGAGAAACCTCAGGAAACAAAATGAGCAAAAGGAGAAATGAAGGAGGTGGGGGTTTAAATAGGCCAGATATTAATAGCGGTTATTAAAATAACCGCTACTCTAACCACTACAAATAATTAAATTTATAGCGGTTCTACAATAACCGCTACAAATCTTCACAATGTTTGAAATTCTGTAGCGATTATTGCCCAAAACCGCTACAAATTTGGAGTCTCTTGAAATTCTGTAGCGGTTTTTGCCTAAAACCGCTACAAAATTCTGACCTTTGGTATTTTGTAGCGGTTTATGTGCATTAACCGCTATAAAATAACCGCTACAAGTTTTGGCGGGAATTTCGCGCCAAATTTGTAGCGGTTTTTTGTAGGAAGCCGCTACAAATATTCTTGTCGCTACAAATTTGTAGCGGTTTAGGTAAAAATCACTACAAATACTATAATTTATAGCGGTTTAATATAACCGCTACAAATGCACCGCTACAAAATACCTTTTTTTTTGTATTGTCTTTCATGATGCTGGTCCTTTTTATAAGCAACTTTCACTGTATATGAAAATGTAAACTTCTTTCTTCTATTTTACTCTTATTAAATACATAATCTATAATTAATTATCACACACACCGAGAGTGAAAGATACTAGTTGAATAAAGTCAATAAAGCATTCGGAAAATATATATTTTACTATCTCTCATATTTTATACACATTCTCTTTTTTATACTCTTTTCATAAATAGGGACATATATTGAAAAAAAATCATGACATTTTTTACACATATATTATTTTTAATTATTAGCTCGTTTTTCGCAATTAAAGAAAAGTTGCTTATAAATAGGATTAAAGGGAGGGAGTATTAGTTATCATAGCTTGCCAGGTGGCACAATACTGAAGAACGTGACACACTGCTTTTATCACGCGTGGCCTTGGGAATACAATGCCGCCGACATGCCTGCAGTGGTGCCGTCTTCCCTACTGTTCTCTTTCTCTTCCTTCTCAACGGTATAAAACGCCAAACCCAGTGACGTTTGATTCAGACCAAGCTATTTTGCCATTGCTCAGTGATAAGAAGAAGAAGAATAACAAATACCAAGATAAAGTAGAACACACTCGTCGCCATTATATTCATGGATGTGTGGGACCCTCTAAGCTATATCGCACAGGCTGGGACGTTGGCCGCCATAGCGGTGACCCCACTGTTCTTGCTCATGCCCACGTAGACTGGCGGGAGACTGACTCTGCTCATATCTTCCGTGTTGATCTTCCTGGAATACTATACTTATATATATATATATATATATTTTCGAATCTGTCATGCATTTTCTTTTACTTGTTTTTTTAACTTGAAAAAACTTGACAATAAATAATCTCGTTATCTAAATGATTAAGATTTCAAGCATATTGTTGACTAATTGGGCCCTAATAGAACCAATACTAAGAGAAAACAGTCTTCTCATTCATTACTTACCAAAAATGAATTTATATCCACACACTAGTATGATTCAGTGCTCTAATATTTATAGAACATCTAAAACTACTGCTATACCAAGAGATACCACAGTAGGTACAACAATACAACAATTTACAACTATATTCCTACAATAAAAACAATTATTACAAATTAATCCTTCTAACACTCCCCTTAAGTAGGGGATGAAAAAATATTTACAGACCTTAACTTGCACAGTAATTTTCTCTATATATCTCTAGAAACAGCCTTTATCAATATATCAGCTTGTTGCTCTTTGGATCTAACATGTATAAGATCTATTCACCCCTTTGCCATCTTTCATGAATGAAATGGCAATCTACCTCTATATGTTTAGTCCTTTCATGGAACATAGGATTCGTAGCTATATGAATGGCAGCGACACTATCACAGTATACAAAAACAGATCCATTATGCGTTACACCCAGATCAAGCAACAGTCCTCTTGCCCAAGTGATTTTTAAAGTAGTCATGCTGAGCGCTCTATATTCAACTTCTGCTGAAGACTTGGAGACAGTACTTTGTTTCTTCATTTTCCACATGACTGCTGAACCCCCGAACTTAAGCACAAAGCCAGTCACTGACCTTCTGGTGATTCCACAAGAGGCCCATTCAGCATCACAGTAACACTCAAGCTGCAGGTTGCCTTTCAAACTCAACATTATTCCCAATCCAGGCGTGCCTTTCAAGTACCATACCACGTTACGAGCTATTGCCATGTGTGCTTTGGTTGGCATTTGCATGAACTGACTAAGCATCTGCACACAGAAACATATATCAGGTCGAGTCATTGTTAAGTAAATCAATTTACCTATCAACCGTTGGTATCTATCAGGGTTGACCAGCAGATCTTGGCTCTTGTCTTTGTCCTTTCGAAATGGCATCAGTTTCAGATTCTGTGTCATTGGAACACTTAGAGGCCTATATCCACGTAACCCTATTTCAGATAAAAGATCCAGGACATATTTTCTTATTGATGAAGAAAGAAACAGAGGGCCGCGGGGATATATAGCTTGTGTGATAGGAGTGTGTGCTATGATATCTTATGGATGCTCAAAAGTGAGGTCAATACTAGGTAAGCTAAGTGACTTGTGGAACGACGACGTTTACACGGGTGAGGAAGGAAGACTTCAAGGTACAAGTTGAGGACGACAACGTTCTGCAGATAAGTGGAGAGAATGTGAAGGAAGAGGAGGAGAACAATGACAAGTGGCCCCAACTGGAGTGGCACCGTGGCGGCTTCATCCGGCGATTCCGACTGCCGGAGAATGCTAAAATGGATGAGATCAGTTGCAAAATGGCGGAAGGCATGTTGACCGTTACTATCCCAAAGGAGACACCACCACAGAACAAGAACGTGAGAGCAATCAATGTGGATTAATTAGTATCTAGAAAGCACAAAACATATGAAACCTAAGTTGTGTCAGGTTATTGTAATGGTTCTTAATGGAACTAGTGGACGTTTCTGTTTTTGTGATCTATATATATATTTCAATAAGAAAAAAGAAGGCACCTGTCCCAGGTAACACGATAACAGATGTGCTTGTTCCTTGGTACCACCCGTGCTTTAACTTCAACTGTACGTTTAGTGGAAAAGTTTTGGGCCTTATTTGTAATAATGAGGCCCACATAAGTTGGGCTGTTATCCCTTTTACACTAAATGAAAAATGGGCCCATAATTATCAACTCATCAGGTTCAGTTGTCTTCTCTTTGCTGGGTCCGTGTATGATTATTGTCGTTGACCAAAAATAAAATACTGTATGATTCAGTCTTAGGCCACATGTTTTGTTTTATGAAATTTTCAGATTACTCGAAGAAAGATGTTTAACCTGATATAGTTTGTGGTTGACGTAGAGCTTTAAACACTCTCTACACCCCAAAAACGATTCTTCATGTTTATAGCACAATGTCTTGGAAAAACCAAGATATTAAAACCCAGACCGGGTATTGAACCGGTCGGGGTACTGGATTAAGGGTCAGTGGGTCAGACTGGGGCCAAACCGGAACCAAACCAGTGAAAAATTGAAGATTTTAAGCTTATTAGTATGAAATTCCAAAGAAAATATAAAAAAAAATTTTAAATTGGGAACCGGACCGGTCTACCGGCCGGTTTCCGAGCCGGACCGACCGGTCCGGTCCAGTTTCCATAACCCTAGGAAAAAGTGAAAAACATATAGAATTGTAAATACTCTGTACATATAGATTGTGGCTGTAGTAGTTAGTCCATCTCTGGATGTCATCGTAGTTTTATATCTTATTGGGGAAAGTAGTATATTTTCAAGATTATTTCTCATTGAATCGTTGCCTGGCAAATTAACAGTAGTTAGTAAATAAATCCCCAAGAAAAAGAAAGATCGTGTTTTATTTTAAAAAAAGAAAGAAAGAAAGAAAGATTGAGTTAATTCGACTTGATCGAATATAATGAAAAAACAAAAAGATATGAACTGATTTGATTGTTGTTACCAATTGATTCGATCTGATTATTATTGCATTTGGTCATAACTAAACCAATTTAATTAAGCTGTTTAGATTGGATTAAAATTGAAGTCCGCTTGTTTGTATGCAAGTTGTCAAATTCGTGAATTTAAGCAAACTCATTATAGTGATGTAAATTCGTATCATGAACTCGAATCGTAAACTCGTAAGATTTTAATTTTACTATTAAATAGATATTATTAGTATATAATTAAATAATTAAAATATAAAAATTTGACAATAATTTGATTTAAATATATTTTAAATCTAAATAATTGAAATTAAATTTATCAACATTTATAATTTATCGTATTTAACAAAGAAATTTCTATAAAATTCATATATAAAGCAGTTGAGAATAATCAAATTGAAAAAATTAACACGAGTTTAAGAGTGTGTTAACACAATTTTATAAGCTAGAAATTAAAAACGGTAAACTCAGTGTAGAAACTCAGAGAGTCAATTCGCGAGTTTGACAACAATGCTTGTATAAGTAGGATTGATTCAATTTGGTTGTTATGTCCCATTAGATCGCTAAAAATCTAATATGATCAATTTTAAGTGCATTTGCTCGAGAGGAAGGAGGATAAGAAAAGTAGAGAGATTATTTTCCCATGATTAAAGGGCAATAAAAAAGCATTGATTTGCATATATATGAAATATTCATGTAAATAAGGCACAAAAGTGATATAATATTACTTTTTCTAGAACTCAACGATTTCGTTGTAAACTCAACGATTAGAGAAAAAACATAAAATTAACTTAATCGACCCATTTAAGCTCCACCCCTGTGAAAGACGTACCCCACTCATGCATACAAATTTGGTCAATATATATAAAAATGTACTAATTAAGATGGATGTCCATGAGCTCCCAACTCTTGACTTTTCATTTGCTACATCCCATAACCTCCCCAATGAATGATCTTTAGGAGTTTTCATGCCCATAACTCAAAGGTTATAATGTGTGCACTCATGAGGATTAAAGTTTGCCATTTACTTTGTGTAACTCTTAGTTGTGGATGGGGGCCTATAAATAGAGCACTATGTACTACACTTTGTGTGCATCCAAATGAATAAGATATTGCTCCATCTTTTTCTCTAGTTCTCTCTTCATCTCTCTTCATTTCTTGCTTGACATCTCTTTCTTCATCTCTCTTCATTTCTTGCTTGACATCATCTCTTATATTTTCCCATTTTTATAACACGTTATCAGCACGATTCTCTAACCAAGGTATTTTTTTCCCCTTACCGTTGTCTCAACATTTTCCTCTATCTTCTTTTACCATATATCTATTTAATCTATCTGGGATGATCTGAGCCATTGTATGGAATTAAAGAGATCTTTTTACCGATTGTTTTATACATCGGGTTCCATGGCTAAGATTGGAAATTTTTGTTATTTTTTTCATTTATATTTCTTTATTTTAGATTCTATTGTTATTTACATTTTATAATAGTTAATTTTATTTGTTTATCATTTTGATTTTATGTTGGCACAACTTTCTAGTATTTCATTTTATTTCATTTCGCTTTGTTATTTATATTTACATTTATTTATTTTTATTCGATTATCTTCTTCTCATACATTTTGTTGTTTTGTTTGGGCTTCTTTTAGTTCATTTTTGTATAGTTATTTTATTTACATTTCATGCTATATTCTATTATTTATATTCCTTTATTTTACGTTATTTATCTCATTTTATTGTTATTTTATTTTTCATTTAATGATGTTGTTATATTATTTCATTTTATTAAGCCATTTTGTTTTGTTTGTTTATTGTTTCTAATATTTTATTATTTATTTGTATTGTATTTTTAATTATTCCTTTTACATTTTTTTTATTTTCTACATTTTTTTTATTTTCTCACCACATAATTTCAATTGAGAACTTATTTTGAAAACTGCTGAATTATATTCACTTACAGTCTTAAAATCTTGTAGCCTAAGGTGTATCCATTCATAACGAGCTCGAGGCAAAATCACTGTTTTTTGGTGATCATACCTTTCCTTCAAATTAGTCCACAATTCTAATGGATCTTTTACTGTTAGGTATTCAGCTTTCAGTCCTTCATGGAGATGGTGGCGAAGAAAAATCATGGCCTTGGCCTTATCTTGACTAGTTTCTTCATTTCCTGGTAAAATAGACTTTCCTAGACCCTTAGCATCTAGATGGATTTCAGCGTCTAAGACCCAGGATAGATAATTCTTTCCCGTGATATCAAGAGCTGTAAACTCGAGTTTGGCAAGGTTGGCCATGATTCAAACTAAAAATAATGACAACAATTAGAATCACGGTAAAAATTGATGAAACATAAAATATCATTTTGAATTAAAACATATCATAATCAACATATTTTTTAAACAACATAATTAAAGGGAGCAAAATTTCATGAGTAGCCAACATATAATTCAATAAAGAAAATTTCTTGAAAATATTCTCCCTCTCTCTTTCTACTTTTCTCCTTTATATATGTTGTTATATGTTATTTATTGGAATATAAATGGTGTATACAGAGAGGAGGAAATTATAGCAATAAAAATAGGGTAAAGAATAAAAGAGATAACACTATATAGTCATATATAATACTATAAATAAAATGACAATAATATGGTAATAAATGTAGATAAGAGTAAATGTAAACAGATACAATATATATATATATATATATATATATTAACATAAATATAGCAATAACAATGGCAAATAAATTAAATAATAATAAAATAAATAAATAAAAATGAATTATAAATAAGAAACAAATAGAATAATAAATGTGGTGATGAAATAAAAAAAAATGTAAAACTAGAGATGAAGAAACTAGTCAAGATAAGGCCAAGGCCATGATTTTTCTTCGCCACCATCTCCATGAAGGACTGAAAGCTGAATACCTAACAGTAAAAGATCCATTAGAATTGTGGACTAATTTGAAGGAAAGGTATGATCACCAAAAAACAGTGATTTTGCCTCGAGCTCGTTATGAATGGATACACCTTAGGCTACAAGATTTTAAGACTGTAAGTGAATATAATTCAGCAGTTTTCAAAATAAGTTCTCAATTGAAATTATGTGGTGAGAAAATAACTGATGAGGACTTGTTAGAAAAAACTTTTTCTACCTTTCATGCTTCAAATATGCTCCTGCAGCAGCAATATCGAGAGAAAGGTTTTAAAAAGTATTCTGAATTAATCTCATGCCTTTTGGTAGCTGAACAAAACAACGAGCTGTTGATGAAAAATCATGAAAATCGTCCCACTGGATCTGCTCCATTCCCTGAAGCGAATGTGAGTGTACGTAATAATTACCATGCTCATGGTCGTGGTCGTGGTCGTGGTCGTGGCCGTGGCCGTGGCCGTGGACGTGGTCGTGGTAGGGGACGTGGTAATTACCGTTATCATGGAGGTGAAAGTAATAATTATAATCCTAATACCCACCAGAAGAAGAAATATAATGAAGGGCAGAAAAACGATAAGAGTGGTTCTTCAAAAGTTATTGAGAATCAATGTTATCGGTGTGGTATGAAGGGGCACTGGTCACGTACCTGTCGTACGCCTGAGCATCTAGCAAAACTTTATCAAGCCTCTATGAAAAGGAGTGTGAACAATGTGGAAACAAATTTGATTTTTCAAGATGATAAAGTTGAGGGACACAAGAATGATGGTATCAATGAGCTAGATGATATTAATGGCCTCGATGATATGGCACACTTGGAGGTGGCTGATTTTTTTGAGAATCATGATTAGATGAGTTTGGTTGGAAGAACAATAAAAAATGTTTTAATTTATGGTTTTTTTTTTTAATTTAGTTTATGCTTTACTTTCATTTCCCCTTTTCATATGTAATAAGGGTATTATTGCTCATCATGTATTTTTGAATATGTTTTAATGCATTTTTCTTTTCTTTTGGTGAAGATTATGGATGTTTTGATCATTGGACACAAGAATGAAGATATATGTCTCATAGATAGTGCTACAACACACACCATACTGAGAGATAAAAAATATTTCTCACATCTAACAAGAAGTAGTGCAAGCATCAATACCATAGCGGGTAATACAAAATTAATTG
Organism: Inga leiocalycina; assembly: GCA_963242795.1. NCBI lineage: Eukaryota > Viridiplantae > Streptophyta > Magnoliopsida > Fabales > Fabaceae > Inga > Inga leiocalycina. The sequence continues at coordinate 90,531,771 of OY725320.1, read as the reverse complement.
AAGGCTCCGGAAGAGCAATTATAATATTACCTAAAGGAACGAAATTTGTTATTAATGATGCTTTATATTCCCCCAAGTCTCTCAGAAATTTATTGAGTTTTAAGGATATCCGTCAAAATGGGTATCATATTGAGACTATAAATGAGAAGAATATGGAATATTTACAAATTAAAATTGCTAGATTTGGTGAAAAATGTGTCCTAGAAAAAGTACCAACATTATCTTCTGGTTTGTACTATACAAATATTAGTACAATTGAAACAAATGCTACAGTGAACCAGAAGTTTGCTGATAAAAATATATTTATTGTTTGGCATGATCGGTTAGGCCATCCCGGATCAACTATGATGCGAAGAATTATTGAAAATTCACACGGACATCCATTGAAGAGCCAGAAGATTCTTCAATTTAAGGATTTTCCATGTGCTGCTTGTTCTCAAGGCAAATTAATTACAAGACCTTCTTTGACAAAAGTTGGGCTTGAATCCCCTATTTTTCTAGAGCGTATCCAAGGGGATATATGTGGGCCTATTCATCCACCATGTGGACCATTTAGATATTTTATGGTTTTAATAGATGCATCTACAAGATGGTCACATGTGTGCTTGTTGTCAACACGTAATTTAACATTTGCTAGATTACTTGCTCAAATAATTAGGCTAAGAGCACAATTTCCAGATCATACAATTAAGACAATTCGTCTTGATAATGCTAGCGAGTTTTCATCTCAAGCTTTTAATGATTATTGCATGGCAACTGGAATAACAGTAGAAAAATCTGTTGCTCATGTCCACACTCAAAATGGTCTAGCAGAATCGTTCATTAAACGCCTCCAATTGATAGCTAGACCAATGCTTTTGAGAACAAAGCTTCCCATATCAGTTTGGGGGCATGCAATTTTACATGCAGCATCAATTATACGCATCAGGCCAACAAGTTATCATGAATTCTCCCCTTTACAATTGGCTTTTGGTCAGGAGCCAAATATTTCCCATCTTAGAATTTTTGGATGTGCGGTATTTGTTCCTATTGCTCCACCACAACGCACAAAGATGGGACCTCAAAGAAGGTTAGGAATATATGTTGGCTATGAATCTCCCTCTATAATCAAGTATTTAGAGTCTTCAACTGGAGATTTATTTACAGCACGTTTTGATGATTGTCATTTTGATGAGACAATTTTTCTAACATTAGGGGGAGATAATAAGCAGCTGAATAAAGAAATTACATGGAAAACAACATCACCATCACATATAGATCCTCGTACACAACAATGTGAGCTTGAAGTTCAAAAAAATAGTTCATTTGCAAAATATTGCAAATCAACTGCCAGATGCATTTACTGACCTTAAGAGAATTACCAAATCTCACATTCCAGCTGAAAATGCTCCAATTAGAATTGATGTCCCAGTAGGACAACCATCAATTGCAAATGAAACTAAGCCACGCTTGAAGCGTGGTAGGCCGATTGGTTCCAAAGATAAAACTCCTAGAAAGAAAAAGGGAGCGATTAACCAAGATGGTCAAGTTGAGGAGGCGGACATAACTAATCAAAAGACCCCAGAAGAGGTCCAGGTACCTGAAAATAATGAAGAGATCTCAATGAGTTATGTCACTACGGGAAAAATATGGAACCGAGAAAGTATAGTTGTCGACAATGTATTTTCATATAATGTTGCGGTTGAAATAATTAATCAAAATGAGGATCTTGAACCTAGGTCAGTTGAAGAATGTAGAAATAGAAATGATTGGCCAAAATGGAAAGACGCAATTCAAGCAGAGTTAAATTCACTCTCAAAACGTGAAGTTTTTGGACCTGTAGTCCAAATACCAAATGGTGTAAAGCCTGTTGGGTATAGATGGGTATTTGTGCGAAAACGAAATGAGCAAAATGAGGTCGTTAGATATAAAGCACGATTGGTAGCACAAGGATTTTCACAAAGACCTGGTATTGATTATGAAGAGACATATTCTCCTGTGGTAGATACAATCACTTTAAGGTATTTAATTAGTCTGGCAGTGAGCAGAAAACTGGATATGCGTCTAATGGATGTTGTTACAGCCTACTTATATGGTGCTTTAGATACTGAAATTTATATGAAAATCCCTGAAGGATTCAAATTGCCAGAAGGATGTAAGAATTCTCGAGAAAATTGTGCAATTCGTTTGCATAAATCCTTATATGGATTGAAACAATCTGGAAGAATGTGGTATAACCGTCTTAGTGAATATTTGTTAAAAGAAGGTTATAAAAATGATCCTATTTGCCCATGTGTTTTCATAAAAGGAAATGGATCAGAGTTTGTGATAATTGCTGTATATGTGGATGATTTGAATATAATTGGAACTCCTGAAGAGCTTCAAAAAGCTGTTGATTGTTTAAAGAGAGAATTTGAGATGAAGGATCTTGGACGAACAAAGTTTTGTCTCGGCCTGCAAGTTGAACACTTAACAAATGGAATTCTCCTTCATCAATCAACTTATGTTGAAAAAATATTAAAGCGATTCTATATGGATAAAGCACATCCATTATCTACTCCTATGATTGTAAGATCACTTGATAAGGAGAAGGATCCTTTTCGTCCTCAAGAGAAAATAGAAGAACTTCTTGGTCCAGAAGTACCATATCTTAGTGCTATAGGTGCACTAATATATCTTGCCAATACAACACGACCTGATATTGCATTTGCTGTGAATTTATTAGCAAGATTTAGTTCTTCTCCAACAAGAAGGCATTGGAACGGAATTAAACATATATTCCGATATCTTCGAGGAACAAATGATATGGGATTATTTTATTCTATTGAATCTGGATCACAATTGATTGGTTATGCAGATGCAGGGTTTTTATCAGATCCACACAATGGTAGATCTCAAACAGGATATTTATTTACTTGTGGAGGTACACCTATATCTTGGCGATCAACAAAACAAACTTTAGCAGCTACCTCATCAAATCATGCAGAGATAATTGCAGTTCACGAGGCAAGTCGAGAATGTGTTTGGCTAAGGTCAATAACTCAACATATCCAATCAGTGTGTGATTTGTTTCCTGAACAAAAGATTCCAACAATACTATATGAAGATAACACAGCATGCATAGCTCAATTGAAAGGAGGGTACATTAAGGGAGATAGAACAAAACATATATCTCCAAAATTCTTTTTCACTCATGATCTTATGAAGAGTGGTGACATAGATGTTCATCAAATTCGCTCATGTGACAACCTTGCAGATTTGTTTACCAAGACGCTGCCAACTAGAACATTTAAGAAGTTAGTGCATGGTATTGGAATGCGTAGGCTTAAAGACATAAAGTGATGTTGTCATCAGGGGGAGCAAACATTGTGTACTCTTTTTCCTTCACTAGGTTTTTATCCCAATGGGTTTTTCCTAGTAAGGTTTTAATGAGGCACAATATTTTTTTATGGACATCCAAGGGGGAGTGTTGTAAAATACTAATTAAGGTGGATGTCCATGAGCTCCCAACTCTTGACTTTTCATTTGCTACATCCCATAACCTCCCCAATGAATGATCTTTAGGAGTTTTCATGCCCATAACTCAAAGGTTACAATGTGTGCACTCATGAGGATTAAAGTTTGCCATTTACTTTGTGTAACTCTTAGTTGTGGATGGGGGCCTATAAATAGAGCACTATGTACTACACTTTGTGTGCATCCAAATGAATAAGATATTACTCCATCTTTCTCTCTAGTTCTCTCTTCATCTCTCTTCATTTCTTGCTTGACATCTCTTTCTTCATCTCTCTTCATTTCTTGCTTGACATCATCTCTTATATTTTCCCATTTTTATAACAAAAAATAAGTTATCACAAACGAATATTTACACACCTTATGGTAGTTGTTATATCAAATATTGAAAAATTTGTAAAATTTTTTAAATGTACCCATCCGAAAAAGTCAATACTACATTAATTACTAATACGATTTATTTGTATAGAAGGCGAAAATTGGAAAATAAATTTTGCCCAAAAAAATCGGAAAATAAATACTAAATGTTTTAAATATGATCAAATTAGAATTGTACTTTGCATCAAGTCAAGTTAGGAAAAGGAGCTTGTACTGTGAATTGGGGGAGTGCCTCTGTTTCAAAATATAAGACAAATTATAAAATCCCATATTTCAATATATAAGGCCATTCATAAAATTTTAAGAGTAATTAATAATTTTTATTTCAAATGCTCCTAAGAGTATATCAAAATTAGTTAACAAATAATTAATTATTGATAGCATAAAAAAAGCATAAAATTATAAAAGGAAATCAAAACCTTAACTACCTACCTATTTTTCTTGATTGGTTTATTTTAATTAAAAATATCTTATAGTTAAAAAATATTAGGGAAAATTACACTCAAGTCTCAAGGAAGATAAATAAAAAAAGGGTTCCTTAAAATTATAAAATGAAAAAATGATCCAATTAACAACTCCAAAAGTAGGTCATTGACATCTCTAGGAGCCTGCATTAACAACTTTATGAGACCATTTTTTCATTTTACAATTTTAAGGGATCATTTTTTCATTTCTCTTCTTTTTTTAGGACCTGAGTATAGTTCTCCCAAAATATTACTCCCTCTGGTCATAAATATAGGACATAGTTTGTGGTGCAATTTACACTACAAATTATGTCATATATTTAGAACCGGAGGTAGTAGTATTTAACATGGAGCAGGCTTAAAAAAAAAACAAAGCATGAGATCAAACTCAGGGTAGGAGTACTCAGTACTACAAAGTGGGAAAAAAATTATTTTGGAAAACACTAATTAAATTATGAACCCATGCCTTATGAATTGATCCTGCAAAGTTAAAAAGTAAATGGAGAAGTCAAAACTCAAATAAATACATTCAGATCTTGTGTCTGAATCCAGATTTCATATCCAAATTAAGAAAATTAAAGTGTATTAAAGTACATTTTTACTTTAAAAATACTTTTGAAGGAGTTTGTAAACACCCTAAAAAATTGTAATGCAATATGGTAATTCCGATCATAAATATAAGATAAAATTGATTTTTTTAAACATATTAAAAGAGCTAATTAAATTACTTCAAAATAATTATAGTTGTCGTGTTTTCTCCCAACTATTTTATCCAACTTATAAACTGATATATAATATAAGAATATATATGATATGATTAAATAACTTATAATATAATATAATACATAATCTTGCAAAATTTATAAATGTTAATTTTTTAATTTGTCAACCTTCAATCAAACGTTAGGTACTAACAATTGATATAACAATGAAGATTTAAAAACTGCAATATTGCATTAATTTCAAAAGATTATGTATCAATAGCTCCATCATGAATACTTATGAAACAAAAATTCACTTTTACCCGAATTAAATATTATACATAGATGATAATGTTCTTTAAATCTAAGTGAAGTAATTTTTTTCCCCACATTTTTACAACTAGCTAAAGGTTTTTTTCTTTTTTTGTATACTTATTTTAATTCAATCTTGGTAAAAACGTTCAGGCTGAGAAGGAAAAAACAATCTTGCTGAAAATGCAGTTTCCTGCATATGCATAATAAAGGTTTGGAAATGAATTTTGTTAACAGCTGTCAATACATCGAATATCAGAGAACTTTACACACACATGTATAAAAGCCGTCAAAAGTGCATATAATTCTAAGTAATAGCCAATAAACACTTGTTACATAGCTCAACTACTTGCTGACAATAAAAGATTACAGGCAAAAACAAAAGACAACAAAAGACAACAAGCTGTTGCAGATAAATAAAAATACTTAATACTGTAAATCTATATTCGAGATTTTACACGTGTCCTTATTTATGTACAATCAATCTCCAAAAATGGAGTGAAGGGAATATATATATATATACATATATGGATTAAAAAAAAATTAATAGCTTGGCAGGGTACTCACTTTTTACAACTCCAACGAGATTTGTCTAAAAATTTTGCAGGCCCTTGCTAAATTCCTTCAAGGTCCAATTCTCGTAATCTAAACCTGATTCATACTAACCTAAAACTTCACATTTAGAACATCCACCAAGTTTTTTTTTTTTTTTTTGTCTTTTGGATTTCAGAATATGCTAGAAAATCGCATTCATTCATTCTTATAATTCCGGGGTGTTCCCAGATAAAATATATGCAGCAGAAAAACTTTGAATCTACATTATCATAAGTTAGGTACACCTAATAGTTTTAAAGATCCCAAAGAAACCCATAAGAAAGCACACAAGGCAACAAGAACTGGAAAGAAAAGAAAGATAACCCCTTTTTTGTCTGCTCTCTTCACAGTTGCAGTGTCATTACCTGCAGCAACGTTTGTGTCCTTGACGCCAATATTCAACCTATTGAAGCTAGACAACCGCTCGAAGGCCCGATTCACCAAAGCATTTTCAGATGCTGATGCAGGAGTGGTTGGTATTGACTCAACAAAGTTCCAGAGAGAAGAAGATAATTTACTTGCAGCAACACCTCCCACAGTGCTTTCTTGAGTTCCATTGCTTTCAGTATGAAAGCTAACAGACTCATAATATATACCTAAACATGACCAGAAACTAGCATATATCAGAGAAAGAAAACCTATGACATTTCTCTACAGAAGAGCCATTTGAAAACTGGCTCCAGATCACATTTTCCCAATGGAAACAGATAGTCAGAAATCTCAATGTTAGTATGAAAATGCTCTCAAATATGCCACAAAGTTTATATGCTCCAGCAAGGTTTTTCTGCCATGCATCAACAGGCAAGTCAACCAAAAGCAATAAACTGTGATGTCCTCGGACACAACAGAGATAATGATGCTTGCATCTTCATCCAAATCAAAGACAGTAAAAATCGTTGGTTGGCAGTACAGCTAAACCACCAACCCTGTATCTTGTTCTGTTGAATATACCTGATGTTGGCAGAGAAGTAGAAACATTGATGTGTTCTGCTGAATGCAGGATGTTTCCTTGAGCATGCATCACGACTTCACCAGTTTGATTTGCATTTTCTTGATTTGACAGCAGCTCATGATTTTGATCTACAGTAGCACTATCCATTGTGTTCATATATGGATGTGAAACTGGCTCCATGTCATGAAGAAACATCTGAGCATCAAGGTACAGATCAAGTTCACTCAATCCATCTTCAAACTGCAGGTTCGCCACAGGCTTATCGATGTTTCGCAATGCATGTTCAGGACTGATGAGATCATCCAATTCCAAGAAGTCATCCACACATAAGCCAGTTTCAGCTCCTTTAGTGTTGGGGGTAGAAGTAACCTCGGGAGCTTCAGACATTTGCAGGTTAGAAATAGCTGACTGAGGGAAGTCAAAACTGGGACCCACTCCACATTGCTGAACACCACTCAAGTGAGACATTTCAAATGGCTCAGGAAACCTGACCTCCGTACAGAATTGATCAAGCACGCCATTCTGCGGTTCCTCACATATCAGAGCTAAGGCAGAATTATTGTTCACATTTAGCTGTTCAAGGAGAGACTCGTCATCCATAAGTTTCTTCAGGATCTCCTCAATTTCATCATCAAGCAATGGCTGCTCGGGACCATTCACATTGGAAGTATCAACACAAGGAACAACATCATGTTGCTGTGTTGGAACTTCACAGTCAGCTGAGGTTACATTGCAATCTACAAAATCATCATCTGCCCACTCTTCTTCATTAAATGGTGCACCATACTGCTCACCGTTTTTAGGACCAGGACCACTTTTCTTGTAAAGCTTGTAGAGTGCAAAATAGTCCTGTTAATGTATACAGAAAAGCCCATCATCAGCAATGAAATTTTAATCCAGAGTTAAGACAAATTTATTAATACAGATCTTTTGGATAAGAAATCATTAATGAAATACTCCCTCTGATCTTTATTAAAAGGCACCAACTAGCAAGTATTCTTGGTCCCTTTTATAAGGCACTTGCAAGTTTCTAATGAGCATTTAATTTATCTTTCCATATCTACCCATATTTAATAAGGATAGTGGGAGAGAGTAATAATTAATATGATATTTGAGCTTAATGTAGTTAGTAAGGGAAATATTGGAAATCACTTGAATTTTAGGACAACTTTAATGTTTTTAACTGTTTTTATTGGTTTGTGAGAATTGATAGTTAGTGCTTTCTAATAAGGACCAGAAGGAGTAAATCACTACTAAAAGACCAATTAAACCGGTACCTTAATGTCTTGGCATCTTTGAAGCTCTTGTTCATCCAAGGTGTACTCATGCATAACCCAATCAGTGCGCTCACCATTAGGAGCTCTGCCTTTATAGAAAACCAGCGTCTTCTTAACTCCAACGGTTCGGGAAGTGTAAGTCACATTACGATCTTTTCCTGTAGCTTTCCAGTACCCATGTCTTGTTGCTCTGCTTGACCTTGCAGCATTAGGGTACCTCCTATCTCTAGGACTGAAATAAAACCATTGTCTATCTCCAGTTCTTAGCCCAGATTGCGCTGCAAAATATTACAAATAAGTATAAGAAATTAAACAAGAGGAAGTTAAAAAATAGAGAAAACAAATGGATACAAGTAATTATAAAATAAAATATGCTATAAAAGGAATCACATATGAAATATGGAATATAGTAGCATCGTGGCCTATCTATATTTTCTAAGCATTAAGTGAGCAACCCCAAACTTTAGCACAAGGAAAATGTAAAAAACCACTACTTTGTGCTCGGAATTGCCCGATGATGTGACCCATTTGGACAACTAAGATTTGACTTTACAAGGAAGCCTTTGTCCCCTTAGCTAATTTCTAAACAGAATAATGAATACAAATCCTCGAAGCAAAGGACCAGAATCAACCATTAAATAACCTAAGCTCACGTGACATGAAAGTATAAACAAAAAAAAAAAAACAAAGACGATGATTTGTCAAGCAAATCCAATGGGGGGGAGGAAAGGGGGGGGGGGGGGCAAAAACCATCGAAGAAAGAACCACGCCAACACCCAAGTCAGCAAAACACATTCACAGTATAATCTAATCCATTCTAAGCACAGATATCTGACTCAGTCCAATTAACTCAAACATGAAGATCTAAATTTTAACCGATCAAACAAAACAATGAATCGAAACACCTAATAAAACACGATCCATTTCAGGTAACCAAGTCAACGCTCATACAGCCCCAAGGGGGGGAAAATAACAAAGAATCCAGGAGAGAAAAGCGGATACCAGGCAATTCCTCAGGGTTCCACTTGTAGACGTCAGTCTCCCGGATCACGTCGAGCTTCAGCTTCCTCCCAGACATCTTCCTCTTCAGATAATACATGACCAGTTCCTCGTCCGTAGGGTGGAAGCGAAACCCAGGCATCGAAGCCATCATTTTGCTGAAACACTCGGAGTCTGATTCCAAACCCATCTTAGAAAAATTCTCTTACAAGCCTAGAAACCCCAAAAAACAAATCCGACTTGTTGGCTAGGGGAAAAAACGCAAAACAAAACTCCAATCCTTCAATCGAAGAATCGAAAAGGGAATATGGAAAATCGGGGATTTGGGATGAAATCCCCTTGAGGAGGGAGAGAGAGAGAAGGAGACGAAGCTCTACAGTTCTAGAGAGAGAGGGACTGGGATTTGGATTTGGGCATAGTGTTGTGGTCAAAGAAGTACACCAGAGTGAAGGAGGGGTGGCTCATAGCAGTGAGGACGAGTTTTCGTTGAAAAGGGCACGAGGCGAGAAAGTGAGGGTGATTTCACATCAGTGAGGTCATCGAGATGCGCTTGCTTGGGCTTCACGTTTTGATCAACAAGGTGATTCAACGGCAGGGTTCAAGGATCGCACGGGGTTTAATATAGTTACCGCTGCGGATGATTGCATTCCTCAATACCACCGATATGGAAAATTTGAGGGGGAAAGTCGGCCATATGACAATCAAGGACCCAGGAAAACATTTGATTTCGTCTATGGACCATATATTTAAAAAGGATAAATATAATTTTTGGTCCATTAAATTTACCATCGTGTTAATTATAGTTTCTCAATTTTCAAAATATGGGTTTTGGTATCTCAAGGGGTAAAATAATACAGGTTTTTATTTAATTATAGGGATCAATGTTTTACATAAAATAAAACTTGAGGAAACAAAACCTTTTATTTAAAACTTGAGGAATTAAAATTAAAATTAAGGTAAATTTAAGGGATCAAAAATAGTACTCCTCCAATTCTTAATATAAGAAATATTTAGAGAGTTGATCTTGGTCCAAAATATAAAATGTAGCTTTTATATTAATGTTTTCCTAATTTATCCCTATTGATACTTCCTCAACCATAATCAAAGAAGAGAGGTAAGGGAGGACTTAAGAAAAATGACTAAGGTGTTTTAGAAAAAAATATGTCATATTAACTAATTTAACCAATTTCCTTAATCTAATCAAATTAAGTAAATATGTCTTATATTAAGGATAGAAAAGAGTATTAACTTATTTTAAAATTATTGTCAAAGACCCAAACCCATTAGTTTACTGCACCATCTTCTTCCCATAAACGCAGCACACTCTCTTTTTTTTATTTTTTGAAAAATGGTTGTTTGGGAGAATTTTATTATATGATCAACGTAGTTACCTTATTTTAAAAGGAAAATTCTAAAACAAAAAATCCTTTCAAAATTTGAAAATCTCACATTAGTTATTTCCTATCAAAATGAGTACTGAATTGTTAATCAAGTATAGTCAATGCCTAAAACATTAGTAGTAAACAAAACTGATTTAAAATTTGGGAAAATTTCATTTAAGGACCATTGTAGAAAATTAATGTCAATTGGCACCCATAAGGGTCTAAAACCTCATTGCAATCCCTAGGGCCAAATTGAAATTAATTGGTTAAAGCAAAAGACACAAATGACCCTATCATAAAAAGGGAAAAAATGTATCCGATGAAGAGAGAGACCCAAATGCAGTCGATGGAGAGAGAGACCCATTTAAGCGCCAAATACATCCCAACTATGGCATCTATCTTGGGTTCTTGAGGAGTTGGTTAATAATGCAAAGATGAATCTAGTCTAAAATCGTGTGACTCTACCTTCTCCCCATTTGAATCTGAGTTTTGCGGACAGTCCATAATCAGTTATTGTTGCAATTGGAGCGAAGCAAAAGTAAACGCGGTTAGAAAGGTTTATTTTTTGGGTGTTTTCGCTTTTGCATTGCTGTAGCGGAGCAAAAGCGACTGGAAGTATCTTCAAGCTACTTCTTTGATCTTACTTTTGAATGTTGATCTTTTTTTTTCCCCACTTCCAATGATCCTTGTGAGCTTCTACATCTTGTCCTCATCCTCCTACAAAGAAAGGGAATTTATGAGCTTTCTAATTTCTTCAAGAGTTAAGGGTCAAAAATGCCCATAAGTTTTTACCCTAAGTTCATCCAGCATCATATACTTTTTAGACGTTCAAAAGCACACATGAACTTTGAAAATAGGGTCAAATTTGCCATTTCCGTTAAAGCATGTCATGTTGACCGTTAATGGGCTAATGTTTGATTGAAAATTGTGATGTGGACGCTGAGGTGGATAAGCAATGTCTAATGTGGCAATCCCTAGCTGAAGAAAAATGCAAGGTAGAAAAGAATGAAAAATATAAAAATAGAAAAAACCTGAAAAATGATAAGTTTTTTTGTAAAATTATTTTTGCTAGCTTGAAAAATGCTAGGTTGGTTTTTTGAAAATGTTAAAAAAAGGGGGAAATAGATTTTGGGCATAGAATTGAAATTGGGGAAAAGTAAAGGAGAGGCACAAAATCGATGGAAGGCATCTGAAACACAAACGAAATATTGGGCACACACAAGAGAAATTGAGGATGAGAAGAAGAGCCATGTGAGGCGAGGAGGAAGGTAGTGTTTGTGATTGAGAAAGAGAAGAACTAAGGAATCAGATCGGGAACAACAGAGAAAGCGAAAAAGGGGGCCATAGAGCCAAACTGTAAGAGCCAAATTGATTTATAATGTGTAAATCGATTTACAAATTTACACGGGTGTAAATCAATTTACACCCATTGTGGTGTAAATCGATTTAAAATATGTCTAAATCGATTTACACCCATAGTAAATCAATTTACAATGGGTTAAATCGGCAATCTATCATGTTCAATGCAACCTCATCAAGGCTTCAATTATTGCAGAACATTCGGGGGGTGGAAAAAAAAAGCAATATGATTACACAAAATGGTCATGATTTCCCTTTTTTTCTTAGCTTGGGATTACTATTATTTTCCTTCATCACTGACCTTTTACTAGAATTGTGTAATCATGAATATCATTATGTAAACTAGAATCCATTGCTTGTAGTCAACTTAGTGACATCATTTCAATCTATTCTCACAAAACCATGCTCCGGGTATAGATGAAAGAGATGACCGGAATTGGCATATTTTCAGCAAGTGCTAAAGACAGTGCACCAAAAGCCAATCGGCTTCAAATAACAAAACCGGCCTGTGAATGTATCAGGTATATTGGATGGCTTCAAATATCAAACTCTGTGTATACAATTCTTTCTCTGAGTATTTTCTAATGTGTTCCTCTTCCATGCAATTGCATCTCAACAAGCAATGAATGGAATTAGTAGCTTCTCAAAAATTACAGATGAAATATGAAATTAGTTGCCGCAAAACATATTTTAATATCTTTAAAACCTCCATTACAAATGATTCATGCGTACAGCATATTACACAACCTTCATTCATATCCTTCCATCATACCTTAGTTTGCAAATACAAAACAAAAAATCACGCCCAACTTAAGACTAGTAATTTGATCATAATTCTCAACTTTTGTTGCCCTTTTAATTCTTGCCTTTGCCTTCTCTTATTTATCACTTTCATCTGCTTCAACTCATTATGGATTGAAACTAGCTCTTCATAGAAGCCCTCATTGTCCTTCCTTCTTCAAAGTTTAGCATTCTCATCATATAACTTGTCTATGTCATCAAGTAACTCCTTTATTACTTCATTTGCCCTGTCACCAAACTGTACATCATGCTAACAAAAAAAATCCACAACCCCTATCCTATCAAAGTTCCCCTCAAATCTCCCCTCAAATTATCATCTTCCGTCTTAAAAAAATAAAAGGTGAAAAGTGAGATAAATGAAGCTCAAAATGTGTACCTGGTAATAGTTTTGGCAGCCGTAAAAGCGCCAACCTGGATTGCCGTCTGTCCAAGACGTCCATCAAGGAGCCAATAACTGGTGATGGAAGAACCTCGCCGAACCTTCGTATACCTCATCGTGACTTGGATTCCTCAATAACGCCACCCTTCTTCTGGATCTCCCAGTCGACGAGCTTGAGGATGACACCATGAACCTTCCTCTTCCTTTCCCTTCACTCTTCGACTTCTTCCAGAGGAGGTATGTGTCGTCAGGTTCAATGGGGGACATTCAGACATTTACTTTACCCCCACCTGCCACGTCTCCCTATCTTCAAGCACACTTGGGCAATAGCTGGTAAACTGTTAACGTCTGTCAATCAACTTTGACAAAAATGGCAAATTTAACCCTATTTTCGAAGTTCATGGGTACTTTTGAACCTCCAAAAAGCATATGGTGCTGGATGAAATTTGGGTAAAAACTCATGGGCATTTTTTACCCTGAACCCTTTCTTCAATTTAATCAAAACTTCTATATTTAGCTCAAAATTTATAATAGCCAAAGCATCTTCATCACATCACATTTTTCTTCATATGTATAAGTTTAATGCACAATTTGAGTTCAAAACCAACAAATGTATAAGAAAAATGTGATGAAATATAAGAATTTCTGGAGAATAACACTCCCCCAAACTTAAGCTTTTGCTTATCCTTAAGCAAATTCACACATTTAAGATGAATCCATCAATTGCTTATCTAAATTGCATATATGTTCATGAACTCATCCATTGCTCTAAGGATCATACATAACAAGAAATTAAGAGAATATGCCAAGATGGACGCCTCATAGTTGTTAAGTAAGTCTTTCAAGAATTCTCAGAGTGTGAGTGTGTTTATGAAATCAATAGAGACTTTTCCAGATTTTATTTTAGTTACAAGAAATACCCCAACTCTTATACAAATTTTCAACTCTACAACTTCACTACCCTCTTCTTCATCCGTCTCTACTTAAAATTTACCTCATATGATGTCAAAATCACAAGGACTTTCAGTTTTTTAACGTGGCCATGGGTTCAAGGTGTTTGAATATAAGGGAAAAGGATAAATACAAAAACTTTGAGATAATTACAATAACTTTCTTTTTTGTCCTCTTTCTCTTCTTTCTTAGGGCCCCTTTAGTACAAGGAATTTGAGGGAGGGAAAGGGAAGATTATGATATTCCCACGCAGAAAAAATGTTTGGTGCCAAAAGTTGCTGAAAGTTAAATTCTCTTCAGCGGCAATGTTTCCTTAAACATGGGAATTTGAGTTCCCACCAAAAGTGGCGTCCACTCAAGTTCCCTCCGAGGACAACAAAGTTGAGGACAAATTTTCCCTTTTAAAAGCGTGATAAAAAAGGAAGCTGGGACAAGGTTAAGGCTTGGGTGAAGGGAGTTTGTGAGGAAAAGGATCTGGAAAACAAAATAGTATAGCAATGGTGGGTGTATATTTTACTTTTTATACTGTGGTTTGTTCATTCTGGTGTGGACGTGCACACAGTGATATTGCAAGTGTAGTGTTCTTTGTTATTTAAATATGGCCGAGAGCAGCCAAGTTGTTAAATGTGAACTAAATCCATTTATAAGCTATTGTAAATTGATTTATAAAAGTATTAAATTGATTTAACCCATTTTTTTCATTACTTTATTATAATGGTGTTATGAGTATTTCATGTATTCTTCCCACGTCCGTCACTCCATTTTCTTTCTATCAAACGTCTCATTTTCCGTCAACCTAAGTTACTTTCGCATGTCTACCAAACAAAGATACCTGTTTAAATTCCCTCCAATATTCCCTCCCTTTCCATTCACTTCCCTTCCTTTCCTTTCCTTCATCATACATTCCTTATACCAAACGGGCCCTTAAGGTTTCATTTGCACTCCACCAAACTTGAACTAACTTGCTTTCTTCCTACCAAGTCTTCTTCGAATTTTCTTTTTTTTTCTCTTTTTCTTTCTTTTTTTTAGAGAGTATGGGCTTGGTTTCTATTCACATTTCATTCCATATTCACAATTTGACCTTTCACACATCAAACCATTCCTTACTAAACCCCCCTTTTTTTATTTATCTCAAAGCAGGGTATTTCATAGTCTTTTGGGCTAGGGGTTAGGAAAGTGAATTGGCTTTCAAAAGAACATTTATATTGGTTTTTTTTGTAAAGGCAATTCAAAATGGAAGAATAATAATGTAGGTTAGCTTGAAAGGCTCAAACGCTTTTTAAAGAAATGCCTAAATCATTTTTTAAAACCATATGAGACATGTAATATCCCAATTTTTGATTAAGGGCAAATCATGATTATTGTGGATAATTATGAATTTAATTTGAATTATTATGTGTTTTATGGCAATATTAATTAATATGTCATAATTATTGAAAAAAATTGGAAGAATGGAATTATTGGTCATGAGTTGGTAATTAAGGGAGAAATTAATTACTAACTAAGAGAAAATGGGATGTGTGATTAAAATGGCTAATAGAGAGATTAGATAAGTTAATTGGTGACATATTTGGTGTAAACCAATGGCATATGGACATATGGCAAAAGTGTGTATGGTGAGTGATATGGAGAAAAGTCAAATGTGAGAGTATTTTAATTAATTTCTCTCTCTTCCTCTCCCTCATTTTCGCTGGTGGAAGCATGGAGGGAGTATGTCATCATTTCTTTCATCTCTTCTCACCATCTCTCTCTCTCTCATTCTTGCTCTCTCTCTCTCTCTCGTCAGCCATTGTGGCTCAAAGGAAGAAGAAGAAAGCTTGAAAAAGGTAAGGAAAATGGCTTCTATTGCTCAAACTTCCTTCTCTAATATTGATCCTTGAGTGATGAGCTTCATTTTGGTGGTTGTAGCTTGTCCATTGGTTGTGGTTTGTGATCACACGAAATTTTGGAAAGTAGTGAATCAAGAACTCTCTTTAGAAAAGTTGATAAGGTGAGTGAAACCAATATATCTATCTAAGTTTCATACCATTTGAAATAGTTTGAATTTTCTGGAATTTTTGGCCCATTTTCGAAAATGAGGGCCATTGGGAGTTTGGTATGTGTTTGGTATGGAATTTGTATGTTTGGAATGCATTTTGGATAGATAGAATTGATTGGGTTTGAAATTGTTAAGTTTGGAGAATTTGAGATTTTAGAGTTTAATGTTACCCAAAACCAAAGCATGGTAATGGAATAGGATTTTGGTGATTTTGACATTTCCTTTGGATTCCTTGAGTGATTTTGTGTGGGGATAGCTTTGGTTGGGGTTTTGGGTTCATTTGGATCACTTGGGAAAAGTTGGAAATCTGTCTGGTTTGAGCTCTGTTTTGCGCAGTCAGTTTGGACGAGCGTTTTGAATGACCAAATGGTGTTGGAAAATTATGAAACTTTCCAGTTTTAAATTTCACATCCCAAGCTTCAAAATGGACATATATTTTGTGTCATTTAGTTTAGTATTCTGTGAGATATGGTTGTCCAAAGTTTGGGATTGAAACAGAACTCTGTTTTGGAGTAGTGTTTGGTTTTTGGTGATTCTATATTTGTGTATTGATTTCCAGTAATGAGCCATATTTTTCCTAGAAAGAGGATTTAAATACCTTTCATTTGGCTTTGGAATCACCTCGTTTCAAGTTTTCTAGGATCAGTTATGAATTTTGAAAGTTCAGCCAAGAATCAGGGGATTTCTTAGCCGCAGCTCAAGGTGGCTGGCCGCAGCCCAAACCTTTTTGGCCTGATTCTGGCCGTGGCCCATGAGTGGCTGGCCATGGCCAGTGGCCTTCTGACCATATTTTGGCCACGGCCCAAGGAAGGGCTGGCCGCAGCCAACCCCTGTGTTCCAGCACTTTGAGTTTTCGAAAGGAGACCTCTAACCTATTGTTTCCCAACCTTTTAGGGCTTTTATTAGAGGCATTTGTGGCCTCTTAAAGGTTAATTATGATAACCCAATTTAAGTGTTTCAAGTTAATTAAGTCTTGGAATAGAATATAACTCTTCGTCCCTAATAATAATTTTAGGATACGACATTTGCCCTAGGCGGGAGATAGCGATGCCAGAGTACGCCCGGAAGGATCAAGGTAGTGACTTTTTTCTCATGTTGTGTATGATGTTTTGGTATGCATAACTTATCATTGAACTGTGAACTGTGAATGTGCCATGGTCCATTACAGCGCGAGCAGGTCAGCGTGAACCGTGTAGGGATTGACGCTGGTCATCTTTAGGTCGGCCGTTGAACTGCCGTTGTAATCAACATGGAACTTTGTGAATCCAACCCGTGGGGCGGCGTTTGTTAATCCAGCCGTGCGCTGTGAGTTTTGAATCTTGCCTGTATGGCTTGTGTGATTAAATGCTTTATATAAATCTTAGCTGTGGTGAAATATATTGTGTGGATTGTTGTGATGCAATGCAGCGTGAGCAAACGTAAGGGATGACATGTGTCATACTAACCATTGCCGTTGTAGTTGCCTTGTGTGGATAATAATTTGATTTCATGCCTTATTATTGTACATACTATGATTGATTTGACACTACGGGGATTCCTTAGAATTCCACTCTCCCAAAAACCATGTTTTAGACAGGGCAGAAGGATCAAAGGGAAAGCGGGCGACGAAGAGCGAATAGAGCTATGATTTAGAAATATATTTTGGGTTATTGGTTATCATGTATATCTTTTCGATGTTTTTGGGAAACAATTGTGTATATTGGGATTGATAGTATAGTTTTGTGTAATCCCCAAGTTAAGGGTAATGAATTGTGAGCTTTGTGCCTTTGTAAAACCCTTATTAATGAATGGAACCCGAGTGTGTCGGGAATTTGCTTTATACTCTGATATTTGTGAATGAAATCAACATGTACAGGCCATTTAGTATTGAAATGTGAATATGAGACCGTCATGAACAGATTTTGTAAAATTTTTTGTAAGCCATGATTTTGGGAAATTTGATTTTGTTTAAGTCCCAAAATCATCTTAAGGTCTCTAATTCTACATCAATTACATGTTTATGAACTAAATCTCAGCCTTAATCGTGAAGGGGGTTACAAGACGTACCATAAGCTTTGAAGAATTCTAAAGGGGATTTGAAAATTATCTCTTTAAAAATAGATATATAAGCTAGTTTACCACAAGTTTCTTCAACAAAAGCCTTCAAAACATTCCTGACTCCAATAGTGCAAGATTTTACTTGAGAGAATTCTTTAAAAACTCACTCCAACACTATAATTCACTCAATAAAGTATATTAATCATAATTTCCTGTCAAGCATAATACTCAACAACTATTCAATCATAAGACCATTCATGCAATGCTAGACAAACAATTCACCAACAAAATCTTTTCTTAACTATTTTTAAGCAAAGGCTTAAACTTGTGAAATTTCATATATTTCACCCCTTTTTTAAATCAAACTATACATCAAAACTGCTTGTATATTCATGTGCACTCATTGTTACCATCCATAATTTTCAAAAATTTTTACAATCTTCCTATCCCCAAACTTAAAATCAACTATGTCCTCACTATCAACAAAGGCAAAGGAAGAGAATAATTGCAACCAATCAAAGTCATTAACAAATATATATCACATGCAAATTCAAACTATAACCAGCATTCATTCCCAACACATACTATCAACACGAATGAAACAAATTATAGAAAAGTAGAAGAAGACTCCCTCTTTTGTTCTTGATCCGCACTCATAGTTGCTAATGATCTTTTTTATCAAAATGGAACACATCATTAAGGGCTACAAAAGTCCTACAAAATCAAAACAAAACATCAAACAAAAACCTTGGGTTGCCTCCCAAGAAGCGCTAATTTTAGAGTATTCAGCCAAACTTTGCAATAAAAACGCCTAATCATAAGTATCAAACATTATGATAGCCTTATCTTCATTTCTTTTCAAATAAAAATGCTTCAGACAGAAAATATGTTCATTCATATTAATTCTATGTATTTCATCAATCATTAGAAATTTCATAGTACAAGCATTTATTAAATTCAAAGAAGACACAACATGCATATACATACAAACAAAAGTAAGAGCTTCTAAGAATTTAGAACACTCAACAAAATCCACTTAACTATCATCAGTAAGAGTCAAATTTTCAACAGGAAGATCATCTGTAACTACTCTTGGGACTTCAACATGAGTCTCAACATCAAAACCACAAGGATTAGGCTCCACAACTAGAACTTCTTCTAGACACTTAACATTGTTCTCTCCTATATTAATTTCCAACTCACAATCACCCCCAATATTATCACAAGCTGGTAGTAATACTTTATCACTCCCTATAGTCAATTGTTTACTTGAGACCTCATCTTTTATAGGAGAATCTTTTAATATATCATTAAAAAATCCTTTTGAATTCAAAGATTCAAGATTAGAAGTCATTTCATCAACTTGAAATGCTTCATTTTGAGCATAATCATTAATTTTGTCTTTTTGAAAAATTTTCAAGAATGCATTTTGACCCTATAAAAGGCGTAAAAGCAATTCCTTTATAGTAAGATCCTCCTCATCAATTGGGGTAATTTCATCTTCATGAGAATTGGGTGACATATGAGGATGTAATGCATATGAAGGAAGAGAGTTAGGATCCCAAGACAATGGTTGTTAATGATTCCATCCAAGGCTACAAGTATTATCATGAAAATCAATATGAGCCCTAGCAAAATCATTCTCCAAATAATCCAAGGTTGAGACATGAGGACATTGCTCTCTCAAGTGATAATCCCCACAATAATCACAACAAAAGTAATAGTCATAATAATAATTTTGAGAATCATTTTCATGTTCAAATCCACCATTTGTCCCATTAGTCTATCAAGGATAATCCATAAACAAAGTTTAAAATAAAAAAACTAACAAACACAAAAACAACAACAATGCAAAAGAAAAACTAACAAAATCAACTAAGCTACCTAAGACTAGGAAAACAAAAAGATAAAAAACAAACAAAGAAAAACTCAAAAGTCCCTGGCAACGGGGCCATTTACTTGTTCGCCATTTAGCTTACCGCAAGTGCACAAGTCGTAAGTAATAATATAGTGATAAAAAAGAGTGTCGTTCCACAATGACTATGATGAAATTGAGCTAATTATATTAACCATGTTACTAACTAGGTTGAATGAGATCATTTGAAATTGAGTAAGTTAAATAAGGATTTTGATGGAAACAATAAAGTTGAGCAATTGAAAATGGAAAATTGATTCTAACTTCAGGAGATTAAAGGCTTAAGATTACTTCTTCCCTATTATATTTCATGGAATTATGCAATTATCCACTTATGCTAATTGAATGAGTTTATATGCTAGTCAAAGGTTCTAAAATCATCAACCAAGCTCTCTCAAGTCAAGATTGATTTTTAATCTTCATTAAAAATATTCAATATCTTGTTTATAATTAATGAAAACCATCTTTTCAAAATAATCCTTGAATAGATTATGCTAGGTTATTAGATATATCTCTATTTTAACAACAAACCATCCATTTAATTCATAAACTTCAAGCCTAACATGATTTTTCTCAAGTTCTACAACCAAAATAGCTCTTTCAAGCATCATTCAATTAAACTAATATAATCATGTAGTGATCAAGCACAAGATAGCATTAAGCATAAAGAAAAATCAGCATATATTCTCAATAATTAGCAAAAGCAAGAAAATCTAATAGTCTCAATCATACAATAGGTAAAAGTAATCCTAAATGAAAAGTTTAGCTGGACATAATATGAAATAAGTTCAAACTAAACATAAAACTCATGTTTATATCAGCAAAATAAGAAGAAAAGGGAGAAGAACAAGAAAAACTAAGGAAAGTTCTCAAATCTCTTCAAGAATCTTCCTCCACCCTCCCAATCTTCACAAAAAGCTCTCTTCCAAGGAGTTTTTCTTTGTGCCCAGCCTCTGTTCAGTCCAGAATGAGCAATTTTGGCTCCCTCTCTTAAGTTAAAAGGCCTAAATACTTTTTTCAAAACGCGCAACATTAGTTTCGTAACTTTGCTTTTTCTTTGCTATAGCAAAGCAACAGCAAACGCAGTCAGAAAGGTCTATTTTTTGGGTGTTTTCACTTTTGCGTTGTTGTAGCCAAGCAAAAGTGACTGGAAGCATCTTCAAGCTACTTCTATAATCTTCCATTTTAATTTTGTTCTTCTTTTCCCCACTTCCAATTATCCTTATAAGCTTCTAATACCTGTCATCATCCTCCTATAGAAAGAGGGAGTTTATGAGCTTTCTAATTTCTTCAATTTAATCAAAACTTCTATACATTTAGCTCAAAATTTGATAATTGCCAAAGCATTTTCATCACATCACATTTTTCTTCATATGTATAAATTTTATGCACAATTTGAGTTCAAAACCAACAAATGTATAAGAAAAATGGGATGAAATATAAGAATTTCTAGAGAATAACAAGTCTTGTTGTCGTTGATTTATGCAAGTAGTTGGAATCACATCCAGATTGAGGTAAAGTCCGAACTTCCCTTTTAGAAAGTCTCATCTTCTTCATCTGAAGTGGTAAAGACTTGTAGTTTGCAAGTGGTTTATGGTTCGGTGAAATGGGTATGGAAGGAATGAGTGATTGCATATGTTGCATAGGGTGAAACGCATCTGGCATTTCAGAATACTGAAGCTCCTATATTTTTTGGTCAACCAATTAGTTTGTCGTGTTCATATGACAAATACACTTGTTCATGAGGAGTTGAACACTTGAAAATCGAACTTGCTGAAGCTCTTATATTTTCTTGTCAACCAATAAGTTTGTCTTGTTCAAATGACAATTGCACTTGTTCATGATGACTAAAACACTTGTAAATCAGAAATGTTCAAGCTACTATGTCTTTTTTTGTTAACCAATTTATTTGTCTTGTTTATATGATAATTGCACTTGTTCAAACGGAGTTGAACATTTTGAAAATCAGACTTGCTGAGGCTGCTATGTTTTCTTGTCAACCAATTAGTTTGTCTTGTTCAAATCACAATTGCACTTGTTCATGAAAAGTCAAACATTTACAAATCAAAGATGTTCAAGCTGTTATGTTTATTTGTTAAGCAATTAATTTTTTTCGTTAAGTTATTGAAGTTTACATATTAATGATGTGCAACAGGAGATATGGCTAGCAATTCTAGAAAGCAAATATTTTGCATCTTCCATATAGGAGGGAAATAGATGAAGACCTTAGAGGGAAAGTGATATATGAGGGCTGTAATACCCCGAATTTTGAGATTGGAGGCTTGAGAATAAGCCTAAATTAAGCTGACTACTAAGCCCCAGTTTAGTAGATATCTCAAATCTATTTTCTAATGTTCCTTATGTCTTTGGGGCATTAAAGAAAATAAAATGGTGAATTTTGAAGAAAGTGATTATGCTTCCAGTGAAATTTCCTGCAAGGCAGTGAAATTGTCATGAGATTTTGGAAGAACAAATGATGAGACAAAATTATGAAATTTTATAGGGTGAAAGTAGACATCCTAAGTTTTAATTTGATAGGTCATATGACTCAATTAGAGCTATATACAAAGAGTTATGAATTTTTGAAGTTTGCCCAGCGAAATTGATTCTTTTTTGGAACAGCATGCAAAGATTTAAAATCTGGGAATGACATGCTTCCAGCTAGTAAAATACTATATTTTTCCTTGAAATTAGACTCAATAATGGCTCTATAGCCTTTGGAATAGCTCCAAAATGATATCTACAAATTTAGTTATGATTTTTCAAAGGTTAGGCAGAAAAACTGTCAGAAAATCCGAAAATAGAGAAAAACTTGTAATTTTGCCAAACAAGTGCTAAATTAATTATTTTCCCATTAATTGAAGTTAATTTCAATTAATTAAGGAGAATAAAGGTGAAAAACATATTTAGAATATTTTGGTCATTTTTCATTATAAACTCATATAACTCCCAAAAAAACTATGGAGGTGTCTAAATGGTACATTTGGAATTGTAGAATCAAATATGGAGCCCGAGCTGTTGGCATGCTTTACGAGGCACACGTTTCGAGGCGAAAAATGGTTAAGGTAGGGGATTTACCTTATTTGCATGTATTTGATATCTCTGCTTGTGTAGTTATGTATGTGATTACTTTATTTGATTGTGTAGAGCATATTTGAATAAATGAAGCTCTGTTTCTGTTTTCGCTGTGGCCATAGTTTTGTTGCATGAAACATTGAGCATGCAGAAATGTCATTATGGGGCATACATTTAGTTAAAGCTAACATGTCATACACATAGCATATATTATACATGTATTATGGTATTTGTTTCTAAAGCTGGGAATACGGGTTAGGCCAGGCCTACAGGGTTGGCCCGTTTAGGCCTGCTTCATAAAAAACCCCCAATTTTTAAAGCCTGTGGCCCTACATGGCTGGCCTTTCACAGGCTTGGGCCTAAACGTGCTTGAACTCATTTTAATTAAAAAAAAATATTTTTCAAATTTTACAATTTATTTATTATTTTACCTTAAATTAAGATACATTATTTTTAAAACTCATAAATTTTTAGTTAAAATAATAATCTAAAGTCCAACTTAGCCTCTTTTTTAAAGTTTAAATGAATAAACTATTGAAGAAAATAAAATAAATCAAACCATTTAATAAGTGTTTATCTATTATTAATACTTTATTAGGTACTTAGGTGTCTCTAATATTGATAATTTGATATAATGATATTATATATATTAATTTATTTTAAAAAATATTAAACGGGCCTAAAAGGGCCGACCTTACAAGGCTAAAAGGCTGGCCCTCCAGGGCTTACGGCCCTACAGGGCCAGCCTTTTTAGGCCCGCTTCCTATTTTAAGCCTATAAATCATAAGCCCGAGCCCTTCCTAAACGGGCCGGCCCAACTGGCTCGGCCCGAATTCCCGACTCTATCTGTTTCTTACTGATATTCTCTCGAATCGCACCCTCCCCTACCAATAATTTAGACAGGAGAAGACAGAAGATATGTTGAGAATAATGCAAAGTACCGTACGAGGGGCTTATAGTGGTGGAACAAAGAGAGAAGATGTCTCTATTTCACTAGGACGGTTTTAGACATTCAAGTAGCCCTATGCGACTACATTGATGGTAATTATTATTATGAATCTCTATGGGGAATTTCTGTAATCATGCTCATATTATCAGCATATTTATGCTATTCCTGTATTGCCCACCGAATCGCATATCATTTTCCTTGAATACTCTGGTAAAGGTAAAATTAAAATAAGGGCGTGACAAGTCAGTATTATAAGTGGAAAGTTATTAACAAAAGGGATGAGCTATGCAAAACTAAGAATATTGGTAGCAACAGATATGTGGCCTGAAAATAATGGATTTAACATGAAGTATATAGTTAGTTATGCAGAGGATACACCACTAGATATTGTGGATGATGTTGGAGTTGACCAACTAATTGACTACAACAATACCAGTGGTCATGTGTGTGTTTGCAAGAATAAGAAAGACTTGGATGTAGCGTCATGGTTGGATGGTACACAAGAATAAGTCAATGCTCTTGCAAGGCTTGGGAAATTCAAGATTGTCATGCCCACATGCATGTGCTACAATAAAATAGATACACAGAAATGTTTATGCATATGTTGAGGATTGCTTCTTACTCCCAGCTCAGGAAAAAATTTATAGCAGATTGATGATTCTAGTTGAGACCCATGACATTCCTAGACCAGATTCCCTAAGATAAGACAATTGCTCATCAACTATCTTGCTGTAGCCACCAATGACTTCTCGTCCTCCAAGAAGGCCAAGAGTTTAGAGGATTGAATCTCAATTTCAAGACAAAATAGTGTACCATTGCTCAAGATATGGTGAGGCTGATCAAGACTTGTAAGACCCCTAATCCTTGTTGATAAAATTGCTGAACATAATTCTTTTTTGGTGTTAATACAACTTCTTGTTATTTTAAATATTGATATATCCCAGCTAAAATTTTTTGGATGGTTGGGAAAAAAGGTATGATGTGCACATAGTCCTTTTTTGGGATGGCGTGCAAAGTTGTTAGTATACCAATTTGTAAACTATTATAAATGAATTATCAATGTTAGGATGGTACTTATTGGAAAAGTGTTCCTAGTACCAAGATGAAATTACTTGCAATTCTAATCTATTGTAATATAAATACTTTCAGGATGTTATTTCTTGTTCAAACTTCTATTGCACTTGTTCATAGCTCTATTTCAATTGTTTATAGGTTTATCTGACTTGTTCATTATGCATAATATACTTGCAAAAGTGTCGTTGATATATCCCGATTTTATCATAATATTTAATATCATATTTAGGGATTTTATCATTAATTTTTGGGCTAAATAACATTTATTATGATTAAATTGAATTAAAGATAAATGTGTGAAAATAAATTTTAAAAAGAGATATTTGTTATAATCTTGTGATTGCTCTTTAAAATTTGAATTTTGAATAAAGATATTACAGGATATTGATTTGAATTGTAGGTCACATTGGAAAAGTAGGAGTTGGGGGACTAAAATGTAAAGATTTTCAAGGACTGCAACAGAAAATAAAATTCTGCATGTGGCTACAAGGCAATTTTGACAGGAAAATAGGGTATTTCTGTAATATTAGCTCTCACTTTCAGGTGGGAAAATATCAGAAATAATTACAGAAAAGGACCCCGAATTTACAAAACGCCACTTGGGTCCCAAAATACGAAGACACCACTGGAACTGATTCACTTGGCTATCAGAGAATATTACATAACAGGACCCCGAATTTATAAAATGTCATTTTGGTCTAAAAATTCGAAACTGACGCCTACAGCCTCTGGAACTGATTTCTTTCGAATTCCCATACAGAATATTGGGAAAAATCAGATCTAAATATAATCTTGGAAGATTATATCCCAAATTTAAAGGGATTTGACCTAGATTTCAAATAGCAAAAGGAAATTAATAAAAGGATTTGATCAAAGAAGACGCAAACGGAGAGGGGGGACGCACTAGAACGAGAACGAGACGCACAGGAGGCGCCAGAACGTAGAGAGACGCACCACAGACGAGAACCAGAACGCAGGGCAGACGCGAGAGAGGGAGAGAAGAGACAGCCATTATCACTGAGCTTCACCAACAAATCGTTCAACCACCATCACTATCATCTTCTCCTTCCTTTATCTCAATTCAATGGATTCTTGGTGCTTTCAAAAAGTTGCAACTGCGATGAATTTCATGATAAGAGGCTAAATCCTTTTGTGCTTCTTAGAGATGGAAGATTGATTTGAACTCCAGAGATACATTCAGGGGAGTTATTTGTTTTAATCTTTATATTTAATTATGTAACCAATTTCCTGAGTTAGAACTTTATGTTATGTGGTTAGTTTACTGAGATTGCGAGTTGTTTATCTTAGTATTGATTGAACAATTGTGATTTAGATTGGTTTACGTGGATTGAGATTTAAATTTCTATATTTCCTTTTGGTTTAATGTGGTTGTCTATTCTTTCATAGTTTGAATGAATATTATGACTACTTAGATCTTGTTTGAATATCTCAGTTGAGTGTTCATTGTATAGAGGAACAAGTTGCATGAATCCAATCATAAATTGCACACTAAGTGGTATTCAATAGTGTATTAAGAGGTAATTATCTAGCTAGAGTTCTAGGGGTAATCACTAATTAATATACTAGACTTAGCGAGTTGTTAAGGTTTAATTTTTGACTTAGTGAATGGTTTAACTCCCAATTCAATTTGAGCAAGGATAACCTATATTCCATTTTTCCAATAAGCGTTCATCATCAATTAGTTTAAATCATAATTTTATTAATTATTTCAACAATTTCTCAAAAATCCAAGAAATAGTAGTTTAGGTTACTTTCTATTATTAAAAAGAAAAAAAAATCAATTTTAAACCCATCTTAATATTTTTGTCACTTAGTTTAGATTAGGAATTAAATAAAAGGCTCCTCAAGAGAATACGATCCGAGTTGTGCCCTTCACTGCATAATTTGGTTTATTTTAATTTAACTTGAGGTGACTAAAGGCTTTAAATCAATCGTAGTGATTTCATTTGTTCAAACGTCTATTGCACTTGTTCATAGGTTTATTCGACTTGTTCATTATGCATAATACACTTGCAAATGTGTTGTAGTGATTTCACTTGTTCATAGATCTATTTAACTTGTTTATAACTTTATTGCACTTGTTCATTATGCTAATTAATCATGCAAATGTGTTCTTATATTTTCTCTTGTTCATAAGGATATTGAACTTGTTAATCTAGTGTAAGACAAGTGCAAATGAAAGTTATTCTTGAATAAGTAATTAGGATAGTCAACTTCTCATGTAACCTTTCCAATAACAATAACTATAGAAGCAACAATCTATTACGACAAAATGTAGTCACCCTTGCAATTATAAATGCAAATTTATATACATAAAAATTTGACTTGAAATCTGTAAAATGAGATAACTCTATGTATATATCTCTCGAAATCTTCTTGCACCCTATATGAAGTAGTTTTCCAAACCCTATTTTATCCACCATTTCTTTTAACTTTGTTTTGCCCATAACAAAATCAGCTACCTCCTTGAATTTCCTTGGAGAACATCGGGTATTAAAGGGGGCCACATATTTCTTCTCCTTCCTTTCTCCTTCCAACTCTCTCTCTCTCTCTCTTTCTGGCTCGCTATCTGTTGCATCCATATTTGCCCATTGTTTCCTTGCAGCTTTACAAATCGTGGAATCAAAATCTATAACATAATTAAATCCATACTATAAATAATTTTACTCTACATCATGAACAAGTATAATAGTTTTATGAACAAGTGGAATAATTTTATTAACAAGGTAAATTAATTTCTTAACTACAACTTATTTGCAAGTGTCATACACCTCATAAACAAATGGAATAGTCCTATGAACAACTACAATAGCCTACTTAGGCAAGAGAGTAGAAAATTGTCCCCTCATTCAATAATCTAGGTAATAAGTATAGATTTACAAGTACCAGATTGATAATAACTATAGATTACAGCCAAGTAGCATCCATCAATAAAATTAGAACTTTCAGTAACCTAGCCAAAACTTTTTGTTATAGGTCATAAACAAACAATTATTTTCAAAGCCTTTAGAAATATTGAAATAGGCAATGTAAATGAGTTGTCTGACTTAAAATCATAGACATTTCCAGAAACTAGATCAATTCTACTCATATAGAAGGGCATGTTAATCATCAAAACAAAATGGTAGCTTCAATTAATCCAATCACCTCAGCATGGCTCAGTACAAAAGGGGGAAACCCCCCCTTTTTTTTGCCCACAAAAGGGGAAAAACTATTGTTTGTTTCAAATGAAAAATCAAAATGAAGGAGAAGAATAGTAGAAGAATAGCAAGTAATTAAGAGTACTCATGCAAAGGAGGCGATAGGAATTAAATTTGTGCACTTATTATTAGGAGGGGGACAATCCACGAAGAAGCAAAAGGGAAAAACAATCTTTGAATGAGAGACGCATGAATAGTCAGAGATAGCGCCGATGAGGAGAGTTCGAGAACGAGCCAACAACGCACGGGGAGGTCAAGATGGAGCCAACGATGCATAGGGAGGTTGAGATTGAGTCAGTGACATGGTGGTAGTTGGAGAGGAGACGAAATCACACACAATATGGTTTCTTTCTGGGCCATATTCATTTCGACGAGAGTATGAGGGAGAAGCAAGGTTTTTTTCAATTCTTTGTTAGAAGGTCATTTGTGTCTTTTGCCTCTACCAATTCATTTCAGTTTGACCCCTAGGGACTGTAGTGAGTTTTCATAATCTTTTAAGTTCCAACTAACATTAATTCTCTATAGTAGTCCTTAAATGAAATTTTCCTTTGAAAGTTTGATATTTTAAAAGTATTTTTCTAAAATTTTTCCTGTTTTAAATCGGACCCAAAAACAAGTGAAAATATAGTCGAGACCAAAATAACTGAACTTCAATTTTATTTTAATGTCAAAAAAAGTTAATATTTAAAGACAAAAATTTATCACCACCACTGCAAGGACCCCTCTGCCAATAGCAAGCAAGCTTGCCAACTGTTGGAGCTTAAAGTGCCACTACCTCTCATCCTAAATGTAAGAAGTAGTTTATCTTTTTTTTTTTTTAAGAGATTAAGGAAATAAATTAAATTACATTAAAGTATTTATATTTATCATTTTTCTTAAAGTTAATTTGCTTGATTTATAAACTAATATGGTAGTATATTCTAATGATACACAACATAATGTTAAGTAGTTTATTTAGCTCCCTTAATTTCTTTAAAAAAATCAATTAGCTCTTATATTAATGATCAGAGGGAGTATTTAACTACTAAGCCATTAATACTTCTTAATCATATAATCCATGATATGTTTATTGCTGTTGATAAATTCATTAACTTATTCATTAAAAGAATGACACATTAATACCTCTTTTTTTTTTGCCAACGAATGACCCATTATTATCGTTAGAGGAACTTTCCAACCTTTATTTTTTATGAAGTTGATACTTAAAACTCTGAAACTTTTAAGTCATGTATAGGATAACTAATCAATCAGATATTAAATTATATGTAGATAATGTCTTAAAATAATACGCTTCATTCATTTAATAAAACAATAAATCAACTAATAATAAAAACTTACTTATATGTAATAAAAACCAAAGTTTTTCCTCACACTACATGAACATTTTTTCCTTGAACAGGGAACAACATATGAACAGTTCTGATCCAACAGGAGTTGTTATCAATCCTTGGGAGAGAGGTATCCACAATCGAATAAGATGGAGAGGTACCACATTTAATACTCGAAAGGTGCCTCTAATAGGAATATCTCTAATTGGAGGATACATATACTTGGTTAAAAAAAATTAGTCTTGACTATTTTAGGCCCTTAATAAGTAAGAAAAACTACAAGACAAAAGATTTTTTTTAAAAAAAAAATTGATTAAAGGTTTCTCTTTTTTTCAAAACTTAGAAGAGTGTAAAGGATTTTCGCCAATCTTAATAATTAGTCACTGAGACTACAAGTCGAAAGTCATAAACATCAGTTATTCACATTTCTTTTGTTATGGAGATTGTATATTGATCTATCTATAATATAAAATTTATAATAAAAAAAAATAAAACTGTATGCATTATAACCAATTCATTTATCCAAGTATTTTTTGGATAAAAAGAACAAAAACAAAATATACAAAACCAGCTATAAATAATAATGTCTGACAAAGGCACCAAAAAACCCTAAATAATAACTAAAAACTATCCCATGAAGAAATTACACCACCAGCTCCTAAACACATCAGGGATAACGCCAACTTTTTCTTAACAAAAAGTTCATCTGTGGCTATCATTTTTGTAAGTAGCAAATCAACCAATCAAAAGCCCATAATGGACTGGAGGGGCCATTACATTGTGACATTGTGAACCAACGACATACAGGCGTGACGCATATTCACACACAGTAACAGAGCAATATTATCAAATATTTGACATTTCTTAACTAGAACCAAACCTGCATCATCACCATTATATGGTGTACAAGTCATCATTTAATCTGTACTTCCCATAGACCCAAAAATATTAACATTAAACATCATTCACATATAAATTAATTTACTAGTAAAGTAAATACTATACAATATTACAGCAAGTTATTTTTGAAGAAAGATAGACCGCTATGCCCATTTGATACAAAGCCTATCACACTATGTCACTAAATTTGTATGAATCAATGGTCATAATTCAATTTTCATAGATTTAAGCACCATTACAATTAAATGCCAATAAATTTGGGAGGGGGAAAATCACTAACATGCACAATTGTACTACACTGTATGGTAAACAGTTAGAAAAAGTAAAACAATGACATGCCAACCAAGGTTGGCAACCTTAACAAACGTTTTTTTTTTTTTTTGTTTGGTAAGAGCATTTCTCAAGTTAACATAAGATCATTTCCTCCCAAAGAAGGACGAAGGCAGACCCGAACTTCATGCTCTTCTGGTCCCACACGAAGTTTTGGCACCATGATCTCAAGAACTGATCCTGACGCATCAAAGTATGCTTCTAGAATGGCATCTTCAGGAATTCGAGTTGAAAGAGGAATCTCTCGAACAAACTCACCAGGAGGGCAGTGTTCAGAAGATGGATCAGCGAGCTTAAATGTTCTATCATGTCTCTTGATAAATGGCTTCCCAGATATGCTCACACAAGAAACCTTTATGATACCATGTGTGAGAGTATTCCTCCATGAAACTTTCACACTCGGAAGATCCACAAAAGGAAGACTAATAATGATCAAGTATCCTTGTTCATCCTCGTAAATAGTTTTTGCAGCTGTCACAGGACCATAGACGGTCTTCATTACCCCTGTAAAGTCAGAAAGCCAGTGTGGCTCACCCGTATGCATTTCTATATCTGAAATCTGATCAGGTGAGGGATTAACAGCCAAGTAACAATCGTCATCATTCCCATGAGGAAACAAGTCTTTCTTCCTCTTGCCATTCACCGGAGACAGGTCCATCACATCACCATTACAGTGGTTGGACGGATGAGTTGACAGATTCAGCCCAGATCCATTGAGTAGTTTCTTTGGGTGTGCATTTGAAGCACTCTTGATTGGGGGAGGTGGTCTTTCAAGCTCAAAGTCTGTGTTGGGGAGATTTCTCCATGAACTGAAATCACTTGCTTCGGGTGGGATCAGGAAATTGAGATCCCTGCCAGTGATTTCCATCCACCTTTTTCGCTCCTCCTCATCAAGCCCTGAAAGATTGGGTGATGGAACAACCTCAATGCCATGCAAACATTGGGGGTTTGATAGGCCTCTGTAATGCTTTCGTTGCATCCTGTGAGATCGAACAAAGCCTCTGTCAACACTAAATGGGAACGGTCGCTCCCCTTGGCGAGAATGGCCATTCATGTAACTCCTCAGCTGCATCTTACCCAATGCATTTTCTGGCCTCTCCTGGAAAACCCACATGTACATATTTTCCATATCATGTTGAACCATAAAAACATCGAGCTTAAGATCAGATTTATCAAACCCTGAAACTCCATTGCTGTCCCTGATTATCTTAGCCTTGGATTTTTCATTCAATGCAGGCTTAAAATAGAAGCTGAAGAAAAACCATGCTCCCCATATACTATCAACTCGCTTTGTGCACTTCTTTCCACCTTTGGGAAGAGGTGTGAGGAAACTCTCAGTCTCATACCCTTGAGTACCAAGACTAACATCTAATATATCACACGGATCAGAATTCCATGACTGAGGAGGCGGTGGGCTGCGCTCAGCAGACAGGGGCAGATTTATATCCGGTGGACGGGAAAGTATGATTTGACCATTCATCTCTAAATCCAGTTCCTCGTGAGAAGATGCACTTGAATCCATGGTTAAGAGCGTAGATGGGTGATGATTCTCCATTGACAATTTAGATGTGCGAGGAGAATAGCCCAACTCAACTCATATAGTTGATGAGAATTATAACTGGTTGACTCAATGTTGCCATAGCAAAAGCAATTCCGGAAAGCAACCTTGTAAACACCTCCTTCGCATTAATCCCCCTCGTACATCTCCGTCAAAACCCTAGACTTGTTAAACAGATAACAAAACCGTCACACACTGGTTAAAAGAAAAAAACAGATAAACAAGCGGATATTAAAAAGCCCGAAACCACAAGATTCAAAACATGAACTCTGTAAAAAAATAAAATTAAATTAAATACTATACATGGAACTATGGAAGGACACAGAGAACAAAGGTAAGTAAACATAGACAAAGCCACGAATCTCTTTAATCTCCACACACTGTAGGAGTGGAAGAGATCTCGAAATCACTGGAGGGAAACTATGCGTAGCCCAAATCCAAAGATCCCCGAAAATCCTCCAAAATCAAGAGGGAATCACTTAATCCATACCATCAAAACCGTAAAAGCCAGTGAATTCTATAACTTTTGGCCGAAAAAAGTGTTGCAAAAATTACAAGAAATTGATGGTAAAAGATAGTGAGATTTGAGAAGAAAAATCAAAAGGCGTCTTCGATACCTTCGGAGATAAGCATGGGAGAAACGATGAGAACAATGGGAAGAAGAACCAGAACAGCCAACGATGACGGGCCTCTCCGTCATATCACAAATCACCATATTTCCGATTTCGCCCTCTTTTTTTTTTCCACAAAAGAAAAATGTGTTTTCTTCTTCGTGGACCCGTCAAACTGAAACGCGGGACTGGAGAAGCCGTTTCATCCTAACGCGATTTTTAGGATCAACGACTTCAGGGCACGCCGCCGTTTTTTAACGTTGACGAAGAACTTTTGTCTCTTTTCCCGTCGAAATCATGTAAGGAGTAAAGGACGTTAATGGTTGTTTAATAATTTCAAGAGTTTATGTAGGTTTTCTTTGGTCCAAAACAGATGGTTCATCCTGGTTGAAAGAATGGAATTTTGGGGTGAATTAATAAAGTAATGAACGTGTGTGATGAATGGTTTTGACCTTTTGGTTTGGAAATTGATTTTTTTTTTTTTGTAAAACTTTGTAAATTAGTTTTATGAATGAAAATTCATACTACTCTGGTTCTAAATATAAGATAAAGTTGATTTTTTTTGAAGAAATTAAAAAAACTAAATAAGTTACTTAATTATATCATAGATTATGTATTCTTAGATTATATATTAGTTTATTAGTCAAACTAATTAGTTTAGAGAAAAAAATCTAAATACTTTAAAATAATTTAATTGACTTCTTTAATTTCTCCAAAAAAAATCAACTTTATTTTATAATTAAAACAAGAGGAAGTATGTGTTTATTTTAGTTTTTAAAAAATGATTTAACGACATTCATCATAAACATTTGAAATGAGTTTTATACAAACTTCCAGAAAAATACTTAAAAAACACTTTTTTTTTTGTGCTTCCCAAAATGATGAGCAGTGGAACACTTACTTATTTGGATATTAGTGTTCGTTTGGAATAGCTTATTTTTGGGCAATAAACGCTTATAAATCGTGATTCACGGTATACGAGGTAAGTATGTGAGAGCAGTTTTATCTCGGCTTGCGTAATAAAGACTTATTTACCCCCAAAACGTGTTTCCAAACACAGCCTTAACCTCCTGTCTTTCTCTCCATTTTATTATACTCATCACAATAGTTTGTAAAATCATTATTTTTTAAGGTAGTTTTATAGCTGTGAATTAGTAAAAGCACTTCCATTTTGATGAGTTTATATTTTGATATTCTTTCATTTAATTCTTATATTTTTAGTGTTTTATGTTAATAGAAGGAGGATCTAGAATAGGCATATCATTTTTACTACAATCACTACCATTTCTCTTTCTAACCTTGTGTTAATAAAATAAGAAACTATGAGAAAAAGGAGATCCCATGCAAATAATTAGTGTCTATTTTTTCTAATTAGAGTTTTAATTATATGTGCATGTGGCGTGAGATTACAAATGAAATCGAATATGTGAACTGAACTCCTTTTTTAAAAAAAATTTGTGTGAGATTAATCATTCTAAGATTTCCCCTTACATGAAAGTTTCCGTGTCTTTATTAAAAGGCTGTGTCAGTAATAAGCAACATAATTTAAGTGTTCGTTTGGATGAGTGATTGAAATGTTTAAAAGTAGCTTTTCAATCATAATTTACGGTATATGAGGTAAATATGTGAGAGGAGTTGTGTCTCGATCTACGTAAAAAACAACGTATAAACAATATGATTGTTAAAACAAACATACCCTGTATTCAGGGAGGGGCATTTGTTTATAGAAATGAAAACCATTTGTCTTTCGTCTGGAAGTCTTGAAAGGAATCCAAAGTAGTCAAGATATTCTTGATTAAATAAAAAAAAAAAACCATAACAGACGTGTCCAACTTTTGCAAGGAGCAAAAGGATAAAAATTGCATATATAGACATTTTTAACGGCCAAATATTCAAGCAATAAACAGTTCTGTGGGCTGCAGCCTCCGAAAAGGCAAGCTGGGGGCGGAAAAAGTCATGGATGATAATCAGCAAATACATTTTCCTTCGTATCATACCCCTCTGAATCTGACCTCTCTCATTTTCTAATCCTCCAAACACTTTTTGTGGTCTTGCTTTTGAAGAAGCTGGCTGGATAATACAACGAACGAAGAAACCACCAAAGTCTGAAGATTTTGGAGTCTCGTAACAGGCACTTGCTATTT
The DNA here is from genome assembly GCA_963242795.1 of Inga leiocalycina. Classification (NCBI taxonomy): domain Eukaryota; kingdom Viridiplantae; phylum Streptophyta; class Magnoliopsida; order Fabales; family Fabaceae; genus Inga; species Inga leiocalycina. Next base: position 90,496,550 of record OY725320.1, on the reverse strand, counting down.
CATTCTACAAACAAGGCCTAGATCTGAATCAGAAATGCGCTTTTCTGGCCGAAACTCAGTATTCTGGTAAGCGAGGCTTGCTTGACGCTTTTTGGTTTTTCTTTTAATTAGGCGGAAAACGGCATTACTATGATCGGTTTTCGAGATATTTGGAATCGTGAACTTTGTTTTGAGTTGCTGAAGACCTCTCATGGTTGCTATTATTCAGTCAACAGGGCTTAATGGGATTTGGTATTGCGGTACTTATTTTTATTGGTTTTTGGTTATCTGAGCATTTGTATATATATTCATTTTTACTGCAAAAGCAGTGAAAGCAAAACAAACTTGCTATGAGCGACTTCAATTTTAGGCATTGAACTGTCTATCAAACGTAGTTCGTTTTCAATTATTTTCTCTCTTTCTCATTGCAAGAAACAGATTGTTATTAATCTAAGTCGTCATTTTCTAATACAGGTTGTGAGTGAAGTGAGCTCGTTTATTAGTTTTATATCTTCAGCTTCAATGCAGCTTTGACTTTGGCTGGGTTTTTCAACTTTAGATTAATTAGTTTCGCCCACAAGTTGGACCTATAATGGTTTTCTGGGAAGGATATGTGAGCGATGAAGTGATGGGCACATTTGCACCTATTGTGCTTTATTGGGTATATGGTGGATTTTATCAGTTGCTACCACCTCTTGACAATTATCGGTTGCATACTAAAAGAGAAGAGGAGGAGAAGAATTTGGCGCCACTCTCAGATGTAGTGAAGGGTGTTTTGCTTCAGCAGCTTGTCCAGGCAATTGTTGCACTTTTCTTGGTTAGTCATTCTACAAAGTGCTCCTTTAGGATAGTTTATTTTTTATTTATAAGCGCTTATAAATCGTGATTTACGATATACGAGGTAAGTATATAAGAGGAGTTTTATCTCGACTTACATAATAAGCACTTATTACCCAAAAATAAGCTATCCCAAACTCCCCTAAAGACCTGTTCAGATTTCTAGGTAATAACAGCATGTTCATGTGAAAATCTTATTTCATTACAAACTTCAGACTTCTGTCTACATTCAAGTTTTCTCTCTTTAGCAAGTAAAATTCATATTGTCCTGCTTGATACATTCACATAAACCTTTTGCTAGTTGGCAAGTAAAATTGTACTCTCTGCGGTCATTAATATAAGACCCAGTTATCTAATTTGATTAAATTAAAGAAGACAGTTAAATTAGTTAATATGTCATGATTTTTCTAAAACACCCTAACCATCTTCCTTATTTTCCTTTTTTCTAAAACACCCTAACCATCTTCCTTAATTTCCTTCATCTCCCTCTTACTTAATTATTATTAAAAGAGTATCGATAAAGGTAAGTTAGTAAAAGATTGATAAATACAGAAAATATGTTTTAAAATTCATGGTACTAAGAATATTTTGTACATACTCTGGCTGCTATTGAATGGATAATATGCTTCCTAACACTCTGCAGTTGACCTCAAAGGCAAATGGATCAGGGCTTATAGTGCAGCCTTCTCTTCCCATTCAAGTTGTGCAGATCATTATAGCGATGTTTGTCTTGGACACATGGCAGTACTTTGTGCACAGATACATGCATCAAAACAAATTCTTATACCGCCATGTTCACTCTCAACATCACAGACTGATTGTTCCTTATGCAATAGGAGCCCTTTACAACCATCCTCTTGAGGGTCTTCTTCTTGACACTGTTGGCGGGGCAATCTCATATCTCGTCTCGGGGATGACTGCCAGAACGGCTGTTGTATTCTTCTGCTTCTCGGTCATCAAAACTGTCGACGATCACTGTGGACTCTGGTTGCCTGGCAATGTCTTCCATTTGTTCTTTGAGAACAACACAGCTTACCATGACATACATCATCAACTGCAAGGTTTGAAATATAATTATTCTCAACCATTCTTTCCCATATGGGATAAACTTCTTGGGACATTCATGCCATACAGTCTGGTAAAGCGACCTGAAGGTGGGTTTGAGGCAAGGGCAGCAAAGGACAAGTTTTAGACTGTAAAAAACAAAATTGAGTCTTGTTCAGTTCATACTTTAACTTATGACGGGTTGTATTTTTTTAGAGCTTGGTTCATTCATGAGTTGAGTTTTTAGATCATAGATGCTAGGCTTCCTTGGAGAAATATAATCCCACGTTTTTTGGTCGCTTCATAGTCTCTTGTTCAGTTCATATTGTCATGGAAGCTTTTTAGTTCTATTCTATATGATAGCATAATTGATATGGATACATCATCATCAGGGTGGCTTTGGTGTATTTAATTTATGAATGTATGAGTCGCTAGCAGAGTATCAAACTTTCATACTACGAATATTGTGAGGCTGAGTTTTGATTATTCATTTATACTCATATTACATTCTTGAATGTTTATTCATGTAATGAGGAAGTCATTTTGGAGTTGTACTACACTCATGAGTCATCATTCTGATATCAATAGCTAAGAAGAAACAATCCATCAGAAAAAACATCAGTTTACGTGATAGGTGGATATGCTTCATGATACAACAATGAGTCTTATATAAAATAATGACTTGAAAATTAAATAATGCTTCAGACATTGGACTACATTACAACCATATAGACAGTAAATTATCCCAAAATTTAAAGCCTTAAGAGTTTACGATGAAATGGAACATAATTGTCGTGAATAAAATGTAATGAGATGGATTGGGCCATAGCGGAAAGAAACAGAACAAAAGTGCTTGACATTAAATGTAGACTTCTCTCTAAGCGAAAATTTAAATTTTAGTTCGTCACATTATGAAAAACTAGCTCTTTCTATTTGACTCAACCTTTGTTGATACTCTTGTATAATATTTTTGCTTCAAATATCGGTCTCCATTATTATATTGTGACCACAGAACCTAACATGGCAAACACGTCAAATTGCACCAAAAGCCACCTAGCTAAACTATAGTAATTAGAATTCCACCACTCTTGATATAATAATTAAAAAAATTACACCAAGAAAACAATGCCTCTTCACACCAAAAGCAAAACTAGAATTTAATTAAGAAATAAGTCAACAACTATTGGCACAACCCATGGAAAACAAGATATAGAAGGCTTGGCGGAATTGAAATCATGATTGGTGGAATCTTCAAGTTGAGTTGAATTTGGCGCGCCGCTCCTCATACGATGCTGGATCAAATTCAGAGGAAGAAACCAATCAATTAGTCCTGTCCCAAAAATATTAATCATCTCTAACATTGTAGGTGACAGAACTTACGCTCAGTTGGTCGTGACAGAAGAGGGACATGGGAAGCTTTCTTCTTGGTTCCTCCATGATGCTGCAAGTTTTGATCTCATAAAAGAATTGGCATCATCAATCATAACAAATAATTTTGACAAAAAATGCACATAAAATTGAAATGGAATTCATAATGCATATTTGCAGCACCATCTGATGGAGACACACAATTGAGAACAGCTTCATGGAAGATTGCAGCTTGAAGCTGGTAAGTTTGGCATTCATTCACCAAGTGTAAACGCAAGGCTTCTCCAGCATCTGGATATAAACAGTTAAATTTGTTCATTATTAAGCTGGAATAGGAACCATCTTTGAAGTCTAAACATTAGAGATACACCTGATGAACACATAAATCTAATATCTTCAAATTCACAAGACTGAAGAACCAATGGAATCTCTGCTGCCATAATATACTGGGGTTTCCTTGGAGTTCTGTTAGTGTCCAGTAAAATTTCGATCACCTACAAATTTAAGCATTAAAGAATTTACGGTCAGTAGCACAAACTGCAGAGGCTTATAACAGACATGGAGATGGAGAAGTTCACTATGTAAGACCTTTCTAATTTGAAGGTTTATTTAGCCCACACATCTCTTCTTATTCCCACTTATATATCAGGTTCAACCAGATTTGTTACTTTATTCCCTTCACAAAGCTTAAATAATCAACAAGGAGATGTCTATATAAAATATAAATTTGTACTACTCCTGATTTTTAATATAAGATCCAGTTGACTGTTTTTTTGAAAAGACTAAGGAAACTAAATAAGTTACTTTAAAGTTCTCATATTTATTATTATTTTTTCCAAACTAATTTACATGACTTATGAACTAATATATAATCTAATGATACACAATATATTTTATGATAAAGTAATTTATTTAACTTCTTTAATATCTCCAAAAGAGTTAATTGGATCTTATATTAAGAACAGGGGGAGTATATGAGAATGTTGGATACGTACATCTGGAGATTCAAGACCTTTGCCAACGATGAATAGAATGGCAATCATGCACTGAACCTGATGCCATAGAAAAGCTGTACCTTTGATTTTAATCACCCAGAGTTGATTATCATCATACCTGAAGGTGAATTGAAAAAAATTGCTCAGACTGTATAGTCCACAACAACTCCAACGAACAAATTGCTAGTTCTAGTAAGGATGATACATTCATGCAAGTTTTAACCTCACATTAGTAGGAGACATCTCAAACAAGGTGATCTGCCGCCTATAGTTGTGCACATTTGCTGCATCCATTTTACAGAAGTTCCTGAGGTCATGTTCTCCTAAAAACTTCTTGGCAGCGCTCTCCATGGCCTGAAGGGACATTGTACAAAGAAAAGTATGTACAGCTCATTAGCTATAAGCCTTTTGAGTCGAGGGTATAATCAGACAGGTAAAGGAGTTGAATTTACAAATATTTCAAAGGAAAATGGTCTTCCTACCTGAATATTTAAGTTCTCTCTCCAGAAAAAATATTTATACTCCCTGCTTAAACAGCTGAACCTGATTGGCAAAGCGAATGAAGAAAGTGATAAGTGATAACAAATTAAGAGGTCAAGATTTCCAAAGTAACAGGTAAAAATAATTTCTCAGTCCAATTCTGGCAATCTGAAGGTCGGAAAATACCAAGGTATTAAAACCCGGACCGGGTATTGAACCGGTCGGGGTACTGGGTTAAGGGTCAGTGGGTCAAACCGGGACTAAACCGGAGCTAAACCGGGACCAAACCGGTGAGTAATTGAAAATTTTAGACTTATAGTATGAAATTCTAAAGGAAAAAGTTAAAAAAATTTTTTTTTTTTTTAAATTTGGGACCCGGACCGGACCGGGAACCGGACCGGTCTAGTGACCGGTCCGGCGGGTTCTGGGCCGGACCGGCCGGTCCGGTCCGGTCCGGCGGGTTCCGGGCCGGACCGGCCGGTCCGGTCCGGGTCCCTGAACACTGGAAAATACAATACAATTCAAGAAACATCCAAATACCTCAAAATCCAGTTTACATTGCAATTATATGATTTGATTATAATAGCTTCCTATATGAAACCAACTTCTTGCCAACTTAAGCTCTTGGAGCAATTAAAATTGCTGCCCAAGTCAGTCTCACCACCTTAAATTAATTATTCAAGTCTATCTGGCCTCTCTAGCAGGAATTTAATATAACACCTTTGCCTTTTCTTTGAGCAATTTCACTGCAAGCACTAATTCCAGTCTATAATATCTATCTCAGTATTTCTATTCCATTTTACATACTACTTGCACTTAAAAGGAAGATTTTTTATGTGCTGAGCTTCATATACCATTACACATTTGTCTGGCCTATCCAACATCAAGAATTTCAGAATAATGGGTTGTAAAACACTAACAGGACTTGTAGTTGTCACTATACTGGTACATATATCCCACGTCAGCTCCAAAAATGTAGGTAGATGTACACTAACTTGACAGTAATAATACACACTATATTGAAAGGCAGTAACCCCTCTAGCCACAACTTATATATGTCTTGCAATACAGATCAGTTACCAAAGGATTGCAATTAAATGTTTGAGCAGGTATACAGCTTTTTTCCTTCATCAAAATCCCTTTTATGTTATGCATGGGATCCACTGTAGCCACGAATCATTGTTAATCACCTAATTAGTCAAATGACATCAGTGTAGGGGAAGTTGGAGTTGACAACCTGACATACCCATTAAATAGGATTAACCAGGAACACCCACCAGTTGGGTTTGTAGATACCGCTGAATCACTTAATCTGTCAATCCAGGGGATGACTTTATTCAAACAAGTGCATCTATAATAGGGCTTGGTAATCAATTGGTCCAACAACAGAGAGTGACAAAAATCTTGGGGACTTCATATAGGCCATTTCATGCCTTAATTACAATATTTAGGGCATTGCAAAGTTTGAAACCCTGACCAATGTGGAAAAACTTTTCGCCCCCTACCACTAAACAAAAGGACTTGGAGAGTGAACTGAGAATATTTTCCATATTATAGTGCAACTTGATGGAGTTTCAAATATGGTTGATTAAGAAGCACCCAGAGTTGGAGACCTGGGGGAGGGTTTGGGAATCTTCCAATAAGCCATAACAAAAGTAGTAATTCCCTGCTCCTGTATTGCTCTTGCTGTCACCAACTCCCCGTATAACTTGATCATCAAATGATAAACCAAAGTTACAAATGAAGCAGACAAACCTTGCATGGAAATTGACAGGAACAGGACACCAGCCCAGAATTCGAATATCATCAGGAAGGACTCGATTTAGCACCTTTACATAATCAATTTCCCCTTCTGCAAAAGGCACGTTAAATTATTCAAAAGAGGGAAGAAACAGAGTACAACTCAGTATAAACAATGCTGGAGAAGCAGATGACAGAAAAAAAAATACAGTGACCTCTTTCGCTCTGGCAAATACAAAATGCCAAATAATATTACTAATAAAAAAGTAATCTCATTTATCAAAAGGACTTTGAGCTAACCATGTGGCTCTTCTGAAAAAATTTCTACAGCATTTCTATTATTTGTTCCTGATGCCTTGAGGTTTGATCTTAGGAAAAGAGCTATCACCTGCTTCAAAATTTTGCCAACATAATTAATTAACAGAAAACACGATGCTCCATATATCAATAATTAAATTTAGCTGAAATGGTTAAAATAAATCCAAGAACAACACCAGTTGAACTTTAACACTGATGCTTAAGATAGCTACCTTTCAAGGGTAACATCATTAAATGGAAATTTATTAACTTGCCACAAGTTTTCTGCATAAAATTTCCTTGTCTTCCTTTAGAATCTTATTTAGCATTTCTCTAAACAGCCTCGACTTATCTTACGAGCATTCTCCATAGAAGCAGGCTTTAGGAGCAAAATGACTAGTATTGTGATCGTAACAGTTGGAAAAGTAAAAATAGCCTTGTTTTCTCAAGAGCTTTAAAAATCTCAGACTGCCATAAAATTATAGATTATAGATCACACAGAGGAATTCACTGCTGAGAACAATGGAAAGAAGAACCCGAACAGCCAACGATGACGGGCCTCTACGTCATATCACAAATCACCATATTTTCGACTTCGCCCTCTCTTTTTTTTTTTCCACAAAAGAAAAATGAGTTTTCTTCTTCGTGGACCCGTCAAACTGAAACGCGGGACTGGAGAAGCCGTTTCAACATAACGCAATGTTTAGGATCAACCATTTCCTGCGCCGCCGTTTTTTAACGTTGACGAAGAACTTTTGTCTCTTTTCCCGTCGAAATATGATAAGGACGTGAATGGTTGTTTAATAATTTCAGGAGTTTTTGTAGTTTTCTTTCCCTTTGGGTCCAAAACAGATGGTTCATCCTGGTTGAGAGAATGAAATTTTGGTGTGAATTAATAACGTAATGAACGTGCGTGATGAATGGCTTTGAACTTTTGGTTTGAAAATTGATTGTTTTTTTAAAAAAAAACTTTGTAAATTAGTTTTATGAATGAAAATTGATATTAGTTTATTTTAACTTTTTAGTATTGATTTTACCAAATTTAACATAAACATTTGAAAGAAGTTCTGTCCAAACTTTTAAAAAAATACTTAAAAAATACTTTTTTTTGTACTTCCCAAAATGAGCAGTGGAGCACTTATTTGAATCTTTACCTCCTATCTTTCTCTCATTTTTCTTATACTCATCATAATATTTTATAAAATCATTATTTTTTTAAGGTAGTTTATAGCTGTGAACTAGGAGAAGCACTTCCATTTTCATGAGTTTATATTTTGATATTCTTTCATTTTATTCTTATATTTTAAGTTTTTTATGTTAATAGAAGGAGGATCTAGAAAAGGCATATTATTTTTACTACAATCACTTCCATTTCTCTTTCTAACCTTGTGTTAATAAGATAAGAAAGTATGAGAAAAAGGAGATCCCATGCAAATAATTAGTGTCTATTTTTTCTAATTAGAGTTTTAATTATATGTGCATGTGGCGTGAGATTACAAATGAAATCGAATATATGAACTGAACTCTTTTTTATTAAAAAGTTTGTGTGAGATTAATCATTCTAAGATTTCCCCTTACATGAAAGTTTTCATGTCTCTATTAAAAGACGGGTCAGTGATAAGCAACATTATCACATAAGAAGGAAAACATGGTTTAAATTCGGGGAGGGGCATTTGTTGATAGAAATGAAAACCATTTATTTGCCTTTGGTCCGTAATACTTGAAAGGAATCCAAAGTAGTTAAAGATATTCTTGATTAAATAAAAAATAAAAAATAAAAAACGTGTCCAACTTTTGCAAGGAGGAAAGGATAAAAATTGCATATATAGACATTTCTAACGGTCAATATTCAAGCAATAGACAGTTTCTGTTGGCTGCCTTGGCCGAAAAGGCAAGCTGGGGGCGGAAAAAGTCATGGATGATAATCAGCAAATACATATATATATTCCTTCGTATCATACCCCTCTGAGTCTGACCTCTCTCATTTTCTAATCCTCCAAACACTTTTTGTGGTCTTGCTTTTGAAGAAGCTGGCTGGATAATACAACGAACGAAGAAACCACCAAAGTCTGAAGATTTTGGAGTCTCGTAACAGACACTTGCTATTTCATTCTACAAACAAGGCCTAGATCTGAATCAGAAATGCGCTTTTCTTGCCGAAACTCAGCATTCTGGTAAGCGAGGCTTGCTTGACGCTTTTTTTGTTTTTCTTTTAATTAGGCGGAAAACGGCATTACTATGATCGGTTTTCGAGATATTTGGAATCGTGAACTTTGTTTTGAGTTGCTGAAGACCTCTCATGGTTGCTCCGGTCCTAAATATAGGATAAAGTTTTTAGTACAATTTGCACTACAAACTTTATCCTATATTTAGAACCGAAGGTAGTATTATGCAGTCAACAGGGCTTAATGGGATTTAGTATTGTGGTACTTATTTTTATTGGTTTTTGGTTATCTGAGCATTGTTAGAATAAATCATGTTTTTTTTCAATTACATCACAATAATCACAGCATAAGATATTCTATAAGTTACAGTGGAAGACTTTAATAAATACCTCTTGCCACAGTTATGGCAATTGGTGTGAGAGCCGTCGTTAGTCAAGGAACCTCAAAGAGTAGCTAGGGTTTTTACTCGTACGCTTAATTTAGAAGGCTAAAAACCTAATTGTATATTTCATCATCAGAAATATACATAAATAGCATGTCCTATTGTTACCCTAATCCTATAGTTAGGCCTATATCTAACTGGCGGGCCACACTCAGAATATTTTAATTAATAACCTAATTAATAACTAATAGTTATATTATAATAATTAAAATATCTCACATTCTCCCACTTGGCCCGTATCTAAATGTCAGTTGCCCTTTCCAGATTAAATTAAGGCTATGCTGCAAGAATCATGACGATAAGTCCTCTTGTGTCGAGTATTATCTTCCATGTATTACATACAACACACTTATTTAATGGGTATAACTTTATGAATAAACGCCAATATTTATTCGGTTCGAAACTTAGTATTTATTATTCTCATCAAAAGAATGTATACAGATAATGGTAGAGATAATAAACTATAAAATTAATTTCATTGCATACCTCTTCTATATGAATGAAGGTCTAACCTCCATCTGAGGGACATGTAACATAAATGCATTCGGTTTCACTCCCTCAGTCAAAGGATCAATTAGCATGTCCTTTGTATTGATATGATCAATCGAAATTTCACCATCTGCAATTATCTCTTTTAAACTTAGGAATTTCAGCTCGACCTACCGGCTTCGACTTCCACTCCTTTTGTTATTGGCAATGGCTACTGCGGCTGTGTTATCACAGTACATCCTGATTGGCCTAGAGATTGAGTTCACAATCTTAAGGCCAGAAATGAAATTCCTTATCCAGATTGCTTGTGAACTTGCCTCAAAACACGTTATGTACTTAGCATCACAAGTAGAGGGAGCTGTAAGTGTTTGTTTTGTACTTTTCCATGATATAGCTCCATCTGCTAGTAGGAAGATGTAACCGGTAGTAGACTTGTTTGTGTCTAAACATCCTCCTAGATCAGAGTCTGAGTAACCAACTACTTCCAGGTCATCTGTTCTTCTGTATGTGAGCATATAGTGCTTAGTACCTTGTAGATACCTAAACATTTTCTTTGCACATGTCCAATGTGCTTCCCCTGAATCGCTTTAGTACCTTCCCAACATGCCAACAGCAAAAGCTATATCAGGTCTTGTACAGACCTGTGCATACATCAAGCTTCTCACTGTTGATACATATAGGACCCTTTCCATTTGCATTCTATCAAGCTCATTTTGAAGACATTGATCTAGACCAAACTTGTCCCCTTTCTCAAGAGGAGCTACATTTGCTGAACAGTTTTACATCCTAAATCGTTCAAGAACTTTGTTACCTTGTGAGTCTCTTTTGGTTTTGTAAATTCATTTACAGCTAATGGCTTTAGACCCACTTGGTAACTCCACAAGATCCCATAATTATTGCTTGCCATGGAATTCATTTCTTCAGTCATAGCATCATGCCACAACTTAGAGTTCTCACTCTTAACAGCTTGAGTAAACGTTAATGGATCATTTTCAATGCTAATATCGCAGTCAGTATGAACAAAGTACATCACGTAGTCACTAGGTAATACTGGCCTTCTTTCTCTAGTTGATCTTCTTAATTCAACCTCTTGGGTTGGTTCAGATTGTTCATTTGGGACATCCTCTACCACAACTTGTCTTGGTTCTCCATGTGTGGGAGGTGGATAAATCTGAACAAATCCTTTACAACATAAATCAGGGGTTACTTCCATATGATTATTGTTTGTTTGATCACTCCCACTAATTATGTCATTCTCAAGAAAGACAGCATTCCTAGATTCTATAAAATGTGCAGAAGGTGGAGGACAATAGAACCTATAACCTTTAGTCATACATGGATAGCCTACAAAGTAAGCTCTAATGGTTTTAGGATCTAGTTTCTTTTCTTGTAGATTTTACGCTCTTACTTTCGTAGGACAGCCCCATACCCTAAGGTGTCTTAAACTGGGTTTCCATCCTTTCCAGATTTCAAATGGTGTTTTTGGCACTACCTTTGTTGGAACCCTGTTTAATAAGTGCACAACTGTATTAAGTGCCTCCTTACACAAGGATGTTGGAAGTTTGGAGCTACTCATCATGCTCCCAAGCATGTATAGCAAGGTCCTATTTCTTCTTTCTGCTACACCATTCATATTCAGTGAGTCAGGCATGGTATATTGTGCAACTATACCATGCTCCCAAAGAAAATCAGCAAAAGGACCTGCCGTTTGTCCTTCACTAATGTACCTACCATAATACTCACCACCTATATCGGATCTCACGATTTTTATTGGTTTACCAACCTGTTTTTCTACTTCAGCTTTATATTCCTTAAAGGCATCTAGTGCCTCGCTTTTATTATCAAGCAAGTAGATATACGTATATCACGAATAATCATCAATGAAAGTGATAAAGTATTTTTGACTGTTTGTTGATAAGTCAGGACAATAAATATCGGTATGTATAATTTCAAGTAAGTCGAAACTTCTTTTAGCTCCCTTTTGTGACTTATATGTCTGCTTTCCCCTTATGCAATCCACACAGGTATCAAATTCCAAATGGTCTAAAGATAGAAGGATTCCATCTTTAGTTAACCTTTTGATCCTATCAACGGAGATATGTCATAATCTCCTATACCACAAGCTAATAGAATTCTCATCAATGATACTTTGTCTAATACCCAGCGAAACAGAAAAAATTTCAGGAGGTTCAGGGATTATTTTAAACAAATCATCAATCAAAATAACCCTTGTAATTGGAAAATAGTCTTTACTGAAATACATCAAGTCATTTTACAAATAAATACCATAATTCAAAGGAATGAGTTTTGACATAGAAATCAAATTTCTCATATAACTAGGAATGTAAAAACAATTCCAAAGATCTAGTACATTTTTATTTGGAAAAATGATTCTAAAAGTTTCAATTGTTTTGACCGAATCTCCTTTCCCACTTCTTGAAAGGACTTAAGCTTTATTGGGAAGTGGAAGCCTGGTATTTAGAAACCCCTGTATGGTAGTAGAAATATGGATCATTGCACCTATATCAATCCACCAAGTATCATTACTAATACTAATATGATGAGCTTCTAAAGCTAAACTTGAAAAATACATACCTTTACGCTCCAACCATGGCTTCCTCTTCAGGCACTCATCCTTCATATGCCCTTTCTTCTTGCAGAAGAAGCAAATAGCTTCAACTTTCTTGATGGATGGCACGGCGGGAATCTTTTTCTTCTTTTTTTGCTTGTCCTTGTTGCCCCTGGCACCATTCCTGTTGGAAATTTTAGCCAAATGAGTTGCCCTAGGTGCTTCCCTACCACTCATTTGAAGCTTGGTTTCCTCCTAAACACACATGGACAATAGTTCATCAATTGTCCATTTTTCCCTGTGTGTTATAGGAGACTTTGAAGGCATCATAATGAGAAGGAAGGGAGTTCAGTACTAGATGCACTAGGAACTGCTTTATTGGTTCCATGTCAAAGGCTCTCAGCTGAGAGGACAAGTCTCTCATCCTCATGATATGTTGTCTGACTCCATTAGTACCTGTCAGCTTCATGGCACACAGCTCTGACATGATGAAACCACCATCTACTTGTCAATTGACTTAAACCGTTTGTCAACAGCTTCCAGGAACTCCTTGGTAGTTTCACATTTGGGAATTGCTCCCCTAATGCTTCTTTGGATCCTGGTCTTGATATATGACAAGCACATGCGGTTGTAGTGCTCCCAGCACTCCTGATAGTCAATTTCATCTTTAGTTGACTTGTGAGTTGGTTTAGGAGGTCTAGGTTTCTCCATTACAAAGTGCATATACAGCATATCAATTTGTAAAGTTATGTCCTCTCTCCACTCAGGGTAATTAGTACTATCCAGTACAATTTTGCCTGTAGTGTCAACAAAAAGGTTAGGGAAAGTAGTAGGTGCTACAATTTAAAGATTTAAGTTAGCTCACAAGATAAATATTTGAGACAATCACGAATTTTGTGCCTTTTGAATGCATGTTATGCACCAATGGAAACATGCAATATATATATATAAATGTGTATCACTAAATTCTACCTGTGGACAAAGAACCTAGCATTGCATGCATTTATCTCAAATTGGTGGGCCTAGAGTGTATAATTTACATTTCCTAATACATGTGGGCAACTTAGAAAATATAAGACCAAACTATCACACCCTAATTAAATATATAATCATAATTGTCTACCTATGGGTAAAGGTCAATTATAATTCTATATTTAATCACAATTAGATATTTTATAAGTTATATATGTAATTATGTTGCATGCAAAACGAAAGGATACTGTGGCTATTTCTTAGAAAAAGTAGCATGCTAGTCACAAATATCATTTAAATGCATTTAAGTCAAAATGTGCACGTCATAATGAAGAGATTAATCAATTTAATAAATCCAGTAAATAATTAATTAAATCACTCCCATTGTTTTATGTATTCAAAATTGTTTAGAGAATTAATTTTGGCACCTTTCAACTCAAATTTCATTTTTCAAAATTTTTTGAATTGTTAAATAATTGTCTAAAGCCAATTTCAAAATGTTAGACAATTAATTAACTCATGAAAATAATTTTACAAATTTTTTAGTATATGAAAATGCCAAAATTAATCACTATCACTAATTTAAACAATTTAATGTCATTAATAAGAAAAAATACATAAAATAGAAATTGTTTTAATTAAATAGTGAAGATAAGTGTTTAATAAGCCCAAAACACTTTTCTAGAAGTTTATTATTCGTAGCCCAGAAAAATAAAACATTTGATTAGCCCAACATTGTTTCTAGAAAATTAAAAATCCATAGTCCAGAGAATATAAAACAAGATAGGGCCCAAAATTTAACAAAAAACCGTCACTATTCAATTAAAAAACAGATCATCCCCTTTTTTTTTGTTTCGGCCCAGAATCCCTGATTCGGCCCAATTTGCGTTATCCTTTAATCGCCATAAAAAATAGTGTGTTTGGGGAGGTCAATTAGCCCAATTGGGGGAGGCAAAAGCCCAATTGGCAGTAAGCATTTTTTTTTTAGTATTTGGAGAGGCCTATTGGCAATTGGGCTTTTGCCAAAGCCCAATTGGTGAAAGCTCAATTGGGAGAAGCTAGGAAATTGAGCTTTTGTTAAAAGCTAATGGTATTTTATGTTAGATTAGGTTATCTGAAAATTAGTTATATGATATTGGTTTTTCCCATAAAATATTTTTTAAATAGCATGTAGTATCAAAAAATATTTTTTGAGTGTTTTTAACCCCTTAAAATATTTTTCTAGTTGTACCCACTATCTAGTATGCTATCAGACTGATTGCAATTTTACCCACTTTCTAGTTGTACCTACTCAAAAATTATTTGTTGAGTGTTTTTAACCCCTTAAAATATTTTTTTGGTGTTTTTAACCCCTTAAAATATTTTTTCAGCTGTATCAAGTGTGTTATCAGACTGATTACAATTTTACCTTTAATGTACTTTTTCAGCTCCAAAAATTACTTTAAAATATTTTTTGGTGCTTTTAACTCTTTAAAATAATTTTTCAGTTGTACTCATTCTTAGGAGAATGATTACAATTTTACCTTTAATGTAATTTTTTTAGTAGTAAAGAGCATCCAAAACTTATAATACTGATTTATTGATTTTCACCCACTCTAAAATATTTTTCCAGTAGCACCTAATATTTTAAAGTAATTTTTACATATTTACTTGATTTTTTAAATATTTTTTCACCCACTCTCTCTTACCATTATCACAAAAACCCTTATGCTTAAGTCAATTCAAATAATTTTTATTTTTGCAAAAGCTCAATTGACAATCGTCAATCCAAACATAAATCACATTACACAATTTGACTTTTACCAAAAGTAATATTACAACAAGTCCAATTGAAACAAGCCCAATTGTCGATCGCTGTTCCAAACACACACATACAAAAGCCAAGTCGATTAAGCCCAACAGCACATCATTTAGCAATTGGCAGAAAAAAAAACTTAAAGTCCAAAACGTGTTGGGCCAGAGTGTTTAAACCCGGCCTAAATTTGCTTCAGCCTTCTGTCTAGATGAGTGAAACACACCGTTTCACTAAAGGCTGAAACAACGCTGTTTTTGTGCGTGGGAAGGAGACCTTCTGGATGACCCGAAACGACGGCATTTTGATTAATTCAAAACGTCATCGTCCCAAGTTGTCTCCCCCACCCGTTTACTGTAAACCCTACCTGACGCCAACCCAAGAGCGACCCAAAACGAGTTGCCATGACCCGCAACCTCAAGCGGTCCTTTCCGGCGATCGGAGGCTCAAAAAAAGACATTCTAATGGCTGCTCTTACAGAAATTCATCGAGAAAACAAAATTTGTACAACAAATTATTGATTAAACACAGTTTTTTGAATCAAAATTCTCATATTTGAAAAGGCAAAAACAGAGGTTCCGACGGTGATACAAAAACGGAGAGCGTCAGCAAAAGAACCAAGACAAGGATTCAACCCAGATAATGATTTCGCAAATCATGACGAAACCGAAATTGAAATTGATTTCAAAGCTTTTGCCAAACAAAAACCCAAGTGTATATGAATCGAAAATTGAATCACAAATCAGGAAGGAAAGGAATATAAATTTAGAGAACCGAAACTGTCCAAAATGTGATTTCAAAAGTAAGCTTAGATAATCTGTGATCTCTGATTTAAGATATGGAACACGTGTTGAAATTACAAAGGTAGATTCAATCAAATTTCATATTTAAATTATCCCTAATCAAAGAGAAATAAGAAGAGAATCAGAGAAGCAGGCTCTGATACCACATGTTAAAATAAATCATGCTGTTTCTCAATTACATCATAATAATCACAGCAAAAGATATTCTACAAGTTACAGCGGAAGACTGTAATAAATACCTCTTACCATAGCTTATCTCTGATAAGAAAGAGTTCACAAACACTGAGAATTGAGAATGCAAAACGGAATGAGTCAGAAGAAAGGATGACAGGATTACTCTTCTAACTGACTGCGGGGCACAATAATGGAAACTGGTGTGAGAGTCATCGCCAGTCAGGAAACCTCAAAGAGCATCTAGGATTTTTACTCATACACTCAATTTAGACGGCTGAAAACCTAATTGTATATTTCACCATTAGAAATATACATAAATAGCATATCCTCTTGTTAACCTAATCCTGTAGTTAAGCCTAGATCTAACTGACGGACCACACTCAAGATATTTTAATTAATAACCTAGTTAATAACTAATAATTATATTAGAATAATTAAAATATCTCACAAGCATTTGTATATGTATTCATTTTTACTGCAAAAGTAGTGAAAGCAAAACAAACTTACTAGGAGCGACTTCAATTTTAGTACGCATGGAACCGACTATTAAACGTAGTTCGTTTTCAATTTTTCTCTCTCTTTCTCATTGCAAGAAGCAGATTGTTATTAATCTAAATCGTCATTTTCTATTACAGGTTGTGAGTGAAGTGAGCTCGTTTATTAGTTTTAGATCTTCAGCTTCAAAGCAGCTTTGACTTTGGCTGAGTTTTTCAACTTCAGATTTATTAGTTTCGCCCTCAAGTTGGACCTATGATGGTTTTCTGGGAAGGATATGTGAGCGATGAAGTGATGGGCACATTTGCACCTATTGTGCTTTATTGGGTATATGGTGGATTTTATCAGTTGCTACCACCTCTTGACAATTATCGGTTGCATACTAAAAGAGAAGAGGAGGAGAAGAATTTGGTGCCACTCTCAGATGTAGTGAAGGGTGTTTTGCTTCAGCAGCTTGTCCATGCAATTGTTGCACTTTCCATGGTTAGTCATTCTACAAAGACTTGTTCAAATTTCTATGTAATAATAGCATGTTCATGTGAAAATCTTATTTCATTAAAAACTTCATACTTCTTTCTACATTCGAGTGTTCTCTCTTTCCATATCTCTTATTCTCCTAGTCGTTGACTAAATCCCGTCCTTGAGCACGTAAAATTCATATTGTCCTGCTTGATATATTCATAGAAACCTTTTGCTAGTTGGCAAGTAAAATTTCACTCCCTCCGGTAATTAATGTAAGACCTATTTATCCAATTTGATTAGATTAAGAAAGTTAGTTAAATTAGTTAATATGTCATGATTTTTCTAAAGCATCCTAACCATTTTCCTTAATTTCCTTCATCTCCCTCTACTTAATTACTGTTGAGGAAGCATCGATAGGGATAAATTAGTAAAAAATTGACAAATATAAAAAATGTCTTAAAATTCATGATCCTAGGAATATTTTGTACATACTCTGGCTGTTATTGAATGGCTAATATACTTCCTAACACTCTGCAGTTGACCTCAAAGGCAAAGGGACCAGGGTTTGTAGTGCAGCCTTCTCTTCCCATTCAAGTTGTGCAGATCATTATAGCGATGTTTGTCTTCGACACATGGCAGTATTTTGTGCACAGATACATGCATCAAAACAAATTCTTATACCGCCATGTTCACTCTCAACATCACAGACTGATTGTTCCTTATGCAATAGGAGGCCTTTACAACCATCCTATTGAGGGTCTTCTTGACACTGTTGGCGGGGCAATCTCGTATCTCGTCTCGGGGATGACTGCGAGAACAGCTGTTGTATTCTTCTGCTTCTCGGTCATCAAAACTGTCGACGATCACTGTGGACTCTGGTTGCCTGGCAATGTCTTCCATTTGTTCTTTGAGAACAACACAGCTTATCATGACATACATCATCAACTACAAGGTTTTAAATATAATTATTCTCAACCATTCTTTCCCATATGGGATAAACTTCTTGGGACATTCATGCCATACAGTCTTGTAAAGCGACCTGAAGGTGGGTTTGAGGCAAGGGCAGCAAAGGACAAGTTTTAGACTGTAAAAAAAAAAGATAGTCTTGTTCAGTTCATACTTTAACTTATGTTTTTTAGAGCTTGATTCATTCATGAGTTGATTTTTTATTTAGATCATAGATGCTAGGCTTCCTTGTAGAAATATAATCCCATGTTTTGTGGTCGCTTCATAGTCTCTTGTTCAGTTCATATTGTCATGGAAGCTTTTTAATTCTATTCTAAATGATAGCATAATTGATATGGACACATAGCCTCTCATCATTAGGGTGGCTTTGGTTTATTTAATTTATGAATGTATGAGTCGCTACCAGAATATCAAATTGTCATACTACGAATATTGTGAGGCTGAGTTTTGATTATTCATTTATACTCATATTACATTCTTGAATGTTTATTCATGTAATGAGGAAGTCATTTTGGATTTGTATTACACTCATGAGTCATCATTCTGATATCAATAGCTAAGAAGAAACAACCCATCAGGAAAAACATCATTTTACATGACATGTTGATAAGTTTCATGACACAAAAATCAGTCTTATATAAAATAATGACTTGAAAATTAAATAATGCCCCAGAAATTGGAGTACATTACAACCATATAGACAGTAAACCATCCCAAAATTTGAAGTCTTGAGAGTTTACGTTGAAATGGAACAGAATTGTCATGAATAAAATGTAGTGAGATGGATTAGGACATTGCGGAAAGAAACAAAACAAAACAAAAGTGCCCGACACTAAATATAGACTTCTCTTTTGACACAAATTTAAACTTTAGTTCATCATATCATGAAAGATTAGCTCCATTTGACTCTAACCTTTGTTGATACTCTTGTATAATATTTTTGCTTCAAATATCGGTCTCCAATATTATATTGTGGCCACAGAACCTAACATGGCAAACACCTCAAATTGCACCAAAAGCCATCTATAGTAATTAGAATTCCAACACTCTTGATATAATAATTAAAAAAATTACACCAACAAAACAATGCCTCTTCACACCAAAAGCAAAACTAGAATTTAATTAAGAAATAAGTCAACAACTACTGGCACAACCCATGGAAAACAAGATGTAGAAGGCTTGGCGGAATTGAAATCATGATTGGTGGAATCTTCATGTTGAGTTGAACTTGGTCCGCCGCTCCTCATACGATGCTGGATCGAATTCAATCAGAGGAAGAAACCAATCAGTTAGTCGTGTCCCAAAAACATTCATCATCTCTAACATTGTAGGAGACAGAACTTACGCTCAGTTGGTCGTGACAGAAGAGGGACATGGGAAGCTTTCTTCTTGGTTCCTCCATGATGCTGCAAGTTTTGATCTGAAAAAAGAATTGGCATCATCAATCATAACAAATAATTTTGACAAAAAAATACATATAAAATTGAAATGGAATTCATAATGCATATTTGCAGCACCATCTGCACCATCTGATGGAGACACGCAATTGAGAATAGCTTCATGGAAGATTGCAGCTTGAAGCTGGTAAGTTTGGCATTCATTCACCAAGTGTAAACGCAAGGCTTCTCCAGCATCTGGATATATAAACAGTTAAATTTGTTTGTTCTTAAGCTGGGTAAGGAACCATATTTGAAGTCTAAACATTAGAGATATACCTGATGAACACATAAATCTAATATCTTCAAATTCACAAGACTGAAGAACCAATGGAATCTCTGCTGCCATAATATACTGGGGTTTCCTTGGAGTTCTGTTAGTGTCCAGTAAAACTTCAATCACCTACAAATTTAAGCATTAAAGAATTTACGGTCATTAGCACAAACTGCAGAGGCTTAGACATGGAGATGGAGAAGTTCACCATGTAAGTACTTTCTAATTTGAAGGTTTATTTAGCCCACACGACTCTTCTTATTCCCACTTACATATCGGGTTCGACCAGATTTGTTACTTTAATGCCTTCACAAAGCTTAAACAATCAATAAGGAGACGTCTATATAAAGTATAAATTTATACTACTCTCAACCCTTAATATAAAACCCAGTTGACTTTTTTTATAGAGATTAAGGAAACTAAATAAGTTACTTTAAAATATTTCTATTTATTATTTTTTCCCAAACTAATTTACCTGAATTATAAAGTAATATATAATCTACTGATACATAACATATATTATAATTAAGTAATTTATTTAGTTTCTTTAATATCTCCAAAAAAGTCAATTGGGTCTTATATTAAGGACCAGATGGAGTACATGATATGTTGGATACGCACATCTGGAGATTCATGACCTTTGCCAACCATGAATAGACTGGCAACCATGCACCGAACCTGATGCCATAGAAAAGCTGTACCTTTGATTTTAATCACCCAGAGTTGATTATCATCATACCTGAAGGTAGATTGAAAAAAATTGCTCAGACTGTATGGTCCACAACGACTCCAACTGACAAATTGCTAGTTCTAGTAAGGATGACACATTCAGGTAAGTTTTAACCTCACATTAGTAGGAGACATCTCAAACAAGGTGATCTGCCGCCTATAGTTGTGCACATTTGCTGCATCCATTTTACAGAAGTTCCTGAAGTCATGTTCTCCTAAAAACTTCTTGGAAGCACTCTCCATGGCCTGAAGGGACATTGTACAAAGAAAAGTATGTACAGCTCATTAGTTATAAGCCTTTTGAGTCAAGGGTATAATCAAACAGGTAAAGGAGTTGAATTTACAAACATTTCAAAGGAAAACGGTCTTCCTACCTCAATATTCAAGTTTTCTCTCCAGAAAAAATATTTATACTCCCTGCTTAAACAGCTGAACCTGATTGGCAAAGCGAATGAAGAAAGTGATAAGTGATAACAAATTAAGAGGTCAAGATTTCCAAAGTAACAGGTGAAAATAATTTCTCAGTCCAATTCTGGCAATCTGAAGGTTGGAAAATACAATACAATTCAAGAAACATCCAAACAATCCTACCTCAAAATCCAGTTTGCATTGCAATTATATGATTTGATTATAATAGCTTCTTATATGAAACCAACTCCTTGCCAACTTAAGCTCTTGGAGCAATTGAAATTGCTGTCCAAGTCAGTCTCACCACCTTAAATTAATTATTCAAGTTTATCTGGCCTCTCTAGCAGGAATTTAATATAACACCTTTGCCTTTTCTTTGAGCAATTTCACTGCAAGCACTAATTCCAGTCTATAAGATCTATCTCAGTATTTCTATTCCAATTTACATACTACTTGCACTTAAAAGGAAGATTTTTTATGTGCTGAGCTTCATATACCATTACACATTTGTCTGGCCTATCCAACATCAAGAATTTCAGAATAATGGGTTGTAAAACACTAAAAGGACTTGTAGTTGTCACTATATTGGTACATACATCCCACGTCAGCTCCAAAAATGTAGGTAGATGTACACTAACTTGACAGTAATAATACAAGCTATATTAAAAGGTAGTAACCCCTCTAGCCACAACTTATATATGTCTTGCAATACAGATCAGTTACCAAAGGATTGCAATTAAATGTTTGAGCAGGTATACAGCTTTTTTCCTTCATCAAAATCCCTTTTATGTTATGCATGGGATCCACTGTAGCCACGAATCATTGTTAATCACCTAATTAGTCAAATGGCATCAGTGTAGGGGAAGTTGGAGTTGACAACCTGACATACCCATTAAATAGGATTAACCAGGAACACCCACCAGTTGGGTTTGTAGATACCGCTGAATCACTTAATCTGTCAATCCAGGGGATGACTTTATTCAAACAAGTGCATCTATAGTAGGGCTTGGTAATCAATTGGTCCAACAGAGTGACAAAAATCTTGGGGACTTCATATAGGCCATTTCATGCCTTAATTACAATATTTAGGGCATTGCAAAGTTTGAAACCTTGACCAATGTGGAAAACCTTTTCGCCCCCTGCCACTAAACAAAAGGACTTGGAGAGTGAACTGAGAATATTTTCCATATTATAGTGCAACTTGATGGAGTTTCAAATATGGTTAATTAAGAAGCACCCAGAGTTGGAGACCTGGGGGAGGGTTTGGGAATCTTCCAATAAGCCATAACAAAAGTAGTAATTCCCTGCTCCTGTATTGCTCTTGCTGTCACCATCTCCCCGTATAACTTGATCATCAAATGATAAACCAAAGTTACAAATGAAGCAGACAAACCTTGCATGGAAATCGACAGGAACGGGACACCAGCCCAGAATTCGAATATCATCAGGAAGGACTCGATTTAGCACCTTTACATAATCAATTTCCCCTTCTGCAAAAGGCACGTTAGATTATTCAAAAGAGGGAAGAAACAGAGTACAACTCAGTATAAACAATGTTGGAGAAGCAAACGACAGAAAAAAAATATGGTAAACTGTGACCTCTTTCGCTCTGGCAAATACAGAATGCCAAATAACATTACTAATAAAAAAGTAATCTCATTTTTCAAAAGGACTTTGAGCTAACCATGTGGCTCTTCTGAACAAATTTCTCCAGCATTTCTATTATTTGTTCCTGATGCCTTGAGGTTTGATCTTAGGAAAAGAGCTATTACCTGCTTCAAAATTGTGCCAACATAATTAATTAACAGAAAACACAATGCTCCATATATCGATAATTAAATTTAGCTGAAATGGTTAAAATAAATACAAGAACACCACCAGTTGAACTTTAACACTGATGCTTAACATAGTTACCTTTCAAGGGTAACATCATTAAATGGAAATTTATTAACTTGCTAAAAGTTTTCTGCATAAAATTTCCTTGTCTTACATTCAGAATCTTATTTAGCATTTCTCTAAACAGCCTCGACTTATTTTACGAGCATTCGCCATAGAAGCAGGCTCTAGGAGCAAAATGACTATTATTGCGATCATAACAGTTGAAAAAGCATAAACGGGAGCTCATATAAACTAAGTAACATTGACATTTATCAGTCATTGCTGGTAGGAAGTGTATTTTTCTTCTTTACACTTAATTCAAGTCAACTTACCTGTCCAACAGAAGAAACACCTTTGTCTGTTCTACCACATCTTGAATATTGTGACTCCTTCTTATCACCAACCACTAGCCTTGTTTTCTCAAGAGCTTTAAAAATCTCAGACTGCCATAAAATTATAGATTATAGATCACACAGAGGCATTCACTGCTGAATTTACAGAATATTAATACTGGGGGGTATTCAGAACTCTTAATCCATCACATGGATAATTTGTAATATACAATCATTTGTGTGATGAGCATAGATAACTCTTCTTGCTAGGATGCATGAAGAATTTGTGCAGCTAATGGAAATAAATAGCTTAAAAATCTGTGTAAAAACAAACCTCAACAGTTGGAACCATTTGTCCCTCTGAAGAAAAACCATAGAACCTGTATTTAGCAGATAATCAAAAAACCATAATATAATTATCATTTATCATTTATATAATTCTAATTCAATAAATATAAACAAGAGAATGAAATAATGGAAGGTGAAGCATTCCAGATTCTTCCAATTCAACTAAAGGAAATATTAAACCAGCATGCAAAATTCAGATTCTACAAGGCTCTAAGCCCAGTCATGTCATCTCCAAAGAAACCTCTAAAGCTGCCGAAATATACTTATTAAAACTTAAATGATTTAACGAATATATCATGACCTTAAAATTCTAAAAGTAGTACCATAAGTTTATGTTGCATTGAAAGATATATTATGTGAAATATATCACATATCTGTCTTTCCTTTATACGTCACAGCTTCTATGCTTGTTCTTTAGTAAAAGGCAAAAGAATAGTTAGCTCTGTGCTCATCACATTGCTCCATGCCTCTATGCTTGTTTTAGAAAGAAAACAAAGCCAGAAAAAAGGGCCATCATATACCTTTTTCCAAAGTACATGACTTTCAGAGCTACATATCTCTTGCTATGTTTGATAAGCATCAAATGATAGCCTGCGTCAAGATTTAAGGGTAATTCACATATGCAGCCTGTTTTGCCAGTCTGAATTCTCTCATGACAAGAAAGTAAGATATATATCAACTATAATTGAGCAATAAATATGAGAAGAAACTCAGTTTATTTATCATTTTGTTTAAATATGTGAAAGTGCAAAATCCATGCAAACAAAACAAACATATTAAGCATCAAAGTTTAGAACTCAATGAAGTCAAGGTGTACATCAAAAACATGTTTACTATGTATAAAATAACATAATGTTTGCTATATTTATAAGAACATTAGTGAAGGTTAAAATTTTCAGGAACTGACACTAGATATTTTCCACTGACCTTTCCATCTAAAAACAGTCTAATACATTTATGCAAATAGATGGACCATATTAAACAAAGAGTCACTAGTGTCAAAGCTAAAAGAATAGAAGGACAATGAACAGTGGAGCCAGGCACTTATTCTTAGGAGTGGTAGACAAAGAATATATGCTTAGAAGAACACTTTTTCTCTAACCTGATTCATTTAACATGGTTTACAGTTTTCAATTAAATTATTTTCTTATGTATTTATATTATGTGCATATTATCTATAGGTATACATATAGAAAATCCAATTGTATACTCAAGACACTGTTTTCATACATGCAAGAAATCACAAAACAAATTACAATATGCTATTACTAAGTAAGATAATGTGCTATCATGATTACAATTTACAATGGCAACCATATTATCAAAACTAAACGTCCAGGGGGGGGGGACCTGGCATTTTTTGTATCTGCTCTTCTGTCTTCGTATTTCCTTTTTTGGATTTCACGTGTTTGTCATCAGAACCGTGTAATTTCTTCTCGATCTGCATCACAATTTAATACCCCTAAATAATGCAGTAGAATCTTTTCATCTTTCTTTTCCTTGAGTAAATTTTCCTAGCTGGAAATTTGGGATGGTCCATCAACCCACAAGGCTACGAACTTAAAAAGAAGACATTAGCTAACCTCGTGATTGCTGCAATCTGTGAGTTGAGACAATAGACTTGCATTTTCAGCCTCTAATTCCTGGTTGATGAATCAAAGTCCAATAAGAAAAACAGCAGAAAAAATTGCAAACTAGATTTACGCCCAGACTCTGATTACAGTTTCTGTACTTATCGAAACAGAGAATAAACACAACAGAGGCAAAAAAAAATGACCGAAAATTCCTTTCTTTTATAATTCATGCATCCCTTTGAAACTTCCAGAGAATCCAGCAACGCACATTGAACTGATAGAGGTGTCTCAAACGATATTTAGAAAGTGCAGAAGTATAAGAAGTAATAATTCCTAAGTTTTACAAGCTACGAAAACTAAAACGAGACAAACTGAAAATACTTGCAGGTGTGCTAATCAAGCAGGATAAGCCAAAGTCATTGAACTCAGAAAACACTGCCCGTCTAACCAATAAATCAAAGCAAGAAAACTGTTTCCTTTGCGTTCCTCGATTTGGATTCCCCATTTTCCTAGCAAACAAACAGAGACTGATAACAACTGAAGCTGCAATGACGGGAATACCTTAACCCTGATTTGAAGAGCATCAATCTGGGATTGCAGGCTGGCCACGAAGTCAGAGTCATTTGTCGACATGGTCGACTTCAGCCTCGAGCTTCACTGCGAATTCGCGACAATCGGGCGATAGACTACAGTAATTGGTTTTTTTTTTTGGACAACAGACTACAGTAGCGGTTAAGTTCAGAGTGTTTGTTTTTGGACTGATAAGTCCAGAGTCTTAACACTGGGTGACGTTCATGAGCGAATTTGGATCCCTTTTATTTGGAGAAAACTAGAAAAGCCCCTTTGGGATGAGAAAATACCTATTTACCTAAATTAACAATATTAATATGAGTAAAAAAAAATTAACAATATTAATAAAGTTAGTTAAGTTAGTTAATATTTTTTTGTTTCTATTTATAGGGCACTTCTAATATTTTTCACACAGATCAAGAAAAAACTCAAATCTTATTAACTCTTCCTTGAAATTCAACAATTTTTCAACTCTACCCCTATTTAATATACATAATATCAAATGAAAATAAAGTCAACACAATGATAAATAAAGGGTTAAATTGCACATTCATCTCAAAACTTTAATAAGTTTTCTTATAAATAAGACCAAAAAACGTCTTCTCTTTCTACCCTATACATAGGACAAGAGGAGTATAACATGTTTTTTTAGGATTAACCCATCGATATATGCAAATATATGCCAAGTAATTATCGTCACTATATACCCAAGGCTCAAACACAATACTACTAGTTAAAGTACAACAACCTATTGATCCAAGCGCTTAGGGTGAAAACACCATAATCATGCTCCTTAAAGTATTAATAGAGATAAATTAAGAAAAAAATTGATAAATATAATAAATAGATCTTACATTTAGAATTAAAATCAATTCCGCAACAAAATAGTATTATTTTAGCTTGACCGGCACCTAGTGGTGCAACAGTCATGGAGTTGGCCTTAGGCCACTCATCCCCCCTTTCATGGGTTCAACCCATGCCAATATAATCCAAAAAAAATTATTTTAGCTTGAAACTAAACTTGCATGAATATCAAAAATAAAATAATTTGATTTATCATAAATCTAATCTATATATTATATAATACTCAAAGTAACACATTTTTAAGTAACACCGTTAATTCCATTAAATAACATCGTTTTGTTTTTATATTCCTTTATAACTGAATTTTGTTTTATCTCCATAAATCAAGTGGTTAGCATAATTTAAAATTATATTTTTTTCCAAAAAACATAGTAAACACTAGGGGATTTATTTGGATTAATTAATCAATAAATATAATTTATTGATGCTTATATTCTAATTATTTTTATATTTCTTTATAATTGAATTTTGTAATCTCCATATTAATCAATAAAAGTAATTCATTACTAATTTTTTTCTAACTTTTTTTTCAAAAAATAAAAATAAATACCAAGAAATTCAGTTTAGTAATAAATACTAGGGGATTCTGTTTGGATCCATTAATCAATAAATATAATTTATTGATGATTATTTTCTAATTTATTTTTTATATTCCTAATTTAGTTTTAATTTGTTTGGATTATGTTTTTGTATTGCAATTCATTATAGGTGTTTGAACTTTAGCGCAAAAATATTAATTTAAATCTAGTACATATATAATAAGAGGGATGTTGGTAGGCTTGTTGTGTAACACATTTTATGTTTACCTGCGTGCCACATGATAATATTTTGTACTAGATAAATCAAACTATTTTATATACTGTTATTAGTATTATTATAATACCTTCATATCTTTGTTATTAGTATTATTATAATACCTTCATATCTTTATTATTTTACATAGTACAATATTATTCTTGCACCCACGATTATATCATTATAACTTCCTTATTCATTTTTAAAATCTAAACCTAAAAAAATCTAAAACCCCATAAATTGAAATATTTAATCTATTATAAAAAATATGCTAACAAATTTTATGTATTTGAGATGATTATAAAAATATGATCTACTTAAAAATAACTGAAAAACTTTTATATGTATTATATCATTTCTATGGTAGGAGTAGGGGAGTAAAGCCAAGTCTAAATTTTTTTAACAATTTTGTTGGTTCAAGCTATTCACACAAGATGGGGATGAATTGGGTGATTTTATGAATTTTAAACTTTAACATAAACTAAGTAAAGAGAGAAGAGTTAGAGAGATATCACCGAAGGTGGACACAAGCGATTTATATTGATTCGATCTAATCCACTTGACATACATCCAATCCCCATAAAACCTTTATGAGATTTCCACTATCTTTCCAAGATTCATAGGGATATTGGTGCCTCAATACAAGCTAGTTCTTCTTTAAAGATTATTCACTCCCCCTTACACTTTGCAATCAATGCCCACTCAAGGTCCCATTACCTTGAGTATCTCAATCAAAGTAAATGCTTAAGTATATTCTCACACAAAAGCAAATAAATGATCACTGAATTACAAATTCACACAGAAATTGAGCTTTAGACTTGGCAATGATTGTAATAGTAAATACACAATGTTCGTTAGTTGCTTGCCTTTAATGCTCTTCTATTTATAGTGTAAGAATGTTTGATGACCATTGCTCTTGAATGTTGCCGTTGGAGTGTATGGTCTTTGCTTCTAGCCGTTTGTTCTATCATATTATTCTTTGTCTCTTTGGAATTAGCCGTTGAGAATGAAGAGAATGTGAAGTGTTTGAATCTTAGAGCATTTAATGCTTTTGACACATAAAGTACTTTTTGCATTTTATGTGTTAATCCTTGATTAGCACCTGTAATGTAATCAAATACTAATATATTGAAATGTTTTAATAGTTGGAAGCAAAAGGAATATGTTTAGGATAGATTTGAATGAGTATCAAAATTTACGATACAATGTTCTATTTTCAGAAATTGCATCACTCAAGTGATAACTCGAATGATTGTTCACTTAATCATTTTGAAAACAAAACAGATCATTGGATGATTAACCGTGGCAATGTGGTAGTGATGTATAAATATAGGATCACTTGAACAATCTTGTTTCTTTTAAAAACATATCACTACGTACTTCATTGTGGTGGTGATATATATATATATATATATAAAATCACTCGAGTGATCTTGTTTCTTTTGAAAATATATCACTAGGTACTTCTCTGTGGTAAACTGGTAGAGATGAATGTAACAAGATCACTCGAGTGATCATGTTTCTTTTTATCTTGAAAGAAACATATCACCAATACCATCACCATAGTGCCGTGGTAGTGAAGCTCTTTTTGCACATCATTCAAGTGATTGCTCGAGTGATCTAGTCTTAAAAACTTTTTCAAAAAAATAATGAGCACTACCAGAATCACTGTGGTGCTGTGCTAGTGATACACTTTAACACACATCACTCAAGTGATTTTCTCTTAGAAAATTTTCAAAAGACTTATTACTAGAACGGATCACTGTGATGAAGTGATAGTGATAAAAAGTTAACACATCACTTGAGTGATCTTCTTTTTGAAATATTTTTAAAAAACAGATCACTAGGAAACATCATTGTATTAATAACAATTTTGAAACATCACTTGAGTGATCTAGTTTGAACTTTCTTTCCAAAAATCTAATCACAAAATGCTTCACTACGGTGGTCTAATAGTGATGCCCTTTGTATCTCATCACTTGAGTGGTTATTCAAGTGATCTCTTAGAAAAATACTTTCCAAAAATCAGGTCACTATCTTGGTCACCATGGTGAAGTGAAGGTGATGGTAAACTTTTGCATCACTTGCGTGGTCACTCAAGTGATCATTGCCTACTACTTCTAATGATCACTATGGTGATGAGTTATTTTCAAAAAGCACATTAGTCGAATGGTCAACTAAGATTTTCATAAACACCTCACCACTATTTCAGAAATAAGATAAACTCAAGTGATGCAGTGATTTTCTTAGTAATTTGTTTCAACAAATGTTTTAAATCAATGTGTT
Organism: Inga leiocalycina; assembly: GCA_963242795.1. Taxonomy (NCBI): domain Eukaryota; kingdom Viridiplantae; phylum Streptophyta; class Magnoliopsida; order Fabales; family Fabaceae; genus Inga; species Inga leiocalycina. The sequence continues at coordinate 90,466,987 of OY725320.1, read as the reverse complement.
TTTTCCATAATGCTTTCTTAAGCTTTGTTGTCATCAAAACATAGGATTTAACAAATTCGAATAAACAAATTTGATATAGATAATTATCTTAAACTTGGTTATCTTACTTAAATAATTATCTGTATAAAATTTGATTATTCCAATTGTTAAAAAAGTTATCATGGTTATGAGAAAATTTATTAAATTATCACAAGTGTATATGAGGATTCGGTATTTAACATTTTGTAATAGATTAAATATTTTAATTTATCATTCAAATTTGCAATTAGTTTTAGATTTTAAAAATGAATAAAAAATTTATAATAATGTAATAGAGTGACCATGTATAATAATAATATTAAATAGTTTAATTTATTAAGTATGAGACACTACCAAGTAGCATTCAAGTGGACATTCAACTTGTCACATAGCCACCTACTACCAATGTCCTTCTTTTTTGCCGAACAAGTAGCCCTCCTATTATAGCCTATTGTCACATAGCCAACTCTACTAGTGTCACTCATATTATATAAGTAATAGATATTATACTACTCCTTATTATTCTAAATATATGATAAAGTTGATTTTTTTGAGAGAGATTAAGGAAGCTAAATAAATTACTTAATCATATCATATGTTGTTTATCTTTAGATTATATATCAATTTATAACTTAGGTAAAGTAGTCGGAAGAAAAAATGACAAATATAAATATTTTAAAATAATTTAATTAACTTTCTTAGTATCTCAAAAAAGTCAACTTTATTTTATATTTAGAATAATAAGGAGTATTTAATTATTGAATTAAATATGTGAGTTTCAGCTAACCCACTAACACATGTGATGTGCGGGTTCTAAACTCGTTTAAAGAATTTCAAAGTCCTTATGAAATTCTCTTTCTCTCTTAATGTTATATGCTCTTACAAAAATATAGGTGAGTAAAATAAAAAAAGTTATGTACAAGTACGTACGCCTATAGCTGACTTCATATATTCTAATAGAGCAATCACATAGATATGAACTTCCTCGTATAATGCAAGAGCACTAAAACTTGTTTTATATATTTCTCATATAATACTTTTTTTACTTAATAAATATATGAAAATTAGAGAATATTAAGAGTGAGAGGAACAAGAATCTCAAGTCATTCAATTTGTAGTACATATGAAATATTTTAAGTTTAATAGGCTTAAAAAACACTATTCTTTTATTTTTTTAAAAAAAATATTATTCATTAAAATCATTAACTTATTCTGAAGTTTTAGTTACTCCCACTTGATAAATGACAGCCTTACGTATATTTTAGCAGTCACCAATCACTTGGTCAAAAGACAAGGTTTTTTTACCAATGCAAGGAAATTAGAAAGCTTGGAATATCATGGACGAGACAAACTCGTTCAAGATCCGCATTTTTATTTCCGACACACACATGGAACCACCTCAAATTTTGCAACTACCTTTGAACACAGTCTTTTCTCTTTCAATTACTTCCCCATAATCTGGTGCCACCTGCTACTTGTTCGGTTAAGGTTGAATCCAACAAAAAATGCACTGTAATCTATTTTCACACCCTTTTCTGATCACTTCTTGAGCTCCCACAAGCTCCATCTCTTTCTTTCAGGTTTTTTGATGCAAGGTAATCTATTTTCATTTGCTTCTTCTAGTTGAACATTTTCATATCGGCTTTCACTAAAGATCTGAAGCTCTTAGTTGAATATCTGAATATTTTAGGACAGAAGGGAAGTGGTTTCTGGTTTATCTCTATTGAAGATTGATTCAAGGGGAATTTTGAGATTAAAGTCTTCTCTAATTAATGTGCCAGTGACTGGAGCTTAACTCTGATTTATATGTTGCTGATATATATATATATATACACACACCTACACGCACACACAACTGGAAAGATAAGAGAGATCAGTGAAGGCTTTTAGAGAATTAAATATAGATGTGATGGATATCAGTGATGGTTCTATATCAAGGGAGCATCGCAAGCCTCATGATTCATTATCTGTTTCTCCATCACAAACTTCTCCAAAGTCACCCAAACCCTCTGGCTCTCCAAGGTCCCCTAGGTTCCACGTCAAGCACCCACAATCTCCAAGAGATGGATGTTCCAAAAAAGGTAAAGTCTTTAGGACAGATTATTATTATTATTATAATGGGGACTTGTTTCATGAATGAATACAAGAATAAACATGTCATACATGAATCCCATTAAGAAGTAATCTGGATTACTAGGTTCCATTGTCGTAATAATAGTATATGATTACTACTCTTATGTGTCGTAAGTTTGATCAATCTGTTTCAGAAAGTGCAGATTCTTTCCCTGTTACTTCATTGAAAATTTCTCCAAAGTCACCAGCATCCCCCACTTCTCCAAGGTCTCCAAAGTCCCCAAGGTTACCTGGCCATAGTCCAAAGAATGAAAGGCAATCACGTTCTCCAAGAGATGGACGACCAAAGAAAGGTACATAGGCCTTTGTTTGAATGGATAAAACGCATTTCCAAAAAAAAAATAATTTTGATACTTATATTTCAAAGAGAAAGATCAAAGAGAACGCTCGATGAGGTTATTGAGCAAGACCTATTCGTTAACAATTTATCAAGAGATTTGGTTATTGATCGAACTTAATGGTATTATATGATCATGTAGCTGACCCCACCTAATAAGGTGAGGCTTTGTCGCCGTCGTTGTTGTTATTGTTTATGTATGAGAGTAAAGTTTTAATCTTTCCTTATAATGCAGGAGGTTGCGGAGGGAAAGGCACGTGGGGAGGATTGCTTGATACGGAAGACATGGACTTTCTTGACCCTCATGATCCGAACTATGACAGCACTGAGGTAACAAAAATAAAAATAGAATCATATGTTATGTGCATGTGAAAAGATCAGATCTTTGGGTGTCTTTTTATGTTTTGTCTTGTAATTATTAATGCCAAGAAGTATGAAAACAAGTGTGTGGCTTGCAGGAAAAAGAACCTCCAATTGAAAACAAAAAGAAAGGGGAGTTAGATGGGTACAAGAGGAAAGCTACAATAATAGTGGAGGAATATTTTACCACTGATGATATTGTTGCTGTGAAAAATGAACTGAAGTTACTTGGTGCACCATACTTCAGCTACTATTTTGTGAAAAAGCTTGTCTCAGTGTCAATGGACAGACATGACAAAGAAAAAGAAATGGCTGCTGTTTTGCTATCTGCACTATATGCAGACACAATTGATCCTTCTCAAGTTTACAAGGGCTTCAGCAAACTAGTTGAATCTGCGGATGACCTGATTGTAGACATACCAGACGCGGTTGATGTTCTAGCGCTTTTCTTGGCTCGAGCCGTGGTTGATGACATACTTCCCCCAGCATTTTTGAAGAGACAGATGGCTTACTTACCGAAGGACTCGAAAGGGGTCGAGGTCTTGAAGAAGGCGGAGAAAAACTACCTCTCAGCCCCTCTACATGCTGAAATTATAGAGCGCCGGTGGGGAGGAAGTAAGAACATGACAGTTGATGATGTCAAGGCTAGAATAAACAATTTGTTGGTAGAATATGTAACAAGTGGTGACAAGAAAGAAGCTTTTAGATGCATTAAGGATTTGAAAGTTCCATTCTATCACCATGAGATAGTGAAAAGGGCTCTAATAATGGCAATGGAGAGGCGCCAAGCAGAAGGTCCTCTACTAGATCTCTTGAAAGAAGCAGCTGAAGACGGTTTCATCAACTCCAGCCAAACCTCAAAGGGCTTTGATCGGTTGATTGACACGGTTGATGACTTATCACTCGACATACCAAACGCGCATGAAATACTCCAAAATCTAATGTCCAAGGCAGCATCTGAGGGTTGGTTATGTGTTTCATCTTTAAAATCACTCTCACTGGAGCCAAAAAAAGAGTCACTAGAAGAAAGTGCAGCCAGAAGTTTCAAGTTAAAGGCACAGTCCATAATTCAAGAATACTTCTTGTCAGGTGACATATTTGAAGTAATAAGTTGCCTTGAGCAAGAGAACAAAACTTGCTCTCCACACCTAAATGCAATATTTGTCAAGAGACTTATAACTTTAGCCATGGACCGAAAGAAGCGCGAGAAGGAAATGGCCTCGGTTCTGCTTTCATCTCTGTGTTTCCCAGCTGATGATGTTGTGAATGGTTTTGTAATGTTGATAGAATCAGCAGATGACACTGCCCTGGACAATCCAGTGGTGGTAGAGGATCTTGCCATGTTCTTAGCCAGAGCAATAGTGGATGAAGTCCTGGCCCCACAACATCTAGAAGAGATTGGAACACAATGTGTGGGACCAGATTCAATAGGAAGTAAAGTGCTTCAAATGGCAAAGTCATTGCTCAAAGCTAGGCTTTCAGGGGAGAGAATATTAAGGTGTTGGGGTGGAGGAGGAAGCAGCAAAAGTGGGTGGGAAATCGAGGATGTTAAGGACAAGATTGTAAATCTTTTGGAGGAGTATGAATCCGGGGGCGACATAAGGGAGGCGTGTCGGTGCATGAAAGAACTTGGTATGCCATTTTTCCACCATGAGGTTGTGAAGAAAGCTCTGGTGAAAATCATTGAGAAGAAGAATGATAGGTTGTGGGGTCTACTCAAGGAATGTTTTGAATCTGGACTGATAACTATGAACCAGATGATGAAGGGATTTGGAAGGCTTGCAGAATCTCTTGATGACTTGGCTTTGGATGTTCCTGATGCTAAGAAACAGTTTATACACTATGTAGAACTAGCAAAGAGTTCAGAATGGTTGGATTCTTCATTTAGTCTCAGCAAATTTGAACATTCCACAGAGAATGGAACCTGCCAACTCTGATGGGGGTAATTGACCAATATTAACTGTGCTTTGTTTCTTTTTTGCTGAATTAACTCCTTTTGATCAAAAATTTATATTTTGGTCCTATTGTTACATGGCAGTACACGAGACATGGTCCTGGAAGTTGTTTGCCTTAGCACTTTCTTTGTGATCAACTATTTCATGAACGGCTCAAGACGGCCTAACGCATTTTCCATCATGGAAGATACCTCTGTTCACTTCTGAAGAAATGTTGAAATGATTTGGAGCAAGGGATGCATTATGAGCATGGAGATTGATTTTGAGAAATTGAAATATCTATACTAAATAAGTCAAGTCAAGTCAAACTTTTTTCCTTTTTTTGCCTTTTTATGTTTCTGTGGAGATGGGGCGAAGATGAAGAAGGTATACATATGGATTTGTTTGGAAGAAGCGTAGACAAGGGAACTAGCGTCTGGATTTTTCTTTTTGTAAAGGATGATAACAATATCTCTGGGGCAAAGTAAAGACGAATAATAATATTATTATGTTTTCATGCTGAACTAATGATTTTTTTTTTGTTATGCATAACAACTTTATAGGTTTAATTGTTAGTGAATCCTAACACTTCAACCCAGCACTCTCCTTTAACGATGACTGTAAAACAACCTCCACAGTCCCAGTTCCACTTTTAACCATATGGATTCATTTGTGTTCTTAAAATCTAATACCTCCAGCCTATAATAGAGATAATTTAGAAAAAAAATTATAAATTTGGGAGATAAAATAAATTGAGATGCATTATTTAGAACCAGATCGGATCCCAAACAGCTTTTATATTGAGGAGTAGATGTGTGTGTGTTTGAATTAACTTTTGGAGAATAGCTTTTACAGCTTACGAGGTAAGTATGTGAGAGGAGTTTTGTCTCAATTTGTGGAAACGGGATTCTGAAACCATGATTTTTGGGGTGGCCGAACACACACGTAGAATTAAAAATCTGCATCATCAATTTTTTCTTTAATTACAGCATCATCAAATTTAAGCTCACCATGTACAATTGTAGTGGTCTCTCCACTACGTGGTGAGAAGCCATTTCCAATACGGAAACAATCACCCGCCAAAAATTTTATCAACAAGAATCACACTCTACTCTTAACAATTGAACCAACTCTTGCTGTAGTACTAACAAGAACACAGCCAAAAAGATTGAACTTTAGCCACATGTACAAGTCTATCAGTTCTTTTGCAACCATTTTACAGAGAGCAAAAATAAGAGTTCTTTGTAGAATCGTAGTCCAAGAACCCTTTACACTCTAACCAGATATGCTCACCAACGGCATGAAAATAAATACAAAAATACAAAAAAAAAACATAAACAAATCGGTTAACCAGAACTCCCCGTTACTTATTAATTAGTATTCAAAAATACTTATTGATAATAATTCTAAAACAAGATGTATTTAAATGGGGGAAAAATATGCCATCTTACAAAAAACATGAAAGCATGCACAAATCCATTAAACGCGACCATAGAAACATGAGCGCTATCCATTCACCAACCAAACTTTTGCAGGACGTTTTTGGTTCTCTTCCTCATGCGGGTGAAAACAATAACTACACAAGCCAAGATCCATGGAGGAATGTCTCCACCGAAAAGGTTAAATTTCTTGGTCCATTCTGGAGTTTCCTTCGAAACCAGTACTATCATAATGGTTATAAATGCCACCCCAGTCAAGATCTTGGTCACTGGTTTAATCATAGAATCCTGCAAAAGAGAATTTTAAAACATAATATAAATAACATTAAGTATGTTACAAACTGGATAGAATACTCGGAACCCAATGAAAAAAAGATCAGTAATGTCCTCCAAAGTTTTATTTTCTGAAGTTAATTGTATAATCTTTCTCTAGACTAACGAATTCAAGGAGCAAAACACAAGTTGCATCACACAGAAAGAAAAACGTTGACGTGTTTCGCTCAATAAGATATAGAGAAAATGGCATAAGCTGATCCCTCTGAGGATTTCATTATCGAGATACACGAGTCTAGATGTTTGTCAGTAAACCAAGAGATGACCTATTAAATCACAATGTACTAAGTTGAATTGTTCATGCAAGGTTCAAGGGAATGCAGTTCACATCTAACAGGGGTCACTTAGATACTCTAGCACTGTCAATGAATCCCATTTATATGCATAACACCAAAAGAGTTGTCTTGGTAATGAGAAAAAAGTGTTAACTGACATAATTGCTCCAAAACCAAATAGTTCATATTTAAGCTTTCCTTATCGTCACATGACCCAAGCTAATTAATAGATGCTTGCTGACAGAGGTTTATCTAATGTCATTTCGTTCTTTCTAAAAACTAGACCACATCAAACAGGTTTTGCTCCTTATTTCTAGGAGGAAAATGTTATTATAGAAGAAAAGCTATTATTTAGTTTGAACTCATATATACTTCCACCTGACGGCTATTACGAAGAAAACTTTATTCCCTTAGAACAGCCAAATAGAAAAGGAGAATACAAAAGCTACTATTATGCAAAGTTTCTATTCTCTGTAAACATATTACCTCCTCAAACCTTTCGGAATGTAAACATTTTTCTAATATCTAAAGCCCCTATATTTTTACCAACAAGTCAGTTTTCGGAAAATAAAATCACTTTAAGTATACAGATCCCCCCCTCTCCGACAAACACCAAACAAAAAGCATGAATCAAATTCTAGTGATTAATTGAGACAGAAAGTTAGTTCCTCTTTCACTGCGATAACCCAATTTTTAGAGGCACTCCAATTCACTTCTCAAAAGCCTTTTCTCAGGTTGAGTGAACCCTACCGAAAACAAGTCCGAGAATTATCATCTAGGCTGTGGTATTCTACTTGTAATGTTCCAACAAGAAGCAGAAACCAGAAATACTTCAAAAGAAAGAATTGCAGAGCGTCAACCTCAAGGGTTTGGCAAATGAACCCTTATCTTCCATGTTATGGACGTAAAACCCTCAAGGAATCAACTTCAACACTTAAAGGTTATTATATTCGTCTTATTTACCAGCTACATGTTTTCAACCACCAAGCCACCGCTGTTTTTTCAAAAGAAAAAATCATGGAGCAAATAGATGCAAGCTTTAACCAACTGTCAACATAAACCTAGACGAAATTAATGATAGTTTTTTACGTCTCATAAAGTTTTTTACACCTCATTAATGAATAAGAATTTGGCTCTCCGACTAGAGAAGGCACACATTCCCTCCCAATTAGATACAGTAATATTCAACGATGCCACTTTAGCTGTTTTGTTCGATGGCTATGCATTAAAAAGCCATGTAGAACACAGTTTTGGCCCCTCTAATAATGAAATTAAATAAAACCTCAATCTATCTGGATTATCTTCCTTTTTTTTTCAATTCTAACCATGATATGAACTAACAATTCTCCACCTATCCACCATATCTGTTATGCAAACCTACCTTCGGTTCTCCATCAATGTAAACAACTCCTCCATCCTTGTAAGTCAATATGGACTTGCCGCTTCTAGGGTTGAACCGAATTGGAACGCCGCGTCCCGACTGAGTATTGAATGCGTAAATGGATTTAAGGCCATACTTATCGAGGATATCTCGAACTTCCAATTGGTCCTGATCCCAACCTCCCAGGGTCGTCTTGAAGACATCAATAGGTCCCTTGCCCTGACGGTACAGGTGGATCTCAACCTCTGGAACCTTAGTCCGGACGTGTCTTTGAGCCGTATCGGAATCGGTGCCTACTTCCTCGATTTCTCCGATTAAGGGTGCTTTCTCCTCCTCCATTGTTCGTACTCCGGCCGGCGAGCTGATACTGAGGAAGCGAATGCTTTGATTGCTTTGCACGGAATCTGTAGTGCTTGCCTGGTATGGTGAATTGGTGATAGTTGGGATGCTTTTGGGGTTCCAATGTGGGTGCCGCCTTGCAGGAGAGTCCTGCGAATCTGCAATTGGCGCTTCACCATTAAAACGCACCGTTCAGGCAATCTCAAGTTCTTAATTGTTTCTTTATTTTTTTTTTGGGTAAAATCTCAATTGTTTCTTTATTTAATTGTAATATTTAATCTTTAATATATAAAAGCAGAGCCGAAAGCAGGTCCTTCCAGAATGCGCCAAGTGGCAGCACTATATTATTCTATCTGTTTAAATATAAATAAAAAAAGTTTAATTTTGAATTTTAGGTAACCGTCAATGTTGCAGTTTGTGGTTGGATAATATGCAATTTGAAATAAAATAATTTTAAATTGTAGGTAACTGTTGTTATCCTTTTTTGTCTTACGCTTTTGTTGCCTATTATTGTGTTAAATTATTCATTAAATAAACTGGATTAATCATTTAAAATCTAGAATTTTTGACAAAATTCCTATCATCTACAATAATTATTTTTTAAGAAGATCCATTTACATGTCCGCTCCATATTTACCAAAATAAACTTTTTTCTTAGGCCCTCCCTAAGTCTTATTATTTTTACATTGAGCTAGTAAGTAATAATGATTGAGTAAATAATAATAGTCTAAAAAGTACATTGAATGAGATTTTGTCGGTTTACATTTTGTATTTCATAAAATCTAAATTTAATTTACTTTTAAAATAGTAAAAATAGGATATGGGAGAGATTGAGGGAGGAACTAAAGGAGGTTTGACTAATAAGAATCTATTATTTTCAAATTGCTATTTTGAAATTTTGTGTTTGTAGATGATTAGATATTTAAAGACCTTTTAAAATAATGTCTATAATCTACCTTATGTTATTTCTATATATTTGTCTTATTATTTTTACATTGAGTTACTAAGTAATAATGACTAATTAAATAATAATAGTCTAAAAAGTACATTGAATGAGATTTTGTCGGTTTACATTTTGTATTTCATAAAATTTAAATTTAATCTACTTATAAAATAGTAAAAATAGGATATGGGAGAGATTGAGGGAGGAACTAAAGGAGGTTTTACCAATGAGAATCTATTATTTTCAAATTGATATTTTGAAATTTTGTACTTGTGGATGATTATTGATCAGATATTTAAAGACCTTTCAAAATAATCTCAATAATCTACATGATGTTATTTCTATATATTTTATTCTATATATATAATATTTTTTTATAATCTCCTGTCCATACTTACAATAACAAAATATAGAACAAATGTTTTAATATTTTTAATAATTCCATCATAATACATTTGAAAAATGTAACTTAGAAAATTTTTGAAGACTAAACTATAAAACAAATTTTCTCATAATAAAAAAAATTGTATTTGGAAATTAATATATCCCGTTAAAGAATGACATTGAGATAACTATATGGAATTATAATAAAAGCCCACAATGTCTCTACGCCTACTACGTTGGTTTGCAACACTGATATATAAATCGTGACTGTGTACCACATTCCTTCTTGCTTTCAGCTCTTCATCGTAACAATATTTATAAAAAAAAATCTCAACACTTTATCGCAGACTGATTGCTATTCGTTGTTTGCATTTCCTCCACGTTCTCAGTCTCCCTCTTGCAGCAATTTCATGGGTGTTAATGTGCTTAAAAAAACCTCCACGTTCTCAATCCCCCTCTTGCAGCGGTTTCATGGGAGTTAACGTGCCAAAAAGAAAAATCTTAGCATCTACCCACAAGCCCCATTCCACATATTTATCACTGATTCATTGCTGTTCGTTGTTTGTTCTTCCTCCATATTCTCAGTCTCCCTCTAGCAGCGGTTTTCATGGGTGTTAATGTGCTAAAAAAAAATACTCAGCGCCTTCCCACAAGCCCCATACCCTATATTTATCGCAGACTGATTGTTGTTCGTTGGTTGCTCTTCCTCCACGTTCTCAGTCTCCCTCCTGCAGCGGTTTCATGTGTATTTTCGTGTTACTGACAGTTATTATTATGTGTGAGTATAAATATCTGCCTTTACCTCCACTTTAAGCATTGTTCGGCCAGGCTTCTCATTAGACATATCACACACCCAACAATATCATGACTAACCTATTTGATGTTGTTAAGGCTATCAATCCCTGTCGATAGAACTGGCAAATTAAAGTTTGGATTGTTCGTTTATGGACCATGCCTCCCCGTTACTCTACTGAAGAATTTTCCTCCATTAAGATGATTGTTCAGGATGAAGAAGTTGGTCTATCATCCATCTCTTATATTTTATTCTTGCATTCAATCATATTTGTTGTTGCTACTTTAATCGCATAGGATTCAACTCTACTTATGTTGTGATATGTTTTTTGTGTTTTCAGGGTGACCGCATCCATGCTTCTATACGTAGTGGTTTTGTGAAACGACATCGCAGCAGCCTCCATGAAGGGAAGACGTTTGTCATATCTCGCTTTGCTGTTGTTCCAAACACCGGATCATACAGACCCAGCGAGCACCTTTTCGGCATAAACTTTCAATTTTCAACATTGGTTCGCTCTTGTGTGGATGTCGGCCGCATTCACAATTTTGGATTTGGATTTCGTTCCTTCACACAAATCATGTCTCCTCAATTTGATGATCGATATTTAGTTGGTGTGTTATGCTATCCTTTTATATTCTGACTTTATCTCTGGGAATTCATGCTTTTTAGTAATCAAATGTATTTGTTAACTGGCAGATGTAATTGGCAAACTTACCGCAGTTGGGGAACGTGACAATTGCATTGTGAATGGTCAAGATCAACATAAAGTGGACGTTGAACTCATGGATGAGGAGTATATATTATTGAATGCTTTATAGCATAGTTCAATAACAAGGCATTTACTTCAACTGATAATGTTCATAGTCATGAGGCCAATTTTTTTATGTTTGATAGGATGGAGCGATTGGACTACACGTTATGGGGAGATTTTGTTGATGAAATACTTCAATTCATGTCACGATCCCACACTGGACCAATCATAGTCATTATTCAATTAGGCAAAGTGCGGGAGTTTAAAGGTAAGATTCTCTCAATGTATAATATTGTTTCCTCAATTATCTCATTATACCAACAACATGTATTTACTATTTATTGTGTAGAGTAATCAATTCCTATTGAATATTCTTTTGTAGGAAAGAAAAAAATTTCTAATTCAATGTATTCATCACAACTTTTGGTTCATCCTTCAATTCCAGAGGTCGATGAATTCCTGAACAAGTGCGCTATCCTATTTCATAACCTCTTTTACCTACTTATTTATACATGTCAAACTGTATAATATATAATATATACTTGGTATTCTATAGGATGAAGGCTATGGGCATAGATATGGAGCAGAGGCCAACACGCATTATGCCACAAGTAACTATGACTATTGCAGATGATATCCTAAGTATAGGAAATCGCAGAAAACTATCTGAGTTACGAAATACGTCACCTGTATGTGTGACTTCATCTATGATCACATACTTTTCCTCCTTTTTATAAGCATACTTTTCCTTATTTTGGTCTGTTAGTTTTTCAACTTTGGTTCACATTTGAATATAGAGTGAGGATGCAGCTGTCCTAGCGGAGATTACGCATATTCGAAGTGACCGACCTTGGTATTATACTTCTTGCAAACGGTGTGGGAAAAAAGTTTTCCCTGTTGGGGATGGCTTTTTTGTGAAAAGTGCAATGAAGTCATTAAGTCTGTGATACCCAAGTCAGTGACATTAGTTTAATAAATATTGTTTGATGGATATGATAATTGCAAGAAGGAATAACAAGTTCTTGGCTATACACTTGACTATAGGTTCATGGTCCAATGTCAAGTCAAAGATGACTCTGGGGCATGTATGTTTGTTATTTTTGATCGTGAATTCTCGAAACTGATTGGAGATTCAGCTATAGGTTTGAAAGAACGTATCATGCGTGATCTTACAATGGTTGGGGTATGCATATGTTAAGTATTTTTTGTTTTGTCATGATGTTATTGAGAGTAGGCTCACATAGATTCAAATCTTTATTATTTGAGTTTTTGTAGGAAGAACCTGATGAGCATATCCCTAAAGAGATATCAACAAAACTAATAAGGCATAAATATCTGTTTAAAGTTTGCTTGCCAACTGATTATTTGAGTGGCCGATCTAGTGCTTGCATAGTGATCCGAATGACAGATGATGATGACATCATTAAGGCCTACATAGCTGGTCTGCATGACAATTTGGACTCAAATGATAACAATTCTCCTGACCTCCCTACTGAACAGGTTGTATTTGATATTTGCCATTGATTTCAATCTTTTAGGTTCTTGTCCTTGTAGTGGCGTGTATTTTGCTTATCTAACTTTGTGCACATGATTTGGCTGTTAGGTTATTGGTCCGATGCTCATGTGCTCTGAAGGGGCAAGTTCTTCAGTATTTAAAGGAAGCGACAATAGTACTGCTATGGTGAGCAAGGTGGGAGAAACACACGCCAGTATGACTTGCCAACCTCTAAAAATGAGATAGCTGCTTTAATTGTAGGAGATATTGGATCCACAGAATATGGGCAAGATTTAATAATTCAATACAAGACAGGAGCTCTACAGAGAATATCTGAAAATTACCCTCATTTTCTGCCTCTACAATATCCATTGCTTTTTCCCTATGGTAAAGGAGGCTATAATAAAGAAATGCCTCATATGTTTTCGAGAGCAGTACAACCGAACAAGATTTCCTATGTTACAATGCATGAATATTTTGCTTATATCATACAGGATAAGAATAATGAATTTTCAGTTATATTGCATGGAGGCAAGCTATTCCAACAGTTTGTTGTTGATACATATACAATGATAGAAGCGTGCATGCTAAGTTTTCTATGGAATAATCAAAAACAATTGCGCGCAGAAATGTACAAAGGATTGACAGATGCCTTGTTATTAGGAGAAATAGATGCAACTGCATAAGGAAAAAGAATCGTCCTTCCTTCATCATTCACAGGAGGACCATGTTATATAGCAAAAAATTATCAGGACGCATTGGCAATTTGTAATTGGGCTGGATATCCTCAAATTTTTATCACATTTACATGTAATCCAAAATGGCCTGAAGTAACTAGATGTTTAGAAGAAGAAGATTTAAAGCCAGAGGATCACCCTGACAAGGTAACCCGGATTTTTGAGATGAAACTAGAGCATTTGATGCACGATTTAAAAAAGGGTGATATTTTTTGTCCTATTAAAGCAGGTTAGTGTACGAAAAAATTTATCCTTATTGTATTCAGTAATTTTTTTCTACTGTTCAATTGCACAAATCCTTATATTACACTAATCATTGACAAGTTATATATAATACTGATGCTTTCTTATTTGTACAGCATTGTATGCAATTGAATTTCAAAAGCGAGGTCTCCCACATGCTCATATCATTCTATTTTTAGCAAATAAAGCTAAGCTCGAGACGCCACATGATATTGATCAAGTCATTAGTGCTCAGATACCTGATAAAAATGAGGAACCTGAATTGTATGAAGCTGTTAGTAACTATATGATGCATGGACCATGTGGCACAGCTAACCCTAAGTCTCCATGTATGGTAAATAGAAAGTGTGCAAAATATTATCCAAAACCATTCAACTTGAGCACTATTATTCATGAAGATAGCTACCCACGTTATTGAAGAATGGATAATGGTCGAGAAATCATTAAAAATGGGGTGCCTTTAGATAATAGGAGTGTGATTCCCTACAACCCCACCTTACTACTAAAATATCAAGCTCATATTAATGTTGAGAGGTGTAAAAAGGGGGAATCAATTAAGTATTTATTCAAGTATATGAGTAAGGGTCATGATCGAGCCATCGCAGCCTTTTATGCTCAATCTTCCTCTAGTGAAAATGAAGTTATTCATGATGAAATAAAAATGTACTATGATGTTCGATATTTGTCTATATGTGAAGCTGTTTGGAGAATTTATGGGTTTGAGATAAACTACAGATTTCTATTGGTGCAAAGGCTTTCCTTTCCTCTACCAGATCACCAAACAATTATTTATGAAAATGATGCCAACTTGGATGATGTGGCCAATCATAATGAAGGAAAAGTAACCATGTTTGAAGCATGGATGGAGGCAAATGAAGACTATTCAGAAGCACAGGCATTAACATACTCTGAATTCCCAACAAAATTTGTGTACAAAAAAGATTGTCATTATTGGAATGTAAGAAAATCTGGATTCTCCATCGGAAGGTTATATTATGTTCCTCCAGGAAGTGGAGAAGTCTTTTATTTACGTTTGTTGTTAGCAACAGTTAGAGGACCTATATCATATGCAGATTTGAGAACTATTGATGATGTAGTCTATCCCACGTTTAGGGATGCTTGATATGCATTGGGGTTGTTAGAAGATGACAGAGAATATATTGATGCTATTCAAGAGGCAAACCAATGGGCTACTCTAAACTACCTTCGTCATCTATTTTGCATATTGCTGTTATGCAATTGTATGTCACGCCCTAAAATTGTGTGGCAACAATCATGGAGATTAATGGCAGAGAATATACTCTATATGCAACAACAACTAACAGGTCACTCAGATATGAATCTTCCCATAAATACAGTCTTATTTTATCTTTACATTTTCTGTCCTTTTACTTTATATGTACAAATGTTAATTAGTTCCTATATTACCAACTTTGCAACTAAAATATTGCACTATACTTCTACAGGACTTATTCTTAGTGATTCTGAGTTGCAAAATCATGTTTTACTTAAAATTAAAGATCAATTACAAGTTAATGGTAGGAGCCTTTATGACTATCTAACTATGCCTTCTCCAAATATTTCCTTCCATGGATCAACATTAAATAAATTTGTCTAAGCAGAGTTAAATTTTGACCGGAAAGTACTTGTAGACCAATTACAAGTATTCCTTGATAATTTAACGGAAGAACAACGATCAATATACAATACCATCATTGGGGCTATTCAACAAATGTGTGGAGGGTTGTTCTTTGTGTATGGATATGGTGGGACTGGGAAAACATATCTGTGGCAAACATTATGTGCATCATTGAGGTCTGAAGGCAAAATAGTGCTTAGTGTTGCATCCAGTGGCATTGCATCACTTCTTTTGCCCAATGGAAAAACAGCAAACTTACAATTTGCAATTCCTCTTGCCATTACTGAAGACTCAGTTTGTAATATTAAGCAAGGAACACCATTAGCACAGCTTTTGGTAAAAACATCATTGATAATTTGGGATGAAGCACCAATGGCTAATAAATATTGTTTCGAAGCATTAGATAGAACATACGTGATATCCTGCAATAAAATGAGCCTGATACTGCGAGTAAAGCATTTGGTGGGAAGACGGTTGTGTTGAGAGGAGACTTTAGACAAATCCTGCCTGTCATACCAAGAGGTAGTCGTGAAGATATTGTGTTTGCTACTATTAACGCATCATATTTATGGAAAACAATGCAAACTCTTTATACTCACCAAAAAACATGAGATTATCCCAGGGTACTTCCTCATGTAATACTGAAGCAATAACAGAATTTGCAAATTGGATCATTTCTGTTGGGGATGGTAATGTTGACATACAAGATGACACAGAAGATGTCATTGCCATCCCTAGAGATTTGTTATTATTTCCTTCAACGGATCCATTGGATTGTATTGTCAAGAGTACTTATCCAGATTTTGTTGATCATTTAGGTGATAAGTCTTATTTTAGGGATCATGCGATACTGACAGCTACATTATCTGTTGTTGATGAAGTGAATAATTATATGCTTGCATAGCTTCCAGGCGAAGAGGTGATTTACCTTAGTGCAGACAGTGTTTCCAAACAAGATAGTGTTACCAGTTCTATTGGGTAAATTCATTCAGTCGAGTTCTTGAATGGGATTACAATGTCTGGATTGCCTAATCACAAGCTTACACTGAAAGTAGGTGCGCCAATAATGCTGATGCGGAATATTGATAATTCAATTGGACTATGCAATGGCACCAGGTTAATTGTCACAAGGTTAGATAAGCATGTCATTGGAGCAGAGATTATAACAGGAAGTAACATTGGTATGCATGTTTTAATTCCATGCCTGACAATCACACCATCTGAAGCATCTTTGCCATTCACTTTGTGTAGAAGGCAATATCCAGTAATAATCTCTTTTGCAATGACAATTAACAAAAGCTAGGGTCAAAGTCTACTAGGTGTTGGATTGTTTCTTTCTCACCCTGTATTTACACACGGTCAGCTATATGTTGTACTCTCGAGAGTCCGGCAAAGGAAGGGACTAAAAATATTGATCCTTGATGAGCATGACATCCCCACTGACAAAACTTCAAATGTTGTATATAAAGAAGTTTTCTGTAATCTTTTTGGTTGATTGACAAATATATCATTCAATTGTGATAGTTGTATTTGACAAATCTTCCTCATGTACATATTTTTTTAACTTACATATTTCTTTAGTTTGATCCGTGCAATGATATTTATTTGATGTATATATTTGTTTAATTTGACCCGTGCATTGCACGGGTCTTGAACTAGTTTTGGGTAAACATGCACCCAGCACTCCGATCTATTTTTGGAGATGCAATCATCACTCTAAAGTATTTAATAGTTTGCCCCTAATTATTAAAATTAGAGCAATTACATATATTCACTAACAAAATATTAACTCAAGGTTTGGGGTTTATCTTTCCCATCATAGTTCCCATATCATTGTGGTGAAAGTGTTTGGCTTTAGTCTTGTTGAATCTCGAGACTCAAATAAAATAAGAAGCCAAGTTGAAATCATAAGGAACTTTTATTCATAGTAAATTATCAGTTTCAATCACAGATGCAGGAATATATTAAATTGTATTAATTCCCAAAGTAAAAAAATACTGAAGTCTATATGTAGAGTCGAGATAACTCATTAAAAAGTCGAATAAAGTTACTTCCACTTCATCCGATCATGGTTGTGTTGTTCTCCGTCATGGTTGTCATCATCGGACGAAGTAGAAGGGTCTAGATGTGCGGCATCCTTGGCCAATTGAATCAAGAAAGTGGAGGCCTATTTTTTCTGCAATGAAGTGAAATGACAAAGTCAAAATGACTGTGATGAGGAGTTCTTACAAGGAAAAGGGGACATGTTGAAATAATGAAAAGGGGAAAGAAGAGATGAACATATTAAAGATTGATAAAAGAGAAAATGAAAGAGTATGGTAGCAAAAGGAGTTAATATTCTATTAGTAAAACGGTATAATTGCTCTATTTTTAATACATTAGGGGCAAAATTGCACCCTTAAATACTTTAGGGTGCTAATTGTACCTCCAAAAATATATCAGGGTACTGGGTACTTCTTTACCCTTTAATTTTTTTATAAAAAAAATGATAATTAAACAATAGAAATATTCAAGGTTCAAGACAGTGGCTTTAGGATGAAGCGGGTGAGTTAGACCAGCATTAATGGCTTGCAGTCGGACCGGACTTAATTAAAATAATATAATTAATTAAAAATATTTATGTTTAGCTGACAAAAAAATAATTATATTTAAATATAAATATTTTTAATTAAATTTGAGACTTTTTTTTTTGCCAATATTAAATTTGAGACTTGAGAGGCCGTTGAGAAGAGAAAAATCATGTATGATATTATATAATATTTGATTACATTAGATTAGATGAGATCATATCAGATTAATTGGTCAAAATATCATATCTAATCATATTAATACACACATAACACATATTTTCTACGGTCCTAAATATAAGACTCAGTTAACTTTTGGAGAAATTAATGAATTTAAATAAATTACTTAATCATATCATATATTATATATCATTAGATTATATATTAGTTTATAAGTTAGACAAATTAGTTTGAAGAAAAATGATAAATATAAACACTTTAAAATAATTTAATTAACTTTCTTAATCTCTTAAAAAAAAACCAACTGAATCTTATATTTAGAATCAGAGGTAGTAATATTTTTCAACTTTTGCAAACTTTTTCAAATTTTGTAAACTCAGCAATAAATGCTAAAAAAAATGAGTTGCAAGCAAGTTGTAAATAAATTTACGACTGAATTTTCAAAATTTGAAATTGAGCTTCTAGGATTTCTCAAAAAAAATTAGAATTTGGCTTTTCTCCTTTTCTTTTTCCCTCCGCTTCTATCATTTACTCTAAAACTACGTATAAACAAAGCAAAAGGAACACTTTTTTTTTAATAAAAAGAACATCTAGTTCTGTAAATTATTTTTTTAATGGCATTCTGGTGTCTTAAATTAATTTTTAATATACTCAACACACACTAATATATTTTTTCCTAACACTCATTATTTGTTAGAAAATACTTCAGTGCACTAGGTGATATATATTAGATGCTACTAAAAAATATTTCAAAATACTGAATATACTAAAAAATATTTTAGCATCTATTGAAAAATATTGCAAAGTAATGGATTTTTTTTTAAAAAAAAAAAATGCTCCATTTATTTTGTTTACCCAAAATTGCGTAGTTTTAAAGTAAAAGGAGTAAATGGAAAAATAAAAGGAGAGAAGCCAAGTCCAAAAAATTATTACGGAATTTCCAAAAATTCCAAAAACTATTACAAAGTCGGCTATTTAACTATTACTAATATTCATTTCCTTTTTTTTGTAGTTATCCTCCCCTGGCTGAGCCAAACACACACTAGTGAAGGTGTATCCACGAATGATTTCAATCCTATCTCTTTTTCAGATGAAAAAAGTCCATTTTTACAGATCTAGCAAAGACCAGTACGAAAGCATAGTAGCAAGAAGTTACCAGGTTTTCTTTTGAACAAGAAATGTTGCATCAGTGAACTTTTTGCTACAAACTAATATATGGAGTGTTTTAACCCTGTTTCCGATTTATGAAGTCCTTCATTATTTATCTGTTTTACAAAGATAACTTGGTGGGAAGAGATCAATCTATTGTGTGACCCACAATTACTAGCAAAGGCTAATACCCTTTTGGTTGATGTAGAGCCGTATTCCTCACGCTAATTGGCATCCAAACCTAGTGAAGTTGAAATTTGAAAGCTTGATGGATAATAGGGGTGTTTAAATCCCGGGACGGGACTGGGATCACCCACTCCTGGTTCTCGTCCTGAGATTGGCCGGGACTAGGATGTCATTCCCGGTCCCGGTCCCGGGAAATTCCCGGGACAACCGGGACCAGGATCGAGAATTCCCGGGACCGGAATCGGGAATTTCTGGTCTTAATAATATAATTATATTAGTTAAAATTTTTATAATCTAATGTTTAAAGTGATTATTTAACACCTAATAAGGTCATAAAAATCACACAAATTGAGCTAGAATTGAAAAATAACATATTATTATTAATATTATTATCACATTCATCATTTTTGTTATTATCTTTATACATTATATAGTTAAGATTTGTATCACGATATATACGATTTAACTCTAACTAAATATATGATATGCATTTTATCAAATGATAACTTAATTTATGGGGTAAAAAAGAAAAATAAAAAAAAACCGGGACCAGGAATTCCCGGGATCACAAGGTGTGATCCCGGTCTCGGTCCCGGCCGGGACGGGAAATTCCCAGGATAAAATGTCCGGGACCGGGCTGGGACAACCGGGACTGGGATACTTTGATCACCCCTAATGGATAAGCATCCAAACCATAGTGCTAAATGAATTTTTTTGTTTTTTTAAAGAAGGAAGTGCATAGTGCAGAAGTTTCCAAATCAAAAGCAACTTATTTTCAAGGAAAGGTGATGGATCACAAAAAATTAGAGGAGTGGGACATTAAAAGATTGAGGTATTAGATGCCGGCATCTCAAGTACAATTTGTCTCTCTTTCTTTTCTTATTTTTTCTGTTTTTTCCCATCAAAATGCTGATAAATTAAACAGGCCAAACATTGTACAAACCAAAGAAAAACAAAACACGACAGTTTCTGAGAATGTCAGCCAACAAAAGGTTTACAAGTATGTTTAGCCAAAACTACTGGACAATATGCTCAACATGGATGTTGGTATACCATTTTTATTCAACATGTGGGGTAGGGACTATTTTTCTTACATTTTAAAGTTGGAGATACAAAGTTTTATAGGGACTCGTTAGTAACAAGTCCAGGGATAAAAACCAAATCGAAAATGTATCATTTGAATAAACAATAATGGATGAGTAATTAATTTTTTTCATAAAAGTTTTGGCACAAAATAACCATCATTTAAATAAAAATAATTCTTAATGTTATAATTTTAATAATTAAGATCATTTTTAGACAGTATTTTAGTTATGTTTTGAATTAAGAATTGTGAGTGAAAATTATTTATTTTCACAATGAAAAATTAATGCTAAAGTAACCATAAGGGTTCATATAATGCTTAGTCTTTATTAAGGTATTAAAACCCGGACCAAGTATTGAACCGGTTGGGGTACTGGGTTAAAGATCAATGGGTCAGACCGAGGCTAAACCAGAGCTAAACCGGGACCAAACCAGTGAAAAATTGAAAATTTTATATTTATAGTATGAAATTCTAAAGGAAAAATTAAAAGAAAAATTTTAAATAGTAAAACCGGTCCGGCCCGGGTTACATAACCCTGGTTTTTATAGTTTATCCTTATTTTGGTTTTGATCCATATAGTTTCAAATCATAAGTTTTGTTCCATATAGTTTTTTTTCCATAAAAACCGTTAATCCTTATAATTTAATAAGGATTTTGAGAGTATATGCTGACATGTCACTAACACCCTCAAATATACTAATATGGCTTGATGTCCAACGAGCTGATGTGGCAAACTAATTATAATCATGGCTGCTTCTCAAGATTGTAGTTTGTGTTTGGCATCACATACTTTTGGTAATAATTTTTTATTCTATAAGTCGAGATAAAACTTATCTCACATACTTACCTCGTATACCATAAATTATGATTTATAAGTATTTATAAGTAAAAAATAAACTATCCTAAACAAACACGTAAAAAGTTTTGAAGGTTCTTCATCCCTGTCAAGAAGGCAATATTTTCTTTTTGCTTTTTGAACGGCCTGAAGGCAATATTTTCTTAGTGAATGTGATTTTGTGAATACGGTCACACTGGTAAAAGCAATCCCGCGGGGGCGGGGAACAAGGAATTAGTTTTCATTTTTTTTTTATAGTATATGAAATACTATAATAATCTCAGGAATTATCCTCCCAGGAATTTCTTGCTCATTCAGAAGATCTGAATCGTCTGATGGAATATAGATGATTCGGATTTAAATTCTTTTTACTTTTTGTTTTTTTGATAAAATTTATTTTAATAGGTGCAAAATCTAAAATAAAACTAATCTTTTAATAAGTTTTTTTTAAATGATTTTTTTATTAAAAAATCACCCATTCTAAAAAAATCAGATGATAATCTCTTGAGCACTATATGTATGGTTTTGAGTTAGTTTCATCCATATAATTTTGGCAAAAAGTGCGCATTTAGCCCCTAATTTTATATAAAATTTTGTTTTGGTTTTTAAATTTTATAAAGTATGTTTTCAATCCTCTAATCGTAACATTGTTAATTTAAAATAATAATCATTATGTCAATAGTTGTTATTTTTACAAATGAAATTTAATATATTAGAATTTATGCATATTTTGTCCAAATTTAAAATGATAATGTTGCCATTTTTTTAATAAAAGTAACGGCAGGATTAGAGTATCGAGAATGCACTTTAAATTGCTTGAATTTAAAGAATCAAAGGGATAATTTTTGCCTATAATTTTTATTAACTTTCAAAAACTGATAATGTAATTTTGCCATTAATGATTCTGGTAAATTGTTAATATAAGAATGACATGTATCATTAAAAAAATACTCATATAAGAATGACATGAGAAGTGGATCTTTAACTTGAATAAACTTCAATAATCTGTCTAAACTGGCGATCCGTAGGGTTTCTCTCAAGTCTTAACATTAAAAAATATACTCCCTCCGGTACTATTTATAAGTAATTTTCCTCTTAATTGCGCAAAATGAGTTGGTAGCTAAAAGCAATATCTATGTAAAAAATGCAATATTTTTTCATATATACCCCTATTTATGTAAAGAGTATAGGAGAGAGAATGGATAAAAATTAAAATATGAAAGATAATGAATATAAGATATGAAAGAGAATAAATAATAGTAAATTATTAGACAATAAATTAGTAGAGAAATTTCCTCCTCTTTAACGTGACTATTTTTTTTAATATTGTAAAAACTCCACAGTTTTCTTGGATGTGCATTTGGCAAATAAAATTAAAGTTCTCCCTGTACGTGCTTTAGAAAATAAAATTACTCAACAATGTCCTGAATTTGTATTTGGGAAATATTCCCCCCAAAATTCAAGCAAAAATATGGCAAGTGACTGTTTTCCTCCCAAAACCTTAACTTCATCCTCTCATAAGTCTCAAAACAATTAAACAATCTATATCTCTTTCTACTATATTCTACCAAAAAAAAAAAAACAAGGCAACGGTGAAATGCCATGGGTATCGATATACACTTCAATATTGATATCACTAGCTTCGAGTCAGAAGGCATTCAAGAACTATCTATGGAGAACAATTACAGTGTAGAAAACGTAGTCCATTTTAGCACAGATGATGCCATAAAAAATATGCCTTTAACACCATTAAAAATGTGGTTTTTTAGGGATTGAAAACTCGTTTACCAACAGTCATTTGCTTACTAACATTCATTTCCCGATGCTTTGTTAACTTCATTCACCTTATCTAGTGAGTTAAAACGACATTTCTTTCTCTCCTCTTTCTAAATATAACTCTTGATATGTGTGTGATAATTAATTATAAACATATATATTTAATAATGACAAAATAGAAAAAAGAAGTTTATATTTTTAGACACAAAATGAAAATTATTTATAAAAAAGATTAATTATATGAGAGAAAAAATTATTTATAAATAGAATTAAGAGAGTACAACGTAATTCTTCTATTAATGAGAGAAAAAATTACTCCCCCGCTGTCAAGTCGGGGCAAAATAATACTCCCTCCGTTCCTAATTATAAGATAAAGTTGACTTTTTTGGAGAAATTAAGGAAGCCAATTAAATTACTTTAAAGTGTTTATATTTTTAATATCTTTAGATTATATATTAGTTTATTAGTCAAATTAATTAGTTTGGAGAAAAAAATAAAAATATAAATACTCTAAAGTAATTTAATTGGCTTCCTTAATTTCTCCAAAAAAATCAACTTTATCTTATACTTAGGATCGGAGGGAGTAACTTAGAGCTGATGGATTTTTTGGTCAAAACTTAAGGCTGATGGATAAGATGAACATATACGGAACATTAAAAAAATCATGTCTGTAAATTTTTTAACCAACCCTTAATAAATTCTTACTTCAAAACACAAACTTACATATGTAATTACAGATCATTTATTAATAAAGTCCTCGTATCAGTAAAATTTAAACTTATAATTTTATGATTATAAGGTAACTTATTTATCAACTAGACCGACTTTTATTGACGTAATTAGACTCTTTCTATTATTTTTTTTCGATTGCATTCTATTAATGTTTTTATTTGTTCATTATGATCAAATTATACTCGATATAATTGTTTCTACCTTTATTTAGCCATTACAATAAGATTTCCCATTTTTCCAAACGTACGGGCACGGTGCATCTCCTTCATTTGCAATGATTTATCATTTAATAAATGATGGAAAAAGATATATTTCGTACTATTGTCAAATAATAATTTTAATCATGCACTTTTTTTCTTTTTGTCTCATATTAATTTTGAGAAATGGTAAGTTACTCTATTAGTCATGATACGTGAATACTGAATAGTGTGTTTTGATATAAAACTTTGCATACAATAAAAAATAATTTTTTATAGAAAAATTGCCTGTCCTATGTATTCTCAGGCTTCAGCCATAGATAACCTCGAATATACTGTAATAACAAAAAAAAATTTAATAGTCACGTAAATTTTTTATATATAATAACTAGGAGAATTTTTTTGTCTTTTTAACTACTAAAATTGTTTTATACGTGACTACAAAAGGGAAGCAAATTATTTAGTTTTAGTTATTTTTGAAGTTGGACAATAGTTTACGAGTGTTTGAAGTTTGATTTGTGTTTGTTATTGAAATTTAGACAATAGTTTGATTCTTTATTTTATTAATATATGTGATTTGAATTATAATTTTAAGAGATTTATATTTAGATATTTTAAAATGGTTAAAAAATTAAATTTATTAAAAATACATGAAAGTCCGTGGACCAACCCGGAACAAGCATGTTCAAAGGCCGGACTTTTTGATATGATGGTTTTATGGTATATGTATTTTTCAAGCTTGAACCTTTTAACTTTTAAGCCTTGGCCAATTTTGACAACTTTGGTTGAGGTTGAAAATTTAAATGAGATGCTAGTGAGTTATGTTAGATATGTTGAGAGAATGCATTGGCATAAGCAGCGCTTGAAGCTAGTTAAAGATAGGACACAGGACACCCAAAGATTGATGTTTATTTAAAGTATTTAATGTAAGTCTGAGAAACAATAAAATCATGGTTTTAAAAGTTCTTTTCCGCAAGTCGAGATAAAACCCTTTTTATATATTTACCTCGTAAATCATAAAAGCTTTTACCCAAATATACACTTAGAATCAGAGTGATAAGGAAGGAACGAAGAGGGCTACAGCAACCAACAAAAAACAAATTGCATACATATTAAGTTTTAATTCAAAACCTTGAGGTGTTGAGATTGAGGACTCACCAATTAAGCATTGATGAAGGAGGAACGAGAGATTGGAGATAACAATGTAAGCACCTAGTAGATAAGATGACGAACACCAAGCACTAAGATCCAAGGACGAGGGGACATCGAGCACGACGGTAAAGCCTCGGGAGTACTCAAGCCTCAAATGGAGTAAAGGCCTTCTGATCCAACGAAGAAGAAATGACATGTAAGGGTGTCATTTTTCAAAATAAACGAGTATGAACTTCCCCGCGCGTTGCACGGGAAACAAAGTTTAAGGGAAAAAAAATTCCACTTCAAAGTATTAAATTAGAAACATGGAAAAACATAAACTATTACATGATAAAAGGAGAATTACAGAATCTTAGCTACTAACCTACCGATACAAAAATAAACACTGCAAGATGCCATGCAAATATTATGAACAAAAAACATAATCTTACTATATTTATGAACAAAATGCCTCTTCTTCTAATATAGCATTTTTCCCCGTGTGATGCACAAGGAAATGTTATTAAGGAAACAATATAGTCATTAAGGGAAATTTGGATCAAAGAACATGATCAAACGTCATTAAGAAATACAAGTACTTAATTACATAATGATGATAAGTCATTCCCATCAACAAAGAATCGAGAAAACCATAGAATATTTGGGATAAAAAAATATTATCTTCAACAAAAGCCAATTTTCTATATGGGATGGAAATAATAAATTGAAATGGGATGGAAATATTAAACTTCAAGCCAGCAGCAATAACACCAGAACAATAAGAACAAAGCAATAATAAGCCATATTGTAATATCCCAAATTTTATTCCCCAAATATATATTATAATTAATTGAGAAATTCAATAAAACGGTGAATATTTATGAAATTTGAAACTTATGAATTTTGAAATATTCATATTCATAAGGAAATGGGTAAATTAATTCAAGAAAGGAATTAAATTATAAAGGGGATAGCAAAATCATAATTTTATCAATTTAGCCCAAGATTAATTACTTTCCAATTAATTGGATTTAATTTCAATTTATCAAGGAAAATAAAGGAAAATGCATAATTGGATTATTCTTGGTGGATATGTGCTTGTGACAAGTGCCACATTATGGTCCCTTGATGAGATTAAGGGCTAAGGGGCAAGAAGACATAACTGATGTGAAGGCATGGCATAAAGTTGGAAGAGTATGGCCTAAAGCAAGAGAGTATGGTGGGAGGTATAGTTGGAGGGATGATGTACATGAAAGGTGGAGAGATCTCAACCTTTGATTAGATCTAAGGCTAAGAAGAAAGATGACCAAAATTAATAAAAACATTCTCCTTCCTCTTTCAAGCCATATTTCATACAACACCAAAGAAAAATAGAGAGAGAGCTCTTAAGTTTTAGAGAGAAGGAAGAAGAAGAAGTTTAAGGTAAGAGTGATTTCTTAGGCTTTTTTTGTGATTTTGTCTTTGATCCTTCTTTAAACTGTGATTCTTCATGCATCCATGATCTTGAAGACACCATTCTTAGCTCAAGAAGAGAGAGAGGAGATTCCTAGAGAGAGAGGATTCAAGATCTCAAAAGGTAACCTCACAAACCTTAGATCTAATTTAGTATAGTGTTGTTGTTGAAGTTTGTTGTTAGTTTTGTGATTTTTGGGTTGAGTTGTAAAATTTGAAAAGTCATAACCCTAAGGGGTTATGCTGCCCAAAATCCTTTAAATCATGATTATGAAGTCTTTAAATGAGTTAATAAAGGATTAGAAGTGGAAAAGTACAAATTTTAGAAGCTAAAACACAAAACTCTATTTTTCTAATTTTGGACCAATATTTCGGCCAGCACAGATTTGAGGGAAGGATTTGGATTTTCATGAAATAAATTTTTCCATTTGATTTAATGGGTAAAAATAGGTGGGGTTATAATTGGTCACTTTTTCGGTAGAGACCGAAAAAGCATAATTACGAAAACGCCACTGAAATCCCTAAATAGGGGCTGTCAAGGGTATTTTCGTAATTTGATAGTGAATTTGGTAATTTCGAGTCCCGAAATGGATTCCTTGGGCGAAAATACGTTAGAATAGCCTTAGTCAAAATTTTGGGAAAACGTGCCATCGGGCCGGGTACGACGAGGCCGGGCCGGGGTCCCGGAGGTATTTTGGTAAAATTTCACCATAGACTAATATAATCACCAGAAACACTATGGAAGGTTCTAAACGATACATTTGACGTTTTAGGACCAAGTAGAGAGCCCGAGGGATTGGCACGCAAATCGAGGCATGTTATTCGAAGATCAGGGAAGGGCGATTAGTTTAAGGAACTTACCTCTCCTGCATGTATTTGATATTTGTGCTGGTGTATTGATGCATGTTATTGCTTTGCCTGATGATGTGAAACATATATGAATAATTGAAGCTATGTTTCTATTTATGCTATGGCCATACGTATGTTGATTGAAACATTGAGCACGCAGATATGTCATTGTGTAAGCATGAGTTATGTAATGCAAGCATGTCATGCATTAAGCACTTATCTTGCATGCATATTGGTATTACTTTCCTACTGAGATTCCCCAGAATCTCACCCTCCCCTATCAACAATTTAGACAGGAAAAGACAGAACGTATATTAAGAACAATGAAGAGAACCGTACGAAGGGGATTGCAGTGGTAGAACGAAAACAGGAAGATGTCTTCATTTCACTAGGATGGATTTAGACACCCACGTAGCGCTGTGATACTATGTTAATTGTAATTATCAAGTACGAACCCCTATGGGGAATTTCTGTAATCGTGCACATAATATTAGTATATTTATGCTATTCCTATGTTGCCCACCGAACTGTGTATCGTTTTCCGCAAATACTCTGAAATAGGTGAAAATAAAATGAGGGTGTGACACATATGAGTATGGAGTAATTGAAATTGAAGAAAAAAGGAAATTTTAAGGAAAAAGACAATTGCAATGAACATAAATTTGACCAACTCTATCTTTAAACTGTATCTTAAAAAAAAAGAAAATTCCACAAGTTCTACAACCATTGCACTTAAAAAGGAAATTCAATACTTTAAAAATGGAAATTTGACCATAATAAAATGTCACTGTGTCATTTACATGCCAAGTGATAAGTGGAGAGGATGGTGCAGCAGCATATTCTTCTATATGCAGAGTATAGCCAACACTCTAAACTGAAAGGTAGGCATTCAATCCGTTAGAATACAAAAAAGTGTATGCTAGCAATTCGAAAAGCTTCCAAAAAGAAAATGAAATTGTAGATGTCAAGTCAAATCATGAAATTCAGTCGGGCAATTATATGAAAGCTGCATACATTGGGTCTTCCTAAAACTTTTTGTTTGTTCAATGAAATAGCTTATAATTAATACAGATTTATACATACAAGGTCACCAAATTTAAAATGAATTTAAAATTTGAAACAGCTTTTGATCAATCAACTTGCCTTGCTACCATTTTCCTTATCACAAAAAGAGTTAGTCAGCTATTAAAACCAGCTCTAAAGCATGCATAAATTCCAATCTTCTTGAAAACATGCATAAATGCCAAGTTGATATCCCTTTCTGCAAAACTAATGGCACAGAATATGCTGAATAA
Source organism: Inga leiocalycina (assembly GCA_963242795.1). Classification (NCBI taxonomy): domain Eukaryota; kingdom Viridiplantae; phylum Streptophyta; class Magnoliopsida; order Fabales; family Fabaceae; genus Inga; species Inga leiocalycina. The sequence continues at coordinate 90,438,020 of OY725320.1, read as the reverse complement.
CTAATATGAATAGAAATTAATCTCATCCCGAAAACATGCATAAATGCCAAGTTGATCACAATAGCAGTGCAAGCCGACAAGTAGATCAAGTGGTGACATTACATTCAGTGAAAAAAATAGAATCAACATGCATAAATTCCAATCTTCGTCATTTGACACATAGAGATAAAAATATAAAGTAAGAGAGGAATCATACCAGTTGAAGAACAAATGTAGCCATCTTCTTATAAGCTTGCCTTCTTCAAACCCATCACATTCAGGATGTAAGAAACCATGGGCAACGCTGCCATATGCAGCATCAAATGAATCACCTTGAAAACACGCATAAACCCAACGCTGCCATATTGAAAACACCATTTCAGCTACTCTATCAAATGAATTTTTTTGTTTAGCTTTCATAATGTCATATATGTAATACTTCCTTGAAACTGAAATTTATAATTACATTCTGCAACAACCACGAAAGTCAAAAATAGTTGGATCATCTCAAAATAAAAATATTGCATTAGTCATAACTCATAAGCCATATACTGTTGCACGAGTCATTGTAGATTCAAGCTAAGAGCATATTATAATCCAAGTTTAATCTAATCTAATTTGCCTCTCTCTCCCTCGCTTCCAAGTAAGTTCCCTATACTTCATTTTCAGTCTTCACTTCAGAATTCAGATTACCAAATCCAACCACAGAGTATAAAATATTATTGTTACTATACTTTCACCTTCAAATCTACCTATTCTCTTTCACCTCTCAGCCCCACATCCTTATCACCTTCTTGTCTTCTTCTTCCTCCCTTTCTCTCTCACGCATTTAGTCAACCACATCATCTACATTCATTTGTCCCCTTATACATACATATACAGCTTCTTCTGCCCTTTCTCACACTTCACCCATATCTCTATCATATCTCTCTCTCTTCCTCTCTATCAATCAATCCATCATATCAATCGTCGGTGAATATATATGTAATTTCAAGATGAACGGTTATTCTAAGATCAATCCTGGTGGAAACAATCACAAGTTAAGATCTACAGATTTTCCTGATTTTTTCTCGTACCCTGAGATCCCAAAAAGCATCGGTAAAAATTCCAAAACAGAGGAGCCAGACCATATCGAGAAGGAAAAGGCACAGAAATCGTTACCTGAGATAGCGGAAGAAGAAGATTAGGGCGGTGAATTTGTCGGTGAGCATCGAGATGGAGAGAAATTTGGCATGGTTCTAGGTCGGAGCGTGTCGGTGTCTTCATCTTTGGCGACGGGGATTCAGTGCACGACGAAGAGGGCGTTCTGAATGAGAAGATCGTCGTCCATGTCGGAGAGGTATTGCAGGATCCATGACCAGTACGTGGCATTAGCACCACCGATTGGAGAGGACGGTGAAGAAGAATCAAATGGAGGAAGACGATTGGTGATGAGGAAGAAGAAGAAGAAGCAGAGTGGCAGTGGAGGCAAGATCCTGAGAGCCTTTAAGCGCCTTCTTGGATTTTGTAGTTGATTGCTCAGCCAAATGTAATTGCCATCACTAATGTTAGGGAGATGCAGGACGATTTTAGAATTGGAATTTCAAATTTCAAAATTAGAAAGAGGTTGTAAAAATAGGAAAAGGCGGGAGGTTTCAAAATCTGCGATGGGAAAATATCGTCTGTTGATTTAGTTATGAACATTGATAGTGGTGGGAGAGAAAATCAAAGCCATTCATTGCTTGTGAACAGTGTTGGAGGTGGAAGAGTATTTATATAAATATTGATAACAAGCAATACAAAAAAAAAAATCAGAAAACATCTCAAAAATGTTTTGTGTTTGTAGTTTTTAGAAACAAATTACTGTTTTTTAAAACTCCTAACTAACAATAACTAACCAACAAGTTTTGTTTTTACCTTTTTAAAGCAAAAAACTGTTTTCAAAATGACAGCACTTAAATTTGCTGTTTTGTGCTGTACACACTATTTGATTCGTATATAGTCAAATATATATACATAAAAGTCATCATCGCCGCTGACATATGTAAGTGTCATGTAACGATGTTAGTATTCATAAATAGAGTAGCTATCTATACACGAACCAGAAAGCTCAAGCTATTTAAAAATTGGGTCCATGTTCGTTAAGGAATAAAACCCGAGATATTGTGATGGGCCAATAATGGAAAGGAGTTGTTTATGAGTCATTTATTAAGGTAATTTGTTCTCATTTTCTCCTGAAAGTAGAAAGAAAGTCAAGAAACAGAATGTTTTTGGAAACACCAGAATAGTACAGAATCGAAATTGGCGCCCCTTTTTTCCTTCGCCCCCTCACGAACTGGTTGACAAGTACAAAGCTCGCCACCAATCAGGGTCACCCAAATAAAAGCAGCAAAGAAGAAGATCTTCATTGTTCTTATCCATTCCGCACCATTGCCATGTCATTGCGTCGGCGAACCTTGCTCAAGGTCATCGTCCTCGGCGATAGCGGGTACGTTCTTAGGGTTTCTCTGCAAATGCACAGGCGTGTTATCTCTGTTTGTGCCTCCGTTAACATGTGGGGAATTGCGTTTTGTGATTTTCCTTCATTGCCTGCAGGGTGGGAAAGACGTCGTTGATGAATCAGTATCCTTCACCTGTTGCGCTTTGTTGATGTGCCTGCCCGAAGCATTGCTATTTGGTGATATAATGTTTGTTCATTTGTGTTTTTCTGCTAATTTACTCGGTTTTTGGATTCTGTGACTTCTTCTCTCGTGATGTTGGTGTTTTGATGAGCATTGCTGTACTTTTGGTTTATTCTCTGTCTCTTTGGCGCGTTACGTTAAATTACTTCTTGATATGGTTTGGTTTAAATTTTGGGGGTTATCTTTTGTTTACTTGTTTCTGGGATGGTCTCTATTACAATAACCATGTGAAAGCCTATCGATTTAATTTTAAGAACATCATTTCACTTATTCTTTCTTGGCCGTAAGGTCTGTGGACTATTAACTACATGAATAGATACGTGCATAAGAAGTTCAGTCAGCAATATAAAGCTACAATTGGTGCTGATTTTGTCACAAAAGAACTCCAGATTGATGATAAACTCGTCACACTGCAAGTGGGTTTTCCAGTTTAATGGCATCTCAGTTTTCTGCTTAATTTATTATCAAGTTTACTCTAAAATTTTTGTATGGCAATGCATGGTGTGTCTGTATGGTAGGTATGGGATACTGCTGGCCAAGAAAGATTTCAGAGTCTTGGAGTTGCATTCTATAGAGGGGCAGATTGCTGTGTCCTAGTCTATGATGTTAACGTCCTGAGGTCTTTTGAGACCCTTGACAATTGGCACGAGGAGTTTCTCAAACAGGTTCTTCATATTCTTTATCTTGATATTGTAGTTGTATTGCATCCTGAACATGTCTGAGGCCCTGGATAACTTAAAACTATTACAGTTGTATTTTATCCTGAGCAGCCCAAGCCATGGTGTCAGCTGATAAGAGACGGCTAGCGATGAAATTTTATATTCGTATTGTTTAATCCTGCTTTCCCATCTCATGATAACCTTGTTCCCTGAGAATTTCTTATTTTACGTCTTACTACTTAGCCTACTAACTAGTGGGTTCTTGATTGGGCTTGGAACTACAATTGGGAAAGGGGGAAAAATGGAGGAAATGAAAGTAGACAATTAGTTTGCTTGGCTTAGTAGATGAACATTTAAAAAGATTTATTTGAGATGTCCTTCCCTATAACTTTCTGATTACAAACAAGGTCATTTTATAAATCTTAGGTAAATGAAACCTTAGCAATCTGCTATATGATTTGACATTTGTTGACCTCTCATCACTCCAATAATTTTTTTCTTTGGTGTGGTTGTGTGGCTTTTGTTATGATTAGAATGACCAACGTTATATAGGAAATCATTGTGATGCTGAAGAAGAAATACATTTTTTATTCACCAACAGTTGATATCCGTTTCCTATTGTTCCACTCACTGTTTTTTTTACGTCAAATATTCAGTCATGAAATGGGTGAGTTTTGTTTTTCCATCTTTTATTGTCCTTTTTCGTTTTTACTAATGAAAAAGAGGTTAATGGGCTTTTACAGAATACCGTCACTTCCCCGTGTTCATTGCTTTTATTTGAAATATAATGATATAATCAACTGATTCTTTCATACTTTGACTCTGTTTTATGAATAATTTTCTTTGTGTTTTACTGCTTGATGATGAAATGGGGTAAGTTAGAGATGGTAGTGATGTTGGAGGTTAGAGATTTTCTATGATTCTCTCTTGCTAAGAGTTACTGGTTAGCATTTGCATCTCTTCGTGTCTGTTGGGTTCTCTTTTGTAAAATGTAGTATTTCTTGTGCCTGTTATTCCCTCTCGGTCCTGATTTATTAGCATCTCTTAGGGCTTGTTTGGCATGAGGTGAGGGGAGGGAAAATTTTTTTGAGTTAGATTTAAAAAAAAGCGGAGTTAAAAGTATTTAATTATTTTTTTTACTCTTTTATCTTACATCTTCTGTAGATTAAAATTTTGTAACCTCACTTCTTTAATTTTCTTAAAGCCAACTCATAACCCCTTCCCTTCAAATCCTTAATACCAAATATACCCTTAGTCTTTGTTGGGTTTCCATTTACTATTTAGAATATACTAAAAAGCACAAAAGAGGGATGATATGTTACACGGCTCATATCTTATTATTCTAGATAATGGCACACTGATGTACTAATCTCTGTATAATAATGAACTGATATGCCAAGTTCTAGATAATTATAATTTAGAATGGATTGTTGTCTCATTTATCTTTATCACTCGCTCAAGTTGTAATACTTATCCTACAACACTTTGATGGGGTCATAGGGCTTTCAGCAACTTGTTTTTCTTTTCTTTTTTTGGGGTTTGGGGGGGAGGGTAATCTGTGTTCAACATTTGTCGATGCCATGCGGCAATTTAAATAGCAGCTATGACTTCACAGTTGTTTCATTTGGTTGTTTTTGTATTCATGCTTTATTCTAAACGTTTATCTTTTTGTCATCCTTTTCTTATGAATGTACGCTTCTAATTCTTATTTTAATGTAATACAGGCAAACCCTCCTAATCCAAGGACATTTCCATTCATATTGCTTGGAAACAAGATTGACATTGATGGTGGGAACAGTCGAGTGGTAGGCAGAAGTGATTGCACTTCTAGCTTTCTTTAAATCATGTATAATGTCTAATGAACTGATTTTCAGGTTTCTGAGAAGAAAGCAAAGGACTGGTGTGCTTCAAAAGGGAATATTCCCTACTTTGAGACATCTGCCAAAGAGGATTTCAATGTTGATGAGGCATTCCTTTGCATTGCCAAGACTGCTCTAGCTAACGAGAGTGATCAAGACATGTAAGTAAATGATAATGTGCAGAAAAATGATATAGGGGTTATTGGTTGTCAAGTCATGAATTATGCACTTAATATATACCAGCTATGCTATGAAACATGTTATCAGCTTCAAAACAAGCAAATGGTAGTGTGTCAAAATATAGATAATGAACCGTGGTTAGGGAAAAAATCATAATGGCTTTGGATGGAAAGATTTTTTGCCAGTCTCATCCTTATATCTCCTTACAATTATCATTTAAGGGCGTCAATATTCCTTCCTGAATTTCTGTTGCCTTCAAATTGTTCATGTCCTTAGGTGTGTATTGATTACTTCTGCATATGTTTGTTTTCCCAGCAAGCTTTGTTGTACTCCCTTTGGTTCTATTTATAAGAGCTCAATAACCGAATTACGCGGCTTAAGAAAGTGGTTAAAGTTAGTTAAAAATAATAAGTATCTCTGAAATAAACTTTATTTTCTAAGTATGTCCTTATTTATGAGGGGGCAAGTAGGAAAGAGAAATAAAATAAATATAAGTATAGTCAACCTTTTAATTAATGCAATACATATAATTAATGAGGGGTAGAAATGGAAAAAAAACTCATTAAATGTTCAGATAAGAGTTGTCGGGTTCTTATGAAAAGGACCAAGGCAATTCAAATTTTGGGCTTTTATGAAAAGGAGCGGAGGGAGTATATTACACTGCATATATTGCAATCATGTTGCCCATGCATAGATGCTGTGCATATATAGAAGGATGTGAGAATTGGTAGACCTTATTTGTTGCAGCTGCCATTATGCTAAATGCTAGGTACTTTATTATTAGGCTGTGTCATTGTTTGTACTGGATATCATGAAGAGTCTGAATCAGGGATCCGGACATGAATTTAGTGGAATGGCCCGAGTGATTGTGTTTTGTATTTTATCTGAATCCTTGGTATTGACTAATTGATTGACCTTTTTAATGTGTAGTTATTTAGAGATAGGTCAATCTATCTATATCATGATGGTCAAACTTGTCAATTGATTTGCTGACTTTCTTGATTCTATGTATTAACTCATGTAAACATGTGTAGAATTTGTTGATTGGACAATCTTGGATATGTTTCTTTTTGGCGTAAAAATTGTTTTAACCCAGCTAAAAACAACTTCAAAAGGCTCATACGAGAAACCAATCTAAAGTAAGCCTTCTTAGCCTTTTGAAGTATTAAAGACCACACAAGATGAAGTGTCAAACAGTGGTTTTTGAGTTTGGTTAACCTGCTTCCCATGATCCCATCTCCGTGCCTTTGTTATGTACCTCTGCCTTCGGCTTCTCATGCTCCAGCCAAGGAAAGAAACACAATCTATCTTCCAAGTGAACTGTCTCACACTTTATTTGTGTTTCTAATATTTGCTCATATTGAATGACTATTTATTCATATGTGAACTACACTAGAAACTTCATGTTGAGTGTTGTGGCGATATGGGTAATTTTCTTTTGAAATAATATAATTTGAATTGCATTTGAATATTTATTGCTTTATACTCCCTCCTATTCTTAATATAGGACTTAATTGAGAAGTCGATATTGGTCCTAAATATTAAACATATTTATCATATTTGTCAATCTTTTCTTAATTTATCCTTATTGATGTTTTTTCAACGTCAATCAAGTGTTTGTCCAAAAAAAAAATGTCAATCAAGTGAGAGAGAGATGGGGGGATCAAGGAAAATAATTGGGATGAAAAAAATATGTCATACTAATTAATTTTACTAACTCCCTTAATTTAATCAAATTTGGTAAATATATACTATATTAAGGACTGGAGGGAGTATTATATTTTCTCTGGTATGTGTAGAAGAATTACTATGATTGAATCTCAAATGCAGATATTTTCAAGGGATTCCTGAGGCTGTTCCTGAGAATGAGCAAAGGGGTGGTTGCGCATGTTGATATGGAATTGCTAAGTGATTTTACTGCTTCATCTTCCAAAGCGATGGTCCAAATTCTTCGAAGTTCAAATTCCTTTTTGTCCCCCCAAGTGATTTCCCCATTTGTATACACTCTTTGTATGCTATGCTAATAATGTTTTTTAATTTTGCGTTCACCTTTATTTTATTTATTTATTTATTTCCCTGTGAAGGTTAAACGCAATCCTGTTTTTGTAAGGAAAGCATTTTTAATTGATTTACCACGGGGTTGTTTTTTGAGGCCTGAGAGAAAACTTCAAATCTTTACTTTTGCACTTGACTGAAATAGTGTGTCCCTTTTTATGTAAATGGAGATTGCCAGGCATCATTTTTGACGTCTTGCATTTTCTTGACAAAAATTTTTTAGCATAAAATAAGTCGTGATTGGATTAATTCAGCCAGAGATATACATGTAAATCAAAGTTATTTCGAAAATAAATACTTGTAGGCACACTAGATGTTAGATATTGAAGGCAACAATAATTAGAGATTAAGGTACTATTACTTCCGGTCCTAATTATAAGATAAAGTTGACTTTTTTGGAGAAATTAAGGAAGCTAATTAAATTACTTTAAATTATTTATATTTTTATTTTTTTCTCCAAACTAATTAATTTGACTAATAAACTAACATATAATCTAAGAATACTAAAAATATAAACACTTTAAAGTAATTTAATTGGCTTCCTTAATTTCTCCAAAAAAGTTAACTTTGTCTTATAATTAGAACCGGAGGGAGTAATATTTATTGGGTTAAGGTGTATCTAGTATATTAAAGTATTTTTTTAGATACATCTAATATCTTAATGTATTTTTTGAGACGCATTCAAACCCTTAAATGTGACACACAAGAAAAAAAAAATTTTATGATGTTGGATGTATAATAAAATACTTTAGAATACTTGATACTCGTGAGAAAATATTTAATGCTGCTGGATTAAGCTTAACGCATATTTCTTTGTAACTTGCATAATTTATTAATTTCTTGTGATGGTCCACTGAGAATTTTCTTTAAAAATATAGAGTTCGTTATTTTGGGCGCGCAACTAAGTTCACACACATGCGGCATCGCACGCGGTGAACTGACAGGGCATGGTTTTTTCTGACCTGCACGACAGGGCATAGTTGGAAGTCCGGATGCTTTAAAAGATGTCTTTATATCATATTTATTTTGTATAAAAAGTATATACATATTAAAAAAATGTGCCAGATTTTTAATCAAATAATTGTCAAGTCTCCCATGTTTAATTTCCGTTATTTTTCCGGCCGGTACAATACAATGGCCGCTATTATAATTTTTTATTATTTTTTTTTTTTGGGTTTCCGTTACTTCAAGAAAATTCCAAAACATAGAGAGACTTGGTAAAAAACTTCACCATTGGGGGATAAGAAAATAGAAGAGGATAACGATAACGAAAGAGCCATAGAAGGAAAATGAACGAGAATTGTCGCTCGTTTTCGCGTTCCAAAGAGTTTGGTTCCTTTCATCACTCTCTTGCATTTTCAATTTGCAACGTGGTTCTTCCTTGTCCTTATTTTCATAAAGCCTTCTCCAATTCTTCTATCTCCCCAAACACGCACCCAAAACAATTTCGGTAACCATGGCGAAGATTTCACTGGCGATCGGCTTAAGAACTCTGTTCACTGCTTTGGGATCTCTCATGGTGGCTACCCTTATTTATACTATCTTCAGGGATGGTCTTCCGTTTCGTAAAGAGCTTCTTACACCGTAACTCTCTCCGTCTCTGCCATTTACTCTTGATCAATTGGATAATTTTTGTGAATTAAGTTCATACAGCGTATTAGATTCTGTTTCTTATTTGGTAATCCTTTCAATAGAGAAATTTTCTTGCCGCAGTATTGCTACTAGTTGTCAAAGTTAAACTCTCAAATTTTTTTACTTATTATTGTTTTCATAAATTGGGGGCCGAAGCCTAGAAATCCGAGTATTTAATTTCATGCTTATGCTGGTCGTACAAGAGCGCGCTCAGTGAACACAAGCTTGCAAATATGTAATATAAAACATCCGTTCGAAACAGAGCTTTAAATTATCATAAATTTACGGCTTGTTGGATCACATCAACTTTAAAGGAGCTCCGGTTTGAATGTCTCTTGCTCATACTGGTTTTGTCGTCCAGTGCCCAGAAATTCACTTGCTTTTGTTCAATAAGTAACGTACTATTCCTAGTACTCGAGACTTCTAAACTTCTTTGCTCAACTTAGTGATCTGTTGGTTATTTGTTTTCCCTCGTATATATGAAAGTTTATCTGCATGGGGTTTACATTAACTTTTTATCTTTGTTAGTGTCTATATTTATTTAGTGGAATATCATATATTCGTTGATTCATATTTGTATGGATTTGTCTTTTCAGTTAAACGATTGTTTACACTTGGAAGTTTCCCATATTGTACTTGATTCAGGTGGATGGCGGCAACTTTGATTGATTTCTATATTAATGTTGCAGCTTTGGCAGTAAGTCAACTATTTTTTTTAGATCCCTGTATTTCTGCATTGGTACTTGGTAGAATATACTATCACTAGTAAGAAAACTGGCTTTTGGGTCCAATATAAAATTTGGAGAATAGTAAACTCCACACAAAGGTGACGTGTTTAACAGTCCCTCTACTTTTGTAAGCTTGATCTGTATTACTGTAAAGAATTTTGGTATGTATGCCCAACATAGGATACCAAGTATTTTTGTAACATTCACACTTCTCTCGTGAAATCCACTTGAGGATTTACAAAAGAATGATTTTATATTGCTTTGAAGATATGACAAATTGACTAATACTTAGTAATTATTTCTGATCAATGATGAATCAAACTTGTGTAGTAACACTCATAAGCACTCATACCGTTTTTATCATTTCAGGTTTGGGTTGCTTACAAGGAATCAAACTGGATTAGCTCAATTTTGTGGATAATTTTGCTTATAGGCCTTGGAAGGTATCTTTCCGCCATGAGCCAACCTATTCCATTTGCTTGACAAAATTTTGTATATTACGTTATTGAGAATTAATCTAAAGCATCTTGAAAATATGGGAGGAAACTTCTTAAACATATCATATTCTGCCAAATCATGCTGTCTTGGTTGATACTAATGTGTGCAGGCCAAGTGGATACATTGATCTGACACTGCTCATTCATTGACTAAATTTATTTATTATTTTCAGACTTACATATTAGTAGTTAGTTTAACTCTTGCTGTTGAGTGCTATACTCCAAGAAAGTTGCGTGGTTGTTATATTTGTATTTCTCTTGATAAGCTTATTAATATGATTTTTGGGAATTGGGATGATATAAAGGGAGAATTTTATCTTAATGTTGATTTGACTCTTAACCATTATGTGGATCTTGAATTTGTCACATTTCATACCTAAACACCATATTAATAGGTTTCTGAGTTCTTGAGAATTTAAATTGTCCACTTACCAAATGTGTTTGTAGTTGATTTAGTTTCTGATGAGAGAAGAATTGCATTACGTACTTTCTTTTGTCTTTTTGGAAATAATTTCTCCCCGAGGTTTGAAATTTTGTATTCCTTCCCCTTCACTTCACTGCTTAAATCTATGGTGGAAGCTAGCAGTTTCCCTCTACTTTTATATTATTTTTATGACACAACCTGTTTCAAGTGGTTGATTCTTGGAAATTCAAGTTGATAATGAGCTTCTTCGTTGTTTCTTTTATGATTCTTTGATCATGATCATCTGAATGCTAAGAATTGCTAATTTAATTCATTTTCTTATTTTTTAATTGTCCCAGCATTGCTGCATGTGCCTATATTGTTGCGCAATTCTCAAAGCTGTCATCTGAAGAATCTTTACAAGATCCTATGTATTATGTTCTGTTGAAGCATCCAAACAAGTATGCACCCACAACCATTGATGTCTCATCTATCTTTAACATTTACCAATCTCTTACTCTATCATCAATGTTGTTACTCCACTTGTCATTCAGTTCTGAATCAGATAGACACTGAAATGCATGTTTGCATAGGAATGATGATGAAGCAGGGCAGAAAAGGAAGCAGCATTCTTTTGTGGTGACTCTGAGAATTGTTTTTACAGTTTTGGGTTCTTTCATGTTGGGGACTTTGTTGTACACTCTCATCACTGATGGTTCCCCTTTTCGGATGGAACTTTTGACTCCGTAAGCGCTTTGTATTTGTTTTTTTACTGTTATTCATTGTTACTGTTGTTTCATGCATTTCATGAAATGAAAAAGTTTTATGCAATATGCTTATCCAGCTTGATTTTGGTTTCCATTACTATGTCCAGTGTGTAATGTTAGATCTATGTAATTACACAAGAATGTTTAAAGAAACATTCTTGTCCTCTAATAGAACTGTTAGAATTATTGATGTTTACACGTTTTATTTGAAATCTTTTACCAGCATATGAATGGAACATTTCCATTCGAATTTCATATGCTTGCCCACTCCATCTTTTTTGAAGTCATGGTGTTTCTTATTTTTTCTTTTCCTTTGGTATATTTTTTCCACTAGCGTCTGTGCCTTTGATATGGGTGAAAATTTGAGAAGCCCCATGAACCTTCTTAGGCCTTGGAAAAACCAGAAGTTAAGGACTGATTTGTTTGTTTTGTGAATTATGTAAGAATGAAATGGACTTAAAATGTTTCGCCTCCAATACTCTACATTCCCAAGGCAAGCACGTGTCATGATCCCAGTAAAATTTAAATACAGTTGGTAATAAAGTATCTAAAAATACTTGCTTCTGTTATTTGCATGTTTGCTTATCAGTAAATATCTCAAAGCTCGTATGGCGTGCAAAGGGTAGTAGACAATTATTCCAAAATAGTTTGAGTTAACGAGGGGCTTTAATATTTTTTTCCCTTGTTGAAATTTCTTTGTTGTTTTCACTATGGGTATAATTATAGACCAAAGGCAAAACCATGTGCCTGCCGTGTTATATATATGTTTTACTTACATATTTGCATATTTGTATGAGTTGATTTTCTAGAATCTGGTAGTTTCACTCTGATCAGTAAATGTCAAGAGCTCCAAATGTTTGCAGGTGGATGACAGCAACGCTAATTGACTTCTATATCAATGTTGTGGCTCTAGCAGTATGTCTCTATTGCTTTCTCTTAGCTGCTACAAATTATGTGAAAATACATTATAGCCATTAACTTGGAATCTCAAGGTTTAAAGAAGCACAATAAATTGCTTCTTTCTCACATTTGACACCCAATTAGTATGGAGTAGTATTATTATTCATAAAAAGTGTAGTTTTGATTGCAATATTTCATAAACTTAACATTATTAAGCTTCTATGAGAAGTGTTTTCGTTTGTGTTTATTAATATGTTATACATTATAATGAAGGAAAGGTTGTTACGTTCAAGTTCATTTCACATTATACATTTCTACAAGTAATGTTCCTCGAAGAGAATTAAGTAGCCCTCACCGAGTGACTTAAATAGTGTGATGAATAATAGTCATCTTTTTTTTTTTTTTTTGTGAGAAGTTGCGAAAATCATCTGTGAATTATCTTTTTCCAGTAATTAGTGACTTCTGAAATAATGTTTGTTCAGATCTAAGCTACAATTAATTGAGTAATCGTGCCAAAGTTTACTTTCAGCTCAATTTTTTCCCTTTTGTGTTTCAGTGTAAAAATTTAACTGTGTACAAAATATCAGGTGTGGGTCGCCTACAAAGAGTGTAGTTGGATTTCAGCAGTCTTTTGGATAGTTCTATTGATATCTTTTGGCAGGTTAGTTCACTCCTTACGAAGTTGACACCCCCATATAGTTTATTGTTTAAAACTCGTTAACATGAGCAAATACCATTATGAAAAATACTGGTGATTCAGATTTACAATTAGTTGTTAATTTTAACTAAAATTATACTTTGACATCAATAGCAAGATTTGGTCTGTGATGTGAAAATGACGTGTTATATATATATATATATATATATATGTTTTTGGTGTTTTGTGCTTATTACTTTCTATGTTATTACTGCTTTGAATGAATAACAATTTGATAGAAGAATTCTTTATGCCAGTTAATAGCAACACATTGGATTGTGCTGCTGCTGCTAGAATTATTGATCCATATATCAAATTTCTAATGATAATATATAGTTCCAGACTCCAAACTGCCACTCTGGATTTGTGTTTACTTAGATTATATATGGCTTCTTATGATAGGCTAAATAAACTATATTAAAATTCTTAAGATGTTCTTCATGTTCCCCAACTAATATAGAATCATACCACAAAATAATGACTCAGATAAAATTGAAATTTGCTTTATATTTTTTAAAGTTCATATGCACATCCTTCTAATGATCCTTGTTATGGATGAGGATAATTTGCGTTTTTCCAAATTTTCAGCATCACGACATGTGTCTACATCGTGTGGAAGCTATTCCAGATTACTTGCCAAGATCCTGTTTACCTCATTTTAGTGCGTCGTTGTGGTGACAGGCAAGTCTCTATAGAACTCGTTCCTTTCCATTTTTCAAACATTTAAATTTAGTATTGAAGCTGATAAGATGTATAAATGCTATGGGCTAGCAAAGAACTTTTAGCAGATGAGAAGTTAGAATTCTGTCCTTTTGAGATATATGAACAAGCATGCTGAAGTGCTGTGTTAAATATTGTTAATTTGATCCCTCATCACATCACCATTATGTAGATTCATAGAGGAAAGATAAAGTGGAACCTAAGATTCTTTTCATCCTTAATTTGATCTCAAGCCTTTGAGTATTAGAACTTCTATGACTAATTAGTAAAAAGCCTTCGATCTTTGTTGTCTACCATTCTAATATTAGGAGTCGAGTTTTGACATTAGGTAGTAATATGATGGACTTGTGTTGAATCCATGCTTCAAAAGCAATGTGCTTTTGCAATATTCCCCCTCAGTGTTAATTATTTAATTAGAGAAATTAAATATTGTCTTTGATAGGGCAGAAAACAAGTATAATAGCCTTTATGGTGAGGCAACATAGCAGTGGATTTTTCATGAGCAAGAAGAGTTCCAAGGCCTACCACTAGCTATATGGAATGATGTTGCAGTTGAGACAACCGTGGATTATTGCCAATACAGAAGTTTAACCAGAGCAAACTGTCACACCAGATGATAGAAAATTGGCACAGCCCATGAGATTGATGGATTTATATTATTGGATTATTTATATATATGTACCATATATAGATCATATAGAGAGATATGAAAACTTGCTTGAGCACTAATCATGATTTTTCAAATTAAATAAAGGAAAAATTAGGATGAATGACCTAGAAAAATTAAAATTGGTTGCAAAGGATCATAAAAGTCATAATTATTTTAGAGGACCAAATATCAAAAAATATATATTTTTTGGAAAATACTAAAATACCCTCCAAACCTTTTGCTACCAAAAATTGGGAAACTCAATTCGTCTTCTTCCCGAACCTTTCTCTCCCTTCTTCCGCTGACCGTTAGCAAGAGTTTCCTCCATGCCACTTGTGGGCCCCACGCAAAGTCTTCTCCACCAGAACGACGGCGTAGAACCCACTCACTGGCTCGTACTTAGCATCCGAGAGAGCCCATTGGACTTGGGATTTTAAGTGGTGGACTGGGAAAGTTTCGTTACTTTTGATCCTTCCTAGTTGCCGAGAATTGGCGTTAACGTTGGAGGTGGGGGTGGCGTTGCTGATGCGAGTGTGTTTGGGGGAGCGTTTGGCCCGCAAACGCTTAATTATAAGGAAAATGTCAATTGGCAATTAAGAAAAAAAAAAGAGAATGTTTGGAGTTCTTAATTACCAATTGAGCTTGTGATTATCAAAATAGCTTATGTCATAAGCTCAATATTGGAGTTTTTACTGATTTAGTGTTTGGAGAGAGTGGGAATGATTAAAATATTTTTTTCAGTTGTGTCCAATGTGCTATCAGAATAATTGCAATTTTACCCATAATGTACTTTTTTTGCTACAAAAATTAATTTCAACTATTTTTTTGGTGTTTTTAACCCTTAAAATATTTTTTCAACTGTACCTAGTATGTTATCAGACTGATTGCAATTTTATCCTTAATGTACTTTTTCAGTTCCAAAAATTATTTTAAATTATTTTTTGGTGTTTTTAATCCTTTAAAATATTTTCTACCCACTCTCTCTTACTATTATCACAAAAATCATTTGTGCTTAAGTCAACCTAAACAAGTTTTATTTTTGCAAAAGTTATTTATACAATCGTTATTCCAAACATAAATTACATTATACAATCGGGCTTTTACCAAAAATAAAATTATCAAAAGCTAATTGAGAAATTCTATTTTTCTTATCGTTGTTCCAAACACACATTATGCTAACGTCTTGCCGCTTAATCAGAAGTTGCCACTTGCCAGGGAGAAGATGTAATAGCATGGCGCCAATTTGGGACGAAGGCATTTTGAGTTTAGTTTTTCTTTTACAGGGGTAATTTTATATTGAGAGAAAGATAGAAAAATATTATTTGAACTTTAAAATCCCGCTAACAAAAAGAGTAATGAAATTAATAAAAATAATAATGAGATTGACAATATAAATCTTTATCAAAGGACTAATTTATAATTTTTAAAATTCAAGTAGTATTTTTCTGTTCTTCTCCCTTTAATATTTTAAAGTTTATATGAGTATTTTAACATTAGGTTCTTCTAAATAATTATATTTTTATGCTCCTTCTTAATAAAAATTATTTTTTTAGGTCTTTGTGCCAATCTATCCTTAAATAAGTTCCACCTTGACTAAGTGTGTGTTTGGATTAGCTTTTTTTAATAGCTTCTGGAGAAAAAATGGAGAATAGCTTTTGGAGAATAGATTATAAGAAGAATAGATTATGAGAAAAAAGTGATTTTGATAAAATGAGAGTGTTTGGATGTTTTGATCAGAATAGCTTTTGCCATGGTCAAATTACATAAAAGGACATTAACTTTTGTGATAATTACATATAAAGAATAAGATTATATTTTATGTATAATTTAAGGATTAATATCAAATTTAACAGCCAAGTTTTTCCTGAAGTACAAATAAATTTTGGAAGATGGAAAATAACAATGAACAATTAACAAGGATGTAAATTTAACAAAACCGTTAAATTTGACCTAACGGAGTTAAATTATAAGAGAAGAAAACATCTAACGGTATTAAAAATGATACATCTTAACCCATTATTTAACATTAAATTTCATAATTAATACCAAAAATGATATAATTTTGTCTATATGTAATGTTAATTAATTTAACTAATTTTTTTTAATATAATTAAATTTGATAAATAAGTCTTAAATAGGATAAGAGGGAGTATTAAAATTTTAAAATTCTAAAAAAAAAGAGAGAAAAAAAGTTGAAATTCAAAAAAATAAAAAAGATGAGAGAGAGTGTGTGCCGTGGGGCCCACAAACAGAAAAAGAACCAATGAGAATGAGAGGGTGGGACCCACAAAATTGAAAAAGTAAGAAAAAATGGATTATGCTCAAACCATGGTTTTGGCCTCCCAAACCATGGTTTCACATGAAAAATGGATTCTAAAAAAATCTAAGTGTTTGGATGAATTTTGTCCAAACCATGATTTGGCCTCAAAAGCAATTTTTTTAATTGCATCCAAACGGTCTCTAAAGAGAATAAAGTATAGAAGTACGAGTCTCCTACCCTGACTTAGAGACCGTTTGGATGCAATTAAAAAAATTACTTTTGAGGCCAAACCAGGGTTTGGACAAAATTCATCCAAACACTTAAGATTTTTTCAGAATCCATTTTTCATATGAAACCATGGTTTGAGAGGCCAAAACCATGGTTTGAGCATAATCCATTTTTTCTTACTTTTTCAATTTTGTGGGTCCCACCCTCTCATTCTCATTGGTTCTTTTTCTGTTTGTGGGCCCCACGGCACACACTCTCTCTCATCTTTTTTATTTTTTTGAATTTCAACTTTTTTTCTCTCTTTTTTTTAGAATTTTAAAATTTTAATACTCCCTCTTATCCTATTTAAGACTTATTTATCTAATTTAATTATATTAAAAAAAATTAGTTAAATTAATTAACATTACATATAGACAAAATTATATCATTTTTGGTATTAATTATGAAATTTAATGTTAAATAATGGGTTAAGATGTATCATTTTTAATACCGTTAGATGTTTTCTTCTCTTATAATTTAACTCCGTTAGGTCAAATTTAACGGTTTTGTTAAATTTACATCCTTGTTAATTGTTCATTGTTATTTTCCATCTTCCAAAATTTATTTGTACTTCAGGAAAAACTTGGCTGTTAAATTTGATATTAATCCTTAAATTATACATAAAATATAATCTTATTCTTTATATGTAATTATCACAAAAGTTAATGTCCTTTTATGTAATTTGACCATGGCAAAAGCTATTCTGATCAAAACATCCAAACACTCTCATTTTATCAAAATCACTTTTTTCTCATAATCTATTCTTCTTATAGGGTATGTTTGGTTGAGCGATTCGATTGCTTATAAGTTGCTTTTTAATAGTGATTTACGGTATACGAAGTAAGTATGTGAGAGGAGTTGTGTCTCGATTTACGTAAAAAGCAACTTATAAGTTTTTATAAGTTGAAACAAACATGCTTATAATCTATTCTCCAAAAGCTATTCTCCATTTTTTCTCCAGAAGCTGTTAAAAAAAGTTAATCCAAACACACACTTAGAACGACAGAACAATTTGTAAATATGAAAAGAAAATTTTTTTAATAAGAGTAAATTTAAAAATATATTTAATAATTTAACTGTGAGTGACAACCTTGATATTTTATTTGATTATTTCAAATAGATTTAATTGTGACATTCCTTTGGCTTTTAGTTCATTTATTTGAATGATTGTTTTAAGTTTTAGTTTTTTTATAAAACAAATATTTATCTATATATATATATATAACATGCAATATAGAATTATCTTTTTAAAACTGTATTGTTTATCCATATATAAAATTATTTAAATCTATCTATACATGTCTAATCAAAACAGTTATGATTTTTATTTTAATTTCACACATAAAATTATAATTGTTATCCTGATAAAATTATATAGTATATATCCTGTTAAATCCAAACAAAACAAATTAAAACCAAAATCATATATATCAATTTATCAGTTTAAAACTTGTTTAGTATAATATAAGTTTAAATTTAAATTTTGTTACTTTAAGCCGAATTTAATCAGGATTTTCACGCTGAATTTGTTTATAATAAATAGGAGTAATTTCTTTTCCTGGGACCCAACAACGGGACGGGCCACTTCAGTTTGTGTTGTGACCTCTTTATTGTTCACGTGCGCACCCGCCAGATCAGAAATCACAAAACCAAGCGCCGCGATTTCTTCAAAATCAACCCACAGAAAAAACGCGCCGTTCCGACGCTGAGTCATACCCGGGTATATAACCCACTTCCCTCTCGCACGTAACTTCCTTGCCTTGTCCTCCACTTTTCTCTGCTCCTGAGAGACCAAAGAGACCAAAAATAGGGAAATTTTCTTCCCTGAAACTGAAAAAGAAAAACATTTACTCTTTTTTTTTTTTTGAATTTTTTGTTTTTTCAGTGAAGAGATATTCCTAGTAACTACTTCGTCGTCTTGTTCGAATCGTTCTTCATCTCCTTCTTTCTCCCTCATTGCTCGACGTTTTCATCGGAATTTTCCATTTTCCGACTTTGAAATTTTTGTTGGTTCCTGGATGGACATGGCGGCGTCGATTTCCGCACCACCGATGGTTCAGCCCAATGGTCCTCCGACGCCGGTGTCGCCTGCGGCAGCGGCATTGTCTGCGGGACCGTTCGCAAATATGTCATTGTACGTCGGTGATCTTCACCCGGATGTGGATGAACGGCAGCTCCTTGATCTGTTCGGCCAAGTGGCGACTGTTGTCTCCACCAGGGTTTGCAGAGATCAGACTAGGCAATGCTCTCTCGGTTACGGCTACGTCAACTTTGGCACCGCCCAGGATGGTACGTGCTTATCAATGATCAGATTGTTGGGCACAATTTTTTTCTATATGAATTGTCTTTGATTTTGATTAAATTTCCTCATCATATCAGTGGCTTGATCAGATTTGATATACCGATTGAGAGAGTTGAGTGATTCTGTTTGAATTGAATATTCTGTCAGTTCTTATTTTATCAGAATCTATCCGATTAGGTTCAAATTTTTATTTGTTTTATTTTTTTATGGAATTTAATATCTGTGTTTTGATTTGATCAATGTTTTTTTTTTTTTTACTGAATTAATTTCTTATATTTATTGACTGTGGCTTTTGAAGCTCATGATCTAGTTTTCTTCCAATATAGGAGCATACTGTTTCTTCTTTTTGCTTTGTCTCTTTTTGTTATTATTATTTTATTTTATGGGATATAATGAATGAAAAGAACATAGTGAAAAGTGAAAACAGAGGTTTGCATTTGTAGTTCTTGCCAGGCCTGTAGTTACAGATATCTTCTTAGTCATGACATCTGTTTACTGCTATTGATAATGCTGTTAGAATTAACATTGGTTTTATATTGCAGCGGCTAATGCCATAGAACTTCTGAATTTTACCCCAATGAATGGAAAACCCATTCGGATCATGTTCTCTCATAGAGATCCTAGCATTCGGAAAAGTGGATATGCAAATGTCTTTATCAAGAACTTGGACGCATCAATAGATAACAAGGCATTACATGAAACTTTTTCTTCCTTTGGAACTGTACTTTCCTGCAAGGTAGCTGTTGACCCCTTTGGCCAGTCAAAAGGATACGGTTTCGTACAGTATGACAATGAAGAATCTGCGCAAAATGCCATCAAACAACTGAATGGTATGTTGTTAAATGATAAACAAGTCTATGTTGGACTCTTTGTTCGGCGCATGGAAAGGGCTCGTTCAAATGGATTGCCAAAGTTTACTAATGTTTATGTGAAAAATTTCTCTGAAACGTATACTGATGAGGACCTCAATCAGCTTTTTGGGTCATATGGCACAATAACTAGTGCAGTTGTCATGAAAGATGCAAATGGCAAGTCTCGATGTTTTGGCTTTGTTAATTTCCAAAACCCAGAATCAGCAGCTGTTGCAGTTGAGAGGTTAAATGGAACCACTATCAATGGTGACAAGGTATTATATGTAGGGAGAGCTCAGAAGAAAGCAGAAAGAGAGGCAGAGTTGAAGGACAAATTTGAGCGAGAAAGAATTAGTCGATATGAGAAATTACAAGGTGCTAACCTGTACATGAAAAATCTCGATGATAGCATCGATGATGAAAAACTGAAAGAGCTGTTTTCTGAGTTTGGAACTATTACATCATGCAAGGTATGACTAAACCAAATTAATGAATTGTCTGTTTTTGTCTTCTCTATACCCAGAGTATGCTTTTGCTCATGCATTTAAATTGGTTATTTGTGATGATTTACTGTTAGAAAATATTGGAAATTGGAAATATAAATTTCATTACATCATATATGTCTACAGGTTATGCTTGATTCACAAGGGCATAGCAAGGGTTCTGGTTTTGTGGCTTTTTCTACTCCCGAGGATGCAAGTAAAGCTGTAAGTTATTAATTCTTTTGTTTTAAAGAATTTCTGATCCCTGAACTTCCATCATAAGTATGTTTGGAACTTTTTTCATTTCTTTTTGCAGTTGAATGAAATGAATGGGAAAATGGTAGCTGGAAAACCTCTTTATGTTGCTGTGGCCCAACGGAAAGAAGAGAGGAAGGCCTTGCAGGTTATACTTCTTTAGTCTCCTTGTATTGTCCATGATCTCAATGACTCTCCAAAATTTTCATTCATGATTTGTAATTTACTGTTTCAGTCACGATCTGAAGTTCTTACGACTACTCATTGGTTTCTTAATTTTGAAAAGATTCACAATTTAGTTTGTTTTGCAGGCTCATTATGCTCAATTCCGTGCACCTGGTAGGATGGGGCCTCTGCCTACTGGAATTCCTGGATATCATCCTGGGGCATCTAGATTTGCCCCCCAACAATTGTACTATAGTCAGGGAACACCTGGTCTGATACCACCTCAGCCATCAGGATTTGGTTTCCAGCCGCAACTATTGCCTGGAATGCGTCCTGGTGTTGCTCCAAATTTTGTTATGCCATACCAGCTTCAGAGACAAGCTCAGCCCGGGCAAAGGATGGGTGTTCGACGAGGTGGAAACTTCCAACATATGCAGCAGAACCAGGTGACTTACTAAAGTTTATCTTTTAGTTGTAATCAATAATATTTTCAATTTCATAAAAAAATTGTGAGATATCTGATTTCTTTTAATTCAGATGCTGCAACGGAACTCCAATCAAGGGTTCAGATATATGGGCAGCAACAATCGAAATGGCATGGACCCATCTATGGTTCAACAAGGCCCGGCGAATCCGATGATGCCTTTACACTTTGATGGTTCTGGGGTTACTTCAGGTCCAGTAGATAATCTGCGACCTGGTTCGCTTTCTACAACCCTTGCCTCAGCTTTGGCCTCTGCTTCACCAGAAAATCAGCGCATGGTATGATCTGTGTTCCTCTAATATCTCAGTCTAAATGAAGTTTTAGGGTTGTTATGTTGCATGGAAGTTTATTTAACCTGGAAAGCATTGCTTGTGATGAACAGATGCTGGGTGAACAATTATACCCCCTCGTAGAGCGTCTTGCCCCAAGCCATACAGCAAAAGTGACGGGGATGTTGCTGGAAATGGACCAATCCGAGGTTATACATCTCATTGAATCTCCCGAAGACTTGAAAATAAAAGTTTCTGAAGCAATGCAAGTCCTGCATGAAGCTGCATCGGGCACTGAAGTTGGCGAACAGCTTGGCTCACTGTCCTTGAATGAATGAAGCAATTTTGATTGTTGGATCAGCTACATCGCATACATGAGCCGTATTTTTGGGCAATGCGCTGTCATTGTTTCTGAGAGCTATTTGCTGTACCAAATTTTTTGTAGGGTCTTTTTTTTCCCCCTTTTTATTTTACTTTTTTGGGCAGGATTCTTTGAGTTAGTCCGGAGGGATCAAGGATCTAGTTATGTTGGTCCTTAGCAATTACCTGTTTGAATTTAGACCATTTTATCATTGGATTTTATTTAGGATTTTGGAATTCGCAGTTGAGGATAGGTCATTAGCCCGACAATAATGTCATTCCTATTTTATTTAAATTGGATTTTTCTCATTTGAGCTTTGTTTATTTATTTATTGGATTGGTGTTATCAAGTATTTATTCCCGAGGGGCTCTAAACTTGTACCAGATTTTGATAGCTTATTTGAAGAGGTTAACTTTGTGTGGCGATTAGATATCTCGTTATCAAGCCCCTTCGCAATTTTATTTTTTAATCAAAGAGACAGATATTAACAGCTTGAAGTTACAACTGGGAGATATATCTGCATGTTTGTTTCAGCGTTTCAGGGTAAAAACGGGCTTGAACAGTATAACAAACGGACTTGAATAGTGAAACTGTTAAAATAGGTGTTTGTTTCAGTGATTGAATTTAAAGTGAAAAAAGTCATGAGTTGGAAAAAGTCATAAGCCTTAAAATGAAACTTATTGGAACTTATGTGCTTGTGTGTGTGTAAAAAAATATTGATAGGAGTATTTTCATATTTTTGGGGATAAATGAGGTACTCAAAATCACTTCTAATTACAAAACTTCTTTTATGAAAAATGTTCTAAATAATTTTCTCTTTCTTTAGATAGTAAATAGGCAATCATCTTCGGACCCGGCAAGGAAAAAGGACCATCATTTTCCTTCTCTAGACCATTGAATTGAGATCTCAACAGTTCAGATTTAATATATTTTTATAAAAATACTTTTAATATATTAATATAATAATATTTTTATAGTATATTAATATGAACCGTTGAGATCTCAATCCAACGACTCAGAGAAGGAAAATGATGGTCCTTTTCTTTTCAAGAAAAGGACCAAAGCGGACTCCATCTCCATCCAATCTTCATGAGACCCCTCCCTCTTTTTTTATTTTATTTATTATTTTCTTCCCTCCTTTTTCCTTTTTCTTTCTTTGATCATCTTTTCAGCAAAATAAAAGCAAACATGTATATATCTTATAGAAAGATTACTTCTTATCTTAGTGATTGGATAAGTAACTTAAAGTAACTTATGTAAAAGTGAATGATATTTGGTTTGACTTTTGCATAAGTGACTTTTGTATTAATTAAGAGAAAAAAAATTGAAAAATTTATGAAAAATGAAAAAATGAAGGACTAATTGTGGAAAAAGAATTCATTGGCAACTTAATTGCCAAATGGGACCTGAAAAGATATTTGCATTTGTTAAAATAGCATTCTTGGTGATAAATTGATCCAAACCATCCAATGGTGATAGTGTTACCACAAATAAATTATTTAAACTAAATTTAATGGGTAAAAATACTATATAAAAATTAATTTATGACATTTTTATATAAAAAAAATTGATTATAAAATTATAAAACAACTAAATAATAAATCTAAACTGATTAAAATTAATTATTAATTATTCTCTACATTTCTATAGTTATATATTAACAAAATTCAAAACTTGTTTAAACTCTTATCCCAAAGTATTCTCTAATTAGTAGAAGATTACTATATAAAGAAAGAGAAAATTATTTAGAATATTTTTCATAAAAGAAGTTTTGTGATTAGAAGTGATTTTGAGTACCTCATTGATCCCCAAAAATATAAAAATACTCCTATCAATATTTTTTTATACACATACAGTCACATAAGCTCCAATAAGTTTCATTTTGAAGCTTATGACTTTTTCCAACTTATGACTTTTTTCACCTTAAATCCTATCACTGAAACAAACGCCCATTTTAATAGTTTTACTGTTCAAGTCCATTAATTACATTGTTGAAACCCGTTTTCCTCCTTAAACGTTAAAACAAACACGCTGATTATATCTCATAGTGATATTCAATATATTATATATATTTTAAAAATATAAATATGAGATATTATTAAATTCTACTTCAATCCTTCAAATTCTAACCCTCATTAATTGAACTTTTTTAAAAAAAAGTATATAAAAATTCACAACTATATAACAGACTCATCTATGCATTTCTCATCTTATTTGAGCTCGGAATTTTTTTTTTCATTTGGTAGCGAATTATTGATAAAACATGTATGCTTGTTATATAGTTGGGAATTTTTTTATATACTTTTTTTTAAAGTTCAATTATTAAGATGAGAAGTAATCTTCCTATAAAATTTATAGGTGTTTTCTTTTATTTAGTTTGCCGAAAAAAATAATAAAAGAAAGAAACGTATGTATTGATTACATTACATAGATCTCTTCCATTGAAATTCTTGCCCACATGCTTACTAAGCATCTTAGAATAAAAAACTAAATCATAAACATTCGTAGAACTATAGGTGGAAACAGATCAGGTCAGGTCAGGGCGCACCCTTAACAGGCTAGGCCTATTTTGTAACAAGTTGGCCTGAGCCTGGCCTATGGCCTGTTACAGGTTTTTTTTTTCAGCTTGAGTCTGGCTTGTACAAAAACCTGGCCTGGCCTGAAACCTGTTAAAAAGCCTGAAAAAATTCAAACAAGCTAACAGGTCACAATGCTAAACAGGCCAATCACAGGCCTTCAGCTGAAAAGAGGCCTCCTTCAAGCCAAATACAGGCCTCATAATATTTTAAACATGAAGCAAACAAACACACAATTTTATAAGATCAATACTTTAGAGACTCTGTATAAGTGCAATCGGGCTTTTTCTCTTAAAATGTAATTCAGTTCAGGGACCAAGGGAAAATCTCTCAAAGCAAGTTAAACCTTATTTTAATTTATTTCAATTTCAAGCATGTACTGTCAAGAACAGTGAAAGAAATGAGTGGAAAGGATAATAAATCAACGATCTGCTAAAAGAACACAAACTCAATCAATTTAATTCATGAATTTGCTTCGGAAATCACTTGAACTATCTAATTAAAACAAATGAGGGGAAAGGATAATAAATCTCACGAGTCAACAATGAGATCGACCAAATAAAAAATGCCACAATATAAAGTCACCAGGAAAGTCCTTAGAAGCACGACACTGATTAATGTTTTCAATAACCAAATAGTCAAATACACAAGAGAAGGCTTAGCCCATATCCACTACAAGCCTTCATATTCTAATCTTAAAAGGGGGAAACTTCATTTTCTCAGTATAGGTATGAAGAATAAAAGTGAAAAAATCAAACTTCTGGAGCTTTTAAGTGACTGAAATGAAAAATTCATATGTTACCTATAATCCAAAAAAGTCCAAATTCCAATCAAAAAGAAGAAAGCAAATCCCCAAAATCCAAGAGAATGCTCACTAGATATAGGTGGAGAAGACAACGTCAGACCTCTTCCACCCCAGTTTGCAAATAGCTTGACCCCTGATCTCCTCGACTCAACCATTGGCGTAGACATCGAAAACGTTGAAGAAGTTGATGCCGTATATTGTCACGACAACATTAGAGTAGAGACATTGCGAGGGAGAGATTGAGAGTGGCTAGTGGCCAATCGGAGAGAAGGAGAGTGGAGGCAAGACTGAGGGATTGAGAGATTAAGAGCAAGAAGCGAACCAGCAGCAACGAGCGTCAAAGACCAGAGGAGAGAAATGACAATGAAAGTGAAAGAGTGTAAAAAAAGTAGGGTTTATGAGTTTTGGTTATTTTTTTATAATGTATAACAAGCCAAGCTGGCCTGTGAGGCCTAATAGGCTTCTAAGTAGGCCTAGCCCTACCCTGTTAAGGTAAGCAGTTTCTAAAATAGGCCTTAGCCTGACCTTTTATACTAATAGGTCAGGCCTGACTAGGCCCTAAACAGGCCAAGCTATAAGCCCCTGACAAGCTGTCTGGCCTGTTTCCACCCCTACATAGAACACAAGCATAGTGGAAAAACTCTAGAGTTTCTGACCGTTGCCTACTGCAACGATCTCCAATCGACGACGATGCTCCGTCCAAGTTGCATCCGATCATCTTAGAAATTCCAGTCAAAATTCACAGTCCTTGTTGCAGAATCTGTCGTTGACGGTGACCGATTATTTATTGGTTACAAAACGGGATTTGGCCTTGACAAAGCATTTAGAGCGAGAGAGTTAGAGCGAGACGATCTAGATAGTGAAGGACTTAGTCATTTGTGAATCTTCTTCCATTTTCAGATCTGCTCCTGCATTGTTTGCTGAGGGGGATGTGGGTGCTCCTATAATGATATAGAAATTGGGTGATTTTGTTGAAGAGCTTATTGCTGGTTCTTGATCTATTGCCATAGAGGATCTTGTCTCGTTGTACTTAAGTAGAGGCATCTCTATTACTATGAAAGACCTTGGATCTTCAATTCTGTAAATCTAACCACTGTTATTGGAGTCTCACCTGGTATTCTCGGTCAAAACCTTTTTTTTTTGCTGTGAAAGGACATTTCTACATAAATAAGAGAGAACGGAAAGCGAGAAAGTCGGATGAGCGGTGGAGGGAAAGGGGGGATAAGGGGTGGTCGAAATCAAGCTAAAAGCGAGGGAAAATGTCAGATTTTCACTAGTCAAGCTGAGAAAATAGGAGCTAGGAAGGAAGGGAAGGATGCCATGTATAGAAACCAAAATCCAAAGACTCAATTCACATACTGGGATAAATTGCTGAGTCTTAGAGACTCCAGATTTCTTGAAATAAACATGTCAGCATATGATGCCCTTATTGGTTAGAAGGATTATTTTGTAAAAATGAGTAGTGAGAGTACGATTGAGGGTACGGAGGACAAAGAGGAAGAACTGTATAGTGATGAAGCAGGTGCCTCTTGGCAGCAGGAAGGAAAATATCCAAAGCTGAAATTTACGGCAGAGGAGTACAAGACTTGGTGTAAACCCTATGTGAATTCTCTTATTGTTAAACTTTTGGGGAAATCATTTAGGGTGGGTTTTATGAGATAGAGGATGGAAAGAATGTGGACTCCAAAGAGTCCTATAAAAGTTACTCCTTTTAGTAATGGGTATCTTATTGTTTCATTTTCGACAAAAGACGATAGGGATTATGCACTTTTAGAAGGGCCTTAGATGATTGTTGACCACTCTTTGATGGTACAACGTTGGCGACTAAACTTTAATCCATGAAAGGCAGATCACCAAAAGAAAATAGCTACATGGATTCGCTTCTCAGATTTACCTGCGGAATTATATAGTATTGAATCTCTAAGAAGGCTTGGGAATCTGGCGGGCAGAACTCTAAAAATTGATATAACTACTGCTTTTTCAGAGAAAGGGGGCTTTGCTAGGATATGCGTCAAGTTGGATTTGCAGAAACCATTGTTGCCTTTCTTTAATCACTTTGGTGAGGACTGGAAGATTGAGTATGAGGGATTACATCTTTTTTGTTTTCATTATAGGCAATACGACCATCATATAGGGGTATATCCTAATAAGAATCCAATACAAATGAAGGAGAGTGTGGAGATCCGTTGAACCTAAGTGCCGGAAAAGTCAAATGACGGGGAGAGGACTAATTTGGGAAAGAACGCAGAGGATGTCAAGAAAGATAAATTGAAAGGCAGAACTTTTGGGCTGTAAATGTTGGTGAGGCACGATTTTAGTAAAAATATTAACAAAGTGGATTTGGTGGGATCGAGTTTTAATGCTGGAAGTAAAAAAGCGGTTACAAGTTAGAAGGGTTCTAGAAGAGAAATGAGCATAGTGCTGCAAAGGATAAGGGAAATATGGTAGAAAAGAAGGATGAGAGTGAGGTTTTAAATGAGGGAAAGTGTCAAGATGGTGTGGGATTTAGAAGATGGACACAGAATAGAGATAGGTCCCAGTGGTAGAGAAAAGAGTCACTGGGATTAAGAGATGAGCATGGGAAAAAATGAACATTGCGAAAGGCAAAGTTCAGACACGTGTTATGATGCAAGGGGAGGAGAGTGAGGACCAGGGTCCAAGCACTATTTTCTCCTGAAATCCATTTTCTGTATTGAACGACAGGCTTGGTGAAATCTTAAAGCCTTGTGAATCTTTATATGTAGATAAACCAGGAAACCAAAACATTGAGATGGGCTAAGGGGGAAAGTTGCAAGCATGTGAAGTGGGAAAAGAAAATTATATCACATATCAAAGCATGGTAAGTATGGATCAAAGATGAGGCCAATCTTACATTAAGAATGTGTGAGGGTGGGCTTGTTAAAGATGATGAAGATATGTTGATGGGGGTTTCTACTCCAAAAAATGCTAAACTGTCTCAATGAATTTCCTTTTATGGAATATCAGGGGCAAAGGAGCTCACTCATTTTGTAATCTGATTAGGGAAATGTCACGCTTTCATAATGTGGATTTTATGACAATTTTTGAAACTAGATGTAATGGGAATAGAGCTATTCATATTGCTAGTAGGTTAGGCTTTCCGTTTTTGGAGCTTATTGATGCAGAAGGTTTCAAGGGAGCGATTTGGTGTTTGTGGGTCGAAAAAGTAGGAAAAGTTGAGGTACTAGTAAAGCATTCACAATTTATTCATATAAGAAAATGTGAACATGATCGCAGAACGTGCGAGTTAACACTTATTTATGCTAGTCTGAATATAGTACAGAGACGTGAATTATGGTTGGCACTTTTGGAGTTGAGTGACCAAATACATGCTCCATAGGCTCTTGGTGGAGATTTTAATGCTACTTTGACTACGGATAAACAAAGTTCTATTGGTGAGAATAGAGGCCCGGATAGAGAATTCATTAATTTTGTTGATGCACTTGCTTTAAATGATCTTGGATTTAATGGACCGGAGTTTACATGGCATAAAATGGAATCACATAGCATAATTGATAGTGTACTTGGATATAATGAATAGATGATAATGTTTTCGAATGCTAGTATAACACATTTACTATAGTATAAATCGGATCACCATCTTATTCTATTGCAATTGGATGGGTTACAGATGATAAATCAAAACAATAAACCATTCCAATTTATAGCAGCATGGGTGTTGTATGAGGAGTTTGAGGATCTTGTCAAGCAAAACAAAAATAGAGAAGGGTTGAAAAGTGGAATGAGGCTAGTACACTATTTACAAAAGAGTGTAGAACTTGGAACAAGAATGTGTTTGGTCATACGAAGAACAGGAAAAGTGAGATGGCATTACCAAAGCTAAGCAACAATATGGTCTCTCATCGGCTATCCAAAATCTTCGAACTACTTTATGGGGGGGCTAGAGAGTGTTTTATTGCAGGAATCCTTGTTATGGGCACAAAAGGCTCGTAGTGATTGGTCGGTGAATGGAGATAGAAATACAAAGTTTTTCTACGCTTGAGTAAATAGAAGAAGGAAAAGAAATTTTGTTGGAGCCATTTGGAATAATGATAGACAACGGGTATATGAAGCACATATAATTAAAAACATGGCTACCTCTTATTTTGCTACTTTGTTTGTAGATGAAGGAGTTAGGAGGGAAAAAATTAATTGTCAGATTGCGTATCCAAGAATTAAAGACCAAGACCTCCTTCTCCTAGGCAAGCAAATACATGATGTAGAAATACAGGAGGCGGTATTTAATATGGGAGCTTTGACAGCACTGAGACCTGATGGCTTTAATGCTCTTTTTTACTAGAGTCAATGGAAGCGTGTTGACATGTCGATTTATAAGTTTATTAAGAAACTCTGGGAGTACCTTAATAATACTATTCTAGTACTTATACCGAAAAAAGACCATTCAGAGGAATTACGGGACTTCCACCTAATTAACTTATGCAATGTGATTTTTAAGGTCCTTACCAAGGTGATCGCTAACCAGATTAAGGCTATATTACCAAAAATTATTAGCCCTAATTAAAGCAATTTTGTTCCAAGATGACATAGCTCTGATTAGAGGTGTTCAAAGTGTCCCAGTCCCGGTTGTTCGAGCCCGGTCCCGGGCATTTTGATCTCGGGAATTTTCTGTCCTGGCTGGGATCGGGATTAGGAAAACTAGGAGTGGGATCTATTGGACTAGGACCGGAACTGGGATTAGGCACACATCTTGTGATCCCGGTCCCGATTTTTTTTTTAAAAAACTTTTTTCCTTAAAAACCAAGTTATTTTTGTAGTTTTGTATTTTATTATCTCATAAATTAAATTATCATTTGATAAAATATGTATCACATATTTAGTTGGTGTTAAATTATATATATCGTGATACTAATCCTAATTGTATATTGTATAAAGATAATAACGAAAATGATGAAGGTGGTTATAATAATAATAATAATAAAATGTTATTCTTCAATTCCAGATCAATTTGTATGATTATTTTAACTTTATTAAGTGTTAAATAATCACTTTAAATACTAGATTATAGAAAATTTAACTAATATAATAATATATTTTAAATTTAATTTTGTTTTTAAAAACCGGGATTTCCCGGTTTGGTCCCAGTCCCTAGGGAAGAGCAATAAGCCCGTTACCCATAACCCAGCCCGTAGCCAATTTAATTGGGTCACTGTGAGCCTGCCCAAAATGAGCCCATGATGGGGCGGGTTGAAACCTGCCCATTTAAAACTTAAATGGGCAGGCTATGGGCACACCTTCGGGCTACTCGTACCACACTAGTACAAAAAGGGTGTTTTAGACCGGCACATTTAGACCGGTTGCAATGGATGAGGTCTAAAAGAAATGCGCGGTGGCATTTTTGTAATTATAAACAAATTGGGAGACCGGTTATTCTATGAACCGGTTTAAAAAATATTATTTAGACCGGTTCTACATTAACCGGTCTAAAATATTTAACCTTTTAGACCTGCTTGGATTTTAAACCGGTCTAAAAGGATCAGAGGAAAAAAATTTAAAAATTTAAAAATGTTTTTAGACCGGTTATATCTATAACCGGTCTAAAAAGTATTTTATTTTAGACCGGTTATAAAAATAACCGGTCTAAAATAAAGGTTTTTAAGACCGGTTGTTCTAACAACCGGTCTAAAAGATAGATTTTAGACCGGTTGTTCTGAACAACCGGTCTTTAAAATGTTTTTAAGACCGGTCTTAAAACTCTTTCCCCAAATCCCAATCGCGGTTTACGCTCCGCGCCTTTCTTCATTCTGAATTCTTCAAGGCTTTAGCAATAATCAAGAACGAACAGCAACTCCAAATTCATCAAATCAAGAGCGGAATTAGTGTCTCACCTTGTTCTCGTTTTGCATTTGCGCCATGAAAATGGGATCTTGGAGCTAGCATCCCCGTTGCTCAGTGTTAGGGCGCGCGTACTGGTGCTCTGTCTTTTCGTTGAGTGTCGACGTTTGACGGCACTGAACACACCCTGTTCTCGTTTTTATTCACCCTCAATCTACGAAAGTTGGATACTCAACTTGGTGAAGCCTAATTGTCTTCCAGGTAGTTTTTTACTTCGTCTATTAATATTTTTTTGTGTGATTGCCGACGAAGAAGGTTGTGGCCTGGGTATGATTTAGGATATTAGAAATGTGGGGGCGTTGTGGTTCTGATTTCTGAAACATTACTGGTCTTTCTTTTGTATGAGACATTGGTTTGCATTATGATAGCTTATATGTTCCTTATTTTGTTCCTGCGTTATGGTAGCTTCTCTGTTCCTTATTCTGTTGCTGCGTTATGATAACTTCTGTCTTCCTTATTCTTATGCATTTTTATTGATTTGTTCCTCTGTCTTTCTCAACCAAACTCGTCATAATGGTTCCCCTATTTCCTAGTATATTTTTCCAAAGGGTCTTGATATTGCTTTCTTCGTCAGCACAGGAGGTTACATGAATCACTTCCTTTGTTTCTCTGTAAACATCATCACAAGCTTATGCTGCTTTAGCAAAAATATATTCAGTTGCATAAGTTTGCTCATAATTCATCAGTGATTTAGAAATTGGGGTCGATCGCCTTTAATGATAAAGGTTCAGTTTATTTTACTAAAAAGTTATAAAGGCACCCCATAAATATTTAAACCTCAAATTATCCTTTGGACTCCTCTATCACACACAAAGAAAAAGTTTTATACATGCATTACAAGTGATAGATGGTTAATTAAAGTAATGTGCTGATAGATAGGGTGGATTCTAAATGAAAGAATACCAAATAAATTAAGTACTGTTGGGACTATCTATACTTAAATGATTCATTGTTTCTGGTTGGAGTCACATGAGAATGTGAAGGACGTACTCCTTCCTATATAGTAAATGCATATATATACACACAAGACACACAGAAAACTGTAAGAGAATGAAGCCACAAATCTGGTACCTCCATCGCTAAAGCCGAGTAGGTCAAGGCCAAAAGGTTAAACCACCTTTCCTACTTTCTTCCAGCGTGCAATCTACCCCACATCATACCAAGCTCATCTTTCTCGTGTAGTTTCCGGCCTTCAAAGACTTTGTTCGAGTGATTGACGGGTAATCAATTAGTAATTACTGAACCCCTAATCCCTATGGTACTATTCTATTTCTACTCTTCTTCTATCTCTATCTCTCTACTCTCTTCTACTTGTTCATTATGTAGTAGTTAAACTAGGTACTTGGGTGTAATGATTGCATGCTCTCATCATACTCCTACCTTTTCCAGGGGAAAAAGTAGAAAACAAAAAAAAGGTGTTGGAATATATGGATCGTAGTTGGATACAAGCTAAACGGACGAGTGTTGAATATGATGTTGGGGTGAGGGGTTTTTTAGACTTTGCAAAAAGAAATGCCGATGATGATAGTGGGATGTTTTATTGCCCTTGTGTGAAATGTTTGAATGAGAAGCGATTAAGTGCTGCAGATATATACACACATTTAATTTGTGAAGGGTTTTGTAAGACGTATGTAGTATGGGTATGGCATGGTGAACAATTAGAAATGCCAAGTGCATCTCAATAGGGGGAAGTGACTTGTGATGATAATGACACGGATATGGATGATCGGATAGAGGACATTATTCGTGATGTAGGAGAAGAGGCTTTTGAACAATCACATGCATATGGTAATATGTGCAGTGATGCTGAGAAGCCGTTATACCCGGGGTGTAAAAAATACCAATTGCTGAATGCTGTATTGAAATTGGTAAGCTTGAAAGCACGGCATGGATGGAGCGACAAGAGTTTTTCAGAAACGCTTGAGGCCTTTAAATATATGCTTCCTGATGATAATGTGTTGCCTTGTCGATACTATGATGCTAAGAAAATACTGTGTCCACTAGGGATGAAGTATAAAAAGATCCATGCTTGCCCTAATAATTGCATATTGTATAGAAAAGATCATGAAGAGAAGAAGCAATGTCCGATATGTGAAACTTCGAGGTATAAATCAAATAAGGGCCCTGCAAAAGTGTTATGGTATCTTCCAATCATTCCAAGGTTCAAGTGCCTGTTTGCTAATGAAATTGATGCCAAAAATTTGAGATGGCATGCAGATGAGCGGATTTCTGATAGAAAGCTTCGACATCTAGCTGATTCTTCTCAATGGAAAAAAATCGATCAATTATTTCCTAGCTTCGGTGAAGAACCTAGGAATCTCAGGCTTGGGCTTAGCACAGATGGTATGAATCCTTATGGTAGCCTAAGTAGTATACATAGTTCATGGCCTGTTCTGTTGGTAATTTACAACTTATCTCCTTTGTTATGTATGAAACGAAAGTACATTATGTTGTCTATGTTGATTTCGGGACCAAAGCAACCCAGAAATGACATAGATGTTTACCTAGAACCGTTGATTGAAGACTTGAAAGAGTTGTGGGATAAAGGTGTCGATGTTTTTTATGCGAACAAGGAGACTTTTAATATGCGAGCAATGATCTTTTGTACTATAAATGACTTCCCTGCATATGGGAGCTTGTCAGGATATAGCGTTAAAGGCCACAAAGCTTGTCTGATATGTGAAGAAGGCACATGCTACCATCAACTTCAACATGGAAGAAAGATGGTTTACCTTGGCCATAGGCGATTTCTAAGACGAAGCCACCCTTATCGTAGATTAAAAAAAGCTTTTTTCGGTGGCCAAGAGTTTGAAGATGCTCCAGAGGCATTGACTGGGGAGAAAATTTATGGAAAGGTGAAAAATATCAATACTATGTTTGGTAAGTCATCAAAGAGTAGAAATGAGAAAAATATATGGAAAAAAAGGTCTGTCTTCTTCAATCTTCCATATTGACGCAATCTTGACGTTATACACTGTATTGATTTCATGCATGTGGAGAAGAACGTATGTGATAGTATTGTTGGGACACTGCTCAACATACAAGGAAGTTCTAAGGATGGCGTGAAGGCAAGATTAAACTTGCAAGAAATGGGAATACGAGAAGATTTACATCCAAGGCCATACGGTAATAGAACTTTTTGTCCTCCAGCTGCTCATACTTTGTCTAAGGTTGAGAAAAGAAGCTTTTGTGAGTGTTTACATGGCGCTAAAGTTCCTTCAGGGTATTGTTCAAATTTTAAAAAGCTTGTATCGATGAAAGACTTGAAGTTAATAGGGATAAAGTCTCATAATTGTCATGTCTTAATGCAACAACTACTCCCAGTAGCTATTTGAGGCATTGCCGAATATGATCTTCAACACATATTGACTAGACTTTGTTTCTTCTTCAATGCCATTTTTTGTAAAGTCATTGACACGGAAAGATTAGAGGAATTGGAAAATGAAGGATATATGATCTTATGCCAGCTTGAGAAGCTTTTTCTTCCTTCCTTTTTTGATATCATGGTACACTTGGTTGTTCATCTAGTGAGGGAGATAAAGTTGTGTGGCCCTATCTATTTCCGGTGGATGTACCCGATCGAAAGAACTATGAAAATACTGAAAGGGTATGTGAAGAACCCCAATTGGCCTGAAGCATCTATTGTTCAAAAATATGTTTCTGAAAAAGCTATGGAATTTTGTCAACATTATTTGTCAAATGTACGACATATTGGCCTTCCTAAACGTCATGATCAAAAAGGGGGTAGACGCGGGGCAACAGTAAAGAGCATAGATGCTGATGAATTGCAACAAGTCCACTTGTACATCTTGAACAATGTTGATAAAGTTCAATATTACATGAATGCCCATAAAGAAATTGTACGGAAACAAAATAGTCGAATGACTGAACAAAGGTTAATCAGGGAGTATAACAGAGCTTTCGCACATTGGTTCAAACAAAAGGTTGACGGAGAAGAATGTGTTTCTGATACAATAAATTGGTTAGCACGTGGTCTTGAAGTTGAGGTAATAAGTTGGACTTCATTTGTGATCAATGGTTATACCTTTTACACGAAGTCCCTAGATGATAAGAGCACCGTCCAGAACAGTGGTGTTGCATTAGCGGCTGAATCTATGCACTTCTCTAGTTCGAAAGATAAGAACCCTACATTGGCTGCCATACCTTATTATGGGGTGATTGAAGAGATTTGGGTGGTTGACTATGTTAAAATTAGATTTCCCATTTTCAAATGCAAGTGGGTTGATGTCAATAATGGTGTGAAGATTGATAGGTTAGGATTTACATTAGTAGATCTGAATAGTAGAAGTTTTGGAGATGAACCTTTCATTATGGCAGATCAGGCGCAACAAGTGTTCTATATCACTGATCAGGCAAATAAAATGTGGTCTGTAGCTCTCCAAGGAAAAAGGGTCGTTGATATTGACGAGAAAAGTCACTCAAATTATGATCTTCTTGAGACTCCTTCTTTTTCCAGGGGTCTACCAGAACTGAACGAAGAAGATGAAGCAGATAATGCGCACGGCACAAGAAATGATTATCACGAGGGAATATGGGAGGATATCTCTTTATGATACTACTTTAACCTTAACTAACTAAAGTAATTATGATTATGATTATTATCCGAAGAATATGTTTAGTTATTTTATTGATATAGTCTTCACATGTCATAGCTTAGGATTTATCTTTCTTTGTTGTCGTTACAGGCAAATGACGGATCCCCAGCGTCCTAGTGCAGAGGATCAGCCACCTCCTCCACCTCTGAGTCAGCCACATAGTGCTCAGGAGAGTCAGCCACCTAGTGCTCAGCAGAGTTAGCCAGCTAGTGTTAACCAGGGCGAGCCTAGCAATGCTCCGAGCCAGGGTCATAGTGAACGCAGTAGCCAGTCTGTACGGAGGGGTAGTCGTGGCACACTGTTGACAGATGTTTCCCTCAGTCGGAGTGCAGGCGAAAAGATACCGATTGAGTTTTATAGACATTGGAAACCAATCGAGCCTAATGCACAACGATATAGGAGTTTCGTCGGCCTCCTTGCACGTAACAAGCCGAGCATCTTGATAGAGGAGTGGAGAAATGTCGATGCAAAGGTGAAGCAGCATATTTGGGACATTATTTAGGTATACAATTCTCGTCTGTATGTAATTAATCATTATCAAATGTCACAAATTTGTCACTTACTCCTTCAATGCATGCATTTCAGCTCACCTATGACGTTCCTCAGAGTGAGATCTTGTACAACAAGACGATGACGTATTGTTATGAGCGCTGGAGCAAGTTTAAGACAAATCTGACCAACAATTACATTCATATTGAGGTGAAAGATGGTCAGCTATACATTTCTTGATCAAGCGACTTGGCAAGAATTTGTTAGGCTTTGGACTACTTCAGAATCTTTGGTTAGTTGACTTATTTTTCGTTTTATTTACTTAGCAATTATCTTAATTGATTCTAACACTTTCCTTTTGTATCATTTCTTATTCGCAGGCAAAAAGGCAAAAAGCACAAGAGAGTGGTAGAAAGAATGATTGCCCTCATACAATGTCTCGTGGGGGTTATGCAAAGGCTGAAAGAGACTTGTTGGCGGCCAAACGAAAGAGATTGGAAGAAGCATCTCAATCCGATCCTTCTGTTCTTCTTTCTCCGCCATCTCCGATTCGTCGAGAAGAAAAATGGCAATTTGCCCACCAAAAGAGGAGCGGGACTTATACGAGTGAACAATCTCGTATAGTTGGTGAAAGAATTGTAAGTATATATCGTTATTGTAATTAATTACATAAGGAACGTACATTATTACTTATGTTTGTTATTTTGTATTATCTTACAAGATGAACTTAGAAAACAACAAGCTGAGGGCTCTTTTCAGTCGGAGGGCAGGAATGATATTCTAACAGTTGCTACTGGCAAACAAGAGCATCCAGGCCGTGTCAGGGGAGTTGGAGGAAGGGTAGGGATACGGGATTACTTTGGAGCCCCCGTACGCCATTTCTCAAACATCGTGACTAGGGAGGAATTGGAGACTATGTTGGCCATTGCAAGAGCAGAAGCAAAGGCCGAGGCTGAAGCATCATTTGATGCACTATTAGAGACCCGATTGAGCAAGATGAAAGAGGAAATGATAGTGTTTATGAGCTCAAGACAAGATACCAGTGCTCCCGAGCCACAATCGATTGATCCTAATAAGCAGAGCACTAAAGGTACTTGTTGCAACATCGGGCAGTCATCAGAGGGTCCTAACCCGGAAATTACTGAGCTTTGTGATCTTTTTGTCGAGGATCCTCTGAGACGGTTAGTTGCACGGGGTCGTGTGCATAACCTGGGATCAACTGTCCACCACCAACAAATGGAAGGTGATCAAGTCTGAGTGTCAGTTGACGAGGTGATTATTGCAGATGCACCTGTCCCTATCCCTTTTGATGAATTCAAGATCGTTAGCGATGTCTTGGGCACATTCATCTTGTGGCCAACGAACCTTGTTTCTGGTCGAGCCGAGGATAGTCCGATCAAAGCCCCATCAAGTCTAGCTCCCTTCACTCAGCAAGAAGTTTCACAGCCTCCATTGAATATCATGCAGCAAGTGATTCTGATGGCATATGATACATCATTCAAAACAAGAGAGTGGCCTACGGATTCAGTTGTTGGACAGTCAGGAGTGACATGCTATCTTGAGAGGGATGATTTGATGTCCCTGGTAGCTCCTGGACAAAATCTTACGATTGGGATTGTCCAACTGTTCTTAATGTAAGTAGCTTCTGCAATTCAAAGTAAATATTTTAAAAGTTTCACCGTTTACCTTTTATTTATGTGCTTGTGTTATTGTAGGTATATGCATTGTAGGTTGGTCTCCTCTAGCAAAAGCGAAAAATTTGGATTCTTATGCCCCCATCACATCCAAGAGGAAGGGACCACTGCTGCTAGTAGACATCGATACTAGTCAGAGAGGCTTAGTGAAACTGGAATTGAGTGTTTATTGGCTCCATATGTGCATAGGTAAGAAACAAACTGATATTTTATAATTTATATAATGTTTTATGTTTGCTTAATATTCTTCTATTTTTTTCAGTGATCATTGGCAGTTGCTTCTTCTATGCAAGAGTAATTACACTGTCATCCTCTTATGTTCCCTCCACTTCAAACCAGGGAATGATTTGAAAAAGACCATGAATTCGTTAGTTTTCTTGCATTATTACCTTTTATATGCAAAGTTTATGGAATTTGTGTAAAACCAATAACCTTTGTCGTTGTGATGATCATAGGGCTATGCGGACATTCCTACACAGTGCTTATGGTAAGCATGTTCGTGACTTAAAGGACCCTACATGGATCATGCCAAAGGTTAGTACATATGGATTTGTTTAAAGAATGTAATAAGACATGCCTTTATATTTGTTTTAATGATATCATGTTTTTTCTCAAAGTCGTCGGCAACCAAAGGGGTCCAACTTATGTGGTTTTTATGTTTTGAGACACAGTTACAATATTATCACTCTAGGCACGACTGATTTTACTCAAGAGGTAAATTTATATTTCAGAACTTTTGTTTTACTTTATTGTTTTTAAGTTACTAAGTCAATGTTTCGTCTGGTTTTAGTGTTACAGATGTTTGATCTTGCTGATCCCTTTCCTGAAGAAGATATTGATTTCATTCGCACATGTTGTGCTGAATTCATCCATGAGCTATTACAAAAATAGTGAGTTTTTGAATCCAATGTTACATTGTACATTATTTTATTTCATTCTGCATGTATTTGGCTCTGATTTGTATGTTTTATTTTATTTTTGTGATTGCTTGGTTTCATTTATTTGAAGCAATTTTTGTTATATGATCTTGTCTTCTATAATGTGAAAATGTTTGTTTCTTCTCACGGACTGTTTCATTCCTTATGTATTATCTCTCTCTCTCTCACCCTCTGTTCCACAAAATTGCATTCTGTGTGCATCACAATGCTTCAATAGTTGTATTGATGATATAAGCGATTTCTTTCCTTCACAAAGCACTTATTTCCAAATATTATTTTCTAGCAGAGAGAAATTAACATGTTCTAATTTTGATGAGTAATGAATGAAGTGAGTGAATTGGTGATATATGCAGGGATTATGGATTCTTCATATTCGTCAAAGGGAAAGAAGAAGGGCTTGGCAGATCAAGCAGGTTATGCAATGCAATATGGTTCTGATGACAATAACAATGGACCAAAAGGCATGTTCATTTCTTTGCATGTTCATTGCTTTTGTTTTACTGCTGTCATTTGGTCATCCTTACTGTCTAATTGCAAATGAATCATCAATGTATGACTGCACTGGCTTGTATGAACATTAATTTGTTGCTGCTATAGACTGGTGCTTTTGAATTTTGAAATTGAAATAAGTGATTGTTATATACTGTTGTTTAAAATTGGAGCATTCTGTGCGTGTCTTAAAGGTCTCACCTTTAAGACCGGTTGTTCCCACAACCGGTCTTAAAACTTCTTTTTTTTTAAAAAACGTCCCTTTTATTAAGACCGGTTGTTATAACCGGTCTTAAAAGTCACACTTTTAAGACCGGTTGTACCCATAACCGATCTTAAATGTCTAACCTTTAAGACCGGTTGTTCCCACAACCGGTATTAAATGTGTGACTTTTAAGACCGGTTATAACAACCGGTCTAAAAAATAATAAACTTTTTAGACTTGCTGTATCAAGACCTAATACAGAACCGGTCTAAAAAGTCATTTTTAACCGGTCTAAAAAGTCATTTTTCTACTAGTGCCAGCCCATTTAGTTTTTTTTAAAAAAATTAACCTTACCTTGCCGACTGCCCTCCCTCCTTAGATACCAGTCATACTACTCTTCACTTAGTTAATCACCATTCCAATGCACTTATTCATACTTTAATTACTTTTTTCATTTTTTCACTTTTTTGACCAATCATTTTGTCTCTTTGTTGATCACTTATCACTCATCCACTCCTGCATGCAATCCTACTCACTCTCAATCTCTCATTTTTTTTTAATTAGAAGTTGGTCTCACACTTACTCAGCCACTCCTGCATGCAATCCCACTCTCAGAGTCTCAGTAGTCAATCTCTCAGTCTGAGACACTCACACATCACAAACTCTGACTCACCATCATTCATCAACAACTTTGACCCTGCACACCACTACACCAGTAGTCTCATTTGTTCTCGTCATCCCTGAGTTCGTTCTCTCCAGCTATGATTAGCATTTTGCAGATTCGGTCCTTCATTCAAGTGATTGTCCGAGTTTTTTTTATCTCAACTCTAATCGATTCTTATCTTGTTAAACGTATTTTTCTATTCTGAATTTTTTCTCATTCATTCTCATTGTAGGCGAAGTTTGTTTTTAACAAGTTTACATGCTTTTGTTTTTAAGTCTAGAGCAGTGTACGTCTAACATGTTGTATTTGCTAATTTACAAAGTTACAAAACAAACAAAATGGGGAAAAAAGTGTTTTTGAATAGGAAGAATTGCGGTTTTGTTAATATTAATAATGGGCATTGATTTGTGTGGACTAAAATTTAGTCTGAACCTATTTTACTAATTTTTTCTAATTGAATATTTAATTGTCTATAATTGTGTCCTTATAATTGGATAAAATATTGGTTCAATCATGCCTTGTGAATTGTATAAGTATAAATATTTTGCTTTACCACTGATTTTCTTTATATTATTGTTAAGTTTGATTTGGTTTGACTTTGAGTAGGCAAATGAGCATGGTACAGTCTCAACCGGAAAATACGCAAGCTGCCACTACTGTAGGGGCCTCTGAAAATATAACTACAGCTACATCATTACCACCGGCTCATGATGGAAATCAAAAAAATAATGAAGGAGAGGGATAAGAAGCTGAAACACAAGCTGCAAAGAGAAAAAGGAGGACAACATATGATGCCTAGAAGCATTTCAAAAGGTTGCCACTAACCCAAACAAAGGGTAAACATCGAGCACAGTGTAATCATTGTGGCAGAGATTTTGCAAGTCATCCTACAGATTGTGGCACTACACAATTATTGCGGCATTTAGAGAAGTGTCCAAAGAATCCCAACAAAGGTAGCAACTCACAGAGTTTGTTGTCAATTTCTTCTAGTAAAATTTTAAGTTATCACTTATTTAGCCAGGAGAGATGCAGAAAGGCTATTGCAAAATTTCTCATAAAAGATGAGTTGCCTTTCCGGACTGTGGAAGGGGAGGCTTTTAAAGAATTATTGCAAGAGGATGAACCTAGATTTCAAATGCCCTCACGTTGGAAATTGCTAGGGATTGCTACAAAATTTATTTAGAAGAAGCAAAATGTTTGAGAAAATATTTCAAGCGATCTAAAGTCCGTGTGTCTCTCACTACAAATTGTTAGACTTCAATTCAAAATTCAAACTACATGTGTTTAACTGCTCATTGGGTCGATTAGAATTGGACTTTGCAAAAAAGAATTTTGAATTTTTGTGTGATTGAAAATCATAAAGGGGAAACAATTGGCAAGAAAATTGAGGACTGCTTATTCAAATGGGGCATAGATAAAGTTTTCATTATAACAGTTGATAATGCTTCCTTAAATGATTCTGCAATTGCATATCTAAAAAAATATTTGAGGGGTTGGAATGGTCTTGTATGTGATGGCGAGTTTTTGCAGATGCGGTGTGCTGCACATATTTTGAATTTGATTGTCTCTGAATGTCTTAAGGAAATAAATAGGTCCATTGAGCTCTTCCGACATACAGTTAAATATGTTAGATCTTCTCCAACAAGGGAGACTAAATTTAAAGACCTTGCTGAAAAAGTTAGAGTTGAATCAAAAAGTCTCCTTAGCTTGGATTGCCCCACAAGGTAATTTAAATACTTGTTTATTTAGTTTTTAGTTTCTATTCTGAATCAAATTATTTATTTCATTCTATTATGTTGTTAGGTGGAATTCGACTTACCTTATGTTGGAAAGTGCTATTAAGTTCATTAAAGTCTTCATAAGGATGGAAGAAGAAGATCAAGATTACATAGATTACTTCAAAACGAAAGTTAAGTTAGATTTAAATTCAACTCATTTTGATGACAAAATATTTGATCTTGATAATGATATCATTGACACAACTACAACGAATACAACTGAACCTCCAAGTGCATATGATTGGACTGTTGCAAAGGAGTTCCTTGTATTTTTGAAGTTGTTCTACACCATGAGTCTAAAATTTTCTAGATCAAATTTTGTGACAACAAACACATGTTTTCAACATATTGTTGCTATTCAAACACATCTTAATTCAAGTACAGCTAGTTCCCACTCTCTCTTAGGTGACTTGGCAAGAAGAATGCAATTAAAGTACGATAAGTATTAGGGGAAAGCTGAGAAAATGAATCCATTATTAGTGGTAGCAGTCATACTGGACCCTAGATACAAGATGACATATGTCAAAATTGCTTTTGAAAACATTTTTCCTGAACCTACAAAGCGAGAATTTATGTTGAAGAGGATTGTGGATGTCTTATATCGTTTGTATGATCATTATTCACCAAATGTCATTAATACTAATGAAGCTTCTGGATCTTAGCCAACCATAGAGCAAGGGGATATCAATGGTAGTGGGAGTAATGTGTTATTTTCAGAAGTTGAACTTGAAATGGCTTTGTCATCTTTTGATGCTACATTCCAGAAATTCTTAGCTACTGTAGATTCTACATGTAATGTAGAGAAAATTTCAGAAGTGGATGAATATCTACAAGCTGAAATAGTTGCCTTTCGTCATCTAAAATTTGATGTTTTGGCATGGTGGATAGTGAATGCTTCCAAATATAAAGTTTTGAATTTGTTGGCACATGATTTGTTAGCTATACCTGTCTCTATAGTATCTTCAGAATCGACTTTTAGTACTGAGGGTCGGATACTAGATTCTTTTAGGAGCTCTTTATCTTCAAAGATGGTTGAGGCACTTGTATGCACTCAAAATTGGCTATTCAAGACACCCCCTAAATTTAAGGACCTTGATATTGATAATTTTGATGAGAGTGCAAGTGTTGTTACAGGTATTTTCAATAACATTCTTAATTTGTATTGTTTCATTTTTTTTTACATATTAGATTATTAATGGATATGTTTTTTCTTAATTTATTTTGCAGAAGAAGATTTAGCTTCTAGAGCTACACCCCCTTCCTCAACTAAATCTGATGATGATGGTGAAAAATGAAGCATCAACTCATGAAGATATAAAATATTCAATGGAAGCATGTCATTTTGTTGATCTTTGAATTTGTAGTTGTAATGTTTTAATTTAAAAGTTGGAGTTTAAACATCAAAATTCTGTTATGATGGTACTTACTACTTGTCTAAATTTGGATTCTTTTATGTGAATTGTGGATATCATAATTTAGATTGATAGATCATGGATTTGAAATGA
Source organism: Inga leiocalycina (assembly GCA_963242795.1). Classification (NCBI taxonomy): domain Eukaryota; kingdom Viridiplantae; phylum Streptophyta; class Magnoliopsida; order Fabales; family Fabaceae; genus Inga; species Inga leiocalycina. The sequence continues at coordinate 90,394,309 of OY725320.1, read as the reverse complement.
AGGCTTGCTGCTTATCTATCTTTCTTTTTCAAAAAAATAAGCAGGTCCAATCTAAATGAGTTACCCATAACCCGTGTTAACCCGTCCATTTATGTGATAACCCATTTACACGGGTTTATATGGGTTGAGGTACGAGTTTGGGCTAGCCTATACCCGTCTAAAGTTAAATGGGTGGCTATGGATTTGGCTATGGACTACCCTACCCACCCATTACTCTCCCCTACCGGTCTCGTTCCGGGATTACCAAGACCGGGACCAATACCAGGATGCAATTTGCATCCTGGCCAAAAACCGGGACTGGTATCAAGAGTGGGTGAGCCTGATCCCGGTCCCAGATTTGAACACCCCTAGCTCTAATAATATTATTGCATCACAGGAGGTTGTTCACTCTATGAGAAATATGTATGGCAAACGAGGATATATGGCTATCAAGATTGATATGGAAAAGGCTTATAATAAAGTGACCTAGACTTTTTTGAAACAATGCTTAAATGACCTATCATATCCCTCTAATCTAGTGAAAAGTATTATTAAGTGTGTAACTACGGCGTCAATGCAACTGCTATGGAATAGGGAAAAGGATGATAAGTTTAATTCTTCCTGTGGAGTTAGACAAGAGGACCCTTTATCTCCATATTTATGTGTGATATGTGTAGAACGACGGGTGCATATGATTCAAGAAAAGATAGAGGAAAAAACATGGCTTCAGGCTATGTAAAAATAGACCTCCTATATCTCACTTGTTTTTTGCAGATGACATTATCTTGTTTGGGAAAGCTTTAGTCAATCAGACACTTAAAGTTAAGACATGTCTTGATGAATTCTGTGCAAGCTCAGGTTTAAAAGTAAATACTGAAAAGACAAGAGTTTTCTTCTAAAAAAATGTGAATCACAATCAACAGACCGAATTAGGTAATATTCTGGGGTTCCAAATGGCAGCAAATCTAGGAACATACCTGGGGATTCCGTTACATCATAAAAGGGTGACGATGGTTAGCTTTAATGAGATTGTCGATAAAGTGAAGAAGGGATTATCTAGCTGGAAAGCAAACTCGCTATCTCTAGCTGGACCTGCACTTTTGATAGGTTCTGTCACTGCTGCCATCCCATCATATACAATACAAACAACTTCATTACCTATTGGATCATATGAGGTGATTGATCGTAATAATCGGAGTTTCCTATGGGGCACAACGCAAGAAAAGCGAATCATCTTATGGCATGGGATACAATTTGTAAATCAAAGATAAATGGTGGCCTAGGTCTGAGGCATATTTAGACCTAGAACCAAGCATTTATGGCCAAGTTAGGATGGGATCTTATTAAGAAGAAATATGACCTATGGGTAAGAATTATAAAAAGTAAATATAAATGAGGAGAGGATCTGATGCCTTGAGTTGACTTGGAGAGAACAGGGTTGAATACTTGGATGGGGATCAAAGCAGCATGGAGATTTGTGCAGGAAGGTGCTGAAGTTGACCATGTGAGACAGAACGTTTGATGGAAGCACACAAGAAATGGTGACTTCTCTGTAAAATCTGCATATATAGTTGTTGCAAATGAAAAGAGAACGGAGAAGTGTTATGGCAAAAAAGTTGGAAACTAAACTCTATCCCAAGGTGTAAAACATTTATGTGGCTTGTTGCTAATAATAAACTTCTTACTAACATGGAGAGATATAGGAGAGGCATATGTATAGATGATTTGCGTGGTTGGTGCAAGAAAGCCCCAGAAACTGCGCTACATGTGTTACGAGACTACACTGAAGCTAAACGTTTGTGGATGGAAATGATAACGTTGCCTCGGGATCGTAAATTTTTTTATTTAACCTTAAGGAGTGGTTGAACGTAAATATTCGACGGCCGAAATGGAGTGACTAGTTTGCAACTTTATGCTGGTTATTTAGGAAAAGGAGAAGTAAACGTTTATTTGAGCATAAGAATAAGAGTAATGAGTGCCTGTGGAATCATGCTCATGCAATTCTGTCAAGCATTAAACAGGTGGGCAAGCGTCTAGACGGAATTAACCTAAAAGGTACCTTAGTCACGGATAGGGGGCTAGATGGTTACTACCAGATAAAGGTTGGACTAAAGTAAATATGGACGGAGCCTTTGCAAGTTATTCAGGTGCTGGGTGCGAAGGAATTATTCGAGATGCTAACAGAAATTTTAGCATGGCCTTCATGCATAGATTGAGATTTGGTGATCATGTTATTGTTGAAATATAGAGTGTCTTACTCGGGTTGAAGATAGCTTGGGATCAAGGGCTACGTCAAGTGGTGTTAGAAACTTATACAAAAGAGGTAATTAATATGATTAATAGTGGGGAATGCCATAGTCATCTAAAGGCCAGTACCATAAGAAATTCATTTGATGCTATAGTGTGATTGGATTATAAAGGTGCAATTCGTTTCAAGAAAAGCAAATCGTGTCGCCGATTTCCTTACTAAAAGGGCTTTATATGTTTTGATTGGGCTTCACCCAATATTGTGTTTATCGTCGGAATTAATAGATGTTTTGAAGCTGGATCAGGATACTCCTACTGATATGTAGGCTAAGTATTGAGAAGTTTCTCCCTTTTGTATCAAAAATTAAAAAAAAAGAACCCAAGCTTGGTGTCGATATGTCTGACGTATCAAAATATCATCCTTGGTGTGTGTTTGGCAATCCTCCAAACCATGGTTTGCGAAACCCGAGACAAAACTCCTCTCACACACTTACCTCGTAAGTCGTAAAAGCTATTAAAAAAAGCTAATCCAAACACACACTTGGTCAGTTGGTCGAACACAATATGAAACATACTTCTTTTTAGGGAAAAAGATTTTTAGCGCACTTACTGAAAGAAGAACATGTTCTTTTATGATTTTGTAAGTTAACATGATTAGCATTTGATTAGATTTTTTTTAAACAAGAGAGGATGATGAATAATTTTAGATTAAAGTGCAAATAATTTAATTATTTTTTATAGGGAGAATTAGAGGAAAGGACATAGTGACAATAATATTTATTGGAGAAGATCTTAAAAATTAAAATTATTTAAAAAAAGACCAACTACCGAAATCAAAATTTAAAAATACTAGTTTAAAAGTACTAAATAGCAACCAACACCGATTGATTTCTTTTACATTATCTTTTAATTAATAAAACTCTTTTCTTTAGGTTTTTCTTGAATATTTTTTTTTTTAAATGGATTCTTAAATAATTCTAAATTATAATTTTTAAATTTTTAATTTCACATTTGGTCCCCTAAATAATTTCAATTTTTATGATCATCCTAATAATTATTATCTTTAATAGGTCTGCTACTCCACTTTTCGCCTTTTAATATAAAGCAATAATTTAATTCTTTTAAGCTTTAAGTAAGGTTGAGATTGCAAAATAAACCCTATAAATAAAAAAATGCTGAAAAATTATCTCAGTTAAATTCAACAATATCCAAATATTATTATTAATAAAAATGCTCAATATCTAGAAAGCTAGGGCTCCAAATAAAAAGTTGAATATACTCCACCAAAAATAAAAAGTTGAATATACAAGTCAAGTGAAAAATTTAAGAGGCAATTTAGCGATGCGAGCAAAGGGTAACATGAACCTCGTAACAAAGTAGCATGAATTGAGAAATCTATATATGTAGGAGAAAACCGGCGAGAAGAGGAAAGCCCCTTTTTCTTTTTTTTCTTTTGGGCTCTTCATCTGTTTGGTTCTTCTGCGGCCGAGGTCCGATTGGCCATATCGGCGACCACCGAATCCCTCTTGGTCCGTCCGGCAAAGGTTGTATGACCTGTTTTTGAAGGTTGAGGGAATCAAATCGATCGATTTTGGCTTCAGCTTTACCACCACTCCTCTGTTAAGGGTTAGGGTTTTGAACCTTAAACCATCCGCCTAACGATTCAGATTTCGTGTGGGGGCGATGGCCAACCCCGGTGTCGGCACCAAATTTGCCTCTGTGAATCTGAACAAATCGTATGGTCAGACTTCTCATCATCATTCGTCTCATTCTAGCTCTTACACATCTAGTCGATCACGGCCCAGTGGTCATGGAGGTGGAGGGGGTGGCATGGTGGTCCTTTCAAGGCCTCGCAGTTCTCAGAAGGCTGGGCCGAAGCTTTCTGTTCCGCCCCCCTTGAATCTGCCTTCCTTGCGAAAGGAGCACGAGAAGTTTGATTCTTTGGGACTCGGCGGAGGGCCTGCCGGAGGAGGGGTCTCTGGAAGTGGGTCTCGCCCCACCTCATCTGGTATGGGGTGGACCAAGCCAGCTACTGCTGCTTTGCAAGAAATAAAGCCGTTGGGTGAACAGACAGTTGATGGATTTGACAATGGGCTGCGTCCTGTGGATGTGTCTAACAGGGGAAACAGTGCATATATGCCACCTTCTGCTCGATCAGCTGTGGTTGGAGGCAGCCCCGCCACATCTGCCGCTGCTCTGGCCCATCCTTCTGGAGAGAAGGTGGCTGTGCTAAGAGGTGAAGATTTCCCGTCATTACGAGCCACTTTGTCTTCAGGGCCACCTCAGAGGCTCAAGGAGAATTCGAATCAAAAGAGTAAGCAATTGGGAAGTGACAATTTATCCACTGAGCAGAAGGATGGTTCACGCTTGACCTCACTTGTTGATATTCATTCTCAGTTCCATCCATCCCATGGTGGTGTTAGCAATGGATTGAGTGAGGATGGCAATGAAAGTCACAGTTTTCGTAGTTCACATGCTGTTGACCATGATAGGAAGCAAGAGGAGTATTTCTTGGGTCCTCTACCCATTGTGCGATTGAACCCAAGATCTGACTGGGCTGATGATGAGCGTGATACCAGTCATGGTTTGACAGACAGGAGTAGAGAGGCTAGAGATCATGGATTTTCAAAGAACGAAGCTTATTGGGACCGAAACTTCGATTTGCCCAGAGTTAGTGCAATGCCGCATAAGCCTGCACTTAATTTTGATAAATGGGGACAGCGGGACAATGAAACTGGAAAAGTTTCTTCCAGCGAAGTTCCTAAACTAAACCCTGTCAGAGCATCTAGTAGGGAGGGGCGAGAAGGAAATTCCTGGAGAAATTCAACTCTTTCTAAGGAAGGGTTTGCAGTTCAAGGTATGGGAAATGAGAAAAATGGTGTTGGTGTAAGGCCATCCAGCATGAATAGAGAAGTTGGGAAGGATAATAAGTATATACCATCTACCTTCCAAGATAATCTTCATGATGATTTTAGAAAGAGGGAGATGGGGTATGGCCAGAAAGGGAGGCAATCTTGGAATAACACATTGGAGTCATATGGTGGCCGAGGGCCTGAACGAAATGGGAGGGATAGTTTTGTTGGCAATGAACAATACCACAGATATGGCTCTATTTATGTTCAGAGCTCAGTGTCAAAATCCTCATCTTCAGTGGGTTCTAAAGGGCTTCCCTCGGATGATCCACTGCTTAATTTTAATAGAGAAAAGCGTACACTGCCAAAGAGTGAAAAGTCTTTCCTAGACGATCCTTTTGGAGCTGATGGGAGGGATTTTTTCCCTGCAAGTCTTGTTGGGATGGTCAAGAAGAAGAAAGAGGTACCCAAGCAAATGGATTTTCATGATCCTGCTAGAGAATCATTTGAGGCTGAGATTGAGAAAGTTCAGAGGATGCAAGAACTGGAGCGTCAACGGAATATTGAAGAACATGAAAGAGCTTTGGAGCTAGCTCGAAGAGAAGAAGAAGAAAGATTAAGGCAGATTAGAGAACAGGTAAATCTACATGAGATATTCATTTTTTTATTTTTTGGATAATCTAGATTCACCCTATTTGATTTGTAATCAAATTTCACTTAACCTCTGAATTTGTCTAACTATAACTTCAAATCATTTTATCAGTTTAAGTAACAACATAACCAATTGTTCCAGCAGAATATTCTATTCAACTCAGGCTGAACTGAAAATTATTATTCATAAATATTTTACTTAGTCGTTTTTCTAGAGATTAGCAGGGGCAATAGCAAAATTGACAAAACGAAGCTTTTTGAACAAATTACACTTTGTCTAAAAAAAGTGAGAACAGGGAAGAATTACTATGCAATGTGGCGTTGTAGCCCCAACAATGTTTCTTATCAGTAAATTTGCTAAAACTCTAGGCTTCTGAGTAAGATGAGTAAAATTGTGAACTGAATCAGACAAAAGTTTGCCAACCTATGCCCATGATTACATTCCTGATAGTTATGGGTAATTTGAAGTTGCTATTTCTACTCCCAACTCACCTGGATTCAATGAAAAATAGTGTCTGGCAACAGGGGTACTCAGGATTTGACCAAGGATTTGAATGAAGCTCTTTTATTGGCCTATGGTTTTGTTAGTCTTTATCGTTCTTGGAATATGCTAGCTAGTTATAGTTGTTACCTTTGATTATTTATATATTGAATTGATAATTAATTTAGCTATTTATTTATATCTCCCCTTGTTCTAAATCGATAGGAAGAGAAGCAAAGGAGGTTGGAGGAAGAAGCTAGAGAGGCAGCATGGAGAGCAGAGCAAGAACAACTTGAAGCTTTGCGAAAAGCAGAAGAGCAGAAAAATGCTAGGGAAGAGGAGAAACGGAGGATTCTCTTAGAGGAAGAGAGAAGGAAACAAGCTGCTAAGCAAAAACTTCTAGAATTGGAGGAAAGGATTGCTAGAAGGAATGCTGAGGCAGCTAAGGTTGGTAATGATTCTTTGGCTCTTGCAGATGAGAAAATGTATGGGATTGGAGAGGAAAAAGATGCATCCAGGCGTACAGATGTGAGTGATTGGGATGACGGTGAAAGAGTGATTGAAGGAATCATCACTTCGGCATCTGCTAATTCATCTAGCCTGAATAAGTCTCTGGAGACTGGTTCAAGGCCTCAGTGTTCTAGAGATAGTTCTTCTTCCTTTGTGGATAGAGGAAAGCCAGGTAATTCATGGAGAAGAGATGTATATGAGAATGAAAGAAATTCAATATTCCATTCGCATGGCCAAGGTAATAGTCCAAACGGTACAAGTAGAGATTCAGCAATTGGTGGAAAGCCATTAATGAGAAAAGAATATGACGGAGGTGCTGGATTCATGACCTCAAGGGCCTCCAATAAAGGAGGGATTGTTGATACTCATTTTGATGAATATGCTAATGCAAAAGGGAAAAGGTGGAATGAACCTGGAAATGGAGATCATTTAAGCAGAAATACAGAGATTGATTCTGATTTTCCTGATAATTTGGAAAGATTTAGTGATGGCTGGACACCAGGCCGTTCTCGTGGCAATATGTTTTCTGCATATCCCGAGCATTGTTACCCAAATTCTGAATCAGATGGAAGTTATGCTTTTGGGAGGTCACGGTATTCTGTGAGGCAGCCTCGTGTTCTTCCACCTCCATCACTAACTTCTGTGCCCAAAACCTACAGGGATGTAAATGCACATCCTAATCCTGCTGCAGTCCAGGAAAATGACATGCCGACTGGTTATGATGATGCCTATCAGCGGAGTTGTGGACAACCAGAAATAGCAGGTGCATTGCCTGATAATAAGGAGAATGAGGATCATGAAGTTGATAGCACCACTGTACCAAGGTGTGATTCTCAGTCTTCACTCTCTGTTTCAAGCCCACCTAGCTCTCCAACCCATCTCTCGCATGATGATTTAGAAGAATCTGGAGTTTCTCCTGCGATGCTGCTTTCTGTAGGAGGCAAAAGTGGCCCTCTATCTGGTCAGCAAAATGAATCAATTGTAACACCTGCAAGAGCTGGGAGTGAGAATGTAGTTAGTTCTGCATGTGCTTTCTCATCAGGTGATGATGAAGAATGGACTACTGAGAATCATGAACAGTTCCAGGAACAAGAAGAATATGATGAAGATGAAAATTATCAGGAAGAAGATGAAGTGCATGAGGGAGATGATAATGTTGCCCTCAACCAGGAGTTTGAAAACATGAATTTAGAGGAGAAAGGTTTGCCCCATATGATGGATAACCTAGTATTAGGATTTGATGAAGGTGTTCAGGTTGGGATGCCAAATGATGAATTTGAAAGAACTTTAAAAGGTGAAGAAACATCTTTCATGGCACAAGCATCTAGTGGCACTTTGGAAGAACATGCATGTTTTGGCAATGCTTGCGGTGATGGCATGTCCCTTCAACCTGTCAAATCTAAAGCAAGTCTTAATGATCCTAGTGTGTTCCAGGATTCTGAGAAGACAATGCAAGATTTGGTCATTCAGTCTAGTAAAGCTCAGACATCTATTGTATCTGAGGGTTTCGACAATGCAGACGCTTCTAACAATGACCTGTCTGCTCATCATAGTAAATTGATTTCAGTTACCAGTGCTCCATACTTGTCGTCGGATCCATCTAATGTGTCTAATGCTGCTAGTGCTCCTAGTCAAGTTGAGCTACCTGTCAAACTTCAGTTTGGTCTTTTTACTGGCCCATCTTTGATACCATCTCCTGTTCCAGCTATTCAAATTGGTTCTATTCAGATGCCACTGCATCTGCATCCGCAGGTTGGTGCACCCCACTCTCACATGCACCCATCACAGCCTCCTTTATTTCAATTTGGCCAGCTAAGGTATACATCTCCCATATCTCAAGGGATGTTGCCTGTCGGTCCACAATCAATGTCTTTTATTCCACCCAGTATTCCATCGGAATTCTCTTTCAATCATAACCCTGGAGGTCCAATGCCACTTCAAACTGGTCCAGATGTTATTGATGGCTTTGTTAAAAGTGAGATTAGGTCTCCTGCTGTTGATAATCAGCCAAATAACTTAATTCATGTAAATCTATCTCAAGGATCATTGCCAAGTGAGGGCGCTGGAAATATGGCTGGAATAAATCAGAGCCAAACAAGGATTCCTCATGATGGTAAAAGTAGCACTAGGTCATCTACAGGTTTTCAAATGGATGAACAGGTACAGCAACCTTTTGTTGCAAAGAGTGGTGGTTCCTCATTCATTGCTAGAGATTCCAAAGGTCAACCGTATGGTAGAGATGTGTCACTGCACTCAGCATTGACAGAGAAAGGTTTTGAAGAGTCAAAGGCACATTATCCAGCATCTGGACGCAGAGGGAAGAGATATGCTTTTGTGGTAAAAGGTTCTGGCTCAAAATCATCAGGTCCAGCCCTAAGGTTAAATCACCAAGAAACTAGTGGATTTCAGAGGAGGCCTCGACGAAATATCCAGCGCACTGAGTTTCGAGTTCGTGTTAGTGGTGAGAAGGGGCTGTCCTCTGGCTTGGTTTCATCTGATCAGTTTTGTTTGGACAGCAAGTCAAATATCAATGGGACAGGTACAGGCACATATGCAAAAACAGGACCAAGGAAGGTGTTTTCCAATAGAGCAGGGAAACAGGCTGTGGAATCAACATGCACAAGCTCAGCTACAGATTTGTCACAGGATGTTGATTCTGGTGGTAGAGTTGAAAAAGTTGATGGAAAAGAATCAACAAAGATTCCTGGGCAGAGTCATCTTAAACGGAATGTGTGTTCTGGAGAAGAAGTTGATGCTCCTTTGCAAAGTGGAATTATACGCGTGTTTGAGCAACCTGGAATTGAAGCTCCTAGTGATGAAGATGATTTTATTGAAGTCAGATCAAAGAGGCAAATGCTAAATGATAGGAGAGAACAGAGGGAGAAAGAGTTCAAGGCTAAGTCACGGGTTGCGAAGGTTCAGAAAGTATATAATTTCTATTTGTTCATCTTGTAACGTGATTTTGTATATCACTTTTCTAATGGTTAATTTGTTTTATGCCAGATGCCGCGGAAACCTCGATCTGCTTCCCATGGTGCTGAGGCCAAGGATATTAGTAGCAGGGGAACTCTATCTATAATAGAAGCAGCAAATAGTAGTCACTCTGATTTTGTTGTTCCTGATGGAAATGGAATGCAAAAAAGTGAAATGTCATCTGGGTCTCTGTCCCAAGCATTAGCTCCTATAGGCACACCTCCTCTGAAAATCGATGCACAGTCTGATTTAAGATCAGAGACCAGCAGGTATTTGGTGTCTTGTGAGATTTTTTTTTTGTATTCATTTTAATGAAAATAGTAACTGTATTTTTGCTACAGGCCACTCCAAATGAATCTGCCAGCTGTCTCTGGTGGAGGAAAGAACCCTGGGGCTGGGGTGATATTTGAGAGCAAGAATAAGGTTCTTAATAATGTTCAGACATCTTTGGGCAATGCACAAACTAAGCAGGTTTCAATTTGTCTCTTCCCAGCTTCTACTACTGCAACAGTAATGATGTCTTCTTGAATTCGTCCTGTGAACTTCACTATATTGTTAATGATTCTTTATTTGGATTTGGCACAAAAAGAAACATGGTTTGATTTCATAGTAACAAAATCTCTTTGCTGCGGACCTACACTGATGTAAAGAGAAAAACTAGTGTCTTTGTTTGCCAAAGTAGTTTGCTCCTCTGAAAGATTTGCCCATGGTCTTTTTGTTTAAAGGAAACCTCATCATCCTGTTGAAAGACAAATGGTTTTTGCGGTCAAACTTGAGTTTTTGTTGGTCTTCTTTGGGGGGAAAGAGAAGAAAATGGTTTTTTTTGGGTGGGGGGATGTTTATAGTATTGGCGGAAGTTTTAGTCATCACAGAACGTGCATTCAATTTTTGTTATTTGCTAGGAATCTTGTTGATCTTATTAAAACTTAATTTTATGGCAGGTGATGGCCCTTACACAGAGGCAGCTTGATGAGGCTATGAAGCCTCAACAGTTTGATTCCCAGGCTTCTGGTGGAGACCTGACGGTGAACTTTAGTAAGCCCAGCTTGCCAACATCATCCATCTTGACAAGAGAAAAACCATTTTCTTCTGCTGCGAGCCCAATCAATTCCTTGCTTGCTGGAGAGAAAATCCAGTTTGGTAAGCAATTAAAATTTTAATGGCAATGCCATTGATGTTTAAATAATATTTCTGAAATTTCTGCTGATTTACTGATAAAGGAAATATGTTTCCCCATTCAGGAGCTGTAACATCGCCCACAGTACTTCCACCTAGCAGCCGTGCACTGTCTCATGGAATTGGTCCTTCTTGTTCATCTATGTCAAACATGCAAATATCGCATAACCCTGCTGGATCTGATAATGATTGCAGTCTTTTTTATGATAAAGAGAAACACAGTAATGGATCTCATGACAATTTAGAAGATTGTGAGGCTGAAGCCGAAGCAGCAGCTTCCGCTGTTGCTGTTGCTGCAATCAGCAGCGATGAGATTGCTGTAAATGGTTTGGGTTCTTCTATCTCAGTTTCAGAAGCTAGAAGTTATGGAGCTGCAGATATTGATGGTATATGCTTACCTTTTACTCATCTGGTAATATGCTTATGTGACATATACCAATCCAGATATTTATTTTTTAAGTTTCTCTGGCAGGAGTTGCTAGTAATCAGCAATCAGCTAGTAAAGCTAGACCTGAAGAGCCTCTGAGTGTATCTCTTCCTGCAGATCTATCTGTTGAGACTCCACCAATTTCATTATGGCCACCCTTACCAGCTCTACAAAATTCAAGCCAAATGCTTTCACATTTTCCTGGTGGCCCTCCTCCGCATTTTCCCTACTACGATATGAATCCCATGATGAGTGGTCCTGTTTTTGCCTTTGGACCACATGATGAGTCTGCTTCTACAACACAACCTCAGCCCCAAAAGAGTAGCATGCAAGCATCTGGGCCAATCAGCAGCTGGCAACAGTGCCATTCTGGTGTTGATTCTTTTTATGGGCCTGCAGCTGGATTTACTGGCCCTTTTATTACTCCTCCCAGAGGGATCCCAGGCGTCCAAGGACCACCACCACACATGGTTGTTTATAACCATTTTGCACCTGTTGGACAATTTGGACAGGTAGGTTTGAGTTTCATGGGGACCACATATATCCCATCAGGTAAGCAGTCTGATTGGAAGCACAACTCCACATCATCTGCAACAGGTGCCAGTGAAGGAGATATGAACAATATGAATATGGCTCCATCACAGAGAAATCCTGTCAACATAACTGCTCCAATTCAGCATCTTGCTCCTGGTTCACCACTTGTGCCGATGGCTTCTCCTCTGGCCATGTTTGATATTTCTCCTTTCCAGGTAAACTGTTGATAAATGATTTAGAGGCAATCTCTTCAATGGCCATATTTAGCTTCAATGCTTTTTTTGCAGTATGACAGTGGAAGAGTAGTATAACTCTAGCTAATGTTAATGTTGCTTTATTTATACTTAAATTATGCGCAAAATGATAATGAAGTTAATACAATTTACCGTGTTGCGTTTAGCTATGTTAAATGGTTAGTTTTGTTTGGGTTACTCAGCAATTGTGTGAAATCTTTTGCCAGTCTTCTCCTGAAATGTCAGTTCAAGCTCGTTGGGCGCATGTCCCTAATTCGCCACTTTCATCTATTCCTCTGTCAATGCCACTGCAGGAAGGAGCACATGCTTCTCAGTATAGTCACGGTCCTTCTATTGACCAGCCTATGATTGTTGATAGGTTTCCCACTTCTCAAACTTCTGCCCCTTCTGATGGTGATAGGAATTTTCCTACAGTGGCTGGTGTAAATTTTAACCGATTGCCAGATGAACTTGGACTAGTGGACCCTTCAAGCTCCTCAGCTGCTAAGCATTCAGCGCTGAGCAGTGTCATCAAGGCTCCATCTGTGGGCATTATAGCAGATGCTGCCAAGGTTGATGTTCAGAGTGGCAATGGCAGCAATAGCAATAGTCAGAATGCAAGTGCTGCTTTCAAGAGTCAGTCTTTGGAGAAAAATAATTCATCTCAGCAGTATGATCATTCTTCAGGGTATTATCAGAGATCTGTTTCTCAGAAAAATAGTTCTGGGGCTGAATGGTCTGGCCGAAGGATGGGGTTGCAAGGAAGAAACCAAACTTTGGGTTCAGATAAAAGTTTTTCAACATCAAAGGTGAAGCAAATCTATGTGGCTAAACAGACCACTGCTGGGACATCGGGGTCATGAGAGGGCAAGAAAGAGCTGCTACATGTGAAAATAGTCCGAATGCTTTACCAGTATGTGGCCGAAAAATAAAAATTTTGTTGAGATTCTAGTTTGTCAGTAGTTCTGGATGAGCATTAGATAGGTATTTTTGTTGTCTCCATCGGATTGTATGAGCTTGTTGGGCTCATCCTCCTGATGAAGGCCGATGTGAAGTGATTGATATTAGTTTGATGTTTCCCACATTAAAAACTGAGAATTAAGTATAAGTCTCAATATGGTGTTATCTATTTTCAAAATCTAGACCAACCAATAATTTCTTTGTGATCCACTTCATTTAGTCTCCTGAAGATTTGATTGAACATGAGGGTGTCTGAGGCAATGCCTGCAAGAAACCGCATCGGGTAGATTGGTGAACAGCTTGGCTTGCTGCACTTAATGAAAGAAGCAATTTTGATTGTAGGGTTAACTTCATACAGATTGAGCCGTTTTTTCCTGGGCAGTGAGCTATCATTGTTTGAGAGCCTTCTGCAGCACCAATTCTCTATAGGATCTGGTTTTTGGTGTGGAGGATTCTGGGTTTGTCCGGAGGGACAAAGAATCTAGTTATGTTGGTCTTTAACAATTACCTCTTTTTAGGCCATTTTGTCATTGGATTTCATTTAGGATTTTGTATCGGCAGTTGAGAATTTAGATCATTAGCCTGACAATGATTATATTCCTATTTTGATCTAAATTGGGTTGTTTTCAGTTGACACTTATTTTCTTTTATTTGTTGATTGGATTTGTGCCATCAAGCATTCGTTGGGGAGCCAATTCAGGCAAATGCCCTAAGTGCAATCGCAGGTCCCATTGTTTCTTGTAAGAATTCCTTTAATTATAAAATCTGCACAGAATTTGGAGCATTAGAATACCGAGGAATGGATGTTGGATTGAATTAGAATGAAGAATGTCGAAAACATTTACTTTATGTCTTGTTTCTTCCAAAATACGAAAAGTTACGAGAACATGATGGGGAAAATGTACATAATCTACGGGCCTTAAAGTCTTAAACTACGGGCCGTTTCTTTTTTTCCTTTTTTTCTTTTGGGAAAAGTGCTGTTCAGTTCCTCAGAAACCTTGAAAAGGAAATTCCTTTTACCTACAACTCTATGATGCAATGATGCCTATTATATTCCTAGATTGTATGTTGGAGTTTTAGTATTTTTAAAATTATTTTTTCGTCTCATTTTTTGTATTATGAATAACAAATAATCCTAAACCACTCTGATGAAGAGGAAAAAGATGGTTTGCAGATAAATACAAATGAGGAAAAAAAAGTCACAATCCAACAGTGAGTCACACTTGTATAACTTTCGAGTATAATAAAAACGATTCTGTAATGTGGTTCACTACATATCCTTAGTGACTTAATAGTAACTGTTGGCCAAAAAAAAAAAAAGATGACTTAATAGCAACTGAAGAAATTTCGGTTAAAAAGAAAAAGAAGAAATTGAAGAAACCATTCTCCATTCAGGCTAAGATGGAATACAATTCACATGAAGTCTGGGTGGATATCTTCTTCTACCATTTCCTCATTAGTTATGGCCTCTAAGACTGTGTTGTTTCCTTGATCTTTATGTTCTTTGAAAGCTCTCTTCCATCCAAGTTCGAGGCTGTCATCTTCCTCAGTCATGTAATCCTTCCATTTGGAGGTTGCTTTGCTCATTGTTGGTTGACATCTCTGAATTCTCCGATCATCTGGTTCCTTGTGATTGTTCTCAGTCAATACAAGCTGACCCTTCACTGCCTCCCCTGCATCAAGTTGCATATTTACAATGTACATATTTATTATGATATGATAAAGCTTGTAAATAAAACAGAGAAGCAACGCTTTACTAACAATTATTCTATTTCTAGTACCTTGCGAAATGATCTTTTTGTTGGTATTCCTCTTTGGGAAACGAGGCTCTAAAAGCTTGTCACTGCCTTCACCACCCAACCCAGGGGAATAATTTTGCCATCTAGGTTTCTTGAACATGCCCTTCTCTAATTCTGTCACAACCTTCACCTCAAAACCATCACCTATATTGAATCAAAGTTAAACCAGGTTATCACTACAGATTAAATTCACCTCAACGAATATAAACCCGATTTAATCTTGCAGATCAATAATGACCATCCTGTTCTACTTCATATCGCTGTTGGATGTGATTATGCTCTGGATCTAGGTACTCGGTCCAATGGCTTCGCTTCTTCCTCTGATTCACGGTGAGGTTGGAGTTTTCGTCGTCATGGTCTGTGATCTGATCATCCAGAGCGGGAGATGGGGTTTCCGAATAGAGAGATTGTTCATCGAGTGATTTACGAGACATGTTGAAGGACTGGACGAAGGCACGGATGTCTTTGGCCATGAATCCCTGAGCGAAGACTTTGGTCACTGACTGTTTCTGATTGCACACGGCGCAGTTCCATTTATTGCTGCTCTTCTTCTTCTGCTTCACCTGAACACCATCGACAGCGGGTCATACAAACACAGAAAGAGAGAGACCGGGAAAGCGAGAAGGAGAGGGGAGAGAGAGTGAGAGGAGAGGAGAGAGAGTGCCTGCATGGTGGAGCATTGGAAGCACTGAACGGCGATGAAGATGGTGGGCGCCATTGTTGCGAAGTTTCCGCGGGCGCAAGAAGAATTTTGAAATTTGATGCTGCAATAGTGAAATTCCCTCGCCGCGTTAGCTCTATAAATTTGCTTCCATTATTATACCTTTCCTGTACTCCCTCTAGTATTTAACATTACCCTGTAGTCCTCCTTGTCTTTTATATAAGATGTGGTATAGTATTTATCTGATTAAATTAGAAAAATCAATTAAATTAATTAGTATGATATTCACTCCCTCCTATCCTATTTATAAATATTTTTTTTTGATTGCGTAAAACGAACTTATAGTTAAAAACAATGAGTATGTCAAAAATGTCATGTTTTTTCTATATATGCCCTTATTTATTAAAAGAGTATAGAAGAGAGAATATATAAAAAATATCACATATAATGAATATAAGATATGAAAGAGAATGAGCATTTAATAAGGGTAAAATAGGAAAAAAAAAGCTTACATCAAAAAATGAAAATTGCTTATACAAGGGACCATTTCTATGAGAGAGAAAGTTGCTTATAAATAGGACAAGAGGGAGTATTTTTTAAAAAATCTTAATCATCTTTCTTAATTACCTTCTGTCCTCTTCTCCTTAATTGTTGTTGATAAAATATTAATAAGGGTAAATTAGAAAAAGATTGACAAGTATAAAAATTATGTGTTATATTTAGAACCAAAATCAACTTCATAAATATATTTGATATTAAGGACTGGAGGGGGAAAGAGCCATTGACTTAAGAAACCAAGGTTATCAAACTCTGACTAGCCTTTGAACTGTCGAGGCAGTGCATTAAGAGTTAGTGAATCAGCTTGGAATTAATCGGACCAAACTGGTGGGAAATAAAAAAAATTTTAAATTCTCATCATAATATCATATCATCCAAAATCAATTTGATACTTGGAATCACTAACAAATAATCATATACTTTTCCAACATTTTGTACAATTTCTTTGACATATTGACATCTAATATCTATCGACCATCCAGTGACACTATAATCAATAATTATAAATATTTTTCCTACCAAATTATCAAAATAGATAAATGATAATAAAATATTCCTACCTATAATTTTTTAATTATTAAACTAATAATCATTAACGCAAAAATTATCATTAAATCAACTAATATTATCATATACATCATAAAAAAATTTTATTTTTTTTTTAAAAAGCAACCGGCTCAACCTAGTAACTCGTCCGAGTTGGGATTGGGTCACCCCAGGTTGCATATAATTTCGAGTTAGGGACCTAATTGGACCAGTTTCGTGGTGGGGTTGACGATTTTCCAAGCTAACTCGCCCAGTTCAATCCGGGTTTGATAACCATGTTTAAAACAATTAGAGAAGAGTTACATTGGCTAAAGACAAGTTACATTTGAATACTTAAAGAAATTTCAATCAACTCTGGTTAACAAATTTTATTACCAGAATTTTTGAACAATTTTGTTTTACTACATTCGATTCTAATTATAAGATAAAGTTGACTTTTTTTAGAGAAATTAAGGAAGCTAAATAAGTTACTTAATCATATCATATGTTATGTATTCTTAGATTATATATTAATTTATTTGTCTAACTAATTAGTTTGAAGGAAAAAAATAAAAATAAAAATACTCTAAAGTAATTTAATTAGCTTCCTTAATTTCTCTAAAAATAATCAACTTTGTCTTATAATTAGGACCGAAAGGAGTACTTTTTTGTGTTGTTCATTTTCTTATCAACATCACTTATATATGTATATTCACCCAAAAGAAAATTTATATATCTGACCAAAAAAAAAGATTTTTTGTGTCAAAACTGAATAAAATTACTGTGGAATTTACTATAATCCTAATTCCTAAAAATTAAAGACTCTCAATGTCATGTACAAGAGGATATTTAGTTTCTTTTCTTGCATTAAAGAAAATTTCATGGTCAAACTAAAAATTCCCTGCATGAGCAAGAAAACATTAGGATATGAAGGCAAGAAAAGAAAAAATTAGGATATGGGCCAACTAAATATTCCAACCATTAATTAGCCCACATTCACATTTGGACTTACGTGTCACTCTTCTAATTGACAGGCCTCTTCCAGGTCTTAATGTTTTTTTTTGGTCGGAACTTGCAGCTCTTTTTCGCTTTGCGGGTCTGTGCGAGAGCATTATATTTATATTTTACACAGCTAGCCGCCCTCGCGCTTCGAGCTTTTCGCCTTCTTCACTCCCAAACCCTAGTGATTAGCACTACACTCTCTGCCTTGCTGTCTCTGTGTGCGTCTCTCTCTCCTCTCACTAAACAATATGTCGAGCAACGATACCGAGCACCGTGAAGAGGAAGAAGCCCCCGCAGGCGATGATGAGGATACTGGAGCTCATGTTGCTCCGATTGTCAAGCTTGAGGAAGTTGCCATCACTACTGGCGAAGAAGATGAAGATCCAATTCTCGATCTGTATACATTTGTTTGTCAACTTTTTCATTTTGGTTCTTAGTATTGATTTGTTTCTTCGCTGAAATTAAAGTGTATTTGCTTGATTGCAGGAAATCTAAACTCTACCGATTCGATAAAGATGGGAATCAATGGAAGGAGAGAGGTGCTGGTACTGTGAAGTTTCTGAAGCACAAGGTTACTGGGAAAGTTAGGCTTGTGATGAGGCAGTCGAAGACACTCAAGATCTGCGCCAATCATTTCAGTATGTAACTCACGACATCCTTTTTATGTGCATTCTTGTCACTGGTTTTGAATTTGATTATCTTTTGGAAAAGTTTCATTGTGTGCTCGCTTTTTTTTTTCCCGATTCAGTTGTTCCGTCAATGACCGTTCAAGAACATGCTGGGAATGAAAAATCTTGCGTTTGGCATGCTAGTGACTTCGCCGATGGTGAACTGAAGGACGAATTTTTTTGCATTCGATTTGCCTCAATTGAAAGTAAGTGTGTGCTTTTTTATTTTTTGAATAAGAACTGATATCCAGTACTTCATCTCAAAGAAAAACCATACACAAAACAGGTGGATGCTTTCAAACAAGAGGCTATTCTTTTTTTTTTTTTTGGTATAATTGAAATTGTAATTAAGAATACCACTTCTGATATGTTTGAAGTTCATACTTTTTTATAAGTCTAGACATAGTCTGGATGCCTGAAATTCCGTACTCCATAATTTACGGGTTGTCCGTGAGCGACCATCATTTTGAATTGATGTGCGCTAAATTAATTTAAACTATTTACCGTATTGTTTGTTCTGCGCCCAATAGCTCTTAAAAAAAAAAGAAGCAGCAGAAGCGGACATCACTTTTTTGAACATGTTAAAACATTCTCTTGTCAAGTTTTCTGTGTAGACTGCGGAGGTCATTGTTTAGTACCAATACTGCGTTATAAGCCATTGCTTTTTCTTTTGAAGTTTTGCTTTTGTTTGTGAGCAGTAACAGATCTAGGATGAAACTAAACTATTGGGGAGCAAAAACTGTTACTGTAATATATATATATATTATACACATCAACATTTATCATTAAAAAATAATTCTTTTTAAATAGTTTTACAACATGATAGAGGGAGAAGCGTTGTTTGCTTGCAAGTCATATATAACCTTTGTTGGGCATTAAAAATTTGTAATTTGTCATAAGAATGGATACCTTCCAGACGGTCAAGGTTCTGTGCCCTGTGAGTATTCTGGTTAAGGGCGTCCTTATTTCTTTTTCCTTCTGTTGGCCAGAGTTGGGAATAATTTAGGAATGGGTTTGGTACTAGTGGGTGCTTGGATTAGCTTATTTTAAGTGATTTTGTGTTGTATGAGGTAATATGTGAGGGGAGTTGTCTTGTAAAGCGCATAATAGCTTGTTTTGAGTGGTTGTAGTAGTTGTGTTTAATAGTTTCTTAAACCTTGAAGCACATAAAATAAATCATTTCACGTAAGACGAGACAAAACTCTTATCACATACTTATTTCGTTTATCGTAAAATCATTTACAAAAAGCTAATCTAAACACTCCACGCACATCTTTCTTTGGCTTAAGACAACAATCATAATAAGTATTTTGCTTGGCCATTGCGGAGCTTAATTTTGGTTTATAGAAATTAATATTGTTTTGCCTTGTTTTGTAGATTGCAAAAGCTTTATGGAAACATTCCAGGAAATTGCTGAATCTCAGAAGAAGAAAGAGGAAAACAAAGATGCATCTGCTGCTGCTGGTCTCCTTGAGAAGTTGAGTGTTGAAGAGAAAACTGATAAGTCTGAGGAGCAAAAGGATGCACCTGAAAAAGAAAGTAAGGATGAAAAAGAGAAAAACGATGAAGATAAGAAAACTGAAGAGCCCACTTCATCAGCTTGAGTATAATCTACTCATGGTTCATACTTCCTGGCAACATGAAAGGTTAGGTGGCTGACTACATATCCACCCTTATCTTGAGTCATTCATACTTGTAGTCTTCGGACTGTGTCATGGCCATGAAATTGAGCAAGTCCGTGGCTTCTGTCGAGTCTTTTATCAGCGAGCAGAGTTTGGGTCAAGTTTGAATTATATGGAGGGTTGTGCTTTTGGGGTCTTGGCTTTTATTGGTGTTACTTCCAATTCTATATTGTGTATTTGATGCGAGTAATGAGTCGGTCATGCTATTTGAGAGGGGGAGACGGGGCAATAGTTAAAAGTTATAAACAGAAGGTTTTGGATACAAATGGTTTGAGTTTCCCAATTTTTTTAAATAGACTCAAACTCCATGGTAATTCATTTCCTTCTTTTCTACCTTTCATGAGCTCCCAGGCCTGTCTTCCTTTCTCTACTAGCTTTCATTTTTCGTGTAGGAGAAATGTTCTGTCAATAAATTGTACTGGCTCTTGGAGTTTTTAATAATTTACTCCATCTGTTGTCTTTGTTTTTGCTCAGGTATTTTGGAATAAGGATGTTCTTAAAAATTAGAAATCTCTTTATAGATTTGTGTAATCTATTAAACTTGGGGAGTTTTTATTTGACTATTTTCGCATCCATGCACCATGAAAGATGATCTTCGTGGCAGGACGGAGAATACAAGTTTCGCTGGCACTCTTCTATATATCAAATGAAAACTTCAATGAAATATCATATAACATGTAGGGCTGCACGGCTGCACTGCTATCACCTCAATGAAATTAGAATGAAACGATTTACGTGTGAAAAGTGAAAACAAAATTGAAATAGTTTGGTTTCATATCAAAAGAGGATATGTCATAATATGTTAATTGTTTTATAGATTTTGTAAAATGGTTTATAAATAAAAGCGTGAAAAGCTTAAAAAAGAAAAGGAAAAATCAAGAGGCTTTGAGGAAGAAATGCAATTAATAAAAATTCCTATAACAATATGCAATGACGAGGTTAAAATTAAATGTAGAAAATGACAGTATGTTCATATTGTTCGCTCGTTATCAGGATTTTTTTTTTTTGTGATTATATTGTAATCTCTGATCTTACAATGATTTTCCCTAAAGGGAGGGAGGGAGGGAGCGTATAAAACATGATCATAAATGTCGTATTAACCATAAACTTATTAATGCATTCATTTACCTCTCAATTCCGCTTTGTTCAACTCTAAGGCACAATCTGAGTGTTTTCTTGCTCCAACCTCCCCCAGGGTCGTTCATACGCATTTCTCTCTTTCCCTTGTTTTCTTTTTTTAAGTTATTATCAGAGACCTGTCAGTTCCTGAGTAAGCTTCGACAAAATGCCTAGATCAAGAGAAACCCTCATGATCGATGAAGAAACTCGCAATCAATACAGAATCGATTCTCTGATTGTTGAAATTGAATATCATAATGAACGTTTACCTCCGATTAAGCAGGATCAAATTCACCAAATCCAACGTTCTGGCCTTGGTTTTATTCGAAACTGTCTTGCCAAAACTACAGATGGAGAAATCAACATGTCCCATACTCAAGAAACTGCCTCTCTTGTTCCTCAAAAAATGGCGAACCATCATAAGAAGAGATTCAACTTCATTCACATTGGATTAGTTCAGGTCTTTGTTCAGCCTTTGCATAGACTAGGAACCAATGCTCGAATTCTAATGATTCTTAGAGACAATAGAATAAAAGACTTTGGAAACCACTGAGCACTTGAATCGACTTGAATCGACTAGAAGGAGTTGTTCCAGCTTATCTAAATGTTACATGTTCGATCATTTGGGAATACAGCAATGTAGGTGGTAGGGTCGCCACCCATATGAGCCCTACCATAGCCTAATCTGGATTAATATGATTTCTAATTTTCTGAGAAGTTGGCCAGCATACTAGGTGCTCAACCCAAAAAAGAAGACGATGACTTCAAAACTTAAATACTAGCTTATGAATGGTAGAGTCAAATCTCTATGATGGAACCGTCTCTTTCAACTGTTATCCCAACTATGGTGTTTCATTAAATGACCCAAAAACCATTGATTCATTAACCTTTGTGGTTAGAACTCTTGAAGGAAGGTGGATAGAAGGAACCACACATACTAGTATATTCACTATAGAATGCACTACAAGCTTTCAAACTTGGAAACTTGAAGGAAGTCTCCTGGGAATAAAGCTGTCATCTTGCAAGCTAATTCCCAGAAGAAGAGGTTTCCCACAGTAATAACTCCAAAAATGCCTAAACCTCAAGAATTGGTTTGTCCAATATTCATGGAAGCTTACAAATGTAGGATCTCAAAACCAAGAACCCTTAAAAGAGCTTCCTACAGTTGAAAATGATTTAAAAATTATGATATCTGATCTTCACAGTGCACAGCCTCATCAATTGGTTACAAACGATGTCATAATTACCATTGAACAAAAAATCAGACCGGACCTGCCAGTTCAACAGGTTGAAACGGTAACCGATCCATGGTCCAGTTTGGTTCACCCATTGGGCCATGAACTGGTATGAACCGAGAAAACCAGAGGTTCAACTAGTTGGACCGGTTTCATTTTTTTATTCTTCTAATTACTATCTCGTGCTATTTTTGAGAGAGAAATGAAAGGTTGAAGACCAAGATAAAGAGAAAAGTAGGTAAAGAAAGAACAAATCTAAAAAAAAGAAGAAGATAATGAAAAAAATTATTTAAAAAGATATAATAATTATAGAAAAGGAAATATCATTACATAAGTATAGGCATTATAACAAATACTAATAGATTTTAAGCATTTTTTACTAAAAATCTTCATTTTTATCTATAGAAGTTTAAAAATATATTAACATATACGTTGCCACTAATAAATTGTAATATTTTAATATGGCCGGTCCGACCACTGGTTAGACCCTGGTTAACTCATTGACCCTTGAACCCTTGCCGTGACCAGTTTATTGCCCAATCTGGTTTTTTGTTCCTTGAATTACAACCCTTTTCATAGTTAAACAGCAAGTTGTTGCAATTAACCTTTTTTTTTGTCGGCCAAGCGATGGACCAAGTTTAAAGACTCAGCTTTGGAAGAAACTCAGAAGCTTTTTGTCAAAATCAATGGCTCTTGGATGATGAAACTTTATAGTTATAAAGGGAAGAAAGAAGATTCCTGGCAAAAGCTTAAAATCTCTGCGTCAAATTCAAGAGACCCTGAACTTAACTAATGTTTAAAAATCAAAGATCAATATTGCATATTAAAGATGACTTAGGGCAATGGCTTACTGAGAGAGTAGATGTTGCATCTAATATCACTCTTCTCTTCCAACATCTATTCCTTTCTAGTGGGCAAAGATCTATGGAAACTGCCCTAAGCTATGTGGATGCAAAAATTAATGAACAAATGAACAGAGATTTGATGATGCCTATTACAAGGGAGGAAATCAAATAAGCATATTTCAATCTTGGAGGTACTAAAGCACCTGGCCCTAAGGGTTTTTCAGATAAATTTTATCATTCTACATGGGTTGAGGTAGGAGATATAGTTTGCTCTTTAGTATTCGATTTTTTTGTTGGCCAAGCTCTCATTTATGATATAAATGATACCAATATCACTTTGATCCCTAAAGTTGATAAACATGATCACATCTCCCATTTTTGACTAATTGAGCTCTGTAATTTCCCATATAAGATTATCTTCAAGATCATTGCAAATTGCATGAGACCTCTTCTAGATGTCTGCGTCTCCCCAAATCAGAGTGCTTTTGTCCTTGGTCGGTTTATTCATGACAATATTATCATAGCTCATGAAGTGAATCATTATTTATGAAGGAAAAAAATGAGCTACAAATATGAGTTTGCTCTAAAAATGGACATAAGTAAAGCTTATGATAGAGTTGAGTAGGATTTTTCAGAACTTGTTTTATTGAGAATGAGTTTCTGTTTTGATTGGGTTAATCTTATAATGTGCTGAGTGAGCTCAATTAAATTGAACTTATGCCTTTCAGGTGAGAAGGTTGGCTTTGCTACTCTAGGTAGAAGACTCTGCCAAGGGGATCCACTTCCCCCTTATCTCTTTATTCTGGTCGTTGAAGTTTTGAGCAATATGATAACTAAAAGTTTGCAATCTCGAGAACTTCGTGGGATTAAGTTGAGTAATGCCTGCCCAGAATTGACACATAGTTTCTTTGTAGATGATGCTCTGCTGTTTATGAATGCTAGTGATAGAAACTATCTCAAACTTGCACAAATCTTGAATTTTTATTGTAATGCTTCGGGACAGGTTGCCAATCTTGATAAATCATATGTTTTCTTCTTTGAAAATACTCTAGTAGAGGTTAAAACAAGAGTGGGTGAACTTCTGGGCGTCCAAGCAGCTTGAGATCCTGACAAATATTCGGGCATTCCGAGTATTTGGGGAAAAACTAAACATCAAGTCCTT
The DNA here is from genome assembly GCA_963242795.1 of Inga leiocalycina. NCBI lineage: Eukaryota > Viridiplantae > Streptophyta > Magnoliopsida > Fabales > Fabaceae > Inga > Inga leiocalycina. The sequence goes on along the minus strand of OY725320.1, from coordinate 90,370,030 downwards.
TCTTATAGCAGGGACAGGGTCAGTTACAAAGTTCAAGGGTGGTGTAAATCCACTCTCTCATATGCTGGCTGAGAAGTCTTGATTAAATCAGTGATCAATGCCATTCCTATCTATCCCACAAGTTGCTTCAAATTCCCTCTCAAGACATGTAAAGAATTGAATAATATTATCTCAAATTTCTAGTGGGATAGTAGTGCAACAGGAGGTAAAGCTCATTGAAAAGCCTTATAGCAGCTCACTAGGAGTAAATTTGAGGGAGGTATGGATTTTAAAGATTTTGTGATTATGAATAATGCTTTACTCACAAAGACAGCATGAAAACTCATGCAGAATTCAGGTGCCTTGTGGATTCAGGTTCTCAAAAGTATCTACTTCCCAAGAAGCGAGTTTATCAAGGCCAAGAAATGATCTAAAGCTTTATGGTGCTGGTCCAGTATTTTAGAAGGAAGAGAATTTTTAAATAATGATTTATTTTAGGACCTTGGTAAAGGAACTTCAATCCGAATATGTGGTGATAATTGGGTGCCAAGTATTACCTTGCCAGAGAAGCCTGCAGATTCAGAAAATTTTATTGTGAAGAATGGCAAGTTTAGTAATATGATAAGAGCTGGTGTTTGGGATCTTGCTCCAGTACTTGAGTTGCTACTTGAAAATATACTACATGCTATTTCTCAAATTCCAACCCTTGCTAATGATATTGAGGACAAACTTTTTTGGAAGATAGCTCCTAATGGTCAATACTCAGTCAAACTTGGGTACAAGCATTGAAAGATATGTGGTAACATAGCAGTTCATAAAACTAGCTCTTCATGTACGGTTTCTGTTGCTGATTGGAAATCTTTATGGAAGCTGAAAATCATTCCCCGAATCCAACATTTTCTTTGGCAAACTTGGAGTAATGCAGTGGCTACAAATGAAGCACTCTACAATCACAAGAGATCTCCAACTCCACTTTGCTCAATATGTTATCAGGAGAATGAATCCATTGAGCATCTCTTTTTCAGGTATAGTTGGACTCATTGTGTTTGGTTTGGCTACCATCTCGGTGTTAGGTAAAATATGTGCAACACTGCAAATTTTACCTCCTGGTGGCAAAGGATTAATGATGCTAGCATAGGTCTTAAGGATGTGGATATTTCGCTGATTTGCTGGTTATTATGGCTAACCTAGAAGCAAAGAAATGATAGGATCTTTAATGGAGCACAACTGAATCCTTCATTGGTAATTGAATTGGCTACTAAAGGGAATAATGAATGTTTGTTTGTTAATGGGGAATCCTCTAATGTTACTACAATGCCCAATTCAGAAAATGTGAGTTAGTGTTCACCTTCTCTAGGTTTTTTCAAGATAAATTGTGATGGAGCATATTAGGAGTTTTCAGGCCAAGCGTTGTTGGGGATTGTTTGTCGTGATGATAAAGGCAGTTTCTTATGGGGTTTTGTGGATAAAATTAAATCAATATCTATTTTTATGACTGAGGCACTTGTGTGAAAAAGAGCTCTCATGCTAACTATTGATTTGAGAAATGATAAAGTTGTGTTTGAAATTGATTCCAAACTTCTACAATCTTGTGTCAAAATGCAACTGCCGAATCTTTACGATTGGAAAAGTAGGGGTATTGTGCATGATATCATTAATCTCATTTCATCCGAAGTTGGGTTCTGTGTTTCTTTTATTCCTAGACTTGGAAATGCTACAGCTAATTTACCAGCAGTAATGGCTTTTAAGGAAGTGTGTCCGATAGGGTGGGTATCAAAACCGTCACTCTCTTTGTCTTGAATTCTAACCTCGGATGTTCATGCAGTGCAATAGTCTCCTGCAGATAACATGATTCCAGTAGCTAAATCAGGAGTTGGCTAAAACGCTATGAATTTGCTTCATGTTTACATTGCTTTGGTTTTGCTTTATGTTTACGTTGCTTTGATTTTGCTTTGTGTTTTCCCTTATTTATAAGAAAAGCGCATTTGTCCCAAAAAAAAAAATCAATATTAAGGCTCAAGTTTCGATCTTCTGCTTTATTGCTATTCTTTTAGTTTGGCACGTGAATTTAATGAAAAGAAGATGATAGTCTCTGTACACGAGCCAATGCTAAGGGCAAATGATATGTTAGTTCAAATTATATGCATGCTGTTTCCACTACAATCACCCAGATATACTTGATTAGTGTCTATAGTTTAGGAGTTTTATTTCCACCTAATCCAGTTTGTATTAATAAGTGAAATCTCAATATTAATATTCTTAATATGTCTTTTAAGAAAAGATTCTTGTTGGCCTTTAAAGAGGAAACAGACAAATCATGATATGAAAAGGCATGTTTGTTTTTTCTTATTATTTTATACTTTTAATATAAGTCTTATTTACTTAATTTAATTAAAATAAAAAAATATCATGTGCGCACGCTCGTGTAATAATGAACAAGGAAATGCAAGTGACTAGGAATCAAATGACATCATTTATAACCTATGCATAAAAGCCGGTTTTCTTCGGATACAAATTTTCTTCACAAAAAATTTCACAACTTTCTCATAGGTATCATTAGTTTTTTTTTTTAAATAAAAGCTAATTATTGATAATTGACCTTTAAATTGTTTTGGACAGAAAAAAAAGGGAAAAGAAACTTACTTCAGGAATCACATGATGGAAGCATAGCTGGCAATTGTTTTCTTGCAAATAATGTGATTCCGGTTTTCTTTTGCAATAACACGAAGTGATTCTTCCAATTATGCACATACATCTTCCCTATTTCTTAATTGGGATCCATATTGAGAGTTTTTATGTTTATTTGATGACAAATTCTTCATATAAAAATAAAGGGTAAACAGTACTTTTGGTCCCTCAAGTTTGGGTGAGTTTGGGTTTTGGTCCCTGAGGTTTCAAAGTTTGGGTTTTGGTCCCTGTAGTTTAGTCCGTTTTGGCCGTTGGTCCCTGAAGATTTAAAAGGACTTGCTCAGGGTTATAACACCGTTAAATCGTCCTACGTGGCTCTAACACCGTTAAAAGAGCTGATGTGTCATGCCAATTAGACTGGTGATGTGGCAATTATAATATATTGTTTTATAAAAATTTAAAAATGGCACAGCACCCCCAAAGTGAGTTCTTCCTAGTTAGAAACTTAAAGGAAGCTATCATAGAAGAGCCTTAATATATAATAAGATCATAAGGCTCTTCTATGATAGCTTCCTTTAAGTTTCTATGATAGGAAGAACTCACTTTGGGGGTGCTGTGCCATTTTTTAATTTTTATAAAACAATATATTATAATATATTATAATTGCCACATCACCAGTCTAATTGGCATGACACATCAGCTCTTTTAACGGTGTTAGAGCCACGTAGGACGATTTAACGGTGTTATAACCCTGAGCAAGTCCTTTCAAATCTTCAGGGACCAACGGCCAAAACGGACCAAACTACAGGGACCAAAACCCAAACTTTGAAACCTCAGGGACCAAAACCCAAACTCACCCAAACTTGAGGGACCAAAAGTACTGTTTACCCAAAAATAAACTTCTTTAAAGAATTAAGAAATCACGTTCTTCAAAAAACTCTAAGAGACCTCAATATATAATAAGTGTGTGTTTGGTTTGGCTTATAGTTGGATAATAAGTCCTTATTACGTAAGCCGAGATAAAACTCCTCTCACATACTTACCTCGTATACCGTGAATTACGATTTATAAGCACTTATTGCTAAAAAATAACCTATTCCAAACGAGCACTAAATAATACTTTGAAGGTAAAATAAATAAATAATAATCTATGAGAAATACTTACATATTCCAAGAGTATCATGTTATCTGAACTCTGTCAAATGAAAACATAATAAATTATATAATTTTAATCCTAGTTGACTGATGACTCATCTAAGAAAATCAAATTTGATCTTATTTTTAATAAAAATATTGGATGATCATTTTGTCTTAGTTTTTTTCCTTAAAAAAAATATAACATTTGAATTTTTTTTAAAATGAGTCACTAGTTTACTATGATTAAAGTGATCTGAATTATTCTATTTTTATTAGATAAAATTTAAATGACGTGATACTCATAAAATATGTAAGTATTTCCTATATTTAGTGAGAAAACGAAAATATAAAGTTGGGGATAGAATATCCAAGTCAGTGTCACATGAACGCATACTAAATAATTTAGTTTTGATCCTTTTGTGGAGTTCATTGGACCACCTCTTTCTTTGATTCATAATGTGAGGCGATGTGGATATGTTTGCCTTCAATTTTTTCGAATATTTGTCATTTTCAGAAATGAAGCATAATTCCTAGTCATTCCCACACATCTTCATGTTTTTGGCCAACCACACAGCTTCATGTTACATCAAGACATCCTGTACTTTAGGTATTGTCTTGTCATGAGCAGTCCCATTTCAGTATTGGTATAAATTTAGTTTTTTTATTTAATTTTTCAACAAATAAAATAAAAATAGGCTTTTCAATTGCGATTTTAACACGCACACAAAAAGCATATTTTTAAAAGAAATTCTAGAAAAATTGTTTGTACTTTATGGTTTTTTCTTGATTAATATTTTTCTTCTTTCCTCGAATTTATCCTCATTTTGATTTTAGTTTCTTAAATTTCAAATCATTAGTTTTAGTCCCTCTAAAGCCAACATGATCAAGGTTTTTATTGAGTTGTAGGAACTAATATTTTAAATAAAATGAAACTTGAGGAACTAAAACTAAAATGAAGATAAATTTAAAAGACTAAGATTATATTAACTTTTTTTTCTTTTTTGATATTTTAAATTTTGTTGAAAAGGATATGTCAAATGTAGAACTAAGAAATCATGCCCAGTTATGATTGTGGAGTCATGATGTACCAACGTTTTTCTTATACACCGTTTGGTTTGATTTTATGAGGGGATTATATAATCCTGATATTAAGATTGATTACTGTGTTTAGTTGGGTTTATGTAATATAAAGAGGATTATATTTTATAAACAAGATTACACTGTTAGGAGTGATAAATGAGGATATAGACATCTCATAATCAAGTGAAAAAGACATTATTGTCATTATAATTTTTTAAATTGACTAAAGTGCCTACCCATAAATGAGGTTAAATATTAAATAATTACCACCATTAAATATTAAAGAATTAGTTAATAATATAAAATTTAGAAAATATTCCCCCACTAAAAAAAATTATATTCCACTGCTAAAAATATTAAAATATCCCTTTAAATAATATTCCCACCATTAAATATTAAAAAAAATATCATGAACTTAATACTGCATAATATTTTCATCTATAAATATTAAAAAATTATTATGAACCCAACATGCACACTACATCAATTAAAAAAATTACCATAAACCCAAAGCATACATTATACATATATGTGTAGTCAGGGGTAATTTTGTCTCTTTCTATATTATTCTCGTATATTCTCATGTTCAATGTAATCCAACTAAACGATTTTATGCATATGTATCATATTTCCATAATAAAAAACCAAGCGAATCCATATAATCATAATTACATTACGTCCCATTACATTACCTCTGATTTTATAAACCAAATGGACACTTAATGAAATTTGACTTTTATAAAATAACCTAAGAAATCTGAATCATAATAATTCCTTTATTTAGTTTCTCTCATAAAGCGCCCACAACCCCAACCCCAATTTTTAAAAATCTTAAATTTAGATGATCCAGATCTAATTAACTCTCTTTGTTAAAAAAAGCACTAAGCAAGAAAACCAGTTCCCACCACGAAACCAAACAGGTATTGATCTAAAATAAATATTATTTTCTTATATGTATTATTTTCCCTAAATATTATTAGTATAACAAACAAATATAATATTCCTATGACTGAAAAATATAATAAGTATTAAAAAATTATTTTTTTATACCAAATATTTAAATCTTTTACTTGTATGATCAAGCACTCCTCTGGTTGTTAATATATGATCTAATTAGGGGAGTTGATGTTAGTTCTAAATATAAGACTTATTTCTCATATTCATAATTTTTTCAAAAGTAACCTTATTGATATGCCCTCAACAATAATCAAGTATAAGAGAGAAAATCAAGGAAGTTGATTAGGGTATTTTAGGAAAAAAAAAATATCATATCAACTAACTAAATTAACCTCTTTAATCTAATCAAATTAGTTAATTAAATCTTACATTAAATGTTAGAATTAGAAAAATATTAATTTAATTTTATTCCAGGTGAATTGGTTTGCTACATGCATTCTTTTGACGTTCATCATGACCCAACACTACTTAGAGAAGAATATTACAACATATATACAAAATTATAGTATATGTAAATAAAAGGAATAGACTGTGTGTATGTGCGGGTTAATTTCTTTCTTTCCTTTGTGCCATTACAGAAATCTAAAAACAAAGGTCTGATCTTTGAATTTCGACGCTCTTTTCAATATTTCTTGGATATTTGTAATTGACAATATCTTTCATATAATTATTCAGCTTCTACTTCAATACTTATCACTTTTCTAATAAGTTGCGATAATATGATATAAATCTGCTCAATGGTTTTGTTCATTATTGTGCTCATTTGGAATAGTTTATTTTTGGACAATAAATGTTTATAAATCGTGATTTACAGTATACGAAGTAAGTATGTGAGAGGAGTTTTATCTCGGCTTGCGTAATAAAGACTTATTCTCTAAAATTAAGTGATCCCAAACACACACACATAATCTTTGGAGGCACCCTGAAAAAAAGACACCAAGACGCTGCTCTTATCTTTTTCCAGTTACTCTTTCTATAAAACTGATGTAATACTATTCCCCCATTTCCTAGACCCTTCTCGTTGGACTCTAGCTGTATATGTCTTTATAAAATTGATCTTTTTAAAAAAAAAAAGACAACAGCTGAGTCAAAGTCAAGCATGCAGAAGAGCAAAAAGAAAAAAAGATTGAAGCTTTCTGAAATTGGCGGGTGGCGGATAACCCAACCGTCCAGTGTTTGGCCTTGGACCCACCTGGACCGGCATCTTATGCCGTCGTGTATAAATGTGTCCGATCCTCTTTTGGTCACTCTCTCTTTGCTTTCCTTAATCCCACTGAGTGTTGACGTTTATGTTTTGTTTCTTTCCCATAATAAATGTCCATAATCCTGGTTAGTCTTACCCCATTAACTTCTATTCAATCTTCAATTAACAACTCAATGTCTTCCAGTGTTATATATAGAATTTCCATGGTCAATTCCTCAATATCTTAGCACTCTCGCAGCTTTCACTAACTGCTCGAATCTTTGTCTTCCCTCGTACCTTTTTCCTTTTTTCTTCTTAATTGGATTAGAATTTCATCTTCGTTTACTTCAAATTCATTAAATTTACAGATGAGGCGACGGACGAATCGCCTACAGCAGGTTATTTCTCTGTCTCTGTCTCTTTTTGCCTCCCTCTTCTTCGTTGATTGTGTTTGGACTCTTGTTATTGTTTTTCGGTGCATTGGATTTGTTTAATTTTTTTGGGGGGAATGAGTTAATATTGCAGAGGTCTTGGCCTGAACTATGTTGTTTCGGTTGGTCCTGCCTACAGCTCTTCTGGGCCAGAGTGGTTGTGCGCAAATGGCTTAACATAGAGAGCAATGAATCAGATTATAGCGCCGACCCTGATGACGACGACGACCCTGATAATGATTCCGATAACGAAGGTGAGATAGAATCTCTACTATTATCTTGTGATTTTGTGTATCCATCGAGTTTTGCATGGAATTAGGATAGATTGAGCTCTATGATTTCCGACACATAGCTAGTGATCTGAATTCTGAATTTCAATTGCTTGAAGATACTATTATGGTTTTTGTTTGGAGATCCATTTCAGTTTTCATTCGCACTTTAATTTCGGTCTTATGCAGAATTGGGAAGACAATCACGGTTTTGGACTAATAGAAGCAATGAAGCTCCTCCTGACCCTAATGGTGGTGTTTTTGTACCATTTTTTTTTTAATTTATTATTGAGCTACTATACTTCGTTAATTTCTAGATACCATTTATACTTTTTCCAATACTGTTATAAGACGTTTCTGTTGGTGTAACCAATAGTAATGAATTTCTCAAGCTAGGAATTTTCTTGTTATGGTATCTGGTCTATTTAGTTAGATAGTCCCTTAATCTATACTTGTTTCTCTCTCTCTGATCCCAGTGGCCAGCTATGAATATTGAAGCTTATCTTTTAAACTCCATGCACGTGTCTAGTTCAAATCTAATATCAATAGCACAGATTTTCATATATTTTAGGCAATTTCATCTATTGCGTTTTTTGAATCTCATACTAAACTTCTATTGATATACAGAATATCTTCCCAGTTTAAGGAGGCAAAAGTCATCAACTTACAGAGCACAATATATAAACAAAAGGGAGCTTAGGTGAGATACTACTCTCATGTTTGTTTAGGAAGCAAGAGCAGACCCTTGTTTCATTTATTTAGCGTTAGGTTTTTAAAGTTGCAACCTCTGATATTTGGTTTATGGTGTATCTTTGTCTCCTAGAGTATGTGTTGGGACATGGAATGTTGGAGGAAAACTTCCACCAAAAGACATAGATATTGATGATTGGCTGGGTATTGATGATCCAGCTGACATTTATGTTCTTGGGTAAGTCTTTCACCTTCTGAGATTATTTGTTCTTCTTGTTAAATTAACTAGCATCATCGCGTAGGAAGCTTATACATTAGGATTTGTAAGTTACCCCCTTGAAGCTTTTCATGCTTCTATTTACAACTCATTTTTCAAATTCTCTGAAGCAATTATTTTTTTTTTGGCCGATAGTGATCTTGGTATGGATATTGTAATTTTGATGGAAAGAGGGATTGAAAGAGATGAATAAGATTAGGCTAGAATCTATGGAGGGAATTAAGAATATCAACTAATTCTAACTAGCTTCCTTAGATGGCTTATAATAAGAATGGAGTGAATAATATATTTTTGGGAAAAAAAAACTTCGTTCTCCAACACTAGTTTCTTTTTAGGCTGGTTCTTATTATGTACATAAACCTGATTACAACATCAGTATCCTGTTTGATTTTGATACAATCCTGTTTGATTACTTCTATCATGCATTTGTGCAACAACTCCTATTTCATTAATTTCTTGTGCTTAGGAAGATTATTCCTCTTTGTTTGACTTAAAAGATTCTTTACCTTTGCAGCCTTCAGGAGATTGTACCCTTGAATGCCGGTAACATTTTTGGTGCTGAAGATACTCGGGCTGCCCCAATATGGGAAGATATTATTCGAGAGACACTGGATAGAGCTCGACCAGCGGCACCAAAGATAAAATCCTTTAGTGATCCTCCGTCTCCATCAAAATTTAAGCCATCAGATGACATCCCAGATATAGAAGAAGAGATATTACTTGAAAGTGATAGTGACATTGGTGAGGAAGTTCATCCTTTGTGTGAAGAATACAAAGCTTCTGATGGACTTACAGATGGATCAGACACCAATGAAATCTCAAATATAAACGTACAGAATTCAGATGCCACTCATTATGCCTACTCAGGACCAGTTGACTCGGATTTACGGAGACAATTTACTTCTCCAAGGAAGGTCAATAGATTTACTTGTTTGAATACTGATGATTCATCAGAAAGTATGGACACATCATCTGCACTGCAGACCACTAAACTAACCAGAATGCTTAGTGGCTCTGAAAGGATTGGTTTGAGCTGGCCAGATCCACCACTTGATCTTCTATCCCAGCGAGTTTTGGAGAGACCAAGTTCATTCAAGTCAATCAAATCCTTCAAAGCATCAAAGTCTTTCAAAACATATAGTTCTTTCAAGTCAACTATGAATGAAATACCATTGGGAATAGCTTTGCTTGCAGAAGTTGACCTTGAAGCTTTGATGAAGCGGAAAAGAAGATCATCATATGTAAGAATAGTTAGTAAGCAGATGGTTGGACTTTTTGTTACTGTATGGGTTCGTAGGAGCTTGCGGAAACACATTCAGAATGTGAAGGTGTCAACTGTTGGTGTTGGTGCCATGGGATATATTGGCAATAAGGTTAATTTCTTTTCCTCTGAATATTCTTCATCTGCCCCAAACTCCTTTAGTTTTTTTTTTTTTTTGGTTATTGGTTGTCTCTGTTTTTTTTTTGGTAAAATGTGATTTCCTTTTACCGAGAGTAAAATTCATACATCATAATTGAGACACTTAAGAAATAGCTACCTTCTAGGAAGGTTTTATTCTTATAGTATCAAAACCTTTGGATGAGCTAAAGAGACAACTTTATACAATTAAAAGAAAAATAATTTACCAAAAGTGTAGGCCTATATGACAATCATTCTGAGAGATTCAATCTTCTCAAGTAATTAGTCTCCCGTACATAGATCTTCTCTGAAAAGCAGTGTCTAATTCTTATGGCTATTCCCCTCTTATCTCATCAAGGATCACCTAAATTTCCTTCTAACCTCTATAGATCTATGGTTTTTTTCAATCCAAACATGGCATATAGTATCAGCAATAGCCAACTAAAGTGTTATTATTATTATTACATGGGAATTTATTTGAGAAATTGTTTCTTTTCACCTGGGGGAATGATCAGGTAAAAGAGGACATTTCGAATTATAGGCTTCAATATTTCAGGGGATTATTCTTGGAATGATTTTATTATACCGTCAAATCTCCTAATATAATTTGGGGTGTAGGCTAAGGATGTCTACAGCTGATAAATATTCACTCATATTGGTCTCCTCCCTCGTTGTTTCGCTCCCTTTCTGTCGTCCCTGGTGTCAATCTTGGTAGCTAGTCATTGTACAAAGATCTAAGCGATCTAATTCCTGGAGTTTGGGATCAAGTCAACTTAGTTTCTTTCCTTTTTTGGGCTTCTGGCTCCTCATCCCTTTATTGTTATTTAATATATATTCTGCCTTCACAGTTTTAATTATGATGTGTTACCTTGTCTCAATGGATTCTAGGGGCAAACATGTTGCCATGGTCTCTTTGTAGTTGTGCTTCAGTTTTGTCCATAATAACATGAAATATAGGGCTCTCTCCACTTCATCTCCTTCCCTTTTGTTAATGGTAACAGTCCATCTTGGTTGAGAATCTTTTCCTTGCATGATGGATAAGTCCCTATTCATGTTTCATTAAATTATACTCCAATAAACTTTCAGGAGGGGGATTTGGGCGTTTCCACATCTAAATCTTTTTTTCCTGTTAATAAAAGGGAATGCATTCCTGATTGCTTTAACAACAGTATCAAGATCCTGATCTAAATCTTTAATTCCATGTGAGGGAGGATAGTTTTAGCGGTCTACTTGAGTGGTGTAAATTGTTTACTGTTGAGTAGTTAGTTCCTCCAGCATTTAGCTATTAGTTTTAGCATAGTTACTCCAAATAATATTGGTTGCCTTTTGTTTATGTTGGTTTATGAATTAGATCACTGATACTTTTTTTGATGGACAAATATTGAGTGGAGCTACCACTTGATCAATATATTATTTGTTTCAGATTATAAGACAGTTCTTTAATTTTCCAGGGATCCATATCTATTAGCATGTCCATATATCAGACACTTTTTTGTTTTATATGCACCCACCTTACATCAGGGGAAAAGGAAGCAGACGAACTTAAGAGAAATGCCGATGTACAGGAAATTCAACGAAGAACCCAATTTCGTTCACATTCTGAATTTGCACTTCCTATAAGAATCCTTGATCATGAGTGAGTGCACGCTTTATTTTATCACTATGAATTGAATTATTTTACATCCTAGTTAGAACTATCATGCTTGTTAACACCTTGTGTGTTATGTTTACCTGGTGCTCTGGGTTACCTGATCCTTGCTTTTCAACTTGTAGCCTTATTATTTGTTGTCATATTTTCCATATCTTATCCGTTTTTTGGGGAAAAATTATTTGAATTTTATTGTGCTCACATAATATGTTTATAAATGAGGAGTTGGAGACTGACATAGAATGATATGCTAAACATTTCAAATTGAGCATCTGAGAAGATTATTCAAGGTTAATCTAAATGCGGTCTCTTAAACCATAGTCAAACACATGTACTATAACGGTAAGAATCAGAAGAATTTTTGCCTCTAGCTTTATCTTATAACATGAAGTAGTAATGTAGTATGTGATATAACTTGTGCTTCTTTTGTTATCTCCTGTAATTCTTTATTAGCATGTTATGATGTAAGGAAATATAGTCGATCAATCATTTCTAATTTCTTTGCAGAAGAATATTTTGGTTTGGAGATCTGAATTACCGAATCAATTTGTCATATGAGACAACAAGAGATCTTGTCCTGAAAAAGGAGTGGTTAAAATTGGTTGAAAAGGACCAGGTATTTTAGAATCTCGTGTATAGTATGTGCAGCATAAGAACCTTCTTCTGAGCATAAGACCTGTAGTTTTCTGTTTACTGCCATAATCAATGCCTTTCTGAGAATTGATTGGATTACCTTCTTGCAAGCGGTTTTTCAATAATTTACACATAATTGTGTATAACTGTATATATGTACAATCTCTGTGGTTTCCCTATTTTCATGTCCCCTTTTACTATCAAGTATCACCTTCTGCAATGCTTTCTTACTGGATCAAGTTAAATAACTACGCTTCATAGTCCATTATAGTTTTTTTTTGTCAGTTCCCTGAGTTGTGGAATGTAGAAAATAAATGAACTTCAATAGTTGGATGACTGGTTTGGCTCTTCAGAATACTGACATCTTACTCTGATAGCTTGTGCAAGAACTCAAGAAGGGTGCATTTGTTGGATGGTTTGAAGGCACATTAAACTTCGCCCCTACTTATAAGTATGAGATTAATTCAGAGAAGTACTATGGAGAAGATCCCAAGGCTGGAAAGCGTAGGCCAGCATGGTATGTTTGATTTTCTGGACTCTAGGCTCTACTCCCATATGAACACCTGAAAAGCATTTTTCTCTCTCTCATATTTCTAGGCTATACTGTATATATGAACACCTGATTAATCAAAATGTGCATCTTGTTTCTACGTGTTTCAGTTGCAAATTCAAAAGTTGTTGAAATCTTACTATAGAAGTCTAGTAACTTGTAAGATATATGGTTCATGTGTAACTTATCTTTCAGGTGTGATCGTATTCTTTCACATGGCAATGGGCTGAGACTATTGAGGTATAGAAGGTCTGAGCTTAAACTTTCAGATCATCGCCCTGTTACTGCAACCTATATGGCTGAGGTGGAGGTGTTCTCTTCTAGGAAGCTACAACGAGCACTAACATTCACAGATGCAGAGATTGAAAATGAAGAAATCCCGACAAATTTATGAACTCCCCCCACCCTTGTGTTTTTTGTTTCCTTTCCTTGTTCCATCCCCATCCTTTGTCACTTTAAGAATTCCAGCCCTCCTTCCTTTTTTCCTCTCCCTTACATCCATGTCCTTTATCATGTTAATAATTCCATTCCTTCTGGGAAATGCATGTCCAACATACTGAACTGCCAAGAGGGTTTCCTTCACTACAGAATAATGGTATTCAGCTAAATCCTGCATCATATTTCCTACTAAAATAATACTACCTCTAGTCTTTAATACAAGACCCAGTTGATTAATTTAGAGAGATTAAGAAAGTGAAATAAAAATCTCCCCAAATTAGTCAATTGGGTCTTATACCAAGGACTGGAGGTAGCAGTAATAATTTTCTCAACCCCCCCCCCCCCCGGGTGTTTGTATTTGCTGAGGGCTACATTCGTTTGCTGCATAATTGAAAGAGTCTGACCCTGATATTTCACATTGATTGGTTCTCTTCAATAGTTGGACCCTGATAATAATTAGTTCTTCTCATCTATTCTTAATATATCCTGTTATCTATATATTCCTTTTTTCCTACAATGTTGATTACAATTCAATTCTTAGTTAGAATCGATATAAAATAGACTTGGTTTTAATGATGTGTTCAGGATTATGGGGCCCTTTTTTCTACAGGATTTGAATTTTTCTCTTTCCCACTTGTTACAGTTGCTCTCTTGCTGAGTAAATATAAATGAGATGTGCTTATTTCAAGTTACTGTAGGATCTTAACAACTATGGCATACACTAGCTCACTATGTATTAAGTATGAAAGATTATAATGTGACACAGAAGTTAGATTACTGATATTAACACAAGACAAAACAGCTCCCTTACTGCTATGACTTGAACTGGTTTGTTTGTGTTTGACTTTACATTGCCACCTCCATCTCTGGTTCCAACTATAAATTTGAGTGCCCTCAATGTCATATTCTCAAATGGGTGTCCATAATTCTACTCTTTTGCAGGGATTAATTATTTGTTCTAAAGGAGGTTAAATAATTACAGAATTTGACAGCTCACCAGTGGTAGCTCCTCGAACTTCATTAGATGATATTTCTGGTATAAGATAACTGATTTATTCATTTGATTTTAGTAGATTGACACAGAATTGTATATGTAGAGAAATCAGTGCTTTGAGTGGATTGTGAGAGATTTTTAGAAATCTAGTATTCTAGTTACTTGATAGCCTATATTCTTTATTTGTCTGTATTGTTAGAGTGTTTATGCATTGTGCGAAACAACCTTTTTTGTTTGTTTGTTTTTTTGGGGGGGAGGAACTTTCCTTGATTTGTATAGAAATGAAGAACAGCCACATCCATCGTGATTCTGCCTGTCCAAGAATCCCTGTATCTCTGATGGAGCTCAATGATGTATCCTTTTTTTTTTTTTTGAAACATGTATTCTATTTTCATTCACGGGCTCAGAGACAGAAAAATATATTTATACATGTCTTTTCCCCTGTATATCTGTTTATGTAAATACTTATCATTTATTTTCAGCAATGCTTTTTGACTGAATACTAAATACAAATGGCCTAAAGACTTGAACTCTGCTTTTCATACTAAAACAAGTTCTCACATCTGGGGGAGAACTAGGGTGTCTTGTGGGACATAGGAGAACTTGGCCCTCTGAGCAAAGCCAAATGGAAGACATTGACCATTTCCCATCCCTGAATTGATTCTTTCTTTTGCTGAGGACACTTTTTGTAGGACGGTGAATCTTTTGTTGATTCTGCTTTAAGCTTTTCATGGTCCTTGTGATCTTTTGTTTTTTTTCCCCCCGATTCTGCTTTAAGCTTTTCATGGTCAGTTGCAAATCTTTTCTTTTGTTTTTTTTTTGCATTTGCTACAATCCTCCCCGGAAGTAGATCGTCTCATCATCTTATTTTCTCATCATCCCTCATGAGCCTATCTGAACCGTTGATTAGGAAGAGCAGCCCATCTGTACCATTGATTGGGAAGAGGAGAGAAAAGTTGAAGAAGTGATAACTTGATGATGTGGCTCATTTTTTACCTTTCAGATTTATTGAATGGACATGATATAGAAATTATGAGAGATGATGAGAAAATAGACAATGAGAGAAACCGGACCCATCCTCCCCTTGTATATTGTTTCTTGATTCATCCAATTTCCTTTCCATTCAAAAAGGATTCTTGTTAATATTTATGCTGGTGTTACTGGAGAAAAAAATATCGAGCAAGTTTCAGATGTTAGGAAACAAAAGAAAAAATAAAATACAAGACAATATGTTTTGTAATTAAAAATAGGGTTAAGGGGCAATTTTGTGTCCGAAGTTTTCACTAAGGTTCTGTTTGGTCTGAGGGGAGAGGGGGGGAGGGGATGGAAATGGGGGGATTTTGCTTCCCTCCCCTTATTTGGATAGTTACAATTTTTAGGAAGGGAGGGAAAATTTTAAAAAGTCTTCCCTCCCTTCCTCTTCTAACCCTCCCCTCCAAAATTAGGGGAATTTGGAGGGAAAGGTTAATGTTTGGATTTATATTGACTAATATATCCATGCTATTTTAAAATATTACCACATTACCCTTCTCATTATTTACCTAAAACATAAACCTAAGTCACAAATTCTCTCATCTTGTCTCGGAATGCCTCGATCGTGAGTGTCGTCTCCGCCTTGCCGCCGTGTCGCCTCCAGCCTCCGCCTTGCTGACGCCGCAATATAATCCAATGATACACTATATATATTATGATTAAGTTATTTATTTAGCTTCTTTAATCTTTTTAAAAAAAGTCAATCATGTCTTATATTAAGAATCAGAGGGAATATTACAGAATAATTTGATTAAGAAAATAAAATAGTTAATATCGTGGTTTGGGTTATATGACGGCTATGAGATAACGATGAGAGTTAATATATATATACTGAGTACCATAATAATGAAATGAAGATTACTTCATATTATATTCTTGTACTCGAGCCTTCTCACCGAAATCATGGTCCACCTGTCAACAACAACAATACTAGTAGTGTACCGGTAATATTTAGCGGTCGGGTTTTGAATATTGGGTCGATGATTCAAAATTCCCGCTAATTAAATTTTTGATAATAATTATATATTTTGTTGATCATCTTGTTCTTATTTTGTTGATAATCTTTATACACTATTGTCTATATCTATACTAATTATAGAATTATAATTAATAATTGGATATGTATTATTGTGTATGTGGTATTTATGAATTATAATCATATTTATTTAATTTTTATAATTACAAAATTATAATTTTATGTAGTAAATTCCATTTATAATTATATTTATTTAATTTTTATAGTTATAAAATTATAATTTTATGTATTGAATGCCATTTATAATTATTTTTTATTAAATATGTTAGAAAATTATAAAATACAAATTAAATGAAATAAGGGCAAGGTTGTCCATATAAAAATATTTTCCCTCCCCTCTCCTCATATATCAAACATAGTAATATTAAAATCCCTCCTCTTCCTCTCCTCTCTCTTTTGTCAATCCAAATAAGGTAAAAGAAAATCCCTCTCAATCCTCCCCTTCCCCTCCCCTCCATTAAAATCCCTCCCTTCCCCTCCCCTTCGTTAAGCCAAACATAGCCTAAAGGGCAATTTGTCCCGAAATTTTTTCGGTGGGCAATTTTGTCCTAGCCCTTATCTTAATTAATTGTAACCATTAATTGATCAAATATGTTGAACTGACAGTTCACATGTCATTCATGTCTTTTTTGTTAAAATGTAAACTTGCGTCAGAAGTTTATGTGTCATTTGCTTCATTTTTTTTCAAAGTTAGATTAAAAACTTCTGAGGCAAATTTGCACCTTAAAAAAAATAATGTGAATGTCATGTGAACTGCAAACTTAACATATTTGGTTAACTAATAGTCAAAATTAACCGGGATAACGGTTAAGGCAAAATTACCTCCCAAAAAAATTCCTGTGGCAAAAATACCCCCTTAACCCTAAAAAATATATAACTAGAAGGGAAAACATTATAAAATGATACTAATATAAGATCTAACTGCACTATCATCTGGATTTTATATCAATGACGAGGTAGCTTAGTTCTTTTAGATAGGAAAATAATTATATTGAGACACTGTTGAATATTATCAATGCGGACTCCTCTAAACTAAAGTGTAACTTACAACCCCTCGCTTAGAGCCTCCAATTACAAAAACCCCTCATTACTTGAGCTAAATAATTTTAAAATCAAATCAAATCCATTATTTTGCCTCCACCATAAACTAACAAATTCATATTAATTAAAGAAAGGCAATTTGATTTATTCGAAGGTTTGGTAGTGTTAGAGTTAGAAGTCAACAATGGTGCCTTGCCGACAGGAAGCTAATGTAGGAAAGTCGTAGAGTTAGGAACGGCTTGTCTAATTCATACGTGTAACTATGTGTATATATATATAGATCATATGTAACATTGAATAAATAAAAACCTTTGATTTCATTTGTGAACATGGCATCAGAGCTGGTTTAGAACTCATCTGAAATTTCCGGCCAACCTCCATAATTTCCGGTGAGCTTCCTTTTGTCTTCCGGTGAACAAACCTAGGTTGCTTCAGATCTTCAGTCACCACCACTCAATCTCACACACGCGCCAGCCCATTGGGTTCGCCGCCTCCAGACCGGTCAGATCCCCAAGTCTGACGGCCTTCTGACTGCGCGTGCCGTCTCACGCACCTCCATCATCTCCGCCGTGCCAATACATGCACCGCGCGTGTGGGCTTCTCCGGCCATCATTTGCGACGTGGTTTGCAGCGCTCTGATCGACTGAACCTCCTCTTTCTCCTCCTGAAGTTTCCTGGCCATCCGACACCATTTGATTTTTTGCGCTTTGCTCTTCGCTTTCAGTTTCAACGTTCGTGGATTGCAAATTTGTTACTAACTTCATTTTCTGAGTTAGTATTTCTGTCCGTAGGCCCCTTGCCTTGATTAAGGTAATATATATATTGGTTTAATATATCTCTGCGGTCCCGTGGGTTGCAACTTAAAGTTACTTTACTGGTTTGCTCGTGAAACATTGTGAGTCCTCCTGTTTATTTGTTGATATTCTGTGAGAATCGTTTGTGCACTGCTCACATCATGGCTGGTTCTAAAAATTCTGATATGTTGCCTATGTCTGTGAGGATTACTGCTTCTCAGTTAAATTGGACAAATTATAGTGATAGGAACAAAACTGTTAACGTTTATATTTTGGGGATTGCGATGGAAACCCATTTAACTGCGGATCCCCCTTCTGGTGATGAAACCAAACTTTTGACTTGGAAAAGAGCAGATGCTCAACTTCTGTTTCAAATTCGAAATTCTATTGAACCACGGATCCTGTCTTCTGTTAGCCATTGTAACGCTGTCAAAGAAATTATGAACTATCTCGAGTTTATGTTTTCTAACAAAGGAAATATTACTCGGATTCATGAAGTCTGTAAAGGTTTTTATCGTTCCCAACAGCAAGACAGATCATTGAAATATTTCTTCTTCGATTTCAAGAGGATGTATGAAGAAATAAAGGTTGTTATGTCTCCACAGGCAGATCTCTCAACTCGTATCAAGAACTTGGAACTTCAAGCTATCATAAGTTTCCTTGAAGCTCTCAATCCGTCTTATGAGACTATTCATTCTCAGATTCTGTCTAGTCAAGAGCTTCCTTCTCTTGAAGATGTTTTCTCCCAGGTTCTTTGTGCTGAAAGCCTGATTCAATCTTCTTTTGATCCAATTGCAAGTGCTCTAGCTGGGCGTGGTCCCTTTGAGAACAGGAATTATGGGTACAGACAAAACAATCATCCTCCGACAATACCTTTTGGAAGTATTATCTGCAATTATTGCAAAGAACCTGGACATATTAAGAAAAATTGTCGAAAATTGAAAAATAAACAGCAGCGTGATCAACAGCGTGGCCTTGCTCATATTGTCCAAACACCTGGCACCTCTGATTCTGGATCTTCTTCTGCAGTGGCCTTAGCCACAGGTACTCTATCCTTTGGTCTTACTACTGCTTCAACTAAGTGGGTCATTGATTCTGGTGCCACCGATCACATGACAGGTAATCATCACTTATTCTCTTCATATGCCCCCTATGCCAACCCGTCATCCATATTTATAGCTAATGGTTCTCTCGTCCGTGTTACTGGCTTCGACACTGTTCAACCTACCGCATCCCTCTCATTATCTTCTGTTCTTAACGTTCCTGATCTCACCTTTAACCTTTTATCTCCAAGTAAACTCACTCGTCAGTTAAATTGCTTTATCTCACTCTTCCCTGACTATTGTTTAATTCAGGATTTATCGATGAAGCAGATTATTGGTAGAGGCTATGAATCTGGTGGACATTACATCCTTGATGATCAGGTGCCACGTTCTGTTGCTTGTTCTGGTGGGTCGTCTCTCTTTGAAGTTCATTGTCGTTTAGGTCATATGTCGTTGTCCTCTCTCCGAAAATTGTATCCTCAGTTTTCTTCTGTGTCAACTTTAAATTGTGAGTCATGTCAGTTTGCCAAACACCATCATGTTCATTTGGCACCTCGTGTCAATAAACGGGCTGCGTCCCCCTTTGAGTTAGTACATTCTGATGTTTGGGGTCTTTGTTCAGTTCTGTCTCAAACTGGTTATCGTTATTTTGTCACTTTCGTTGATGATTTTTCTCGAACCACCTGGCTTTACTTAATGAAACAGCGTTTTGAATTGTTTACTCATTTTTGTCATTTCTGTGCTGAAATTCAAACCCAGTTTAATACTCCTGTGAAAATATTACGAAGTGATAATGCAAAAGAATATTTTTCCTCACCATTCACCGATTACATGCAAAGTCATGGTATTCTTCACCAATCCTCTTGTGTTGATACCCCTGCTCAAAATGGTGTTGCTAAAAGAAAGAATCGACATCTCTTAGAAACTGCACGAGCACTCATGTTTCATTCCTCTGCCCCTAAACATTTTTAGGCTGATGCTGTCTCTACGGCTTGTTTTCTCATCAATCGCATGCCTTCAGCTGTTATTAGTGGGGATATTCCATATTCCATTCTGTTTCCCACCTCTAAGCTATTTCCTGTTGATCTTAAAATCTTTTGTTGTGTTTGTTTTGTTCGGGATGTCCGTCCTAGTGTTAGCAAACTTGATCCCAAGTCCCTAAGATGTGTTTTTCTTGGCTATTCTAGAATTCAGAAAGGTTATCGGTGTTACTCTCCAGAACTCCATCGTTACCTTATGTCCATCGATATTATGTTTCATGAGTCCTCTTCTTTCTTCAAGACTTTGTCTATCTCTGAGTCTCCCTCTGTCATGGAGAATTCAGATGACATCCTGGTTTATCCTGTCCTTCTCTCACCAGTACAGGATGCTGTTCCGGAACCTGAAATCATCATTGATGCTGATGTTACTAATGATTCACTGTCGCCACCTCCTGCTACGCCAATTGATTATGTTGATGTCTCCCTCGTTCCTGCCTCTGTTTCCGCCGAACCTCTTATTGCTGTTACTGAACCACTTGTTCTTGCTTCTATTGTTGATACTTCTGATGACCAACCCATTGCACTTCGTAAAGGTACACGTCCACATTGTCCTCCCAAACGATATGCTGATTGTATCTATCCTATCTCATCTTTTGTTTCTTATCGATCTTTATCAACTGTTTCATCTTCTCTTGTGGCCACCCTTGATTCCATTTCCACACCTACTACCCTTAACCAAGCTCTAGCTCACCCTGGTTGGCGTGTCGCCATGGAAGAAGAACTCTTGGCATTGGAAACAGTTGGTACCTGGACTTTTGTTGATCTCCCTCCTGGCAAGAAAGCCATTGGATGTAAATGGGTATTTGTTGTTAAGACTATGGCTGATGGTTCCTTGGAACGACTGAAAGCTCGCCTAGTTGCCAAAGGATATGCCCAAACTTATGGTCTTGATTACTCCGAGACATTCTCTCCTGTAGCCAAACTCACTTCAATTCTTCTTCTTGTTTCTTTGGCAACCACTTATCATTAGGATCTGCATCAATTAGATGTTAAAAATGCTTTTTTAAATGGCGATCTTCTGGAAGAAGTTTATATTGAGCAACCACCTGGGTTCGTTGCTCAGGGGGAGAATAGGAAAGTGTGCTATCTCCGGAAATCACTATATGGTCTAAAGCAAAGTCCTCGAGCCTGATTTGATAAATTCTGTAATATGGTCAAGAAGTTTGGGTTACGTCAAAGCAAGTGTGATCACTCTGTGTTCTACCAACAATCTGATACAGGCATGATTCTTCTCGTAGTATATGTTGATGATATTGTGATTACAGGAAGTAATTGTTCTGGAATCTCAGAACTTAAAATCTTCCTGAACTCTCACTTCCAGACAAAAGATTTGGGATCATTAAAGTACTTCCTTGGTATTGAGGTTTTGAGAAGTAAGAAAGGTATTCTTTTGACTCAAAGAAAGTATGTTCTAGATCTCTTAAAGGAGACTGGAAAACTTGGAGCTGCACCAAGCAGCATCCCCATGATACCAAATCCCTTTCTAGATCTTGATGCTAGTATGTTTGATGAGCTTCCTGATAATTTGAAGAAGAAGATTGATCCAGAGAAATTAAAGCCATTTCCATTTCTTGAGAGATATAGAAGACTTATTGGGAAACTGAATTATCTAACAGTAACTCGTCCTGATATAACCTTCTCAGTCAGTAGGCTCAGCCAATTCATGGCATCACCAACAGTGGCACAATGGGAAGCTTTAGAACATATCTTGCATTATTTGAAAGGTTCTCCAGGTCTTGGTATTCTTTATACAGATTATGGGCACACTAAAGTCGAGTGTTTCTGTGATGCGGATCATGCAGGATCTAAAGCCACAAGACAATCCACTACTGGTTATTGTGTGTTTGTTGGTGGAAATTTGATATCCTGGAGAAGTAAGAAGCAATTAGTTGTGTCAAAATCAAGTGCAGAAGCAGAATACAGAGCCATGTCACAGTCAGTATAAGAAATTGTGTGGGTATTTCAACTCTTGAAGGAAATTGGCATTACCACGATATTGCCTGCAAAACTATGGTGTGACAATAAAGCAGCACTTCATATAGCTTCAAATTCTGTGTTCCATGAACGAACAAAACATATTGAAATTGATTGTCATTTTATTTGTGATAAGATCAAAGAAAATATTGTATCTATAGGACATATACGATCCGACGATCAACTGGAAGATCTTCTGACAAAAGCCTTACATGGGACACGGGTTAAATATCTTTGTAATAAGTTGGGCATGATCAATATATATGCTCCAACTTGAGGGGGAGTGTTAGAGTTAGAAGTCAACAATGGTGCCTTGCCGACAGGAAGCTAATGTAGGAAAGTCGTAGAATTAGGAACGATAGGAACGGCTTGTCTAATTCATACGTGTAACTATGTGTATATGTATAGATCATATGTAACATTGAATAAATAAAAACCTTTGATTTCATTTGTGAACAGGTAGAACAGCCTAAAAAACTTCAGCATTTGAATTTATTAAATAAAGTGATAGCCAAATCAGTTAAAGGCCGACATTTGATCCCTCTGATGTATTCTTATATTAATAATATCAGTCCTAGTTTCCTCTTTTTAATAAATTCTCTTAATCCTTTTTTTCTATACTTTTTTTAATTAGTGGCACACAGTTGATAGTGGTGCTTTAATCTCATTGCCGTACGTTGTGAGTTAATTAAATGTGACTGAGGTAGTGAGGTCAACATCACTAGTTAATGGATTAAAAAAAAATCATATCATAAATAATATAAAAAAATACAATAATTTACCAAGTTGGATGTTAAAAAAATACAATAATCGTAGCTGCCTAGCTGGACTTGTTGGCAAAATCATCATGTTTTGAGAATATATAAGTAATTTTTAAATACAAGTCCATATCATGGAATAAACTCTTTCGCTCATAAGAACTCATATATATATATATATATATATATATGAAAAGGTCCTGATTGTTTTTAATTACAATATTTTTGTGTGCATGCCGATGGATATCATCTTTAATATTCATACATGTTTTTAAAATTTAAGGATATAATAATTTATTGAATTAGGGACATAGGTAAAGAAATAGGGAAAATTTCACTGCACCCCTTTTAGTCATTTAATATTAAATAATCCCAAAAAATTTTGAAACTTCATTACATCTCAGGATTAAACTGAAATTAAATTTTTTTTGTTGAAAATACATTTATACCCTTGTCTTGTATATGGTTGAAACGGTCTTGTAATGTCATTTATTTGTTTTGTAAATAAGTATATTTGACTTGTAAATTTTCGTATATGTCTTGTAAATAATCATGTTTGACTTGTAACTGAAGAGCACGATCGTTTTTTCACCCATGAATTTTAATTTTAGTTTAGTCCTAGGGGGATTAGTGAAATTTCAAAAATTTTTAGGGTTGTTTGATATTAAATAGCTACAAAGAGGTTGTAGTGAAATTTTCCCTAAGAAATATTACTGGGTAGTTAAACATATAATATGATCAACACCTAAAAATAAATAAAGTTTTAATATCATTGTTAGTCCTTATAATTCAATCGAATTTTGATTTTAGTCTATGTATTTTTAAATTGATGGTTTTAGTTCCTATAGCTACATAAGGACTTGGTCTACTGTTTGATTTTCTTAAACTCATATTAAGTTCTTATAAAACTATTGGGATCAAAACCAATGATTGAAAATTACAACTAAAATCAAAATTTAACCAAACCGTCGAACAATGATATTAACTCATAGATAAATTACTCCTTCAATCCTTAATATAAGACATATTTACCTAACTTGATTATATTAAAAAAGTTGGTTGAATTAATTAATATGACATGTATTTTCTAAAACACCCTAATCATCTGGCGTAATCCATTCATTCTCCATTCTCCTTGATTATTATTGATAGAGCATGAATAGAGATAAATTAGAAAAATATTGACAAATATGAAAAATATATCTTATATTTAGGATCAAGATCAATTCTTAAAATATGTCTTATGTTAAGGACCGAGGGAATATTTAGGCAACTTTTAATATTTATCAATTAGTTATTTAATCCTCATATTTAGGAGCCTAGGAATATTTCACCAGTATGTAAATGCTTGATTGACAAAAAAAAAAAGGAATGATTGATGAACGATGATGACCCTTAAAAGGAGGGAGGAACATGCGCAGAAAGGTGACTTTAACACAACACAATGATTGCTTGTGCAATACAAAAGAGGTTTTCATGCTTTCTTGCGACCTCAAATCCTATATTACGCACTCTTTGATATTAATTATAAGGTAAAATTTGATTTTTTTTAAAGAAATTAGTTAAATTATTTTAGAATATTTTTATTTTTATTTTTTTCTTTAAATTAATTAGTTTAACTAATAAATTAATATATAATCTAAGGATACATAACATATGATATAATTAAGTGACTTATTTAACTTCTTTAATCTTTCAAAAAAAATCAATTTTATCTTATATTTAGAACCGGAGATAGTATTAAAAACAATACATTGAATTTATATATGCTACTTTGAAAATCATCATTACTCTCTTTAATCTCATTACAAGCCACACCCTGTAAGAGTGATACAATTTAATTAAAATAATACTAACAAGAATAAAATTAAGAACATGGAGAAGTTCATCGGCCCACTCAAGCTGAAGCATTAGGAAAATTAAGATATTTAATTACTTTTCTCTTTGATTATTTTTTAATATTATCTCCTTTCCGCAAAGTTATGCTTATGCATAAGTCTGTTAATATTAAAAAATGAGGTCGAGAAAAACAAAACGTGACAAGAACGTCTGGATTGAGTTGCTTCATGAGTTCAGGTACATGATAGTATGTAATATTGATTATTTCATACTTTTCGTGTAATATCTTAGTTTTTTTTTTTTGCCTCAGAAATATCTCAGTATATACTCCTACGCCCAATAATCTTTTTTATAAATTGCTTTCAACATGGTTTACTGCAATTATATTAAAAAAACCTTAAAATCTCATTAATTTTATTTTAAAATTTAATAAATTTAATTTTTTTCTATTTAACATATATTCTATTCTAAGAGTATAAAGTTTACAAAATCATAAATAAATGATGAAATTATACATTTATATGAAAGATATAGTAATGTAACTTATGAATAAAACTAAAAAAGTCCTTTCACCTCAGCCTTAATAAATAAAACCAGAGGAATACTCCCTTCAGTACAATATATAAGAGAATTTTTCTGAAGGATGACTCATTTGAATTTATAATGTAAACCCGAATAGTCTGTATAAAATTTCTGATATCATTTTTTATTTTTTAAGCACATTAATTATTGATTTATCTCATTAATTGTATCAATTATCTCTCTCCCCTATAAATAAGGGTGTTTTTTTTTCAAAAATAAGTTGCATTTTTAAATATTTATTACTCTTATTATTAATCAATTTTAATTTTTAACCAATAATTTTATAATCTATACATAATTCAGTTATATATGTGTCTCTCGTAAAAAAATATAATAATTGAAAGAGTATTTTATTGACCAAAAAGGATGGGGGCAACTTGGGCCTCCAACATTTATTATGATAAAAGTCAAACCGCCAATGCGGTACTTAATTTCATTTTCAAGCCGTTCACACTCATAATAATATACTTCCAAATCAAATGATACAATTTTTTTTTAACCCAGATTCAATTTGCAAAAAGATACTACACTGTTAAATTGATGTTTCAATTCATTGTTAACAAATATGAGAATTATTCAACGGGACGGACGTGCCTAGGGTAAACAAAATCAAACCGAAGACCAATGATCGAACCCAATCAAATCCATTTTGGTTTTTTCGGTGTTCGGTGCATGTTCGGTTATTTTTTTCAGTTTTTTTCGGCGTTTCAGTTCAGTTCATTTTTTTTAAAAAAAAAAATCAGTTTTAACCAAAAAATGTAAAAAATACACCATATAATTTTTTTTTTCATATTTTTTCTCCAATTTAATTAAGTATCAATACTACATTGATTATATATATTGTTTATATTTTATATCATCTTTTCTTAAATCTTGTTGAGGTTATTCAATTTATAATTTATATTAAGTTTTGCTTGTTAAAAATTTTGATATTCTAATTTAATTAGGAAGACAATAGAATTTTGGTTTTATCTATAAAAACCGAAACTGAACCAAATTATTTTGGTTCAGTTATTTTCTCTTGTTCAGTTTCGATTTGATTTTAAAAATTATTATATTTTGATTTTTAACGAAAACCGAATGCTCAACGTGCCTAACAAAAGAATAGTCTAAAAGGTACTATATATATAATTGAATTTTATATTTAAATTACGTTCACCCTTTTTTCTGTTTGGTTTCATAAATTTGATGTGTATGTATGTGCGTGCATGCGCGTTTAGCTTAAATAAATATGGCTGGCTAGATATAGACTACGTATATATGAATTATAACTAATAATATTGTCAATAATATATGATTTATTATAGGGAAAATTCCAAAAAACAACATTGGAAATAACAAAAGAACAATTCAGTATATTGAAATTGGAAAAGGACAGATCAGGCGGTGTCAGACGAGCAGATGAATTTGGGATTTTGAAATCTCGGCCAAATGACAAAAATGCCCTTCAGCCCTCAGTCGGAATAACAACATAGGAGTTGTTAATGGCGAATCCGAAGTTGTTAATGACGAATCCGGAGTTGTTATTGGCCCTGGAACTTATTATTTGTGAAAGAAAAAATTTGAGTTGTTAATTTCGAATCCAGAGTTATTAATTAAGAGATGAGTGTTGTTATTGGTCCTAAAATTTGTTAAGTGCGACAGAAGAAAATGGAGTTGTTAATATCGAATCCGGAGTTGTTAATGGCGAGACGGGTGGTGCTATTGGCTCTGAAACTTGTGAATTGTAAAAGAAAAATTGAAGTTGTTAATAACGAATCTGGAGGTGTTAATTACGAGGATCATGTTGTTATTCTGAAGTGGGAATGGAGGGCTGAAGGGCATTTTCGTCATTTGGCCGAGATTTCAAAATGCCATATTCCTCTGCCCGTCTGACACCGCCTAATCTATCTTTTTCCAATTTCAATGTATTGAATTGTCCTTTTACTATTTTCAATGTAGTTTTTTGGAATTTTCCCTTTATTATAAATGTTATATTTTATAGCTAGTGTGATAATGTAATTTATTTATTAATTAGGCCTTTAGTATTTTATCGCTCTTTCCCTTAACAGAGGGTGACACGACCAAACACCAACTGAACTACTAGCAAATATAGGATTAAAAGAAAAAAAGCTGCCAAATTAATTATGAGACGTTATTACAAAATTGAAATGAAGCAGCCATAAAAACAAAAAACATATCGTATCCTCCTTGATCATTACTTAAATAATTAATAAAATCATATAATAATCTTTCACGTTCAAAACTCCCCCCTAAACCAAAGCACAACTATAATTTACTGCGATTGTTTATATTCTCGTTCATAACAGTGATTTTTGACCAAACTGTATCACTCTCAGATACTTATTATAAGTTTAATTCACAAAACAAAATATAGAAATTAACATGTTTAATATGTCTTAAATTAATTGATTTTTCACATTCTCTCTTATTTAATAATAATTATTGAAAAAAATATTTTATACATTCTCTCTCACTTACATTTTCAATAGTGGTAAAATTAGAAAGCGGTCATTAATTATTTTATGGGTGAATTTATATTTATGATCAAATTTTTTTGACAAGCTAGATTTATAATAAATACCAAAGTGGGATATTTTATAAATTGAAGTTTAAGGTAAAAATCAATAATGTGATGAGTCAGTTTGAATACCCATTAAACTTTGGGAAAAATATAAAAATTATCATTTGAATTTTAAAATTTCAAATTGATTTTGTTGACAATAAACGTAATGAGATTGACAAAAAGATTATAACAATTGAAAAATCAGGATTTTAGAAAATCATTAATTTAGAATTTTAAAATTTAATTGTTATTTATTTATCTTTTTCTCTTAAACTTTTGTAACCCAGTCGAGAAGCTTTAAAATGTGGCTTTAGATTTTTGTTTTTTTTTGGGTGGGGCGGCTCTGGAATTAAAATGATCATTTGACTTCCATGCCGATTCAAACATATTCTCTATAATTATTACTTTCTTTGTCTTTATTATAATACACCAATTATAAATTTTTACAAACTAATAGAAGTAGTTAAAATCATTAAAGTTATCCTAAAATTTAAGTAATTTTTAATATTAGTCTTACTAATTACATTAAACTCACATATCATATTAATTATTACTCTCTCTCACTACACTTATTAAATGTGGGTAGACACGAAAAGATAAATTAAATGCTTATTGAAAATTTATAATTTAAGTTTTTGAGAAATCACTTATTTAATATTTTAAAATTTAAGTAGTATTTATTTATCTTTTTTCTTTAAACTTTTGTAACCGGGTACGTCGAGAAACTTTAAAACGAGGCTTTAGATCTTTATTTTTTTGGGGGGGAGGGGGGAGGGGGGAGGGGGGTTGGGGAGGCTCCGGAATTAAAATGATCCTTTGACTCCCATGTCAATTCAAACATATTCTCTATAATTCTTACTTGCTCTGTCTTTATTATAAGGCATCAATTTATAAAATCTCATAAATTAATAAAAATAGTTAAAACTATTAAAGTTATCCTAAAATTCAAGTGATTTTTAATATTAGCCTTATTAATTACACTAAACTCAAATATCATATTAATTATTACTTTCTCCCACTACACTTTTAAATATGGGCACATAAGAAAAGATAAATTAAATGCTCATTGGAAACTTACAAGTACCTTATAAAGAGGATCAAGAATACTTGTTAGTTAGTGTCTTATAATAAGCATAAGAGGGAGTATTATAAGTCACTAACTATTAATTCTCACATACCAATGAAAATAATTAAAAACATTAATTTTGTCACACAATTCAAGTGATCGATTTTCAATATTCCCCTTATTAACTACACTAAACTCTAATGTCATATTAATTATTACTTTGTCCCATCATCACTATTAAATATAGGCACAATACATAAAAACATATATTGAATGCTCCTTGAAAAAATGACCAAAAGTACTTGTTAGCTAGTGTTTTATAATAACTACCGGATAGAGTAGTCATTAGAATCATATTAGCCTTTGGGCTTTTAACTGGCTTTAGAGAAGCTTATGAAATTAAAAAAACCGATCCAAACAAGCCCCAACTTGAGAGGAACATATCCCCCGCCTACTGTGAGCCAGACTTGAGATTCAATAGCAACATTATAAGAGGGGAGACTGTACAACAAGAAAACTATTGAGAAATAGGGGAAGCCACTCTAGTGGTAGTGGGACAGATTTTACATTCTGAAATTGATGTGTTAGAGATTGTTAGAACCATATATACAAAGAGAAGAATATTTGAAGGAAGTTAGGCTTTGACTTTTTTTATTCATGAAATAATAATTGTGTCATTACATTGGTGGCTTGCTGTATTATTGAAGCTGCTCACCAGACTCGTCGCTTTCTCCCTCAAGTGTTCAACTCTCATGTCTCATCAACCATCCCTCTTTCATTTCCCTTCACTCACCTCTTTTCTTCTTCAATTATCAAAACAAAACAAAAAAATTAATTATTCATGTTAGGATTAATTATTGTACATTTCTCCCAATTAAAAATTAACCTTTTTCCAATCAACACGTTTATAAGGGATCACATCATAACTTTGGTTATGTCTATGAAGGATAGTTTAAGAAGTTAATGAATTTTAAGATTTTTCCTTGATCAATTGCTGAAAATAATTATTTATAAAAATGGGATGATGTGAAGCTGTATAAACTAAGAGAAATTCTTATGTGAATCTACTTTGTCACGTCATTTATAGTCTGATAAGTTAAAGTATAATAACTCAACTAATGTTAATCCTAATTGGTTGCTCATGTATTTTATATTTTTATTTTTTTTAAAAAATGAATTCCTTAATTAATATTTCATAAGTAATGAAAAAATGAATATTATAAAATATTTTAATTTTATTAATATAATAACTAATACTCCCTCCGGTCCTAATTATAGGACAAAGTTGACTTTTTTGGAGAAATTAAGGAAGCCAATTAAATTACTTTAGAGTGTTTATATTTTTAGTATCCTTAGATTATATACTAGTTTATTAGTCAAATTAATAAGTTTGGAGAAAAAAATAAAAATAAAAATACTCTAAAATAATTTAATTGACTTCCTTAATTTCTTCAAAAAAGTTAACTTTATCTTATAATTAGGACCGGATGGAGTATTTAAGAGGTGTAAAATTAACTCATAAGTTATGACAAACCATCTTCATTGAAGAACTTCTCATGAAGTAAGGATTTTTTTTTTTTTTATCGGAAAAAGCTTCTATTAATTCAAATACCAGAATACACACTCATGACTTAATGAAATAAGACTAGCAATATCAAAGGAAAGAAGTCAAAATAAAGGAAAACAGCAACAATCTAATGAAAGAACAAAAGAAATCAAAACATTAACCAACATCTACTCGTGATTCTGAATCAAAGGCATTCTCAAAAGCATATTGAGCCTTTCTAGCATCTGAGGTCAGGAAAGATTTCAAAGAGAGTGATGGTTCTGACACCCACCCCACCGGACTCACCCCTTAAGTAAGGATTCAATGAAGCTAATAATAAAAAGAAAGAAAGGGTGAATTAAATAAAGAACGAAGGAAAGCTACATAGGCATGGGTAACAGCGAACGATTTGATATAATAGTTAATTGTTTAAGGAGGCTTTGACCTTTAATTGCTTATTTGTTTATAAAAATAAGGCAACTACTCATCCTTGATTCGTGTGTCATACAAGCTAGCCACCGACTCTCTCTCTCTTCTATATCATCATCTTCTTCCCCAACCCTCTCTCTCCGATCCGCACGCTGACCTCTGGTGATCTCTCTCTCTCTCTCTCTCTCTCGATCTCTTGTTCTTTTCTTCTCTCTGTTTGCTTCATCCATCTCCATCTCCATAGCTACCTTCATCTTCACAAGTTTTCTCTTATTCCTTTCCCATCTCCACAACTATGAGTCTCATGCTTAATTAATTAGCTTCTTCTTTATATATGTTTCTCTGTTATAACTTGAGTTTCTTCTACCTATAAGCTCCATCATATAACTCTGGATTCTTTCTCTCCTTCCATTATTCCTTAGACACACTTTTATAAAAGCCTCCCAATTATGTAACTTCACTCTCCTCTTTATTTCAATCCCCATTCCAAAAAAAAAAAAACAAAAAAAAAATTCTTCCCTTTCAAATATACAATTCCATAGTTGAGTTTCTTATCAGAAGCTTGTAAATCTGGGTCCCTTTTCTCCCACTATTATTCCTTAGACAACACATTTACAAAAACCTTCCAATTATGTAACTTTAGCCTTCCATCTCTTCCACACCCCCACCAAAAAAAAACAAAAAAAATTACTAGTTTTAATCCTCGAATTTGATAAATGAAGTAGTATTCGCTTAGCTTGTTGGGCATATCTTTTTCTTTTTTTGGGTATCTTCTGCATCTATCGCTTTATACAAAAAAGAGAAATGGCGGGATCGGAGACAGGGACGCCGACGGCGGAGTCGGCACCGGCGACGCCGGGGACTCCGGCGCCGCTGTTCACGTCGCTGCATGTGGACTCTCTCTCATACGAGAGGAACTCAATGCCGAGGTGCAAGTGTTTGCCAACGAAGGGCCACACCTGCTTCACTGATCTCTCTGTACCTGCTCCGCTGAACGTGTCCCTCACGCGCAAGGTATGCATATGTTTCTCCAATTTCTTTTTCCTCCATTTCGTTTCTATGAACTCATTTATATCATATTTTTTTAACTAGTTGTGAATTGAAAGACCAATAAATTTCATTTCATACATACACCTAAAAATCTTAATTTTGTTAGTTTATGCCCACGTAGCTCATGTATTTTGTATAGCTTGTGTTAAGGGTGTTCAAATCTCGGGACGGGACCGGGAATACCCATTCTCGGTTCCCGTCCCGGGATTTCCCGGGACTGGGATCTCATTCTCGGTCCCGGTCCCGGGAAATTCCCGGGACAACCGGGACAGGGAATTCCCGGGACCGGGATCAGGAATTCCCGGTCTTAATAAAATAATTATATTAGTTAAATTGTTTTATAATCTAGTGTTTAAAGTAATTATTTAACACTTAATAAGGTCATAAAAATCACATAAATTGAGTTAGAATTGAAAAATAACATATTATTATCACATTCATCATTTTTGTTATTATCTTAATACATTATATAGTTAGGATTTGTATCACGATATATACAATTTAACTCTAACTAAATATGTGATATACATTTTATCAAATGATAACTTAATTTATGGGGTAAAAAATACAAAAATAAAATAATAACCTATTTTTTAAGGAAAAAAGAAAAAAAAACCGGGACCGGGAATTCCCGGGATCACAAGGTGTGATCCCGGTCTCGGTCCCGGGTATTTACATCCGGTCCTGGGTTTTCCCGGTCCCAGTCCCGGCTGGGACGGGAAATTCCCGGGATAAAATATCCAGGACCGGGCCGGGACAACCGGAACCGGGATACTTTGAACACCCCTGGCTTGTGCATTGATATGTTCATAAAATATGGCTTGTTATAATTAATTCATTTATAACTTATTCTATATTAATATATTGATTCATATTAATATTGATATTGATTTATTTTATTGTTTTTAGTTACTCTTTATGTGTGTATATATTTGGCCTGTTCTTTTTAGCTTTTTTAGAAGTGCTCTTACCGTATTTAAAATAAATATATAAGAAAAATTTTATTTCAAATTCCAAAAAAATTGTTTAAAAAATCACTTTTTCGTCCTCTTGTCTTACATTAGCACTGAAATATGGATTTTATTACTCACATACTAGCATAATGCCATAGTACATGTATTTTATTTTGCATTTTCATCCCTTAACTTTGTAAATAATTTGAATTTGCAATACCTCCTATTACAAAATCTAAACATTTATACTTTTAAATGTGGTCTCCTATTTTTTTTTTATGCTTCCAAATTCAACTTTTAACAAATATATCGTCCTCATCACAAAAAACAAGACGAGAGAAAATAAAGAGAAAATCTTTATAAAATGCGTTAAAAATAGGGAAATATCTATTCAATACATTCAAATTTAAAAATTCGGATCAGTCCACTGTCAGTACGAATGAACAGTGCTGGCGCCCTCAAAAGATGATTTTGCCCTTTAGCCCTCATTCTCGCCACTTCAGAAATAACAACACCCGATTCTTAAGTAACAACTCCGGATTCTTGATTAACAACTCTCCTTTCTTATTTGACAACTTCCGAATTTAAGTTTCAAGGTCAATAACAACACCCCTTTTTTTATTAACAACACGCGCTCTTAATTAACAACTCCGCATTCTTGATTAACAACTCCATATTCTTGATTAATAACTCCAGTTTCATCTTTTTATTTTCACAATAACAACATTGGTTTTGTTATTAACAACACTATATTCTACATTAACAACTCTCATTTCTTGTTTCATAACTTCGTAATTTAAGTTTCAGGGCCAATAACAACACCTCTTTCTTTATTAACAACACCTTATTTTACATTAACAACACTATATTTTTGAGATGTGAATATGTGGAAGAATAAAGCGAAGTTGTTAATCAAGAATTTTGAATTGTTAATAACAAGACCGGTGTTGTTATTGTGAAAGAAAAAAGATGAAATTAGAGTTGTTAATCAAGAATCCGGAGGTGTTAATTAAGAATCGGGTGTTGTTATTTCTAAAGTGACGAAAATGAGGGCTGAAGAGCAAAATCGTCTTTCGGAGGCGCCGTCACTGTTCATCCGAACTGATAATGAACTAATCCGGATTTTTGAATTTGAATATACTAAATAGGGATTTTCCTATTTCCAACACATTTTATAGGGATTTTTCCGAAAATAAATTAAATTGCATTGTCACGATTTTGACGTTACGTGCGGAAATCTTCTCCAAACATAAATATTAGTATTACTTTCGTAAAATTATGCATTCTTCAGAGTTCAGACATTAACAATAGCTAGGCGACACCCTCGTTCTCCGATCCGAAGCCTGTCATGATTCATGACCTCACTCTGACCTCCAAGTTTATTTTCCAAGATTTTCCGACTTCTTCATAGACTATTGAATTAGTCCACATTTGAAAACATTATTATGTCATTATTTTGCCACTTCCAATTATATACATATTTTATACTCCCTCGAATCTTTAATATAAGATATATTTAAAAAATTGATATTGTTTTTAAATATAATATAAATTTTTATATTTATCAATATTTTTCTAATTTATACATATATATTGATGTCTACTCAACAATAATTAAAGAAGAGAGGTAATGAAGGACTTAAGGAAGATGAGTAAGGTGTTTTAGAAAATATATATCATATTAACTAACTTAACTAATTAATTTTCTTGATCTAAATAAATTAATTAAATATATCTTATATTAAAGAACAGAAAAATCTATTTTCATGCAATATGGTTATATATAATAAGTTTATAGATGGGTTGGGGATGCCCTTGTTCGGGGAAGAGAAAAATACACCAAATATGATCTTGTGATGTAAATTAAAGGTGTGACCAAGAAGACATTTTAAATTCATTCATTGTCTCTCTTGTTTATGATGACAAATAAGTTTCATATATATATATGTGATGTGTTAAGCTTACCCACTCTCTTGTTAGGAAGAAAACAAAAAAGTGGGAGCACATAATTATCAGTGACCAGACGTCGGAGTTTAGTTGTTAAGGATGAGATTCTCTCAATGATACACACTGCTGTCAAATCATCATTATTGATACTACTCTATTTCTATTTAGGGTGTAGAAAGAATTTTTTATATGAATATATAATTTTATTCTTAATTTATTACTGTATTAACTTTATTCTCATAAAATATAATACATATAAAATAGGGGTAGGGTAAAATTAAAAAGTTACTCCCTCCGATTTTAAATATAGGATAAAGTTTGTATACTACAAATTTTATCCTATATTTAAGACTGGAGGTAGTATTAAATTTTAAGATTGTGTATAAAGCTTAAAGTTTTTATTTATAAATGTAAATCATGCGGAAAGTACCACAAGAGTAGTTATTTGCATTATAGAGTATCATCGGCACCGAAAAGAATAAATAAATAATTTAACTAATTTGGAGTGAAATGCATGCAAACACTAATAGTGAAGTTGGGAAATTAGCAGATCGGAGCAGAGTTCGTAGGCACGTTCATACTGATGTTCGCGGCATCGGCGGGGCCCATCCTGAACCAGAAATACACCGGATCAGAGAGCCTGCTGGGCAATGCAGCTTGTGCCGGCTTAGGTGTGATGATCGTCATCTTGTCCACCGGCCACATTTCCGGCGCCCACCTCAACCCTTCCCTCACCATCGCCTTCGCCACCTTCCGCCACTTCCCGTGGATCCACGTCCCCGGCTACATCGTCGCTCAGGTCTCCGCCTCCATCTGCGCCTCCTTCGCCCTCAAGGGCATCTTCCATCCCTTCCTGTCCGGCGGCGTCACCATACCTTCAGAGACTACAAACGTAGGCCAGGCTTTCGCGCTTGAGTTCATAATCACTTTCAATCTCCTCTTCGTCGTCACTGCTGTTGCCACTGATACTCGTGCTGTAAGCTTTTTTTCTTTCATTCCATTCTTCATCATTCTTTTGTTCCGTTGATTCAACTCTTAAGCACCAAAATCACAATTTGCAGGTTGGGGAATTGGCTGGAATTGCTGTTGGAGCCACAGTTTTGCTCAACATTCTCATTTCTGGGTTAGCACCTGCCTTTTATCTTCTCATCTCTGTATTATTGTTACCCATGTTTGACATACT
This sequence comes from Inga leiocalycina, assembly GCA_963242795.1. NCBI lineage: Eukaryota > Viridiplantae > Streptophyta > Magnoliopsida > Fabales > Fabaceae > Inga > Inga leiocalycina. Next base: position 90,333,858 of record OY725320.1, on the reverse strand, counting down.
CATAAAAAAGAATGCTCATGATCTACGTCGTCTAAATTGATTTTGAATGTTTCATATTCAGTTTTATTTTTCTTTTATGTTTTAAACAATTTAGGAAAACCATTTTGTAGGTTTATACCTATACTTTTCCTCAATTTTTTAATTTGGTATCTATATACACATTTGTTTCTCTAAGTTAAATGCATAACTTTGCTCTGCTAACATAATTAACTTCTGTACAAGGCTAACCACGCTAACAAAACAAAATTATATATAGGGGTTAATGGTGCTAACAGTAAAATTGAAAAGATGAGCATGGAGTGCTCATCACAGTACGGATTATCCAAACTTATTGTGAATGATTCATATTCAATTTAAATTTTGTTTAATGTTTTAAACAATTTTTATATTAATAGATCCAGAATTTAGGATATATATACTTGTAATTGATACTTACTTAAAAAATAAATTTATCATTGAAAACATCTTGGATTAAAAATTTGGAACCCAAACGGTTCAGATCAGATTTATCCGGAATTTATCGTTGATGGGTTAAATTCACACGACACAAAGTTAATATTCTTATGATGTTTAGTGATTAAGGGTTAAGAGGAATAATTTTGGGAAACAGAAGGAAAAAGTAATTAAGCTAAGCTGGCGTGTGTGTACAATTGGTAGGCCGGCCAGTGGCGGTTCAATGAACCCGGTTCGCACGTTGGGTCCAGCCGTGGCAGCAGGAAATTACAAGCACGTATGGATATATCTGATTGCGCCCACCCTCGGAGCTCTGGCCGGTGCCGGTGTTTATACTCTCGTCAAGCTCCGCGACCACGAGGCTGAGCCACCACGCCAGGTTCGGAGCTTCCGTCGCTAGCCAGCTAGCCACGCTGGTTCATATAATCATATCACTTTACAATGGCCACTGTACTGTGAAGTGTATATATATATATAGAAATATAATAAATAAGCCTGCGGGGATTTCATTCCCAAAAGCAGGCGCGTTTGAAAAATACTTGTGTTTGTATAATGTCTTTGCAGGTGAGACTGTTTGGTTTGTGTTGTGTTATATGGTTTGATTATCTTTATATTGGAATGTTGTAAACCAGAAGTGATCGATGACTGAGTTTTTGAACGAACTATAATAAATGTGTGTGTTTAAAATTATAATGACCGTGTGCAAAATTATGTTGTAGCTAGTTGGATCGTGGTTAATTTGGTTGTTTTCTCTTTATTTATGACCATCTGTAAACAAGAGAATGTACTGTTGTACTTGAGGCCCTAGTCCACAAGTTTTTGCAATACAACTTCACACAACAAATATATTCTAAAGCTAAAATATAATCTTTAGCCAATCACAGTATAATTAGTCTATGCATCATTTTTTATTAAAGGATAAAAACGTAATGTCACAAAAAATTCGGTCAAAACAAATTCACCAAAGATGACTAACCTCTACTCATATGTCACACATCCCCTGGATGCAGATTGTACGTTGCTTATGTACGGTAAAGAGAAAGAATTCAAGTTCAATGATCGTCTAAGGAGGGATGAAAAAATGAATCCACTCAACTTGGAGGAGTTTACTTGAAACATTTGAAAATAAAATGGTTACTGTGCAAATTTGTCTTGGAAGCTTTCGCTGAAAAATAATGTTGCTTTGGAAATTTTTTCAGGTTAAATAACTTTAAAAATTTCAAAACTTAATAATGTTGTCTCATACTATTAAAAAGTTAATATTGATCGTTAAAAAAAATGGTGTTGACTGTTAACTTTCTAGGGTTAAGGGGCAAGATTGCTCAATTTTAACGCTTTTAAAGTAATATTGAATTTAAAAAAACTTTCAAGACAACATTGTTTTTTAACGAAAACTTTTAAAATAAATTTGCACTTTAACCTAAAATAAAATGGCAAAACAATATACATCAAACCACAAGTGCATAAATTGTCTTCAGAAAAAAGAAAGAAAATAATTTTTCCTCAGAGTTTTGCCTTAAAAATAGAATCAGTGGAGTACAATAAAAAAAAACCAGTATTACTCTATTTAATCTAATTACGAGCTACACCCTGTCACTGTGATACAACTTTAAATAATCATTAAAAAAATAATAAAATTAAGAACATGGAGAAGTTCAACGGCCCAATTAAGCCGTGGCATTAGGAAAATTCAGATATTTATTCTCATCTTTGATTTTTTTTAATAGGGTTAATATAACTTTTGGTCCCTGAAGTTTGATCCAATTTTAGTTTTGATCCCTTAAGTTTGAAATCAGTGGTTTTGGTCCCTGAAGTTTTACCTGATTTTGGTTTTGGTCCCTCAAGTTTGAAATCGGTGAGTTTGGTCCCTGGAGTTTCACCCTAATTTTGGTTTTAGTCCCTCAAATTTGAAAAGGACTAGGGGACCCGGTTATGAAACCCTACCTGATCTGGAAAAAAACCAAGTCATTTTCAAACTTGAGGGATCAAAACCAAAATTAGGTGAAACTTCAGGGACCAAAACCACTAATTTCAAACTTGAGGGATCAAAACCAAAATCGGGTGAAACTTGAGGGACCAAAACCACCGATTTCAAACTTGAGGGACCAAAACCAAAATTGGATTAAATTTAAGGGACCAAAAATTATATTAACCATTTTTAATATTATCTCCTTTCCGCAAAGTTATGCTTATACATACGTATGTTAATATTAAAAAACGAGCTCGAGTAAAACAGAACGTGACAAGAACGTCTGAATTAAGATGCTCAACGAATCCTGTTACATTATAGTATATAATATTTTGATTATTTTATACTTTTCATGTAATATCTTAGATTCTTAGTATATACTCCAATACTCTCATAGATTCTTTCACCGTATTTTATTGCAATTAAAAAAAACCCTAAATCTTATTAACTCTATCCTAAAATTTACTAACTTTCTAATTATTTACCTATTTAATATACATTTGTCGTAATAGTACAAGGTTTACAAGATAATAAATGAAGACTAAAATTATATGTTCATGTAAAAAATTTAGTGATATGACTTATAAATAAAGTAAAAAAAATTTTCCCTTCTACCTTTATTATAAATAAAACCAAAGGAATACTCCCTTTAGTCCAATATTCAGAGAATTTTTCTTAGGAACTATTTGTTTCTATTTATAAGAAACTCTAATGGCATGTCTGAAATTTCTAATATTATTTTTTATTTTTAACCCTCATAAATTATTAGCATTGGGAAAACAGGTTGGCCCGTTTAAGCCCAAGTCCTAAAAATAGCCTCTAATTGACGGCCCGACCTGTTTAACCGAAGCCCGCGGGCTTTAGGCCCGTTTAACATTTTCCCCCCTTTATGCCCCTAAAGATTAAAATACCTAATCTAACACATAAATATCATTAAAACTAATTTGAGGTCTAAGGAGAGATATTGTGGTATTATCAAAATTAACAAATAAATATCAAACATTCAAATAATCAAACATCATATTCACATTACCAAAAGCATAGGAGAGATCACTAGAAAACTAGATTAATAGATTAATTGGTAGTAGTACCAAACAAGATCTGAGGGGTTTGAGGAGCTGTCGGTCGATTTGAAGAATGAAGGAAGGAGTGTTGACTATTGAATGAGGATTGAGGTCTTATATGAGGTCGTAGGAGTGTGGATTCCAAGCGAGTTTGGGAGGGCTTCGCTTCCACGTTCTGCTGTTGTCGTTGCTCATCCCTCGTCGGGGTTAGGGTTGTTAGAGCAAGCGTTTCACCCAAAAGGGGGGGTGAATTGGGTGATACTAAAATTTCGTTGCAAATATAAAATCTTGACGATGAATACAGAGCAATAAAGAGTAAGGAGAAATATCACCGAAGTGTACACCGGGAGTTATACTGGTTCGGCCACAATCACTTTGACCTACGTCCAGTCCTTAGAGCTTCTCTGAGAGTTTCACTATAACTTCCAAGATTCAGTAGGTTCTTGGCACCTTAGTACAAGCAAGTTCCTTCACCTGGACACTCGCTCCCCCTTACAAGTTGTAATCCAATCCCAACTCAAGGTTCCACAACCTTAAGTTATCTCAATAACAAATATTGAGTTTGAATGAAATATCTCTCTCACAGAGTGAATAAGAATCACTGAAGCATAGAATTACAAGTATAATGTAAAACAGAGTAGTGAACTTGATGATACGTTCGTGTGTGTGTTCTTGTTATTCTTCTCTGTTTGGATGTTCCCATTATATAGATACGTAGGTAATGATTGTTGGAACGTTTTTCTTCATGTCCGTTGGAGCGTGCGCAGCCACTATTGACTTTTCCAGTATTTGAAAAACATCCGTTTGTAGTAGGTGGCGGTCGGTGACATTTGAACGTTGTATTTGACTTTCCATATTTGGTAAGATCTCTTCATTGTTTATCTGTGGATATGCTCAGAATAATAATACAATAAAAGGTTAATCATATAGGAAACAAATCAATAAACATTGGAATGATTTATAAGTTTCTGGACTTGCATACTCGAGTAGTTACTCGAGTATTTATTTAAGTTTACTCGAGTATCATCGGGAAAATTTTGATGAATTGCAAGTCAACACACAAGAATAAGATTACTCGGGTAGTGCATGAAATAAACAAAATATCAAACTTTTGGAAATGCATGTTTACTCGGGTACCTACTCGAGTAATGAACTCTTTTATTCATAGGTAACTCGAGTACCTACTCGAGTAAACCTCAAATAAACTTTTGGTTACTCGATGCTTTACTCCAGTAATGTTGGCAAGATTTCAAGGCCGAGAGCACTTCAAGTTTGATTACCTTGTTATTCGAGTACATACTCGAGTATACTTACTTTTTGTGCATAACTTACTCAGGTAATGACTTGAGGTTTTCCTTCAAACATAACACTGCATACTCGAGTAATCCACTTAGAATAAAACATTAAATACTTGCATACTAGAGTAATGACTCGAGGAAAATGAGATAAAATTAGATCAAGTTATTCGAGTACTACCTTCAGGTTTTTGCTTACCTCAGTGAGTTACTCGAGTAGCTACTCGAGTAACATTGGCGGGGTACAAAATGCCGAGAGCAACACATTTTCTGAAACAGAGTAACTCGAGTATCATTGGCAGGCCGAGAGCAACTGGAAGACTTTTACATGGTTACTTGAGTACGTACTCGAGTAACGTTGACAGGCCGAGAGCAACTCCAAGTATTTACCTAGTTACTCGAGTGGCTACTCGAGTAACATTGGCAGGCCGAGAGCAACTTGAAAATATTTACATTATTACTCGAGTAACGTTGGCAGTTTACTCGAAGGTGTCTCTGGTTACTTCAAGTTTTGTCTCATTACTCGAGTACATACTCGAGTAATGCCTTAGAAAATTTGCTTCTGATCAAGTTTCTCAGCTTTTTCTCTTAGCCTTTCTTTATTACTCCAATGCTTACTTCAAGTGATGCTTTTCCCTGTTATTACTTTGTTCAAACTTATTTATTAATCAAATCTTTTTCATACAATTCTTTGTTATCATCAAAACATGAGATCTAACAAGGGTTCGTCTCGGAGGGGTTCACTTCCAATGGACCAACTCTAGGTTCGCATCTGCGTGATGGCGTTGCTGCTCTCGGCGTGTCTCATCGATCTCAGCGTCGATGGTGTGAGTGGTGACGGGAAAGTGGCTGAGGTGAGGTCATCCGACTTCCAAAGATTGAGAGACTGAGAGAGTGAGGCGCAGAGTGAGTAAGTGGCAGAGTTAGAGATGCAGTCTGGAGCAATGGAGCTGGTCGGCTTTCTTTCTTTTCTCTTCTTTTCCCAATTAGCAGCTATAGTGTTTACTTCTTTTTTTTTAAAAAAAAATCTAAACAAGTCTAAAAGGGACGGCCCTTTTAGGCCCGATTCCTTTTTCGTCCTCTAAATCACAAGCCTAACCCTTGACGAGCTCAGGCCTAAACGGGCTCGGCTCGAATCCCCGACTCTATAAACTATTAGTTTGTTTCACTTCATCAATGATCTCACCCTCTCCTCATAAATAAGGGTGTTTTATTTTTAAAATAAGTTTCATTCTTAAATATTTATTAATATTATTAATAAATTTTAACCAATTTTATATATGTGTATCTTATAATTCAGCTATATATGTGCATCTTATAAAAAAAATTTGAAAGAGTATTAAATGAACTAATATGATGGTGGCAGCTTGAGGCCCTTGGATTTATATGGGTTCGGTTTCTCTTAGCAGGTTTCTTCTGGACGTCCCTCAGAAGCCCCAAGTCATATCCGTCCAATGGATATCAAGGCTTGGAAAGAGACACATCATGCACCCTTTTAAATACTACAACTTTCGGTAAAAAATATACAATTTAATTGAATTTTTTTAAAGAGATTAAAGAAGCTAATTAAATTATATTATTTTAAAGTATTTATATTTACTGCTCCTCTCTAAATTAATTTATTTGATTTATAAATTGATATATAATTTAATGATATATAACATATGATATAATTACGTAACTTATTTAATTATTCTCTAAATAAAGTTATAATTGAGACTTAGATTTAGGTCTGGAAGTAGTATTTTTTATACGAGACTACAAGGAAAACTAGAAGAATACAAGTAGACCAAGCGTAAGAAGATTATAACCAAAGAAGGAGATTAATAAAGCCAAAAACGACAATCAATAACCATAATCTCCTAATCAGATGCATGACTAATTTGCAGATATGCTCTGAGAATCTGTTTCCCTTCAAACTCATAATATTTCCAAATGAAATGGTACTCCCTCCGGTCCTAATTATAAAATAAAGTTGATTTTTTTGGAGAAATTAAGGAAGCTAATTAAATTACTTTAGAGTTTTTATTTTTTTATTTTTTTCTTCAAACTAATTAGTTTGACTAATAAATTAATATATAATTTAATGATATATAACATATGATATGATTAATAACTTATTTAGCTTCTTTAATCTCTTCAAGAAAAATTAATTTTATCTTATATTTAGGACCGGAGGTAGTACAATTTATCTTTTTAACCCAGATTCAATGTGCGAGTATCCATGGCTAAATTGCTATTTTAATTAGTTGTTAACGAATATGAGAATCATTCAAAACGACTTCCGTACCAAAATAACAATTTAAAAGGTGCTAAGTTCACCCATTTTCTTTGTTTGGTTCTATAAATAATGTGTATGTATGTTCATGCATGCGTGTTTAGCTTAAATAAATATGGCTGGGTAGATATAGACCACGTATATATGAAATATCTACTACTATTATTCATAAACTATTAACAATATGAATTATTATAAATGTTATTAGTATGATAATGTAATTTATTTAATTGGGCATTTAGCATTTTGTTGCTCTCTACCTTAACATAGAGAGACACGACCAAACACCAACTTGAACTAGCAAATATAGGATTAAAAGACAAAAAGGCTGCCAAATTAATCAATACTCCTTCCGTTCCTTTTTACAAACAATTTTTATCCTTATTGTATAAAACAAATTAACGGTTAATATTAATTAAAAATAATATAATAAATATGTCAAAAATATCATATTTCTTTCAAATATGCCCCTATTTATGGAAAAAACATAGGAGGAGGAATGGGTAACAAATATGAAAGAATATGAATATAAAATATGAGAAAGGATGTGTAATAAATGAGTAAGTAAAATAGATTTAGTGGTGAATGGGGGTAATTAATATAAAGATGTGTATTTAATAGGGGTAGAAAAGAAAACAAAATAATTTAAATTTTGAGATATAAGGAGAAAATTGTTTATAAAAAAGATCAATCTGAAAAGAGAGAACATTATTTATAAAAAGGACCGGCCGGAGTAACAAGGCATCACAAAATTGAAAAGAAGCAGCCATAGGCACAAAAACAGATCGCATCCTCTTTTATTATTAATTATAAGAAAACCACTTAATAATCTTTCACGTTAAAAACTCCTTCCTAAGTCAAAGCATAGCTATAATTTATTGAGCTTTTTAATCCAGTAGTGGTACGTACTGGTCGCTTTCTCTCTCAAGTCTTCAACCCTCAAGTCTCGTCAGCCACCGCCCTCTTATATTTCCCTTCACTCACCTCTTTTCTTCTTCGGTCATCAAATAACAAAACAAAAAAAATTAATTATTCATGTTAGGATTAATTATTATACGTCATCTCCCAATTAGAAATTAATAACCTTTTGCCAATCAAAACATTACTAACTTTATTTGTCATTTTACATATGCTCTCATTCTATCAAGTGGGCATGAGTAGTCTAATTGGTGATAAGGTATGTGGTAATCTGATAGGTGCACTTGGGTGCGTGTCGGGTCTCTATACGATGAAATTCTTTAGAAAAACGACTTTTGTTTCTGGACATGTGGATGACGTGTCACAATTTGAGAGGTTAGATGAAATCAATACCATGGAGAGGCCTATATATATATATAAATATATATACCCTCTCTAATCGTTAACACAGGGCATGTTTACTTAATTTGATTAAATTAATAAAGTCGGTTAAGATAATTAATATGACGTGTATTATATTATTATCTTCCATTATCATTAATTCATTATTAAGGTAGTTAATGCTTATTCTCATATATCACTAAAAACTATTAAAAACATTAAATTTATCATAAAATTTAATTGATTCCTAATATTAGTCTTATTAACTATACTAAATTCCAATACAATTTTTTTTTTGCCATCAAATTCCAATATAATATCATCTTATACTATTATCTCCCATTATATCATTATTAAATGTAGGCATAAATGAAAAAAAAAAAATTTAATGTTTCTTGAAAACTAGCAAGCAACTTACAAAAATGACCGAGAATACTTATAGTTAGTTGATGCTTTATACTATTAATAGATACGTGGAGTAACAATTACGTTCGAATTAGCCTTTGGGCTTTTAAACTGGCTTTTGAGAAGCTTTTGAGTTTTGAAATTATAAAAAACAAGCCAAATAAGCCCTAGTTTGAGAGGAATATTTTTTCTCCTTTTAACCAGAGACTTAAGATTCAATATCAACATTATAGAAGGTGCGACTGTAAAACAAGAAAACTATTGAGAAATAGGGGAGGCCACTCTAGTGATACAGATTTCAAAGAGATTTTTAGAACCATACAAAGAGGGGAATCTTAAAGGAGGTTAGGCTTTAACCATACATCCACAAGTCTCATGTCCCTTCATAATGATTAATTATAACTTTCTCTAATCCAAACCTTTTACCCAATTTGATAATATTAAGGAAGTTAATTAAACTAGTTATTATGAAATATATTTTTTAAAACACATTAATCATATTTTTTAATACCCTCATCTCTCTCTTATTTTATTATTATATATTGAGGAAGTATCAATAAGGGTACATCAAAAAAAGATTAATAAATATAAAAAACAAGTCCTATATTTAAAATTAAGATCAACCTCCAATTTTACCCTAAATTAAAGACACGAGGGAGTGGCTTCTTCTTTATATACACACACATACATGTCTCTGTTATAACATGAGTTTCATCTACCTATAAGCTCTATAATAATAGCTAGCTCTGGATTCTCTCTCCTTCCATTATTCCTTAGACACACTTCTATAAAAGCCTCCCAGTTATATATGTAACTCCACTCTAGCTCCTTCTCTCTAATTCAATCCCCACTCCAAAAAGCAACCCAAAAAAAAAAGTTTCGTTTTTTTATCCTCTTCTACAATCCCATAGCTGAGTTTTCTCGATCGTCATAAGCTTGTAGATCTAGGTCCCTTCTCTCCCACCATTATTCCTTAGAAAAACATATTTATAATAGCCTTCCAATTATGTAACTGTCGCCTTCCACTTCTTCCACACTCCCCCCAAAAAAGAAAAACCAAAAAAAAAAAAAAACATTTACTGGTTTTAATCCTCGAATTTGAGAAATACTTGTTTGGCATATTGATTATCTGCATCTACCGTTTTATATAGAGAAAGAAGAATGGCGGAATCGGAGACGGGGACGCCGACGGCAGTGTCGACACCGGGGACTCCGGCGCCGCTTTTCACGTCGCTGCATGTGGACTCTGTGTCGTACGAGAGGTGTAGGTGTTTGCCAACGAAGGGCCACGTCTGCTTCACTGATCTGTGTGTCCCCACTCCCGCTGTGCCCCTCACCCGCAAGGTATGTTTCTGCAATTCCTTTCTCCTCAATTTCGTTTCTATTAATTTATATTTATATATATATATATATAATCTTTTCTAACAAATTGTGAACATCAATAAATTTCGTTATTACAAAAGCACACTTAAAAATCTTAATTTTGTTATTTTTATGCCCACTTATCTCGTGTATTTTAATATCAATATCAATATTATATTGATAAAATGACTTGTTACAAATTCATTTATAATTTATATATATTAATATTAATATTATACACCATTATTGATATTGAATTTAAGATTGATCATTATTGATTTATGTTATTATCTTGAGTAAAATGCGTCAATATCACTTCTATTTACTCTAAATTACATAAACCTACCTTCTATTTTGAAATGAATCACCCTCAAAATCAAAATATATACTTTGCATAAATCTTACTTTTAGTTTTGGTCCGTCAAATTTAAAATCGGTGGTTTTGGTCCTTTAAGTTTACTCCGTTTATCACCGTTAGTCCCTCAAATTTGAAAAGGACTTGGTGACACCTTTGACAGCGTTAATTTGACGTGGCTCTAACGCCGTTAAAATAGTTTAGGGTTAATACAACTTTTGATCCATGAAGTTTAACCCGATTTTAGTTTTGGTTCTTCAAGTTTGAAATTGGTGATTTTGGTTCCTTAAGTTTACTCCGTTTATAACTGTTGGTCTCTTAAATTTGAAAAAGACTTGATGGCTAGGTTATAAAACTCAGACCAGACCGGTCGGTTCTACCCGGAAACCGACGAACCGTTCGAGTTTGGGAATCAACCCAATTCAACTTTTTTCTTTTAAATTGATTTTTTTATTTTCTTTATAATTTCATATTAATAACTCTGAAATATTCACTTTTCTCATTGTTTTGGTCCCGGTTTAGCTCCTGTCTAACCCACTGACTTTTGACCCAGTACCCCAGCTGGTTCAATAACCAATTTAGGTTTAATTACCTTGCTCAGTGGCGCCTTTGACTGCGTTCATTCCCTAATAGGACGATAACACTGTTGAAATAGATTATATGTCATGTCTTTTAGGATAGTTGATATGAAAAATATACTATAATATATTATAGTATTGAAAAAAAAAGGAAAAAAAGGCATCAAAATGAAATGCACGAACTAAAAATAGCTTATGTGTCATGCCTTTTAAGACAGCTGATATAACAAATATACTATAATATATTATATTGTGTTGAAAGAAAAAAGGGCATCAAAATGAAACACACAAGTCTAAAAGGTATGTCACATACACTATTTATGGGCTAGTGCATTTCATTTTAATGCCATTTTTCTTTTTTTATTTCAGCATAATATAATATATTATTGTATATTTATTATATCAGCTGTCCTAAAATGCATGATATATAAGATATTTTAACGGTGTTAAAGCCACATCGGACAAATTAACCAGTAAGGTGTCACCAAGTCCTTTTCAAACTTGAGGGACCAAAACCATCGATTTCAAACTTGAAGGATTAAAACCAAAATCAGGTTAAACTTCAAGGACCAAAAGTTATATTAGCCCAAAACTATTTTAACGGCATTAAAGCCACGTCAAATGAATTAATGCTGTCAAAGGCACCACTAAGTCCTTTTCAAACTTGAAAGACTAATGATGATAAATGGAGTAAATTTGAAGGATCAAAATTACCGATTTCAAATTTACCAAAACCAAATTCGACTCAAACTTCAGGGACAAAAAATTATATTTACCCTAATTTTAATATAATATTCAACTTTTATCTATGCAACTTGATGTTAAATCATAACATTGACCTGTTATTTAAACCAAAATATTTCTCCTTAACATAATTAATACCTAATAATCATTTAATGCCATGTCTTTGTCAAAATAAAAAAATTTATTTTAATATACATTTTCAAATTTTGGTCGTACTATTAAATTGATTACCATATTATAAAGTTAATCAATTTTAAATTTTTTTTTTATTTTTCAACAAATTTAAGTTATTAATCTTGTTTATTTATTTTTTTTTCTAATCTCAATTTATTTATTAAAAATTACTTATGAAATAATCTTTTAAATACATATGTTGCCTAAAATGTTTTGCAATCATATATTTACGTTCATTTAAATTATACAATTAAAAAATGATATATTTTTGAGATCCTTATATTAATATATTATCGTTCAAAATTTTTAAATATATTTCATTAAACATATATTTTTTAAAAAATTACTCAAATTTTCAATCACGTTGTCCATATTTTTCACATAAAAAATTATTTAATTTTTGTCTAAATTTAGAAAAAAAATATTAAATGTATCATTGATAAATATTGATGATAAAAGATAAATTATTCAGTTTTTTTATAAAATTAGAAAAAATATGAAACAGATCATTAATGGTAAAATTAAAGATACATTTTTTATAAAATTAGTAAGAATATGAAATAGATCATTAATAAATATTAATGTTAAAAGATAAATTATGAATTTGGTATAATGGGGGTAAATTAGTAAATAATATTTATCTTAATATTTTTTTTAATTAAAAGTTATACTTTAAGATCTTTTTAGAATATTCTTTAACGGTGTTAATGATTTAAACTAAAATGTATATTTTTAAAATAGGTGAAAAAAGGTCCATGTAATCAAGGCATACCACAAGGGTGGTTATTAGATGTTTTATTAGTATTTACTAATTCATGATATATATATATATATTTATAGTTGATAGACTGTATCGATGGTATTCTCACCTATCCTTTGCATTGAAAATATTCATATAGCTATGGCAAAAAAAAAAACCAGATACAAAGACTTTTTGTTATTATTATTACAATCAAGTTGTATGTTCCAAGCGTCTTAGAAAGTCATTACCTCCCGTTTTGATTAATCTTATGGATGCATGGTTGATATAATTTTTACTCATGAAATTCGAATTTGAGATTTAGAGAGATCTAGTGGGGCCTTACACCACTAAACCAACTCTATGTTGATAATAGTTCTCATAATTTAAATATTTAATTAAAATACTAATTCCTTCATTTTTAGAAAGTAAAATTATATATTTCATAAAATTTAAGAATTAAAGTTCTAAATACTAAAAAATATAAGGACTGGGTTGCGTAAAGACAAAATTTAAAGATTGAATTGTAACACTCTAGCAGAGTCAAAAATATAAATCAAAAGTAAATAATATTGCATTGTCATCTGATTTTGATATTATGTGCGGACTTCTTCTACTAAACCAAATATTTATATTCTCGTCATCTGAAAAAAAAGCCAATAGTCATGACCTCACTCTGAACCTTCAATTTTTACCACTATCGTCTGTTTTAAATATAGGATTGTAGTGCAAGTTGTAACATTTTCTGACTTTTTCAAAACTATTTAGTAATTTTCAGCTTATGTTTGGCGTTCAATACACTGCATTTCATCTTGTCCCAATAAAAGAAAGGCATTGTATGCATTGTTTGGGGAAAAGAAAAATACACCAGATATGGTCTTATTATACAAATCAAATGCGTGACCAATAAGACATTTTAAATACATTTATAATCTCTCTTGCTTACGATAGAACAAATAAGTTTTATATGTGATGATGTCTCACGTTTACCTACTCTCTTGTTAGGAAGAAAACAAAGTGAGAGCATATTAATTATCAATGACTACCAAATGTCGGAGTTTAGTTCTTTAAGGATGATATTGTTTTTCAATAATACAAAAAAGTTTAGATAAGTTGGATCTCGAGCTAACTTGAAACTGGTTTCTCTGCTAAATAAAAGTGTTCAACAAACTAGGAGAGTAAGGTAGATATAAGTTGTCTAAATCTGGTCAAAATTTAAGTTTTTTTAAAAAATTGATGATTTTTTTACCTAATAGTTGAGAGATCATTTTTTTTAAAATAGTAGTTAAAAAATTATCTTTATTTTAGATTTTATATTTATTAAAACATTTTTTTAAAAAAATATAGATTTTTAAAAAATCAGATCTGAACCGTTTATATCATATTTGATGTCCCAAATTTGCCTAGCTTTCCCTATTAAATAAAATGCTGAGCAAGAAAACCAATTCTAGACTTCCTGTTTACTATAGTCAGAACATGCCTCCGACCTCTAAAAGGGCTTACAAAGTTACTTGCCATTAACTCACTAATAAAGTCTTGACATCGACAGCGGAGGTTTTTTATTTTTTTCTCCCATAAGCAGCGGCGTTAAACCAAGTTATGAGTCAACTCAATGCTCTCAATAATACAACTGTCCAATAATTGGTAGTTATTTGTATTATATGATCACCGCCCAAAAAAATAAATAATTTAACTAATAATTTAAAATCAAATAACAGTGAAGTTGGTGAATTGGTAGATCGGAGCAGAGTTCGTGGGCACCTTCATACTGATGTTCGTGGCATCGGCGGGACCCATCGTCAACCAGAAATACAACGGAGCAGAGAGCTTGCTGGGCAACGCAGCTTGTTCCGGCTTAGGTGTGATGATCGTCATCTTGTCCACCGGCCACATCTCCGGCGCTCACCTCAACCCTTCCGTCAGCCTCGCCTTCGCCACCTTCCGCCACTTCCCGTGGATCCACGTCCCCGCCTACATCGCCGCTCAGGTCTCCGCCTCCATCTGCGCCTCCTTCGCCCTCAAGGGCATCTTCCATCCCTACATGTCCGGCGGTGTTACCATTCCTTCAGAGACTACGACCGTCGTCCAGGCTTTCGCGCTTGAGTTCATAATCACTTTCAATATGCTCTTCGTCGTCTTTGCCGTTGCCACTGATACTCGTGCTGTAAGTTCTTCCTTCCATGGATTCTTTATCATACTTTTATTTGGTTGATTAGGTAATTACTCCCTCCTTTCCTTAATATTAAGGACATATTTGCGCAGTTATCTTTGATATTAAATATAATATATATTTTTTATATTTATCAATTTTTTCTTAATTTATTTCTACTAATGCTCTTTTAATAATAATTAAAAAAGAGAGTAAATGAGAAAATTAAAGAAGATGACAAACATGTCTTAATAAATATATGTTATGTTAACTAATTTAATTACTTTTTTTTTATTTAATCAAATTAAATTTAATAAATATGACTTATAATAAAAAAAAATATAATAAAAAGAAATAGAGGGAGTAATAACTTGAAGTGTTTGATGGTGGCAGGTTGGGGAATTGGCTGGGATTGCTGTTGGGGCCACAGTTTGGGTCAACAGTCTCATTGCTGGGTCAGCACCTTCTTCCAACTTTTCTTTGATGGGTTAAATTGATGCAGTACAAAATTTTGTTATTCTTTTCTGTTTTAAATATAAGGTAAAATTGATTTTTTTAGAGAGATTAAGGAAGCTAATTATATTATTTTAGAATATTTCTATTTTTATTTTTTTCTCAAAATTAGTTAGTTTGATTAATAAACTAATATATAATTTAAGAACACATAACATATAATATATTTAAGTATTAATAACTTATTTAGTTTCTTTAATTTTTACAAAAAAAAGTCAACTCTATCTTATATTTAAGACTGTACGGAGTATAATGTTTAGTCATTAAGACAAATAGAAGGAAAATGTGATTAAGTTGGCGTGTGTTTGTTTGTACAATATGGCAAAGGCTGTCATCTGGTGCCTCTATGAACCCGGTTCGCACATTGGGTCCGGCCGTGGCAGCAGGAAATTACAAGCACGTATGGATATATCTGATTGCGCCCACCCTCGGAGCTCTGGCCGGTGCCGGTGCTTATACTCTCGTCAAGCTCCGCGACCACGAGGCTGAGCCGCCACGTCCGGTTCGGAGCTTTCGTCGCTAGCCAGCCAGCCAGCCATGCTGCTTCATCACTTCACTGCGAAATATATAAAAATAAAAGGCTGCGGGGAAAGCTTGTGTTTGTATGATGTATTTTTCTCAGATGGATGGTAGCAACCGATCGTTTGTTTGTTGCTGTGCGTAGCTCTTTACAGAAGAGATTGCTTGGTTCGTGTTTTTGTGTTTTGGCTAATTGATGGATTGATTTATCTTGGAATGTTGTGAACCACAAGTACTGATGACCCTGTTTAAAACTACACATACAATGTAATATGTTTAAAATTGTAATGCTATGGTGTGCAAATTCTGCTGTAGTTTGGTCGTGATTAATTTGGTGGTTTTCTGTTATTTATTTATGACAAATTTTTACCATTCAATCAATGCATGCATTTCTAACGCGGGAAGTAATGTTTTAAACTTACCCAATCTCTATGTACTTACCTATAATTAATTGGCTTTATTTTTTCAATCCAACAACATCGCGAACCGTCTACAAGAGAATGTACGGTTGTACTTGAGAACCTAGTCGACAAGTTTTTGCAATACAACTTCACAGAACAAGGTGCTCTGAATCTAAAATGTTAAGCCAAACCCACTATAATTAGTCCAGGCATAATTTTTGCTATTATTAATTCACATCTTCTAGGCTGCAAAAATAATGCTACATTGAAATGTTCTCTATAAGCCTCCAAAAATGAGCAATCTCTACTCATCTGTCACACATCCCCTGGATGCAGATTGTACGTTTTTGATGTACTGAAAAGAGAGAGAATTCAAGTTTAAAGATTGTCCAAGGAAGGATGAAAATAATTCCACTCAACTTGGAGGACTCAATTAAAAATAGAGGGGCAAGAACAATATTTCATCAAACTAAAAGTATATTAAACTGTCTTCAGAAAAAGAAAGAAAATAAATTTCCCAAATTTCATACCTTGTACAAGACTCCTTGGTTGGCTTTATATGTAGGGGTAGTCCATTTCTTCCTACGTGCCTCCATCTCCTCGTCTGTAGGGGTAGTCCATTTCTTCCTACGTGCCTCCATCTCCTCGTCTGTTACCAAAACATCAATTCTTCGTTTCTGAACATCAATGTTGATTATGTCTCCATTTTGAACCAAACCAATAGGACCACCTTCCTGTAAAAACTATTACACTTCTGTCATTCATTGGTAAAGACCTTTTTTACAGAGAATTTTAACAGTTGATACTTTCTCAAGTCAAAATAAATAAGCATGCCTTGCATTCAGATAATTGAAGGAAAGATTATGGTGCGCTTAAGATGCATCAGATTTCCTTGTAAAAAATTGTGGCAATACTATAATAATTATAAATGAAAAGTAGCTTCACCTGTGCTTCAGGACATACGTGGCCAACCACAAATCCATGTGAAGCTCCTGAAAACCTTCCATCAGTTAATAGTGCAACGTCCTGCAGTATTTAAGAGTTGTGATGTGAGTCTGAGGAAATTTAGTGGAAATAAAAAACAAACATTGAGTTAGCTAACCTCCACACTTGTCTAGAGGCTAGCATTGCTACACACACACAGAAAAATTGCATTAACAAAGAAGTGAAGAAGAGACCTTCCCAAGGCCTGCTCCCACTATTGCGCTTGTGGGCGTTAACATCTCAGGCATGCCCGGACCACCCTTAGGTCCCTCTCCCCTGATCACAACCACTTTCCCCTGAAAAAATGATTATCACAAGGAAAAGAATGAGATAAAAATTCCATTTTTAAATGTCAACGACCTTGTGGTTGCATCTTTGTAATGTTAAATAATACTTTACAGGGCAGTTAGAAGATACCAACTCAAAACAATGCAGAATAGATGTAACTCCCCAAAGTAAATTATCAAGACTACAACAATTCACAAGCAACTATCCTTTGGAATAATCTGTGTGCCAGTTCTGGTAAACACTGGATGCATCCTTATCTTATGATTCAATTAACGTACCTGGTAATGATAAGAAGGCAGCGATGTTGTAGTAGTGCACACTGTCATTCAAATTTCTTGTGTTATTTAAATAGCTACATCCATTCACAGTAGTTATTTTGTTAGATTCTAGGCCTGGTCACTATTGAGTGTTTTGCAACAACAGCCAAAGCAACAGCAGTATTACCTTGAAGCTTGAAGGATTCTCTGAAATAGCGGCAATCATGGACTCCTCTCCTTCAAAAACAAGTGCAGGACCTGTTGAATGATCCCCGTGATTAATAAATCTCAGTGATTAAAAACTCAAGATGAACAAAACAAGACCAGGATATGAAGAAAATGCACCAGAAAAGTATAGCCCCTCTTTTCCGGTTATTTTAGCAACAGAACCCTCTGGGGCAAGGTTCCCATATAATATTTGAATGTGTGCTGTCTTCTTGATGGGATTTTCTACTGGCCTTATAATTTCCTGAATCAAAAAACACACAAATTTGTAGCCTGACACTGACAGTAGAAAAATGGGAAGAACACTACCAAAATCACACCTGCCCTTTCGACAAAGGAAGGAAAGTTTCTGCATTTTCAGCTAGGGTCTTTCCAGTGACTAGAAAATTATTTCCATGTTAGTGAAATGAGTATTTATTAAAAAATGAAACCAACCCTTTATAATAATCAGATGCAAGAAAGATATACCAGTCATACAGTCCCCATCTAAAAACCTTGCTCAAGAAGGTAGCGAATAACTGCCGGGGTCCCTCCAACCTATAAAATAAACGTTTTGAAAGATGAATATTAATGCATGAACATAAACAACATAGGTTTCGTTAGGAAAATGAATGAAAATAGGAAAGAATAGCAAAGTTAAAAACAATTTCTTTTCAGGAAAAGGTAAAAAAAATAAACTTCAATGCAAACTAGCATACATACCTGAAACAGATCAGAGAGAATGTGAACAGAGCAGCCAACATTGACATGAAAATATTGCATATGATGTATACATTGACGTTGTGAACAAGGAATGACGACAGAGGGGTTGGTGAATGGTTGCCATGTCTGACTTTTGCATTATTTTAAAGAATTTATAAGGTTGTGATTTTAATATAAATAGGTGAGATTTTCATTGTAATGCATCTGAGTTTTGATTAAACACAATTTGAAATTGGTTTCTATACCATTATGGTACCAGAGCTGAGTTCTAGAGTGCCAGAGAGCGAAAGAGTGAGGAGTGGGTGAGAAACAAAAAACGTAAGAAAAAGGGGGTGTCGGATTTTCACTCTCGGAGAGTTTTTTGAAGAAACTGACCTTACCATTGTGTTCAGAAGGCCGAAAAACCTAGGATTAGCCTCGGTCACCGCCGTGAAACGCCTCCACGGACGTTGCCAGAAAGTCGCCGGAGTCCAGAGGTTGAAGACGACCCAGTCAGCTGCCACGTCATCACTGTTGACCAGTCAGCGCCACGCTGTCCAATCAGATTGCGCCACGTGTCAATATCGCCACGCAAGCATCACCGTCAGCATTGCCACGTCACCCAGTCCAATCATCATCCACGTCATCGGTCAACGCAACGTGGACCAATCAAGGACTGCCACGAGTCACTTTGGCCACGTCAGCACAACGGTCAACTAGAATTTTGTTAAAATTACCATTTTGTGCCCTAAATTCTGCGATATTTACATTTACATCCCTGAACTTTCTGAAATTTCATTTTGACCCCTATAAATTGCCAAAATTACATTTTAGGTCCCTAAACTTTCTGAAATTACATTTTAACCCCTAGAATTTTTCAGAATTGCATTTCAGACCCCTAAACTTTTTAAAATTACATTTTGACCCCCAGATTCTGCCAAAATTACATTTCAGACCCCTGAAGTTTCTAAAATTACACTTTGACCCCATGTTCTGCCAAAATTACATTTCAGACCCCTGAAGTTTCTGAAATTACATTTTGACCCCAGATTCTGCCAAAATTACATTTCAGACCCTCCAAACTTTCTGAAATTGCATTTTTACCCCTAGATTTGGCCTAAAATTACATTGTTGCCACTAATTACCCAAATTTCCTATTTTACCCCTGACTTTTCCATAAACACAAATCCTTCCCTTACCCTTCTACCTTGTACTTAATAACTGCATACTTAAAGTCATAACCTGTCAGACAAACTACAAAATGCCTCCAAGACGCAGAAATAGACATGAGATTGAGATGGAGGAAATGAGACGCCAGATTCAAGAACTAGAAGCCACTATAGCAGAACAGCAAGTTTTGCTCGAAACTCGTAGAGACCACTCAGAAGATGATTTGAATAGCCACAGTTTGTCATCCTCTGACTACCGTCATCGTCCTCGCCAACAACCATTCCGCTTCAATGACATTAAGGTAAACATTCCTGAATTCAAGATTCGAGGGAAGACTCCAACCGGACGAATTCATTGACTGGCTACAAACAGTTGAACGAGTCTTTGAGTACAAAGAGATTCCAGATGAGCAGAAAGTTAAAATTGTTGCCATCAAATTGAAGAAACATGCTTCCATATGGTGTGAAAGAGAGGGAAAGAGCAAGATACGAATGTGGGACAAGATGCGATGCGAGCTCTCACGTAAGTTTCTTCCAGAAAATTATTATCAAGATAATTTCCTTCAGTTACATAATCTCCGCCAAAAGGCTATGTCTGTAGAGGAATATACCAGGGAGTTTGAGAAACTTATGATGAAATGTGATATACAAGAAAGGGAGGAGCAAACAATAGCTCGTTATCTCGGAGGGTTAAATACAAACATCGCCCATCCAGTACAACTCCAGCAATACTGGACTCTGGATGACGTCATCCGTTTAGCTATCCGTATTGAAAAGCAGATGCCCAGAAGGCCTCCATACCAACCGTCTTCCTCAACCAGAATTCCTTTTGATGGGAATAAGTCACAAATACATCATCCTAGCTCTTCAAATGCGCCTCCACCAAAGGCTACTAGGGAATTCAACTCCAAAGCACCTAAGTGTTTCAAATGTCAAGGATTTGGTCACATCGCTTCTAACTGTCCTAACCGTAGAGTTGTCACTATTATGGAAGGAGAAGCTTCTACAATATTTGACGAAGAAAGGGAGCCTATGCCTGAAACGAAGCCAATATTTAATGAGGAGCCAATATTTGATGAGGAAATTACTCCTGCAGATCACGGTGAATCACTTGTTATTAGGAGAAGTCTGCATACAGCCACTGTGAAAGAAGAACCTTGGCTACGTCGCAACATTTTTCATACTCGTTGCACTACTCAGGGTAAAGTCTGTGACGTCATTATTGACAACGGAAGCTGTGAAAATGTAGTCTTCAACTACATGGTAGAAAAATTGCAACTACCGACTCACAACCATCCGAGCCCTTACAAGCTTCAATGGCTTAACCAGGACAGCGAGGTAAAAATTTCGAAATGATGCCTTATTACTTTTTCTATCGGTAAAAGGTATCATGATGAAGTTTGGTGTGATGTTGTTCCAATGGACGCTTGTCATCTTCTTTTAGGGAGACCTTGGCAATATGATCGACATATTCTGTATGACGGTCACGCAAACACGTATTCCTTCCAGAAGGATGGTGTGAAAATTCAACTTACTCCTTTGCCACCTGATAAACACAATAAAGGCAAAAATGAATTCAAACCATTAGTGTCTTTAGTCGAGAAGGTGACCAAAATAGAAAGCCAAGTAATGGGTTTTCTTCTATTGCTCGAGACAAATAACGGAACTGTCATTCCACCTGAAGTGCAGCCGTTGTTAGAAGAGTTTCCTGATGTGATTCCAGATGAAATTCCGTCGGGATTACCACCCATGCGAGACATTCAACATGCTATGGATTTTATTCCAAGAGCAGTAATTCCTAACAGGCCAGCTTACAGAATGAGTCCTCACGAACATGCTGAAGTTCAAGGCCAAATTGAAGAATTGCTTAAAAAAGGATTGATCCGTGAAAGTGTCAGCCTTTGTGCCGTACCTGTACTCCTAGTTCCCAAGAAAGATGGAAGCTGTAGAATGTGCATAGATTGCCGTGCAGTCAACAAGATCACAATTAAGTATCGGTTTCCGATACCTTAGCTTGATGACATGCTCGACCAATTATATGGCTCTACCATCTTCTCTAAGATTGACCTTCGTAGTGGATATCATCAAATCCAAATTCGTCCCGGAGATGAATGGAAGACCGCTTTCAAAACCAGAGATGGGTTGTACGAATGGAATGTGATGCCATTTGGGTTGACAAATGCTCCTAGCACGTTTATGCGCCTCATGAACCAGGTCCTTTGTCCTTTCATTAGCAAGTTTGTTGTTGTCTATTTTGATGACATTCTTATCTACAGTAAGAGCATAGCATATCACTTAGAGCACTTACGTCAAGTATTGCAAGCTCTTCGTGAACAAAAACTTTATGCCAACTTGAAGAAATGCACTTTCTTGACAAATGAAGTCATTTTTCTGGGTTACATTATCACTACAGAAGGTGTACGAGTGGATCCAAGCAAAATTGAAGCCATTAATAGTTGGCCAACTCCGCAATCTATGCAAGAAGTTCGGAGCTTCCATGGATTAGCTTCCTTCTATAGGAGGTTCATTCAAAATTTTAGTTCCGTTGCTGCACCCCTTACAGATTGCATCAAGGGAGACAAGTTCCAATGGACAGAAAATGCTCAATTAAGTTTTGAAGAACTGAAGAAACGCTTGACAAAAGCTCCTGTGCTAGCTCTTCCTAATTTTGACCAAGTGTTTGAGGTCAGTTGCGATGCCTCTAACTCTGGGATTGGTGCTGTTCTGAGTTAAGAAGGCCACCCAATTGCTTTCTTCAGTTAGAAACTTAATGATGCTAAGCTCAAATATTCTACCTATGATAAAGAATTTTATGCTATTGTTCGAGCTTTGCAACATTAGAGCCACTAACTATTGCATAAAGAGTTTATTCTCTATTCTGATCACAAATCACTCAAGCATTTGAATTCTCAACAGAAGATCAATCGAAGGCATGCCGCTTGGAGTGAAATGTTGCAAACCTATCCATTTTTACTCAAACATAAGGCTGGAATCCTAAATTCAGTAGCTGATGCGCTTAGTCATCGCCATGCTTTGTTAACAACTATGCAAACCAAAGTAGTGGGCTTTGAAACTATAAAAGAGTTGTATCAAGATGATCCAGATTTCCAGGGTGCCTGGAGTGCCACTGAATCTCAACCATTTCAGCAGTATTACAGGGAAGAAAGATTTTTATTCAAAGGAAAAACTCTTTGCATTCCTCGTTGTTCACTACGAGAAGCTATAATTTGGGAAGCACATAATGGCGGACTAGCTGGTCATTTTGGTAGAGATAAAACTGTAGCCTTAGTAAAGGAGAACTTCTATTGGCCAAGACTTGAATGGGATATCAACAAGCATATCCAAAGGTGCAGAACATGCCACCTGGCTAAATCCAAAAGCCAAAATACTAGGTTATACATGCCATTGCCAGTACCCAAAGCACCTTGGGAGGATGTGAGTATGGATTTTGTCCTCGGGTTACCTCGGACCCAGAGACAAAAGGACTCTATAATGGTGGTTGTTGACATTTTTCAAAAATGGCTCACTTCATTCCTTACCAGAAGACTAATGATGCGGTTCAAGTTGCAGATTCGTATTTCAAGGAGATTGTTCGTCTCCATGGAATTCCAAAAACCGTCACCTCTGATAGAGACATCAAGTTTGTAAGCCATTTCTGGAGGACTTTATGGAAAAAGATAGGAACAAAACTTCAGTTTAGCAGTGCTAGCCATCCACAAACTGATGGACAAACAGAAGCTGTTAACAGAATTCTTGGAAATCTTTTACGAAGTTTTGTTGGAAAGAACTTGAAGCAGTGAGATCTTATTCTTGCTCAAGTTGAATTTGCTTACAACAACCCAGTCAATCAAGCAACTGGAAAATGTCCATTTGAAGTTGTTTATGGCACCCGTCCTCTCAGCCCACTTGATTTGACACCATCTTCTAATAAGCAACAATATAGTGTCAATACGGACCAGCGGGCCAAGGAAATTAAGAAATTACATGAGCAGGTTTGTAATAAGATTCAGAAGCAGAGTTTGAAACTCAAGGCACAACGAGACAAGCATCGAAAACATCAAGTCTTTAATGTGGGGGATTTGGTCTGGATACATTTGAGGAAGGAACGTTTTCCTAAACAACCAAACGCCAAGTTATCTCCGCAAGCCGATGGACCATTCAAGATAGTACAGAAAATTAACAATAATACTTACAAAGTGGAATTGCTTGGTGCCTATGGTGTTTCCGCCACTTTCAATGTTGCGGATCTAACTCCGTATATTGATGGTGTTGATTTTGACTCGAGGACGAGTTCTGTCCAACCCCAGGGGAATGAAACAGAATAGAGAGAATGTGAACAGAGCAGCCAACGTTGACATGAAAATATTGCATATGATGTATACATTGACGTTGTGAACAGGGAACGACGACAGAGGGGTTGGTGAATGGTCGCCATGTCTGACTTTTGCATTATTTTAAAGAATTTTTAAGGTTGTGATTTTAGTATAAATAGGTGTGAGATTTTCATTGCAATGCATCTGAATTTTGATTAAACACATTTTGAGATTGGTTCCTATACCAATACCTATAAGGAAGAGACATCCCCATAGCTTCAATTGCTGAAGCCATGGTATTGGCTGTATACATTCCACCACAAGCTCTAGCACCAAGGCATGAGTTGCGGATAACATTTTGCCTCTGCTCATCACTAATAGATCCACTCACAAATTCTCCATAACACTGCACGTAAATCAAAAGAATTAGTAAAGTATGATAGCCAAAAGCTGCAGTACTTGGATGATCAGCTACCTGCTGATTATGTATAGGCAAAATATAAACTTCATTAAAAATAACCAAATTTGCAATCTTGTTGTAAAAGATGAAAACATTATTCCTGAGGAAGAGAGTATACAAACAGGATAGAATATTGTCCTTCACAATCAATCGGACCGAAAAAGAATATCTAACAAATTAACATAGGGATGGAAAAACTCTTGACATTTTTCCTTTTTCTTCATCTCTTGGTCTGTTCTTGGAGGATTCACATTCTCTTTATTGTCCAATTTTGTTTTGGTTATTTTGGATGTCAAATTATAATTAAATTAGCTTTCTGCAGACATAATTTAAATGCAGGAAAAAATATGGATGTTTCAATAGCAATGAGTTATTTACCTGAAAGGCAGACACTATGTCATATGTATTGTCCTGAAAATGACCAGGCTGCAAAAGAAATAATGAATGCAAAAAAGTTATAAACCACATTCCAAGGAACCACTTCATAATTTTCATTAACAGATAAAAAAGTTCAAAGCTGATTACGACATTCTTAAACATGATTGAAACATATAAGTAATAATAATTTGAAATTAACTACAAGAAAAACAGAGAATTCAAAATAACAGTTACTCCATTTGTTCCCTCAACTAGCTGCTGAAGAACATTGATTTCAAAGTAATATAAGGGCTTCAAGCTACCATAAACTCCCAAAAAATTATTGACAAAGGACTGCTGCGTGCATAATTGTGTGACTAACTTCGATCGAAGGAAGAAAAGGCATATAAAACCTTACAATCGGCTCAAAGTTTGCGATACATGTAAGACCATTAATTTCAAAGATATCATAACAAGTACTCCCTCCGGTCCTAATTATAAGACAAAGTTGACTTTTTTGGAGAAACTAAGGAAGCTAATTAAATCACTTTAGAGTATTTATATTTTTAGTATCTTTGGATTATATATTAGTTTATTAATCAAATTACTTAGTTTGAAGAAAAAAATATAAATATAAATATTCTAAAGTGATTTAATTGGCTTCCTTAATTTCTCCAAAAAAATCAACTTTGTCTTATAATTAGGACCGGAGGGAGTACCACTCTTAAGTTTTTGTTGGCTACAAATTTACCGCGTAACACTGATCAGAAAAAAGAGCAAGCAAAGGTATTATTAATGACTTTTTTCTTTTGTTCAAATTCTATTTAGTTCAAACTTTGTATCATGAATTTTGAATTGATCAGTGCACATTTAAGGTTGTTTAATGAAATTACAAAAAATCAACAGGGCCTTGATCAGGCTTGACAAACAATAATATCATTTTCAATCAATAATAGCCCTCTCAGAAGCCAAAGCCTTATATCCTACCTTAATAGTACCACCATAAATCATTATACTTGGTCGGTTGAGCCGGCCCATTGCCATAATTGTACCTGGCATCTGAAAATTTACAACATATGCTCAATTGCAAGAAAGAAACTACAATAACACATAGCTAAATGTTCAAAATAAATTGAGAAATCGGAGTCATGGTGAGACAAAGCATAGACAGCTTTTACAAGAGACAATAACAATAACAGATTAAAAGGGAAAATTTATCATAATTCAGCGGAAGCATCAATCCATGGAATTAATAACTGTTAATGATTTTAGAAATGCCTTTGTTACACTCAACGAAACAAACCACCACCAGCAGATTTTGAACTAAAGAGAAATCCAGGATTAAATCTTTCAGCTACTCCCTGTAACAGAACTAGAGATCCATCTATGGATTGGAAACATTACCATGAATGTTCCATCCTGGCACGAAACTAACTTAATATGTTTTTCTGTGTTTAATAAAATAGACTCTTTTTGGCAAAAAAATAAAAATAAAAATGCAAGACAGGGTTGCAGACTTGCAGGGAAAAGGTAAAGAGCACTCAGACGTGGACAAGTAAACTTTACATAAACATAATCGATTTAACACTTAGTTTAAATGACTAACTATGATAGAAATCTTACAAAGCTATGCAGATCATAGATAAAAATATCTTACATTTTTGTCGCAACCAGGGATGGAGATGTTACCATCATACCACTGAGCACTCATGACAGTCTCAATACTATCCGCGATGAGGTCCCTAGACTGCAAGCTATAGCACATACCTCTTGTCCCCATAGAAATGGCATCACTGACCCCAATTGTGTTGAACCTGAACCCGATCATGCCAGCCTCTTGCACTCCTTCCTTAACCGCTTCTGAAAGCCTCAAAAGATGCATGTTGCAGGTGTTCCCTTCATACCACACTGATGAAATACCAATTTGAGGCTTATCCATGTCATCTTCTGAAAGGCCCACCCCATGGAGCACAGCCTGCGACCCACCTTGCCATTTGGGCTCTGTTATGAGAGA
The DNA here is from genome assembly GCA_963242795.1 of Inga leiocalycina. Lineage (NCBI taxonomy): Eukaryota > Viridiplantae > Streptophyta > Magnoliopsida > Fabales > Fabaceae > Inga > Inga leiocalycina. Next base: position 90,306,813 of record OY725320.1, on the reverse strand, counting down.
ACTGTACTTGTTGAGCTTCTGTGTAGGAGTGGATTTAGGTAGAGAGTCCACAGGGACAGGTGCTGATTGTACTGCCTCTGCTCGGACTGATAAAAGGCAGGGGCGAGCAGATTGACGTTGACGAAGAAGTGTTAGTGGCTTCGACTTAGTTGGGGTTGCTGGAGAGAAGGATGTGAATAGTGTCGACTGCATGGTTATTGCAAGCGATGATGCAAGGGCGTCCCGTGCTCGTCGGACGGAAAGGAGACACGTGGAGGCGGATTTGAGCGGCGGCCGGCGATAAATGAGACGTGGAGACTGGTGGACTGTGGGGTGACGGAGACGGAGACACGGGGGGAAAAAACGAGTGCGGGTTGAAGGTTTTGTGTGTTTGTTTTGATCTGCAAACAGTTCTTCAATCCTAATTTGGATATAACTCAGATAAGTATGTGATTTACCATTCTCCAATCCAATCAACCCCACTCAGAATAATAAGTCAACCAGGCTTTTATTGTTGTTGTGTTTTGGGAAAATCCCAAAAAAAACACGTTTAAAATATATAAAAAAGTGAAACAAATCAGGGAGTTGAATATCTGCAGATTTCGGGGAGGAATCTGGAATTATAAAATGTTTCAAAAGACAGTTTTACCCTTGTTATATTACAAATCGAAAAACGAATAGCGTTCGCCTTAAGGTAGTCCCCTTGTCGGCGTCTGTGTGCTTGGCCAATCAAATGTGGTAAGTTGCCTTCTTTCTTCTTAATTGTGTTGTGGTCGTGTTGGGTGAATGCATTGGAGGGACGTTGATGAGTTGAATCCAGTGTTTATTAACTTGGACCGGACCGGCCAGTAGGCCGGTCCGGTCCAGGTTACTAATTTAAAAAAAAAAAAAAATATTTTTTCTTTAGAATTTTATACTGTAAGTCTAAAATCTTCAATTTTTTACCGATTTGATCCTAGTTTAGCTCCGGTTTGGCCCCGGTCTGACCCACTGACTCTTAACCCAGTACCCCAACCTATTCAATACCCGATCCAAATTTTAATACCTTAGTTGAATCACTGAGTGACTAATTGGAACCCCTATAGCAACAATATTATAGAAGGTGCGACTGTAAAACAAGAAAACTATTGAGAAATAGGGGAGGCCACTCTAGTGATACGGATTTTAAAGAGATTTTTAGAACCATATAAAGAAAAGAGGGGAATCTTAAAGAAGGTTAGGTTTTAACCATACATCCACAACCACAAGTCTCATGCCCCTTCATAATGATTTAAATTATAACTTTCTCTTGTCCAGATTTTTTTATCCGATTTGAAAATATTAAGAAAGTTAGTTAAACTAGTTAGTTATTATGACATGTATTTTTTAAAACACCTTAATAATATTTTTAAATTCCCTCATCTCTCTCTTACTTTATTATTGTTGAGGAAGTATCAATAAGGAGAAATCAGAAAAAGATTAACAAAAATAAAAAATAAGTCCTATATTTATTATTTAGAATTAAGATAAACTCATTAATTACATCGTACATGAATGACGTGCGGGGAGTGGCTTCTTCTTTATATGTATATATACGTGGCTCTGTTATAACTTGAGTTTCATCTACCTATAAGCTCTATAATAATAGCTAGCTCTGGATTCTCTCTCCTTCCATTATTCCTTAGACACACCTCTATAAAAGCCTCCCAGTTATGTAACTCCACTCTCCTTCTCTCTAATTCAATCCCCACTCCAAAAAGCAACCCAAAAGAAAAAAAGTTCCGTTTTTTCATCCGCTTCTACAATCCCATAGCTACAATCCCAGGCCATATATAGCTGAGTCTCTTGTCATAAGCTTGTAGATCTAGGTCCCTTCTCTCCCACCATTATTCCTCAGAAAAACATATTTACAAAAGCCTTCCAATTATGTAACTGTCGCCTTCCCCTTCTTCCACACTCCCCACAAGAAGAAAAACAAAAAAAAAACTTTACTGGCTTTAATCCTCGAATTTGAGAAATACTTGTTGGGCATATTGATTATCTGCACCTACCGTTTTATATAGAAAAAGAAGAATGGCGGGATCGGAGACGGGGACGCCGACGGCAGTGTCGTCACCGGCTACACCGGGGACTCCGGCGCCGCTGTTCACGTCGCTGCATGTGGACTCTGTGTCGTACGAGAGGTGTAGGTGTTTGCCAACGAAGGGCCACACCTGCTTCACTGATCTGAGTGTCCCCACTCCCGCGGTGCCCCTCACCCGCAAGGTATGTTTCTGCAATTTCTTTCTCCCCAATTTCGTTTCTATTAATTTTTATATATATATATATAATCTTTTCTAACACATTGTGAGCATCAATAAATTCGTTATTACAAAAGCACACTTAAAAATCTTAATTTTGTTATTTTTATGCCCACTTATCTCGTGTTTTTTAATAACAATATCAATATTATATTGATAAAATGACTTGTTATAAATTCATTTATAATTTATATATATTAATATTAATATTATACAACATTATTGATATTGAATTTAAGATTGATCATTATTGATTTATGTTATTATCTTGAGTAAAATGCGTCAATATCACTTCTATTTACTCTAAATTACATACACCTACCTTCTATTTTGAAATGAATCACCCTCAAAATCAAAATATACACTTTGCATAAATTTTACTTTTAGTTTTGGTCCGTCAAGTTTGAAATCGGTGGTTTTGGTCCCTCAAGTTTACTCCGTTTATCACCGTTAGTCCCTCAAATTTGAAAAGGACTTGGTGACACCTTTAACAGCGTTAATTTGATGTGGCTCTAACGCCGTTAAAATAGTTTAGGGTTAATACAACTTTTGATCCATGAAGTTTAACCCAATTTTGGTTTTGGTCCCTCAAGTTTGAAATTGGTGATTTTGGTCCTTTAAGTTTACTCCGTTTATAACTATTGGTCTCTTAAGTTTGAAAATGACTTGATGGCTAGGTTATGAAACTCGAACCCGACCAGTCGGTTCTGCCCGGAAACCGACGAGCCGTTCGAGTCTGGGAATCAACCCGATTCAGCTTTTTTCTTTTAAATTGATTTTTTTTATTTTCTTTATAATTTCATATTAATAACTCTGAAATATTCACTTTTCTCACTGTTTTGGTCCCGGTTTAGCTCCTATATAATCCACTGACTCTTGATCCAGTACCTCGGTTGGTTCAATAACCAATTTCGGTTTAATTACCTTGCTTAGTGGCGCCTTTGACTGTGTTCATTCATCTAATATGACAATAACACTGTTGAAATAGCTTATATGTCATGTCTTTTAGGATAGCTGATATGAAAAATATACTATAATATATTATAGTGCTGAAAAAAAAAGGATAAAAAGGCATCAAAATGAAGTGCATGAAATAAAAATAGCTTATATGTCATGCCTTTTAGGACAGTTGATATGACAAATATACTGTAATATATTATATTATGTTGAAAGAAAAAAGGGCATCAAAATGAAACGCACAAGTCTAAAAGGTATGTCACATAAGCTATTTATAGGCTCGTGCGTTTCGCTTTAATGCCATTTTTCCTTTTTTATTTCAGCACAATATAATATATTACTGTATATTTACTATATCAGCTGTTCTAAAAGGCATGACATATAAGATATTTTAACGGTGTTAAAGCCACATCGGACAAATTAACGAGTAAGGTGTCACCAAGTCCTTTTCAAATTTGAGGGATCAAAACCATCGATTTCAAATTTAAAGAATTAAAACCAAAATCGGGTTAAACTTCAAGGGCCAAAAGTTATATTAGCCCCCTAAACTATTTTAACGGCATTAAAGCCATGTCAAATGAATTAATGCGGTCAAAGGCGCCACTAAATCCTTTTCAAACTTGAAGGACTAACGATGATAAATGGAGTAAATTTGAGGAACCAAAATTACCGATTTCAAACTTGAGGGACCAAAACTAAATTCAACTCAAACTTCAGGGACAAAAAATTATATTTACCCTAATTTTAATATAATATTCAACTTTTATCTATGCAACTTGATGTTAAATCATAACATTGACCCGTTATTTAAACCAAAATATTTCTCCTTAACATAATTAATACCTAATAATCATTTAATGACATGTCTTTGTCAAAATAAAAAAAGTTATTTTAATATACATTTTCAAATTTTGGTCGTACTATTAAATTGATTATCATATTATAAAGTTAATCAATTTTAAAATTTTTTTTTAATTTTTCAACAAATTTAAGTTATTAATCTTGTTTATTTATTTTTTTGTTTCTAATCTCAATTTATTTATTAAAACTTACTTATGACATAATCTTTTAAATACATATATGTTGCCTAAAATGTTTTGCAATCATATATATTTACGTTCATTTAAATTATAAAATTAAAAAATGATATATTTTTGAGATCCTTATATTAATATATTATCATTCAAAATTTTTAAATATATTTCTTTAAACATATATTTTTTTAAAAATTACTCAAATTTTCAATCATATTGTCCATATTTTTCACATCAAAAATTATTTAATTTTTGTCTAAATTTAGAAAAAAAATATTAAATGTATCATTGATAAATATTGATGATAAAAGATAAATCATTCAGTTTTTTATAAAATTAGAAAAACTATGAAACAGATCATTAATGGCAAAATTAAAGATAAATTTTTTATAAAATTAGTAAGAATATGAAATAGATCATAATAAATATTAATGTTAAAAGATAAATTATGGATTTGGTATAATGGGGTAAATTAGTAAATAATGTTTATCTTAATATTTTTTTTAATTAAAAGTTATACTTTAAGATCTTTTTAAAATATTCTTTAACGGTGTTAATGATTTAAACTAAAATGTATATTTTTAAAATAGATGAAAAAAGGTCCATGTAATTAAGGCATAACACAAGGATGGTTAGTAGATGTTTTATTAGTATTTACTAATTCATGATATATATATATATATATATATATATATATATAGTTGATAGACTGTATCGATGGTATTCTCACCTATCCTTTGCATTGAAAATATTCATATAGCTATGGCCAAAAAAAACCAAATACAAAGACTTTTTGTTATTATTATTACAATCAAGTTGTATGTTCCAAGCGTATTAGAAAGTCATTACCTGCAGTTTTGATTAATCTTATGTTTGGCGTTCAATACACTGCATTTGATCTTGTCCCAATAAAAGAAAGGCATTGTATGCATTGTTTGGGGGAAAAGAAAAATACACCAGATATGGTCTTATTATACAAATCAAATGCGTGACCAATAAGACATTTTAAATACATTTATAATCTCTCTTGCTTACGATAGAACAAATAAGTTTTATATGTGATGATGTGTCACGTTTACCTACTCTCTAGTTAGGAAGAAAACAAAGTGAGAGCATATTAATTATCAATGACCAAATGTCGGAGTTTAGTTCTTAAGGATGATATTGTTTTTCAATAATACAAAAAAGTTTAGATAAGTTGGATCTGAGCTAACTTGAAACTGGTTTCTCTGCTAAATAAAAGTGTTCAACAAACTAGGAGAGTTAGGTAGATATAAGTTGTCTAAATCTGGTCAAAATTTAAGTTTTTTTAAAAAAATGATGCTTTTTTTTACTTAATAATTAAGAGATCATTTTTTTTAAAAAAAAATAGTAGTTAAAAAATTATGTTTGTTTTAGATTTTATACTTATTAAAACATTTTTTTTTAAAAATATAGATTTTTTAAAAAAAAATCAGATCCTGACCGTTTATATCATATTTGATGTCCCAAATTTTCCTTGCCTTCCCTACTAAATAAAATGCTAAGCAGGAAAACCAATTCTAGACTTCCTGTTTCCTATAGTCAGAACATGTCTCCGACCTCTAAAAGTACTTACAAAGTTACTTACCATTAACTCACTAATAAAGTCTTGACATCGGCAGCGGAGGTTTTTTTTTTTTTTTTTATTTCCCATAAGCAGCGGAGTTAAAGCAAGTTATGAGTCAACTCAATGCTCTCAATAATACAACTGTCCAATAATTGGTAGTTATTTGTATTATATGATCACCGCCCAAAAAAATAAATAATTTAACTAATAATTTAAAATCAAATAACAGTGAAGTTGGTGAATTGGCAGATCGGAGCAGAGTTCGTGGGCACCTTCTTACTGATGTTCGTGGCATCGGCGGGACCCATCGTCAACCAGAAATACAACGGAGCAGAGAGTTTGCTGGGCAACGCAGCTTGTTCCGGCTTAGGTGTGATGATCGTCATCTTGTCCACCGGCCACATCTCCGGCGCTCACCTCAACCCTTCCGTCAGCATCGCCTTCGCCACCTTCCGCCACTTCCCCTGGATCCACGTCCCCGCCTACATCGCCGCTCAGGTCTCCGGCTCCATCTGCGCCTCCTTCGCCCTCAAGGGCATCTTCCATCCCTACATGTCCGGCGGCGTTACCGTTCCTTCAGAGACGACGACCGTCGCCCAGGCTTTCGCGCTTGAGTTCATAATCACTTTCAATCTCCTCTTCGTCGTCATTGCCGTTGCCACTGATACTCGTGCTGTAAGTTCTTCCTTCCATGGATTCTTTATCATACTTTTCTTTGGTTGATTAGGTAACTACTTCCTCCTTTCTTTAATATTAATATCTTGATATTAAATATAAGATATATTTTTTATGTTTATCAATTTTTTTTAATTATTTTTATTGATACTCTTTTAACAATAATCAAGAAAGAGAGTAAATAAAAAAATTAAAGAAAATGATAAATATATCTTAAAAAATATATGTCATATTAATTAATTTAACTATTTTTTTATTTAATCAAGTTAAATTTAATAAATATATTTTATAATAAAAAGGAACGGAGGGAATAATAAGTATTTGATGGTGGCAGGTTGGGGAATTGGCTGGGATTGCTGTTGGGGCCACAGTTTGGGTCAACAGTCTCATTGCTGGGTCAGCACCATCTTCCAACTTTTCTTTGATGGGTTAAACTGAGGCAGCACAAAATTTTGTTATTCCTTTTGATTTTAAATATAAAATAAAATTAATTTTTTTAAAAGATTAAAAAAGTTAATTATATTATTTTAAAATATTTCTATTTTTATTTTTTTCTTAAAATTAGTTAGTTTAACTAATAAACTAATATATAATCTAAGGATACATAACATATAATATATTTAAGTACTAATAACTTATTTAGCTTCCTTAATTTCTGTAAAAAGAGTCGACTCTGTCTTCGGAGTATAATGTTTAGTCATTAAGACAAATAGAAGGAAAATGTGATTAAGTTGGCGTGTGTGTTTGTTTGTACAATATGGCAAAGGCTGTCAACTGGTGCCTCGATGAACCCGGTTCGCACATTGGGTCCGGCCGTGGCAGCAGGAAATTACAAGCACGTATGGATATATCTGATTGCGCCCACCCTCGGAGCTCTGGCCGGTTCCGGTGCTTATACTCTCGTCAAGCTCCGCGACCACGAGGCTGAGCCGCCACGTCAGATTCGGAGCTTTCGTCGCTAGCCAGCCAGCCATGCTGCTTCATCACTTTACTGCGAAATATATAAAAATAAAAGGCTGCGGGGAAAGCTTGTGTTTGTATGATGTATTTTTCTCAGATGGATGGTAGCAACCGATCGTTTGTTTGTTGCTGTGCGTAGGTCTTTACAGAAGAGCTTGCTTGGTTCGTGTTTTTGTGTTTTGGCAAGTTGATGGATTGATTTATCTTTGGAATGTTGTGAACCACAAGTACTGATGACTCTGTTTAAAACTACACATATAATGTAATATGTTTAAAATTGTAATGCTATGGTGTACAAATTCTGCTGTAGTTTGGTCGTGATTAATTTGGTGGTTTTCTGCTATTTATTTATGACAAATTTTTACCATTCAATCAATGCATGCATTTCTAACGCGGGAAGTAATGTTTTAAACTTACCCAATCTCTATGTACTTACCTATAATTAATTGGCTTTATTTTTTCAATCCAACAACATCGTGAACCGTCTACAAGAGAATGTACGGTTGTACTTGAGAACCTAGTCGACAAGTTTTTGCAATACAACTTCACAGAACAAGGTGCTCTGAATCTAAAATGTTAAGCCAAACCCACTATAATTAGTCCAGGCGTAATTTTTGCTATTATTAATTCACATCTTCTAGGCTGCAAAAATAATGCTACATTGAAATGTTCTCTATAAGCCTCCAAAAATGAGCAATCTCTACTCATCTGTCACACATCCCCTGGATGCAGATTGTACGTTTTTGATGTACTGAAAAGAGAGAGAATTCAAGTTTAAAGATTGTCCAAGGAAGGATGAAAATAATTCCACTCAACTTGGAGGACTCAATTAAAAATAAAGGGGCAAGAACAATATTTCATCAAACTAAAAGTATATTAAACTGTCTTCAGAAAAAGAAAGAAAATAAATTTCCCAGATTTCATACCTTGTACAAGACTCCTTGGTCGGCTTTATATGTAGGGGTAGTCCATTTTTTCCTACGTGCCTCCATCTCCTCGTCTGTTACCAGAACATCAATTCTTCGTTTCTGAACATCAATGTTGACTATGTCTCCATTTTGAACCAAACCAATAGGACCACCTTCCTGTAAAAATTATTACACTTCTGTCATTCATTGGTAAAGACCTTTCTTACAGAGAATTTTAACAGTTGATACTTTCTCAAGTCAAAATAAATAAACATGCCTTGCATTCATATAATTGAAGGAAAGATTATGGTGCACTTAAGATGCATCAGATTTCCTTGTAAAATATTGTGGCAATACTATAATAATTATAAATGAAAAGTAGCTTCACCTGTGCTTCAGGACATACGTGGCCAACCACAAATCCATGTGAAGCTCCTGAAAACCTTCCATCAGTTAATAGTGCAACGTCCTGCAGTATTTAAGAGTTGTGATGTGTGAGTCTGAGGAAATTTAATGGAAATAAAAAACAAACATGGAGTTAGCTAACCTCCACACTTGTCTAGAGGCTAGCATTGCTACAGACACACAGAAAAATTGCATTAACAAAGAAGTAAAGAAGAGACCTTCCCAAGGCCTGCGCCCACTATTGCGCTTGTGGGCGTTAACATCTCAGGCATGCCCGGACCACCCTTAGGTCCCTCTCCCCTGATCACAACCACTTTCCCCTGAAAAAATGATTATCACAAGGAAAAGAATGAGATAAAAATTCCATTTTTAAATGTCAACGACCTTGTGGTTGCTTCTTTGTAATGTTAAATAATACTTTACAGGGCAGTTAGAAGATACCTACTCAAAACAATGCAGAATAGATGCAACTCCCCAAAGTAAATTATCAAGACTATAAAAATTCACAAGCAACTATCCTTTGGAATAATCTGTGTGCCAGTTCTGGTAAACACTGGATGCATCCTTATCTTATGATTCAATTAACATACCTGGTAATGATAATAAGGCAGCGATGTTGTAGTAGTGCACACTGTCATTTAAATTTCTTGTGTTATTTAAAAAGCTACATCCATTCACAGTAGTTATTTTGTTAGATTCTAGGCCTGGTCACTATTGAGTGTTTTGCAACAACAGACAAGGCAACAGCAGTATTACCTTGAAGCTTGAAGGATTCTCTGAAATGGCGGCAATCATTGACTCTTCTCCTTCAAAAACAAGTGCAGGACCTGTTGAATGATCCCCGTGATTAATAAATCTCAGTGATTAAAAATTCAAGATGAACAAAACAAGACCAGGATATGAAGAAAATGCACCAGAAAAGTATAGCCCCTCTTTTCCGGTTATTTTAGCAACAGAGCCCTCTGGTGCAAGGTTCCCATATAATATTTGAATGTGTGCTGTCTTCTTGATGGGATTTTCTACTGGCCTTATAATTTCCTGAATCAAACAACACACAAATTTGTAGCCTGACACTGACAGTAGAAAAATGGGAAGAACACTAACAAAATCACACCTGCCCTTTCGACAAAGGAAGGAAAGTTTCTGCATTTTCAGCTAGGGTCTTTCCAGTGACTAGAAAATTATCTCCATGTTAGTGAAATGAGTATTTATTGAAAAATGAAACTAAGCCTTTGTAATAATCAGATGCAAGAAAGATATACCAGTCATACAGTCCCCATCTAAAAATCCTTGCTCAAGAAGGTAGCGAATAACTGCAGGGGTCCCTCCAACCTATAAAATAAACGTTTTGAAAGATGAATATTAATGCATGAACATAAACAACATTGGTTTCGTTAGGAAAATGAATGAAAATAGGAAGACTAAATAATTCAGCATGGTACCTTGTGAACATCTTCCATGACATATTTGCCACTAGGCTTAAGATCAGCAAGAAAGGGAACCTCATCACTAACCTTCTGAAAATCATCAACAGTCAAATCGATACCAACAGACCTGCCAAATCAAGAATTCAAATTTCTTGAAAGATTTATATATCTATATATATTATTAAAAAAATTCTGGCACCAAACTTCATGCACCTTGCAATAGCAATTAAATGTAACACTGCATTGGTAGATCCACCAAGTGCCATGACGATAACCATTGCATTACATAGTGATTTGCTGGTTATAATGTCTCGGGGCTTCAAGTCCATTTTCAATAATTCAAGCAAATATTTCCCCGCTAAACGACACTCATCCAACTTTAGCGGATCCTCAGCAGGTGTGGATGAGCTAAAGAAATAGCAAAGTTAAGAACATTTTCTTTTCAGGAAAAGGGGAAAAAAACTTCAATGTAAACTGGCATACATACCTATAAGGAAGAGACATCCCCATAGCTTCAATTGCAGAAGCCATGGTATTGGCTGTATACATTCCACCACAAGCTCCAGCACCAGGGCATGAGTTGCGGATAACATTTTGCCTCTGCTCATCACTAATAGATCCACTCACAAATTCTCCATAACACTACACATAAATAAAATGAATTAGTAAAGTATGATAGCCAAAAGCTGCAGTACTTGGATCATCAGCAACCAGCTGATTATGTATAGAAAAAATATAAACTTCATTAAAAATAACCAAATTTGCAATCTTGTTGTAAAAGATTAAAACATTATTCCTGAGGAAGAGAGTATGCAAACAGGATAGAATATTGTCCTTCACAATCAATCGGACCGAAAAAGAATATCTAACAAATTAACATAGGGATGGAAAAACTTTTGAAATTTTTCCTTTTTCTTCATCTCTTTGTCTGTTCTTGGAGGATTCACATTCTCTTTATTGTCCAATTTTGTTTTGGTTATTTTGGATGTCAAATTATAATTAAATTAGCTTTCTGCAGACATAATTTAAATGCAGGAAAAAATATGGATGTTTCAATAGCAATCAGTTATTTACCTGAAAGGCAGACACTATGTCATATGTATTGCCCTGAAAATGACCAGGCTGCAAAAGAAATAATGAATGTAAAAAAGTTATAAACCACATTCCAAGGAACCACTTCATAATTTTGATTAGCAGATAAAAAAGTTCAAAGCTGATTACGACATTCTTAAACATGATTGAAACATATAACTAATAATAATTTGAAATTAACTACAAGAAAAACAGAGAATTCAAAATAACAGTTACTCCATTTGTTCCCTCAACTAGCTGCTGAAGAGCATTGATTTCAAAGTAATATAAGGGTTTCAAGCTACCATAAACTCCCAAAAAATTATTGACAAAGGACTGCTGCGTGCATAATTGTGTGACTAACTTCAATCGAAGGAAGAAAAGGCAAATAAAACCTTACAATCGGCTCAAAGTTTGTGATACATGTAAGACCATTAATTTCAAAGATATCATAACAAGTACCACTCTTAAGTTTTTGTTGGCTACAAATTTACCGCGTAACATTGATCAGAAAAAAGAGCAAGCAAAGGTATTATTAATGACTTTTTTCTTTTGTTCAAATTCTATTTAGTTCAAACTTTGTATTATGAATTTTGAATTGATCAGTGCACATTTAAGGTTGTTTAATGAAATTACAAAAAATCAACAGGGCCTTGATCAGGCTTGACAAACAATTATATCATTTTCAATCAATAATAGCCCTCTCAGAAGCCAAAGCCTTATATCCTACCTTAATAGTACCACCATAAATCATTATACTTGGTCGGTTGAGCCGGCCCATTGCCATAATTGCACCCGGCATCTGAAAATTTACAACATATGCTCAATTGCAAGAAAGAAACTACAATAACACATAGCTAAATGTTCAAAATAAATTGAGAAATTGGAGTCATGGTGAGACAAAGCATAGACAGCTTTTACAAGAGACAATAACAATAACAGATTAAAAGGGAAAATTTATCATAATTCAGCGGAAGCATCAATCCATGGAATTAATAACTGTTAATGATTTTAGAAATGCCTTTGTTACACTCAACGAAACAAGCCACCACCAGCAGATTTTGAACTAAAGAGAAATCCAGGATTAAATCTTTCAGCTACTCCCTGTAACAGAACTAGAGATCCATCTATGGATTGGAAACATTACCAAGAATGTTCCATCCTGGCACGAAACTAACTTAATATGTTTTTCTGTGATTAATAAAATAGACTCTTTTTGGCAAAAAAATAAAAATAAAAATGCAAGACAGGGTTGCAGACTTGCAGGGAAAAGGTAAAGAGCACTCAGACGTGGACAAGTAAACTTTACATAAACATAATCGATTTAACACTTAGTTTAAATGACTAAATATGATAGAAATCTTACAAAGCTATGCAGATCATAGATAAAAATATCTTACATTTTTGTCGCAACCAGGGATGGAGATGTTACCATCATACCACTGAGCACTCATGACAGTCTCAATACTATCCGCGATGAGGTCCCTAGACTGCAAGCTATAGCACATACCTCTTGTCCCCATAGAAATGGCATCACTGACCCCAATTGTGTTGAACCTGAACCCGATCATGCCAGCCTCTTGCACTCCTTCTTTAACCGTTTCTGAAAGCCTCAAAAGATGCATGTTGCAGGTGTTCCCTTCATACCACACTGATGAAATACCAATTTGAGGCTTATCCATGTCATCTTCTGAAAGGCCCACCCCATGGAGCACAGCCTGCGACCCACCTTGCCATTTGGGCTCTGTTATGAGAGAACTGTACTTGTTGAGCTTCTGTGTAGGAGTGGATTTAGGTAGAGAGTCCACAGGGACAGGTGTTGATTGTACTGCCTCTGCTCGGACTGATAAAAGGCAGGGGCGAGCAGATTGACGTTGACGAAGAAGTGTTAGTGGCTTCGACTTAGTTGGGGTTGCTGGAGAGAAGGATGTGAATAGTGTCGACTGCATGGTTATTGCAAGCGATGATGCAAGGGCGTCCTGTGCTCGTCGGACGGAAAGGAGAAACGTGGAGGCGGATTTGAGCGGCGGCCGGCGACCAATGAGACCTGGAGACTGGTGGACTGTGGGGTGACGGAGACGGAGACACCGGGGGGGGGACGAGTGCGGGTTGAAGGTTTTGTGTGTTTGGTTAGATCTGTAAACAGTTTTTCAATGCTAATTTGGAGATAACTCAGATAAGTATGTGATTTACCATTCTCCAATCCAATCAACCCCACTCAGAATAAGTCAACCAGGCTTTTATTGTTGTTGTGTTTTGCGAAAAGCCCATACAAAAACGTTTAAAATATATAAAAAACAAATCAGGTAGTTGAATAACCCAAATCCCATGCAGATTTAGGGGAGGAACCTGGAATTATAAAAATGTGTCAAAAGACAATTTTACCCTTATCATATTATAAATCCAAAAACGAATGGTGTTCACCTTAGCCTGCTTGGTTGTAGGGGAAGGGAGGGAAAAAAAGGAAAAATAAAATCCTCTCCTTATTTAATTTGAGATTTTGGAGGGAAGAGGAGCAAAAAGTTGTTTCTCTCATCCCTCCCATCCCTTTATTTTTGTCCCATCTAAATTGGGTTTTTGTGGTAGGAAGCCAGAAATCTTGACTAACTTACCCCATCAATTTTGTTCTATTCCCATCGATGCCCTCAGTGAAAAAATAAAATGGGGGCTTCTCCATTGGTTCGGAGTTGGCTTCTTCATCGTAAGTTCAGAGTTTCTCACCCAACACTGTGGCAATCTTAGAGGTCGGGTAGAGGTTGGGGTGGGGCGGAGGAGACGGTGGGGGTTGTTGGGTGTGAGCTTGCAGAAGGGGTTGGAGGGCGTGATTGCAGAAGAGACATAGTGGGGGTTGATGGGCGTGAGACAGTGGAGTAGTGGTGGAGGTGGGAAGAGAGAACCTCCATGGGGTGAAGCTGTGAGAGGTTGCAAAAGAGTATGCCTCCTGTACTTGCGTACTGTTTTTTTCTGTATTGTTTTGTTCAGAGTATGCGTGAGGAAGAATGAAAGATGAAAGCCTGATTGTGAAGTAAGAAAATAAATAAAATTTGTTAACATGTTTTAATACATTAATTAAAAATTAAATTTATCAAAAAATTAAAAATCATCCTATTAGTTTTTATACATTTTTTAACGTGATGGGCTCTATTTTCCGATAATAGAGAATGATTTTTCCTAAATTATGCCATTTGAATTAAGATACAAATTCCTAGAAAAAAAATTAAGATGCAAATTAATTTATATAGAATAAAAGGTAGAAATTATAAATTAATATGTAAAGATAAAATGGTCAATTAGTTACTATCAATCATCCCTTCTCCTCTTAAACCAAACAAAGAATCAATAAAAACCCCTTACCTCCTCTCTCTACCAATCCAACTAAATAAGGTAACCTTCCACCCTCTCCTTCCATCCCCTCCCCCTTCCATCCCCTCCCATTGAACCAAACAGGCCTTAGGGTAGTCCCCTTGGCGGCGTCTGTGCGCTTGGGCGATCAAATGTGGTAAGTTGCCTTCTTTCTTTTTAATTTTGTGTTGTGGTCGTGCTGGGTGAATGGATTGGAGGGACATTGATGAGTTGAATCACTGAGTGATTAATTGGAACCCCTATAGTGACTTATGAATTTTTGTTTGTTTCAATGGTGTGGTATAGGAAATTAGAAAATTAGTAGAGAAATCCAGGAAAAATGTTCAAATTCCTTGATGCCATGATTAAAATCTCTACTGAGATCATGTTAGAAGATGGTTTTAGCCTGCCCAATGAATCTCGCAGGAAGGAATATGGCTAGTAACTATTGTGGTGACTTGTCCATGTGGCTTTAATAAGTTAAAAATCATGTCCGGATGAATTATGGGTGAGAATGCTTAAAGGTACTCCTATATTATGGAAAACTGGAAAGTAATGGAAGTTATTCAAGATGAAAGATGGAGGACTGATGTATTGAAGGAGTTGGTGTCAGATGAGGTTTTAAACAGAATTGAGCGAATCCCCTTAAGAAATCCCTTGAGAAAGGTTGAAGTAGTCCTGTTTGAAAAAGCGTTAGAAAAACACGTTTACATAATTTGAGACAAAATTTCTTTCATAAACTTACTTCGTATTTCGTAAATCACATTGAAAAAGTAACTTCTATCGCTAATCCAAACATGCACTAATTTAAAGTAAAAGATGGCAAAAAAAACAAGAGTTAGAAATCTTGAGAATGTTCGTTTATCTGTGCCCGGCCAATTGTGATTTCTTTAAGCATACGTATATTCCGTTATTATTTTTTGCATTAGAGTTTAGAAAGATATATTCTTCCAATCTCCCATGAAATCATATAAATAGTCAAGTTGAACGTAAAAGAACCCTTTTTCTAAGCAGAAACAGAGAATGGAGAGAGAAGCTCCTCCTTCTCTCTAAGCGCCGTCTAGCTCAGCCATCATGCTCCACCCTGATCCATTTGAAAGCTCACCAAAGCCTGACCCACCACCGCACCCAGGAGATACCAGGAATTCCAAGAAATGCAAGCTCGAAACGCTAAAGATGAATAACATGGAGGAGGATACTGAATTTTCAATGGAAGAGGAGACACACGTCTCTGCTACACAGGCATCGGAATATGTATCAGAGACACAAATGCATATGACAACTGACTGTTCCGACCACATGAATCTGGAGGCACATCCGTTGAAAACCATATCCCATCGTTCAAGGATATGCTCATGAACAGCGACACGACACAAAAGGAAGAAGAACCGGAGGTCACCCTCGAACAGGGAGACGTCGTTATCGGGATGAATGGCTCCATTCCAACCGTTAACTTTGCAGAACACGTTCTAGATGCCCTCAACCAAAGAATGGGCTTCTCTGTGATAGTCAAATTGCTAGGCCGCTCCATCAGCCTCCGCCCTCTCCAAACCCAATTGCAGAATTTATGGAAACCCACGGGGAAAATTGAAGTCACTGACTTAGACGAGGATTGCTTCCTCGTTAAATTCAAAAATGATATGGATTTTCAGCACTCGTTAGTCGGAGGTCCTTGGCTCATCTATGGGTATTATCTCACTGTGCAGCCATGGTTCCCTGCCTTTAAACCGCAGACACACGTGATCAACCAAGTGGTAGGATGGGTTCGACTGCCTCGGTTACCAGCTCGCTACTATCACAAGAACATAATCCGCTCCATAGGAAGTGTTTTTGGGGAAGTAATACGCGTAGACTATAACACAGAATCAGGGGATCGGAGGAAATTCGCCAGACTGGCAGTTCTCATTGATCTGACAAAACCATTAACTTCGAAAATTCAGGTTGATGGAGAACTAATATATGTGGAGTATGAAGGGCTGCCAACAATCTGTTTTCACTGTGGTCGCTATGGCCATCTGAAGGAAGCATGCCCAGATAAATTGATGAACTCGGTGGAAGCTCTGCAAGCCCAACAACAGACTGGGGCTGCGCGTGACAAATCTCCAGTGGAAGAACCGCGTGAGGCAACACAGTACGGAGCATGGATGCAGGTACAACGCAAGAGGCGCCCCCCTGTCAGAAGGACCAGCAATTATGCGCACACAACCATAGCCACTACGCAACGTTATGAGGTGCTGAACGTAGAGACAAATTCAGAGAATGAAGGTCAGGAAACGTACGATAAAACCGGGAATCACCAACCTGGAGAAACCTCTGGTCACAAAAGGAAAGGCAAGGAACACAAAAATGTTAGGAGAGCAGAGGAGTTGCTCAAACAAAAAGCAAAACCACCAACGACGCCAAGTGGCGAAAGCTTATTCAATTCAAAAGCTTACATTGCCAAAAAAGCCCCCACCACGCTGGATGAAGAAAATAACACAGTGGTCCAAATTGCTGATGACAGGCTACTAAAAATCCACCCCAACAACTCTCTAGATAAACCCAAGTCGGGCCGCAATCAGACGAAAGAGGCCCAGTTTGACAATGGCCAAGGATCAAAGCCCATAAAACCACCAGACCCACCTACTCAACACAAAGGAATTAGATTGGGTTCAGGGCTCACAGTCCGCAATCTAGGCCCAAGAGTCAACACAACTCCAGAAGGGCCCTCAGTTAAAGCAATGAAAGACATTGCGAGAGCTTTGCAACAAGAGTTCAGGGATAACGACTCTGCATTGATGATTGAGGAAGTTGCTCCTGACTCTAACTCTCTGAATTAATTGTTTATTATGTCAATAATTACATGGAACTGTCAGGGTGCCTCAGATAAAAGGTTCCCTTCAATTTTTCGTTCATTTGTTGAGATTTATAAACCTGAAATTTTTGTTTTGCTAGAACCGAGAATTTCAGGAAAGAAGGCTGATAAGGTTGTAAAGAAACTTGGCTTTTCCCACTCTCACAGTGTTGAAGCAGCGGGATTCTCTGGTGGAATATGGGTGTTATGGACTCCTAAAGTGGAAGTGCACATTCTTGTTAACCATTTCCAATTCGTTCACATGAAAATAACATATATAGAGGAAAGGTTGAAGTTTTTGTTTTCTGCAATTTATGCAAGCCCCCAAGTACGCTTCAGAAAATATTTGTGGAATGACCTCAACTCTTTAGCATCAAGCTTCTCGGATCCTTGGTTATTGGCCGGGGACTTTAACGCTATTGTCAGCCCTGAAGAGAGAATGGGTGGATCTTATAGACCCAGACAAGGCTGCAGTCAATTCAGGAACTTTATTCATCAATTAGGCCTAGTTGATTTAGGCTCTAACGGCCCCAAGTTCACATGGAGAAGGGGGACCCTCCATCAAAGACTTGACCGAGCACTATGCTCCACCACGTGGCTAAACTCCTTTAATAACTCTTGCGTGGACCACTTGCCAAAAATTTTGTCTGATCACAGGCCCATCCTAATTAGCTTGGGTGTCCACAATAAGCAAAATAAGCCGCATAAGCAATTTAAATTTCTCGCAGCTTGGCTTAGTCACCCAGAATTTCATGCTCTAGTAGAAAGCAGTTGGGCTCAAGGTCTATCAGTAACAGAGAGCATCAAAACCTTCCAAGGGAAAGCTCAAATCTGGAACACCCAAGTTTTTGGGAATATCGGGAAGCGTAAGAGAAGGCTCCTAGCTAGACTAAAGGGAATCCAAAAGAAAGCTGAGGATAACCCTATGTCTGACTACTTAAAGAATCTTGATCTAGAGCTGAGAGAAACACTTGAAGATGTATGCCTCCAGGAAGAACTCTTGTGGATGCAAAAATCCTCTCCGGATTGGTTAAACCTTGGAGATAGGAATACTTCATTCTTCCACACTCAGGCACTCATAAGAAAGAAACGAAACCGAGTGGCCCAACTCAAAGCAACGAATGGAGTATGGGTTTCTTATGCTAATCAATTGCGAGATATGGTTCGTCAATTCTACTTAGAACTATATTCCCTTGACACAGGGCCTTCCACCCCCTTTCCTTTAAGAGGTGTCTTCCCTCCAATATCTGAGTCACAAAATTTAGGACTATCCAGGTCAGTAACGATTGAGGAAATCAAAGCTGCCCTATTTGAAATGAAAGCACTGAAAGCTCCAGGCGTCAACGGCCTCCACGCCCTATTTTTCCAGAGCAAATGGCAAACGGTGGGTCCAAGTATTTTCACACTCCTACAACAGCTATGGGCAGGAGATCACTTGCACCCATCTATTAATCAGACTCTAATTGCTCTCGTCCCCAAAGTGAATAATCCAAGCCTTCTAGGTGAATTTAGGCCAATTAGCCTGTGCACAGTTCTTTACAAGATCATCACCAAAGTCATCGCCAAACGGCTTCAAATGGTGCTGCCAACTCTGATTGGTTCCTTCCAAACGAGCTTCATACAAGGTAGATCTATTATTGATAATATATTAATATCCCAGGAGGTTATTCATTCGATGAAAAGAAAACAAGGAAAGAGTGGATGGATGGCCATCAAGGTGGATTTAGAGAAAGCATTTGATAGGCTAAGATGGGATTTTATAGAGGATACCTTGACTGACGCAGGCCTCCCAACTGACTTAATTCGCCTTATCATGCAGTGCATTTCCTCTCCCTCCATGCAAGTGCTATGGAATGGAATCCCTACAGAACCGTTCAAACCACAAAGAGGAATTCGGCAAGGGGACCCCTTGTCTCCTTATCTATTTGTTCTCTGCATGGCAAAATTATCCCAGTTCATACAATCAGCTGTGCAGAAAGGTGTCTGGAAACCTATAAAACTAGGTCACCGAGGCTTCCCACTATCACACATTTTTTTCGCTGACGACCTTATCTTATTTGGGCACATGACCATCTCTCAAGTTAATGTTATCCAGGAAATCCTTGATGATTTCTGCCTATCAGCTGGACACAAGATAAGCAAAGCTAAGACAAAAATTTATTTCTCAAAAAATGTAGACGGAGCCACTCGAAGAAACATATGCACAAAGCTGGGTTATGATCAAACAGACTCACTAGGGAAATATCTTGGGGTACCCCTAATAAATGGAAGAGTTTCCTCATCTACTTACAGTTATATTCTTGAGAGGCTGCAATCTAAGCTGGCCGGATGGAAGAATCGCTCGCTTTCTCTGGCTGGCCATATCACTCTTGCCAAATCAGTGCTATCATCGATTCCTTACTATGCTATGCAAAGCACACTATTACCATCCTCCACTTGTAAGGACATCGAAAAGACCATCCGGAGGTTTATTTGGGGCCACTCTGAATTTCATAAGGGCGTCAATCTGGTGAAATGGAATGATCTATGTCAACCTTTGCAAAATGGGGGGTGCGGTATATTAAAATTGGAACTCCAGAACAGAGCCTTTCTCATGAAATTAATCTACAGAATGCATGCCTTCCCAGATTCCCTTTGGGTACAAGTTCTCAAAGGCAAATACGCTCTGTCAGATTCTCTTGAAGAAGTTCATAGACCGCAAGCCTCATACTTCTGGTGCAACTTAACAAAGATATGGGAAGAGGCGAAAATGCACATCAAATGGCAACCAAGAGGGCGAATTAAGTTCTGGTCAGACTTCTGGGTAAGTGACCATGGCCCTTTGAAAAATATTTCCTATGCTGAGATCCCACCAGCAGACTTGGACAAATCACTCCTAGATTACGTGGATTCTGATGGCAACTGGAAGTGGAATCAGTTTCAACACCTTCTTCACCCAGATATTCTCAAGGAAATAGCTGATATGTCCATCAAGGAGCCTTCCCAAGAGCCACTCTGTTTCTGGAATCTAACGCCAGACGGTCGTTTCACAACAAAGTCAGCCTATATGAATGTGGAATCATTGAACTGGAACCGGAAGGAAAAAATATGGTCGACAGTTTGGAAGTTACCAATGGCCCAACGAGTCAGAACGTTCGTTTGGTTATTACTGAAAGGCCGGCTCCTGACCAACGCTGAACGTGCTAGACGAGGTATGACAACAGAACAACAGTGTAGTCTATGTAATGCAGGATGCGAGAGTATAGACCATGTTTTCCAAGAATGCCCGATGGCGGTTGCAGTCTGGAAAAAGATCCTCCCAGGAGATATGTACAGGGATTTTACAGGCTTAGAATTGCACAGATGGCTTCGACTTGTCCTTCTAGCTCCAAGCCTCGACACGTCATGGAAAACGGGGATTTGCATTACTTGTTGGAAGCTTTGGGAGGTCAGAAATCACCGGCTCTTCACCAAAGATACTTATTCTTCAGATAGTGTAGTTTCTAATATTAGAATCATAGCAGCCCATACTGATAGAAGCTTTTCGGTTTTTAAAGATTTACTGTAAAGCACTCAGCACTGATGACTGATGTCTAGTCCCAACACACTGTACATATTATATTGACTCAATATAATTCCCTTTTACTCGAAAAAAGAACCCTTTTTCTACTCTTCCCCGCGGTCATTATTGAAAGTTACTACTAAAATTGTCAGAGACTTCATCGAGCAGTTGTTTGTCATAGAATTGAGAAGTAAGTTAAAAAAATTGGGTTAGGTGAAATAAGCAAGCAAGATTTAATGGCCAATGTGTGTGTAAGCATTTTCTTAAACATTACCAATAATAAATTTATCAACACATAAAGGAATTAGTTTATATGGGCCTGTGTTTTTTTTAAGAAGGAATGATTTCATGATATAATCGAATTTGTGAAGGAATTTAAACTATTGATGTCCTTGTGTGGTCAGGAGGGAATGCGGTGTGTCCATTTCTTGACAAGACAGGGAAGAATCAGAACAAACACAGACAAGAATAAGCAAGCGAGGGTGTTTGGCCAAATAGTGACTAGTGTGGCAGGCCATATGAAGTGTGCCGACATGTAATATTTACATGATGTATTTATGGTGATAAATTAATGGAAGTCCCATGTTATTTATCATCTACTACTTTGATGTTGTCATTAACCGCTTTAGTTTTTATATTGACTACTCATATTTTAAAAATTTCAACAATAAATTATGTATTCTCAAGAAAATAACAGTCCCTTGTTACTCACTATTTACTACTTTGATTTCGTCATTTACTACATTTGTTTTGATAGTGACTAATCTTGTTTTGTAAATTATAGAAGTTCCCTATTGTTCATCATTCACAACTTTAATTTTGCCATTAACCACTTAAGTTTCTATATTGACTACTCTTTTTCAAAAAATCTAACAATGAATTAGGAACTCTCAGACTTAGAGTTATTTCTTATTTTGGAAATTCCCACCATGAATTAGGAACTCTCACACTTCTAGAGATTATTGAAGTCTTTTATTGCTCGCCATTTATCACTTTTGTTTCAATATTGATTATACTTACTTCGAAAGTCCCAACAATGAATTAGGAACTTCCACAATTAGATGGAGGAGTTTTTGTTGCTCACCATTTATTACTTTCCTTTTGATATTTACCAGTCTTATTTTGAAAATTTTAACAATGAATTAGAAACTCAATCCCACATAGAGAAATTAATGGAAGAGTCCCTATTTGCTCACCAAGATTAATCTCTAAGGACAATGTCTTCTTGAATGGTATTCTTTGATAATGATCCCTGGATTTCTTTAGGATTGTGGGGAGTTTTTTCCAACGAATATGATCTCCATAGTTTGCTCATTCTGAATGATCTCATATGCTGATATCCAGCATAATAAAGCACGCAGGCAACTTGGAATAAAATCCTGATACACATTTCTTCTGCCAAATAAAACACCGCAAACGATTGTGGTTAAAACACAACAAAGCTTGACAATTAGTTTTCCTCATTTGCTTTCTTTTATAAAGAACAATTGGTTCAACCAATGCACGAGAAGCAAATGTCTGATTGTCTCGGCCAAACGATAATTGCCATTTGCTGTTGAAATCAACGACTTTGGAGTCTGTAACGAGGCACGAGATTAATTGGGTGTATTTACAAGAGTGAAATTTCAAAATTCATAGAAAAGAGAAAAATAGATTCCACACACACTTCAACTTTTTCTTGCATCAATCTTTATAAACTCACAAGAATTTTATAAGATCCTAACACCTAAGATTTCAGCTTTCGTAAGAGTGTCATCTGCAAGGGGAAGGCTGATATCTATCTTTCAACCATCCATTGAACCTGCACCCATGCCTTAGCCAGAAGAAAATTGGAACCATTATTAGCATAATGGAAAGTTAATTTATTAGCAAACCCATTTGTTTCAAACTAAAAACAATATATGATCCTACAAGTCTTTGGCCAATAAAAGCTCAAATAAAACCAAGTTTTAGTTGTTTTCAACTCATACAGAAAATGTACAGCCTAGTTCTTTTGCAGCAGTGTCAAGAAAATTAATAGACATTCCATGAGATAGTCGCCAGCGAGCTTCCCATGTCAAGCATTTTACTATATCAGCTTGCCAATCAATGACATCCGTGTTGAAGAACTCATAGGGGTGTTTGTGGATACCATTGATACACGGTGGTTTAGGGCTTGGTCTGATTGAACCAGTATGCAGAATGTCACGAAGAACCGACGTGCTTAGAGCACGGACATGTGCACTCGGATGAGAAAGGCAACGAATAGTGGCGGGTAGGCGACACTGCATATGGTTGCACAAGCAAATCAGTCTACAATACAATTCTAGAGAGACAAAACAAAATTATTCAAATAATGAGAACTAGATTTATTCTTTAAAGGGGGGGAAATACTATAAATGATTATCTAAAAATTGAACTAAAACTATCAGGATTATAAATGTATGATTAAACCTAAATTTTTATTTCTGCACTTAATCCAACCGTCTTCAATAAGAAGTTGTCTCCTAATGCAAAATCAGATTGGTAATGTTCAGCTTATATGAATAATAAGTTTGTTTACCTTTAGCAGATTCGAAAGGCCATCAGCCACAGCAAATCCTGATTCTCCCAACACCAGCACTGGCTGAACTGCTCTAGCTGTTGCTTCCAATAGCTGGTCATTTAGGGAAAGACTTGATTAAATTGAGAACATATGAAATATCAAACCCATCATAGGTCCACAGTTTGTAGCTCAAATTATATAAACCTGGAGACTCAAATTACATCAAAAGTACATATTCAACACTTACAACTTAAGAGATCATACTTGAGGACACACCTAACACTTAATTACAAGAATTTATTTCCATATATAATGCATCCTAATCAATAGCATGTAATATAAAACCAAAAACATTTATCCCCCGACAAGAAAGAAATCCCAAAAAATAAAACTCTAAAAATTCATAATTTCATGCACAGATGCCACATTAGAGGAAAAAGGACATGCATTTTTGCAAAAGTAAAAACAAATTACTGTTTATGGGTATTAGAAAATATAACACTAAGTTAATGTAAATATTTTCAAGTTAAAGTATGGAATTAATGATGACAAGACACTATTAAGTAGATATTTCAACATAGTTTTATTCTGATGTAGCCATCAGAGAAGGTCGAGGTTGAGTTTAAATTATGGTATGTAGATACTGCAGTACTCATTCAACACAAAAGCATGTATAAAATGCTACCTCCAGCTGTGGTAAAGTGCAGGCTTCACCATCAACAAGCATGCCATCTGTGGCTCGTAGAAGTAAATCTGATGCACTTGCCACAATCACCAATGATTCTATCCTGTCATGATTCCTCATAAGTTCCACTAACAATTTTACAATCCTCTGGTTGATTCTCCACATCTTCTGACCAAGGTCATCATCTTTTGCAATCCAAGGCTGCAACTCCCTGTCCGCCTGACGAGACAAACCAAGGGAAGTAACTATAAACAAATGAAACCAAAAAAAAAATCTAAAAAATAGAAGCTTCCAATATTTGTTTGATGAGATCTTCACTATAAGATATATAAGCTTTCCAGACAAATCAAGCAAGTGTCATGAGTTTAGAGACCATAAAACTTTTTTTAAAAAAAAAATATTCAAGAAATGTTCACTATATCTTAAATAGAATACTTGTCAAAGCCAGCGGCAGAAGTTAAAGCAATTAGTTCATAAAAAGACGAAAATCTGGACCTGGAGAACGACTGCTGTAGCAGCCTTTGATGGTGATGCTGAAACAACGTTGCATAATGCAACAACAACCTACATTAGATCCATATGCAATGGTCAGCTAATGAACCTCTTTGGGGCAAAAATATGGGCATAAACCCAATAGTTACACACAGAGACCCACACGCAAACATATACATATTTTTAACTGTAAATTATATTCATGTATCTCAATTATATGTACCTTTGTTTCATTTATATAGCCCATCAATCGTATGTTACTCAATTTGAATACTTAAACAAAATACTCATTCTTAAATAAAATTAGTTATTATACTTAGAATACCTGTCTCCATCCTTGTTGGGCAGAAGTGCTTTCTGCACATGGTTGAGTTTCAGGAGATATGATCAACTTGTGCCATAACAGTGAAACTACAGAGAAACACAGTTCTTGTTTCTCTGCCATCATGGATCTTAGTAAAACTTGGGCACTGCAATTAAACCCTATATGCCTGTCCATTGTGAGGAAGTTGGCTAGATCAGAAGCATCCAATGGAAAACTTGTGATGCTGTTACCCAAGGCGTAACCAGATGCTTCATTTGAACACGAAGTTTTCTCAGATTCACAATTAGGCTTAGAAATAGCAGAAACCTCAGAAGGTGAGACAGATGTCTGCTCAGAACTACAGTAGCCACTTTTTTCAGACTGAAAACAGACAAGGGAATCTTTCCAACTAGGTGTAAGGATTAAATTTGCTTCCAATGGCTCTGCCTTGTTAACAATAGAAGCAACAGCTTTGCTATGAATATCTATAAGACTGTACAAAGATGATGCTCTGGAGTGAATTTTATTGTCCCATTTGCAACGCCTCAAAACTGATAGAGCATGCATGCAAGCTTTTGACTGTCTAAATAGTTCAGAAACATGGGCAGCAACCATAGCAGCTGCAACTATCTCATTTGAGCTGTAACTCCATGAGGTGCCAACAGAAGATGGCTTCAATGAAAAGAGTGCCTCTAAAATTGCCAAAATCCTGTGAGTGTGGCGTATTGCTGAATCTATACCATTCTGTAACTCATGTGAAGATCCATTTATCTTAACACGGTTAGTTTTATCCCCTACATTGTTGGAGATTGGATGATCACTACCTCGAGAAACCAAAGGAAATAATTGAAGCTCACAAGCAAGTGCACAAACTGCAGCTAGAACATAGGAATCAAATGCTGCTACAGGCCCCTGTTTTTTTAATTTCTTGTGTTTTTCTTCTTTCTGGTTTTCAGATACTGCCTCTACATCTTCCATTGTTTCTTCAGCCAAATAACTATCTTCACCCCTTGGTTTCTTGCTTCCACTGAATTGAGCTTCATGACTAAGGCAGACTGTCAAGACAACAAAAAGGAGGCGTGAAGCAAGCTCCACAGATGCACATGATTCTAAGAAGAGTGAATGAACCATAGTACGAAGTTCAGCCACAGCAAGGTTTTTGGAGGAAGACCCCAAGCTAGAGAGGTATCTAGTTCTGTTCTGCTTTCTAATAGATTCTGATGGAAATGTCCTCTGGAGAATAGCTTCCACTGTAGCAACAAATATTTTCATGAGACATGCCTCAGATGGACTTCCGCGAGGGAGATATTCCAGAACCTTAACTAGGGGAATGTACAAATTCCATGATAGTAAGGGAGGTTGCAATGGGGTCGCAACTACAATTTCTGGAAGATCAACAGCTGATGAACTTAAAGGAATCAAGCCATAAGCAGCTTCCCATATGGTACAGATTCTCCATTCTGCCTCAGGACCATGGGCGCATAGCATTGATGCAATGCCTTGGGCAGTAGCCTCAATGGTGGCTTCAGCTGCAGGAACTTCTATCTGAACATGCATTACATACTTGATTAAGCTAAGGAACATATCTGCGTCAGTGAAGAAAAATATGTAACTAATAGTGATGGATCAGTACCTGCTTTCTGTAGGACGAAATATACCCTCCCAAAGGTCCGTGCTGAACTTCAACCCCATCAACCTGCCTCAGCGGAGGAAATAGTAACGCTGGCTGTGAAAGTATGCGGAAAAGCAAAGCAGCTGCTGTATCAGCAGCTATGCCAGCTCTCATAGACATCGCAGTCCCTATAGCACGCAAGAAATGCAAATGCATCCAGTTTCTAGGAAGCTGTATTGACATCAATAAAATAAAACATCAGTGAGATGTAATTTAAATCTTTTACATAGCCTCCAGAAAAATTCCAAAAAAGGCCCATAGAATGGCATCATTAGTAAGTAACCCCGATGCAATGCACATACAAAATGTACAATGGATTTTTATTTTTCAAAGATAATGAGGAGTAAATCATTACTAAAATGATTTTACATATGCTACAAATGCTGTAATGTAGCACTTTTATACATAATCAGGTCAATATTTCCTTAGATCTATTAGGACTGTTCAGGCATACAATGTTTAGTTATTGCAAAAGCACAATGCACCTTAGCAATAAGGCTCAGCAAAAACAATGAGACACAACAATAGCCCTTTTGGAATCCCATTTCAGATACAATCATGTGAATGTGTTTTAAATTGTGCTGAATAAAGATTACCAGCTTAGCGTCATAATATAAGCTTTTGTATATATGCACCAAAATATACAGCTTACCCTTATGCCAGATGCATAATCTTCAGCAGCTCGAAGGAGTTCCACGAGCTGCACAGCAGCATCAAGAGCATCAGGAGCCCATGATGGTGGGGCTTCTAGAAGTCCAAGAAGAAGTCTTTGTGTGGCACTTGGAGTAGCAATGGCATAATATCTAAATGAATCAGATATAAACAATTACTCAGGGAGATGAACCTAATAAAAAAATTAATAAAAATACAGTAGATGTGTTCAGAATAACCTATGAAATAATCGTGCATATGGTTCAAGAGCTGGTAATCCTGCAACTAGATGCTCATCCAAGGCTGTCGTGGGAGGAGGAAGCAAAAGTGCAGGGACAGCAGCTGCTGTTAAAGTAGCAGTTTCATAGCGAGCAACTTCATCGTCACAAACACTTAATATAACACCAGCACCATTGGCAACAGCCCACCTAGGAGTTGAAGGCACGAGCTGAGGATGCTTTCCAGAACCACCCGAAGAAGCTACAAGAAAAAAATTCCAATGACCTTAGAACAAATTTGTTATCATAGAAAATCTTCAATAATGTATTAAGATCATATACACAAGCACCAATATGATATCAAATTCTTGGAGAAATGTATCGTTATCACATGATTTTCTTATCTTTTAAAGCTTCCTATTTCCCAGATTAGTCCACTGTAATCATTCCTTCTGTGTTTCAGTTTTTATAAGCTTTTAGAAAGAGTTATTTTGGCTTTTTGAATTCGCTGAATGTATGGGGTCAATTGGGAGATTCTTTGTTCTCAACTTCCCTGTAGATGTATGTTCTTCTGCTGCAATGAATTACAAGATCAACATTATTCCAAACATGGAAATTACACACAGTATCAGATCAAGCACATGCCTGAACCTCATAGAGGAGTGAGCGAACACAGGAAACAGATGTATCAAGCATTGCCGCATGGTATTTTCATCTATCTCAAGCTCTTCTCAGCTGGGGAAGGAACAATGGTGTTGAAGTGAAGACTTGTGTGGAGTATGGAATTTGGCTTGTTGAAGAATCCAAAGAGTTGAGGAAGAATGGACAAGCCCAATAGTGGCCAAAAATAGTAGACTGGGGGCAAACTCAAATAAATGGATCCAATCCTATATCATTCATTTGGTCAACTTGGGAGGTTAGAAAAACCTTCCAAAAAGGAAAAAGAAAAAAGAAAAAAGCCTACATTATTTTTTTTTTTTAATCTTTTGGAAGTTTGATCCTCAAGGACAGGGATCATTTATAGATCAAGGGTAATAAGGAAAGTAGAAAAAGGGTGATTAGGGAATTTGCTAGGAAACTTATCCAGCCTTTGTTAGTATAAATAGGGGACGGATAGACTTGTAATGGGGTGAATTGAATAGTATTTTGGCATTTTGTTTTCTTCAGGCTTTTGCCATGTATCACAACCAGGACCTTAGAACTTGGTCTTGTCATCCCTAAGCTCTTACATTAGGGCCAAAATTCAAGCTCAGTCAGAAGAGTAGTTTTGCAAATTTATTATCAGAGTAGTTGGAATGGGGTTCAATAAAACAAGAAAGATAAAATTAAACCACGTTAATTGCTATTCAAATAAAAGAAATGCCTGAAGGATTTTATATGATTGACAGGTCATAAGACACAATATTGTATTGAGCCATTATAAGAACAGCACTCTTTACAAATGAATCAGGGTTAAATTTACCAGTTATAGGAGGCTTGAGTTCTCCTGCTGCATATTTACCCATAACTCCACTGCACCTGTTGATGCAGACAATATCCATCAATTTATGAAAAAGTATACTTACTCAGAGCCTAAGCCACGACAGTAAATAACAGTTATATGCAAAGAAAAATAGAAAAATCAGTTGACAAAAGGTATTCATCACAATTATGATATATGTCCAACACTTGTTCTCTTTCAAGGGGAGAAATGACCAAGGAAAACTAAGATTTGCAATGTCAATAATTCAATCCTCCTCCTTCAGACAAATCAAATATATTTAATAATTTGGTGGACCTAAACGATGAAATTCAAGGGAAAAATAATACATTTAATGAACTGGAACACCTGCTAATTGGCAGCAGGCTACTACCTTTGATTTATGCTACTGTGAAAAATGCAATCACTTACATAAAAAAACAGATGATAAACTACAGAACTCTTATGTTTTTGTAAACTAATTTTTGGATGAAGGATAGGTGACCAAAATCCCAGATTATATTATATCCTTTAACAGGCCCCCTCAGGTTGAATCACTGGTCTCACAATTCCTACCATACTTTGATGAGTTATCCACACTAATAGACCAAAATAAGCTTAAAAGAATATAGCAATGAAAAGTGTGTTGAGAGAACTACATTATGATTTAGAAAACAACCAGTTCTGAAGGAGAAGCCAAAAATAAATTAACTATCCCATCTGCCCAAACCAGAAGAACCAAAATATTCATCTATATGTTGAACTAAAGAATACCCACCACCGGAAATAGTCACTTCTAATGCCCAGAGGTGCAGCCAGCAATATATCAGCTATCCAAGGAGACAACGGCCTTATAGGTTTCCTCTCTAGTTGTGTCAAACAACTACGGTCAAGCTTCCCATCAACAGAATTACTTGTTGTTGCATGGCTGCTGCTAGTGCTTCTTTCTGTTTCGCTGCACTGTCTTTCCGTTTTGAATATGGGACGGTTATAATGAGTTAAAATTCTCAAAATTTCACCACATGCCAGAGCCCATTGCTCTGAATACTCATTCTGCCAAATGAAAAAAACTAAATAAAATTATTGATAGGGAACACCGCTGCAGAATGCAGATGCCTTATGCAATAAGAAACTGAAAAACAGAATGAATATCCTAAATCATAAATTGAAACCATGAATCACAATGCCTATAATGAACATGACATATATATGTCCTGTTTAATTGAATCCTGTGAATAAAATACGGACATCAGCCAAGGGATTTTACCTCACTTTTTGGGCAGACTAAGGAAATGAAAGAAGCAAATGGAGGACTAGTCTTATCATAGACTAGAGTCCCATCAATAACACATGAAATGATTGGAAGCACAACCGCATGACCATGCTCAGGATGGTGAAGGACAAAAGTTGCTGAATGAACATGTCAATCCATAAGAAATTGTTATGCAAGAAACAAAAGTAAGTTCATTGTCAAAATATTTTCGTTGAATCAGCCATAGCATAAACTAACATGGGTTAAAGCATAAATACCCAGAACATCATCAAACAGGAGTGTCTCCCTCGATGGATACCGGTTGCGGATTAACTGCCACAGTCATACAGATTATTGAGCAAGTGAACAACATTTGATACAACTCTTGTATGAAAAAAATCAAAATTTCATTGATTTGAAAGGAAAAAAAGAAAGATTAATTTGTGAATATTAAACATTGTCCATAAATGAAGTGGCATTCAACAGACCTCAGCAATGTCATCAGGGAATTGTTCTGACGTGAATTGACCAAAGAACTCAACATAAGCAGCAATTTGATCCTAGGAAAACATTAAAATATGCCATAAGAAACAAAGATATGGAATAACAATTATAAGCCTTTGATATGGAAGAAGATATGAGAAACCATGAATATAGACTAGGGAACACTTATGAGTATGCTGCACATCTAAAGCATGGAGCAAGTAGATATCCAATAATCTTTCGCATGAAAAAATTAATGAAAAAGAACTTATGAATTCAACAGAAAAATAGATGAGAAACTACGTGGAGAAAAGATTGCAAAATCCTTTTCCAGTTCCAAGTTATCTCAGCGTTTAGCCTGTGTCAGTTTAAACACTTCCTTATTATACTTCTATACAAATCCACCTTACTCAGCATAATTCAATATTTTAAACGTTTTAAACTTTCTTGCTGCAGTATCCTCTACAAATAGGCATTTTATCAAAATTCTCAGATTAGAAACTTGAGGTTAGCTCAACTAGGTGTGGGTTAGGATGTAAGGTTACATATTCAATTCTCCTATTGTACTGAACAGATTTTGTCTGCTTAAATATAGCCATTTGTGCGATCTAATGATAATGCAAGACCTCCCAAATCAAAACCTTCATACTGATATGAACATATAAAGGAAAATGCTTAACAATAACAAACCCAACTAGATTGTATGCTTACTGATTAGCATGAAATTTGATGTCAAATGCACTCACTATTCATGACTCATAAATAGTGCAGCACCCAATATAGTTTATTGTATGTATTGATGTACTGATTTGCTTCTAAAGATTTCCACCTAACGACATCTCTTCATACATGTTTTCCTCCTGTCGTTTTGATTAATTCCAGCCTTCAGTGGATATAGCATCAACGAAATAGAGAATCTTGATAAGGGAAAATAACTAGATTGTGGGATTGTGCTTTGCGTGGAGCTTGAAGTGAGTCACACTATTCATCGCTTATCAATAATGCAACCTCCTTTGCATTTTATATTATACATAGATACCAATAGTCAAAATAAGTAATTTGTAAAGTAATTTACCGATGTAATTTTGTATTCACTTTGTATTATATTCAATTTGAAACGAAGTTCATTTCTTGTGTTGTATTCACTTCATAATTCGTTTTTGTAGTTCAAGAATTCTGAATATCAAACTTTGAGAAATATAGGATGCCAATTTTGAAAGAAAGTTTGCTGTCTTCTCCTTCCCCTAGAAAGAAGGCAACCAAATAAAAAATGAATACGTGGATGGTTCTCTACCCAACTAAAAGTCCTGAAAATCCTCTTCCATGCTTCTCCGCTAAATGCTTAAGAACGATTGTGCTTCATGTTGAATGTTAGAATTTTATTTATAACTATCACAGTATAATCTGCTACAAATATTTCTCACTGAAATCCAGAACTGACTGATAAACAATATTAAACATAAATCAGAACATTTCTAATAAAGACTCGAAGTAGTAGGTACCTTTTTTTGTTGACCGTCTGGTGGGGGAGGCCAGAACAACGAGGAGAACCGAAGACGGTCAATCCACCTTTCACTGGAACCAGCCATGGAAGAGGAAAAACTTCTGATACCTGAACCGATAACCCAGAATCTGGCCAACCGGCTACCAATCAAGGATTAAGATATCGTAATTCAGCATTCCCTGATAGAAACTCCCACAGATATTCGTACCTCAGTATCTAATAAGAAAAATAAATCAATCGATCAAAGCGAATCGCTATGTTCTTCCATTTTTTCACTCTCGTGTAAACCAAACAGAAGAAATTATTTAGCAGGAAGGCAACCAAATGCATCTCCCAGAAAATCGCAGCAATTCACTGCAAGTACTTTAGCAGCTTGATTCCTCTGCACTTTAAACCTCCGATCACAAAGTTTACAATTTACAGGAGATTTTCTTACTCTCTTTTATTTCCCAAATAAAAAACAGTAAATAATCAGGAATTTATTTTTTAAAAAATACAAAAAAAAAAAAATCAGAGGTATGAAATAAAACAGCCGAACCAAACAAGAAGCAAATCCCAGGGAAATTATACAACTGAGCGAAACTGAAAAGAACATGATGCAGAATCCTCCTGGAGAACTACACAGTTTTCTTCAGAACCATACAGTTCAGTAGCCAAAAAGAAAATTGAAATTTAAAGAAAACAATCACTCAAAAATCTAAGAACATAAATAAAGAGAAAACTAAACCAATCTAAGAAAACAGTATCATCATCATCATCATCGTCATGAAAAAATAAACGAGAACAGCAAAATCAATTCACAAAAATGCAGCAGCAGAATAATTGTACCTGAAAATTTGTGAGAGTAGAACCGATTGATTAACAAACTAATTAGTCTGCTTTGGCGAGTGATAGTGGAAAAATGAGAGTCGTAGTTTGGGTAATCAGAGTATTTGGAGCATGAAAGTGGAGATTTAAAAGAGGTGGTGGAGGTTTTAATGAGAGAAAGGAAAGAGATCAGCGAAGATCTTTAGGAGGTCTAGGAAGCTTGGAGGGTGACCTGACGTGGCGATGATATTTTCCTCTCGCCTCAGAGGCTGGGGGTCACGTCATGATTGTGTACAGTACCCGCCATGTATATATGCCAAATGGAATATGCTCCATTCACATGCATGCATTTGATTCACTCTCAATCTAGCATCCAATTTGAGAAAATAATAAATATTTGAATATAAAGAAAAATTAGTTAAAATAATTATTTATAATAAATGGGTGTTGGTTTTACTACAATACTTTATTTAATCATATGCATTAAATATGTCCCTTGATTAAAAAAACCCTTAATATATGCAATTAATAGATACTTTACGGGAAAAATACTTCATCCGCTTCTTAATATAAAATCCAGTTAATTTTTTAAAGAGATTAAGGAAACTAAATAAATTAAATTAAAATATTTATATTAATCAATTTTTTTTCTAAACTAATTTACTTGATTCATAAATTAATATATAATCTAATTGTATATAACATATGTTAGGATTAAGTAATTTATTTAGTCTTGTTAATCTCTCCCAAAAAGTCGGTTAAGTATTATACTAGTATTAAGGTTCTTAAGGAGTATAAATTTGGGAGATTTTTGTCTTATATTTAGAATTAAAGTAAACTTTTTATCTATCTCTTATATTAAGAACAGATGGAATACTTGAAAATTCAAATATTAAAAGCCCTTTCCCTAATAATCTAAGATTTTTTTTTTTCGCGAGTTACTAAGAATGCCTCCAAGCTACTTTGAGCTTGAAACCAATCATTTTTCAAAATTTAGATTGTATTAAAAGGTTTTTGTCTCTGTCAATAAATTATCTTTTCAGAATTCAAATTTATGTTATTAACCCCTTGCATCTTACTTTTGTGGAAGACTTTGACTTGGATAATACGATATAATTCTTCAAGGAATTTGCTGAGAATTTTGGTGAAAATGATAAGCTTTAGGAAGTTTCCTTGTGACCTATTTCCGTTGCATAAAATTTTTTTCTGATTTTTGTTTACACATTTCATATAATATTTCTTTCTTTTTTAAATCCCATGTTTACTATGTTATGTTATATCTATATTATAGTTTTTTTCCAAAAATAAATAATAATGTCAGGACTAAGGAGGCCATGTTTGTTGAAGGTGGATACTGATTAAAGGTGGTAAAATGAATTGACAAACGCGCGTTGGAAAGTAAGAATAGTTGAGGGGACACGGAGACAATAAAATAAGATTATTTGGGTGTCTGCTTGTGCTAGATATTTTTGGGTGCTTTTGGACGCTTGTGACCTCATTGCTCCTAATCCTAGGGTTTATTATTAACACCCCCTAATTATTATTTAATAACATCTTTCATCAATCATACACCTCCACGATCCCTTCTTTGTCTTAACTCAAATCTCCTTTTTTAAAGCATTCAATTATTTTACTTTATTTACCATTAACATGTTTTTAACTCATCCCTCTGTCCTTAATATTTATTTTAAGAAGGCTGGCATCCTAAATTAAAAAACCCTTTACAAGATTCTATAAATAATTTTTTAAAAAAATCATTTCTTATATGCCATTAAAATAATTTATAGGCATTTCAAGTTATGAAAATCTTAACATTTTAAGAAAAGGTGTAACAAACACTAAATATTTTATTTTTTTGTTGAGGAAAGTATCTCTTACCCCGCATGTGCTAATTAAACAAAATTATTAATTCCTGCCATAAGCAAATAAAGGACAATTTTTTTTTATAATTTGATTAAGGGTTTTTTCTTTCAAGACTTATAGCGTAAACCAACATTTTGAAACCTGAATCGGACCGGCCCGGGAACCGGCCAACTGGGCATGGAAAAACTGGACCGGTTCAATAATTTAAAAAAAATAGATTTTTTTAAATTTTTCTTGAGAATTTCATGTTAATAAATCTAAAATATTAAATTTCTCACCGATTTGGCCCCGGATTACCTTCGGTTTAACCCATTGACCCTTGACTCAATACCTCAACCGGTCATGTGACTGGTCCACGTTTCAAAACATTGGCGTAAATAGTTTTTGTTTCTTCCAATAAATATATTTCCCAGGATTTAAAATTTCAAACTTATAATTTTCTTTTTATATACTTAACACCCCAACCAACAACTTATTAGTTTTTCTAAAGAAAACAAAGAAAGAAACAAGATGTATATTTATACACAGTTAAATTTTTCTATTTAATGTTTTTAAATTAATTATATGTTGAATGCATGAATCCATATCATATACACCTATATAGTAAGTAGGATGAATAATGTTACTTTAAAAAGATAAACATCATCACCCATCTGGAGTGGTATCAGTGGTGGTGGCTTTCATCCAATGAATACCAATTTATGTGTGTAATTTTAAGAATCATATATGGGCGCACTAATCATTATTTAAATATATACTCATTTTCACATTATATTAAATGAGTTGACTTTGGTAAAGTAGTGGAATCTATTTTTCCAAGGACTTCACACACTGATAAAGTCAACTTGATTAGAAATGCCATAAATATCTAAAAGAATTCCGACCAAGTGAGAAGAGCACGATCAGTTATCAACTTAAATACGGCAAATTTATATATATTTTATATATGAATGATTGTGTTTATCTTACTCGTTTCATTTGTTTGATCCAACCAATTTCCAACAGAGAACACAATTGTGATTGTCAAATGAGGCAACCTCATGTCTGTCCTCCACCCTGTACAGTATAAACCATGCAATTTAATTAATTATAATTATAATATGTGGGCAAATGGCGTTGACAAAATTCTTGGCAAAAAAAAAAATGGCGTTGACAAAATTAACATTTTCATTGTTTAGTTACAATTCTCGTTTACTAATTTTAAATCTCTTTATTATTGGATCAAGAATGTTGTGTGATTGAGTAAGTTAAGATAAAGTGACTTACAACCTGCAAAACTCTATAAAATTATCTCATGCATGTATCATTATAAATTATTTTTTAAAAAAAAAAGATAATTGGTACTGTAGACGTGTTTTAGAATTATTTTTACCTTTAAATTCTTTTAACTAACATATGCGTGTCCAAAAATATTAGGCCTTTTTCTATATTCATCACGATTGAAAAACAAAAAAAGGAAATCAATCTAGGTAGGGACAAAGCAAGGCGCAAAAGTTTGATTGAGGGGAAGAACAATCTAGAATCATGACAAGGAAGATACTCTATTCATATAATAATAATCATGGACTTTTTTATTGAAAAGTCTGGTCATAAAGATGGTTTTATAATTAGGGAAATAAAAGAGAAGAGTAAAGCATAAAACATACTCTTCGTTTTTTTTATAATAATTTTTTTGCTCTTAAAGTTGGTGTTTTTTATAAACAATTTTCTCCTTGTATCTCAAAATTTAAACTACTTTTTCATTTTTTACCCCTATTAAATATATGTATTTGTATTAGTTATCCCCCACCCACTAATAATTCTCTTTCATTTATTCATTTATTACATATTATCTCTCATATTTTATACATATACTCTCATATTTGTTACTGATTCTCTCTTCTATGCACTTTTCACAAATAAGGCATAACTAAAAGAAATATGATATTTTTGACATATTTATTATTTTTAATTAATTTTAATCGTCAGTCCATTTTGTACATAAGGATAAAAGTTATTTATAAAAAATAACATCAAATTTTAGTTTTAAGTCCAATAATTCTATAAAACTAAAATCCATATAAAACTGAAGGGCCTAAAAGCTAACAATTTGAAATTGTAAAGACTAAAATTTAAATTCGATCATAATATGATATTTTGAAGATGAAAAAATCTTGTGGGGGTCTAATTACTTGTCGGTCAAGAAATCACATTATTATTATTATCATCTCCATTATTATTAAACCAAAGCACAAATGAGGAGGTGACAAGTCCGAGGGGGGGGGTGACAAGAATGAAAAGAAGAGGTTGTTTCGGTTGGGGCCAGAAGCCGAAAGTAAGACAGTTACTTCGTTGGTCATAGAATGAGCGCATTTTATGCTATACGTGTCCCTTTCATAACCGTCCATGTGTCGCGGGACAAACAGGTGGTGGGCCCGTGTCGGCAAATGATAATGTTATTCTAAAAGCAGTGGACGGCTTGAGAATGAAGATAAGTCCTCGTGTTGATGCAGTGTCTGGCTTCAATTAAATTGTTAATTAGTATTAATTACCTACCAAAACTAATCCCAGTTTTGACAAAACCAATGGGCTACCTCTTTTATAAATAATCAATAAATCATAATCCAAATTAAGTCAAAGATCTTTATATTGAAATTATTTTGAAAGACCCGACCAACAGAAAATAGAGAAGCATGCAAAAATTATTGGAGTATTATATGGTACTCGTGTACAAGCTAATATTAATTGATTCACAGTCTTTTATAAATATCTGCAACTTAGCCTCTTAATTTTTTTTTTTAAATTATTTTCAAACGTGATACCATAGACTCGTGTGGTTTGGTCAGATGTTGTTGAAGGCAGTCTGAGGTTTTCCCGTTTGACCTGGTGGGTCATTTGCCCAAAAAAACAAAAAAAAACTTCTTTTTGTATGAAATAATTAATTAGCAAAAATAGGAATTATAAAAGTGCATATTTTGGATGGTATATAAAAAAAAAGTGTGCGAGGGGAAGGAATATTCTGAAGACATGGGGAGTTTTGTGGCCTACGAATTGGCATGTCGTGGCATTCACTAATAAGGCCACGAATATTCTTGTGTCTTGGACTATAAGTGTCAACATTCCATTTCTTGTGCCTCGTTAAGCTCAGATCAAGATGCATGTTTGGGACATTTGTCCAGGTAAGGCTTCATTAAACTCAATTTTCAAGCCCCTTTATCATTCTTGTTGGGCTTGTTTGGTCTTAAGGGAAGGGAGGGAAGGGAAAGTGGGTGGAGAGATTTTTTTTTTGAGTTGAATTTAAAAAAAATTAAAGAAGTGGGGTTAAAAATTTTTAATTAATTTTTCTTACTCTTTTATCTTATATATTCTCTTTATTAAAATTTTATTACCCCACTTCTTCAATCTTTTAAAATTCAATTCATAAAAATTTTCTCTCCCCTCCCTCCCACTTCAAATCCCTCACACCAAACAAACCCTTAAGCAAGAATGTCTATCATTCTCCCAAACAATACAATCAAGCTTCTAAATCCTTTGGGTTAAGGTGCTTAAATAACCATGAACTATTTTCAAAAATGCAAAAATAACCATGAATTATTTTTTTTGAGTAAAGATAACAATAAACTATGTAAAATGGAGTAAAACCGTTAACATCATTAACGATCAACATACACTTCAACATTATAATTAATGGTCAATGTTTCTTATTTTAAGGGTTTTAAAGATTTTGCTCCATTTTACATAGTTCATGGTTATTTTTGTTCTAAAAAAAAATTCATGATTATTTTTGCACTTTTAAAAATAGTTCATGCTTATTTAAGCACCTTAACCCAAATCTTTTTAACATGGTCAAATTCTTCCGGATAGACAAGATTCTCAAGACAGGGAAAGTACAGAATATAATTGAATATTTAGAGAGAGAAAAATAGGATATTACAATTTGAGCTTTCAAATGAGAAAGAAATTTAGAGAGGGCTTATGATAAAAGACATATAATGAATTATGCTTAAGCGAAGAGAGGATGAGAGCCTCATGTATACATGACAAAATTTAAAAAGGAAAGGTGATTTTTTTGTGGCTAAGCATTAGTATCTTTCTCTTTAAGGTAATCATATTCGAGGCACTATCGAGAATTAAATGTAGGTATCTCTCCCTGTAAGGATTCAAACCTTATTTTATAATGTTGGAATAAGCTAGCATTTTTCTGTTAGAACCAACCCTATTGTTTATTGGGTGAAATTAAGGGTGTGTAAAGTGATGCATACAGGGATAAGCTTCCTGTCTTATTTTTGCCATAACGAGACCCGACCCCAAAAATCTATATGAATTGAATTGGATAGATGATGTAATTATGCACCTTCATTTACTATTTATTGGTCACCCTCAATTTGCCAACTTGCTCCTCTCTTCTTCCCACTTCCCAACTTCCACCATCCTACCCCATTGCCCGACCCAACAGGGGAAAAAAAAAAAAAAAGTGGATTCCTCAATTTTCACACAATTCAAAATGAATATATTAAAAGCAATCTTGTTCAAGGCCCTGCAAAGTATCAAACATAAGCACATCTCTAAACAATAATCCAAACATTGATTCACTAAATTAATCTCTTCCACAAGGCTCAACACATTGGTATATAATTTGGTATGTTACATAGAATGGATGTTGGTTTTTTTTTTTGCTAAGCATAAACATCCTCTTATTGGAGATAATCCTATTCCAGGCATTGTCAGTGAATGAATGTTGGTATTTTTTTTTCATTTGGCACGTGTATCTTTCTATTGGAGATAATTATGTTCGAGCCATTGTTAAGCACTAAATGTAGGCACTCTCCCAACTGGCATTTAAATCTTAATTTAACACGTTGTGAGAGACTAGCTCCTTTTGTTAGATCCAACCCTTGGCTGGTAATGAGCACTCGTTTTTTTTTTTTGGTTGTCCACCCGGTTCACCGGAACTTTGCCCCGACTACATCCGAATCCGACCCGCGTCGCGCACCTGGCTGTGGTGGGAGAGTCTCCCAATGGAAATTTTTTGCATACACAAGGCTTGAACCCGAAACCCTACTTAAGAGGAATCAAGTCGCTTACCACTTAGACCAACTCTCATTGGTAATGAGCGCTGGTATTGATATGTGAGTAGGAGGAGCGCAAGGTGGAAGCAGTCCATTGGGCCTTTTTTGTTGAGACAGCATTATATGTGTGATTGTAGGCTGAGTGTTTGGCCCATTAAATGGCCCACTTAAACCATTTGGGCTTTTGTACACGGAAACACCCGTCATCATTCATCACCTTCTTACTTTTCTCATGTCCACATTCCACCAATTTTTTAATGCTCCTACATTTTTGGGCGTTGGCCTCTGCCTTTTCTTAATTATAAACATGGAGAGATTAGGATAAAATTTGATAAAAAGATACTTAAATATTATTTAAACTTGTAAATCTCTAAAAAAAACCTGTTAACACATGAAAATAATATAAAGGTAATGTGGTAGGAATATAAATTTTTGAAGTCTGTGTATTTTTAACAAAATGCCCCTAATATTTAAATAAAAAAAGAAAGAAAGAAAAAAAAACCCACCATAGCAAGAGCACCACCACTGGCCAACCATTGGAGCTTCGGCACCGGCCGGTCTACACCCTTTAGCAGTCGAAGCTCCAAAATGTGAAGCCAAAAGCAGTGGAGGTGGGATTTGAATCCACCCCACCTTAGTTGATTCCAAAAGGCTAAGTGTGTGTTTGGTTGAGCTTATTTTTAGACAATAAATCATTATTACGCAAGCCGAAATAAAACTTTTCTCACATACTTACCTCGTATATCGTGAATCACGATTTATAAACACTTATTGTCTAAAAATAAACTATTCCAAACGAGCACTTATCTATTGCCCATTGGGTCATCAAGCATCCTTTGAAATATATAGGCATAAGAATATTTATATATGATACATATAAATGTGGTGGAGGTGGGATTTGAATCCACCTCACCTTTGGTTGATTCCAAAAGGCTTTGCCATTGCCCATTGAGTCACCAAGTACCCTTTAAAATATATTGACATAAGAATATATATATATAATATAAATAAAGGCATAATGATATTTGATTGAAAGAGTAATGAAACTGATTGAAGGCGTAATGATTTTGACTAGAGGTGTAAGGATATCAATTAAATGAGTCATGATATTAACTAAAGGCGTAAACATATTGACTAAAGGCGTAATGATATTGACTAAAAGAGTAAATGTATGAATACCTTTACTTCTTTACTCAATACCATTTCACTTTTAATCATTATGTTTACATCTTTAGTTAAAAGTATTATTTATTTAGTTAATATCATTACGCTTTTAGTCAATACTATTACTCATTTAATCAATACCATTACATTTTTACTTAATATCATTACTTATTTAGTTGATATCTTTACACGCATCTAGTTAATGTCATTACTTATTTAATTAATATTATTACGCCTTTAGTCAATATGTTTACGCTTTTAGTTAATATCATTACGCTTGTAGTCAATATCATTACTCATTTAGTCAATACCATTATGCCTTTAGCCAAAATCATTACACTTTTAGTTATTTTTATTATTCTTTTAGTCAAATATCATTGCATCTTTATATATATTATGCATATATATTCTTATGTCTATACATATTAAAGGTGTTTCGTGGCCCAATAGCTAAGCCTTTTGAAATCAACCAAGTTGGGGTGGATTCAAATCTTACCTCCATCACCTTTGGATCCACATTTTGCAAAAAATAAAATAAAATAAGTCCCTCCTCGACAAAAACACAACCATCGATTTGGAGCTCCGACGGCCAAAGGGTGTCGGCTGGCCAGTGATGATGCTCTAGCGAGGGTGGTTTTTTTTTAATTTAAATATTAGGGACATTTTGGTTAAAATACACAAACTTCAAATTTTCATATTCCAACTACATCATTTTCTATAATTTCGACATGTTAACATACTTTTTAGAATTTTATAATTTCAAATGGTATTTAACTATCGTTTTCTCATAAATTTTCTAATATAATTGTACGTTATTCCCTTAAGTTTCAATATTTACTATATTTATTCAGAATACTTTTTCTCATAACACAAAGTAAAAGATTATATTTATCTTGTAACCCTACTCGCTCTAAACATTTCCCTTAAAATCTTGTTGAGCATAATATTGTGAGGTTGAACCCTATATGAAAAGTACAATAGGCGCTTGAATTATGAAAACAAACAAAAATATTGCCACCTTCGATACTAAATATAGGATTTCGTTATATGGCAATTTAGGGTGGATGATTGTTATTTTTTTAAAAAAAAAATCCCCTCTTTTTATTATTGTAAAACGACGGGAGGAAAAGTCCAAAAGTTTATCCATGTAATATCTCCAGACTTTATCCCACGTGTCTCGTCCTGTGCCTGTCAAAACAATCGCATTCACGTCATCACCAGACTGTGCTAAGAATAGATATAAGAAAATATCACGAGGGTCCGATTTTAGTATTTTACTTCCCAAAATATGAAATATCCATTTTTTGTTTTTTACTCAAGGCCTCAATGGTATAACCTTCTTTAATCCTTAAAGCACAAAGAGTATGAAATATCCATTTTAATTACTCCATCGTATCTAAATATAATGTACATGTTATGTTATTTAAGAGGGGTAATTTAGTTCTATATAGACCCAATCCTATCCATTGGCAAACCAAAAAAGAAAAAGAAAAATGATATCCCACACACACCCTTTGTCTTTAGCAAGGTATTAAAACCTGGACCGGGTATCGAACCGGTCGGGGTACTGGGTTAAAGGTCAATGGGTTAGACCGAGATTAAATTGGAATTAAATCGGGACCAAACCGATGAGAAATTGAAGATTTTAGGTTTATTGATATGAAATTCTAAAAAAAATATAAATTTTTTTCAAATTGAAAACTGGACCGGATCGGGAACCGGACCGATCTACCATCCGGTTCGCTGGTTTCTGGACCGGCCGGTCCGGTCCGGTTTCATACATTTACCCTGGTCTTTAGGCTTTGGAAGTCAAAATATCCGTGACCCACAAAGCTATAAAATTCGTTTCTCTTGGGTGATCTTGAATTGAAGGGTGATGAATCAATGGAATAGAATTTGGTGCTCCACGTCTAGTAAGGAGCTTCGTAGGCCATTCATTGTGCTCGGCACTTTTTATATACAATAACAATAATTATTATAATTTATGCTTTTAGAGTTTGTTTAGTCACGAAAGTGTAAGCAACTTTCATGAATAAGGTATCTGAGTATTCCTTCACTTTTTTTTCCACATTACTGGAATCACCTTTGAAAGTTGTATAGGTCCGTTTCAATCATGACATGCTCATTATTATATACAACTTAGTGTACGTAATATTTAATTTAAAAAAATGGCTGAGTACCTGTTTAAAATATCTAATATGTTTTTATAAATAGAAAATATTAACACTCTAAAAGATTTTATACACAAAAGTAATAACGTAATAGTATTCCAATCCAGTTACTTATGAATATGATCACTATAATTTTCAAACAGTTATTAATGAGCAATATTCCTTATTTAGTATGCCATTACGAGCTATTTTTCTAAAGTTTATGCCAATGTTGTATTTTCAGCATGATTGACCCAATATATTCCAGGTCCATTAGTAAGCCTAAAAATTAGATTTTGTGGAAAAAATCATTTTGAAGTGCAAGAGGTAGTAGCATTTTTTTTGGGTAAAGCTGCAAAAATAGCCATAAACTTTATTCAAAGGTGCA
This sequence comes from Inga leiocalycina, assembly GCA_963242795.1. Classification (NCBI taxonomy): domain Eukaryota; kingdom Viridiplantae; phylum Streptophyta; class Magnoliopsida; order Fabales; family Fabaceae; genus Inga; species Inga leiocalycina. Next base: position 90,263,150 of record OY725320.1, on the reverse strand, counting down.
AAAATAACCATGAACTATTTTTGATAGCAAAAGTAACCATGAACTATGTAAAATGGGGCAAAACCGTTAAATATGTTAACGGTCAACGCACAGTCAACGGTCATATTTTACATAGTTCATGGTTACTTTTACTACCAAAAATAGTTCATGGTTATTTTTGCACCTTTGAACAAAGTTCTTGACTATTTTTGCGCCTTTACCCTTATTTTTTCTATACATGCAAAGAAATTCTAATACACATGTTGGGTATCTGAGACAGAAAGAAGGGTACAATTATATGAAGAAATTACTTTTTCTGCAACATGACCAAACGTTCAAACAGAATCTAACTACAATAATAAAGAGAAAAGAGGGAATATATAAGATATAATCTTTTGAAGAGTATATAACTTTTCTATTTTATTTTAGTTTAATTTACAAAAGATTCGACAAGGTTTTACATTGTCTGTCGGGGCCTAACACAACCCTCATTATTTACCCGGACTCGAGACCGACTATAAAATATAGGTGAAGTTGAGGATAAAGATGTTGAGATAGATGTGTGGTCATACAAGAACATATAAGATTCATGATAATCACATGCGTGAATGAGTTGTAGTGACATCTATTAAAAAAAAAATGGTAGAAAATCGTATGCGGTGTTTTGGACATGCTCAAAGAAGACCATTGAGTACACCCATAAGGAGAGTTGATCAAACAATATAGAGTGCTCTTAAAAGATGTCAAGGAAGACAGAAGAAAATACTCAATAAGATTATAGAGCGGGACCTTTTGATTAATAATCTATCTAAGGATATAGTTACCACAACGGCACCGCACGATCCATATAGTCAACCCTACCTAGTGGGATGGGATTTTGTTGTTATTTTAGTTTAATTTAATTTTTTAGTACAATATGATCGTTTAGCATTAAACTACAGGGTTTCCTACATTTAATTTGCACAAGATGGGTCGCACGGTTCATAATTTGTGACCATCCCAATTCCTAACTCGGTATATAATTAATAATTAATAAATATTTTTTCAGATTTTATTTATAAGCATTTTTTTTTTTGATTGCGCAATATGAACTTAAAGTAATAAGTGTGTCCAAAATGCTATGTTTTTTCTATATATGCCCCTATTTAAGAAAAGAGTATAGGAGAGAAAATAGATAAAAAGTATGAGAGATAATGAGTATAAGATATGAGAGAGAGTGCGCATTTAATAAGAATAAAATAAGAAAAAAAACTGACATTTTCAGATAAAAAATAAAAATTATTTATAAATAAGATCGAAGGAGTATTTATCAAACTTGGATAATTCTATATGGAGATAAATGGTTGACCTTGATAGGACAACTACAAGATCGATAAGGTAAATAGTAGGCAGTAGTAGCACATATATGTTGTTCAAATATAGAAAGAAAATAGTCAAAAATATACAAAGGATGAGAAGCACAGTGGAATCTCAAAAAAAAGAAAAACTTCAAATGGTTTTCTTGTTCTTTGGGTACAAGTAAATCCTATCAAAACTTTTCTGTTAAAAAAAAAAAATCCTATCAAAACTTTGTTGTGACAACTGATTTAGTGAATAAAGAACTAGCGTGTGTGTGTTCTGATTGGTTAGAATTTCCTCTGTTTCAAACAATTTGGTGGTTCCATTTTCTGACTTTACCTATAAAAATCCTCACTCTCCTCATCTCTCTGCCAAGAACTCAATACTTTCTTCCCCATCTTTATCTATTTCTCTCTTGCCTCGCCTGCTTCTTCTTAGGTCAGTTCGCCATTTCTCTTTCAGTTTATGTTTTTGTCAACTTTTGATGCTTTCTTATCATTGTGTTCATTGATTTTCTCACTTTTCTGCTTCTTCTGTGACTTTAAAATATCTCATTCCAACCTTTACTGCTTATTATATGTTCTTTAGTGAGTTTCTATAATACCAATTCAACCTTTTGATCTTTTTATCCACAGCTGGGTTGTTGAAATTTTCTTCTTTGTGTCAGTGGATCTGCCTATTGTTCATTCACGATGTAAGCTCAGCTGTGCTCTGTTCTTATATATATATATATATATAGCATAGCTATGCTCTGTTCTACCCGTTTTTTTATTCTATTTAATTCCGAGTCGACATTTTACTATACAGGAGGTCCGTTTTACATTGCAATTTATCAACCTGTTCATCTTTTTCATTATGCTCTGTATTGATGTTATCAAATGATTATCATTTTCTAATGCTTAAGATAATCTATCTGAACAAGCAAGTTTCATCATCTAAAGCTTAGCTCTGCTCTTTGATGTCTATTTCGGTTTGCTCTGTTCAGGATCATCCAATAACTTGAAGAGCAAAATTCTTCATTTCAATTTTTCGTTTTAGATCAAAACATCAAATTCAAGACATCAGAACAGTATTTCACTTCAAAATTCCAATCTTTCTGGGTCTATTCGTACATGAAAACTTGACTCTACCCTGTTTTTTATTTCCCTTGCACCAGCTTAGCTTGAAATGACGGTTAAGACGATGGAACTGGAGAAAGGAGGAGGGGTGACAGGAGAGGAGATAATGGAGGTGCTGGCGACGGTGGCGGCGAAGTTGGGGGACGCGGCGGAGGAGGTGGAGGAGACGATGCAGGTGATACCACTGAAGGGGGCGATGACAAACGAGGTGTTTCAGATCAAGTGGTGGTCCCAAAACGGCTGCGTTTTGAGGAGAGTGCTGGTGAGGCTGTACGGAAGGGGAGTGGAAATATTCTTCAACCGAGAAGAAGAGGTCAGGACGTTTCAGTGCGTGGCGGAGCACAGCCAGGGACCCCGCCTTCTCGCCCTCTTCGCCGCCGGCAGAGTTGAAGAGTTCCTCCACGCCACCGTATGTATCCATATTCCATGCCTGCCATCTTACTCATGTTTATGTGTTAGTTTGTTATACAGCTTCTATAAGATTCAATTGATTTTTTTTAAAGGAATTAAAAAAACTAATTAAATTATTTTTAAATATTTTTATTTTTATTTTTTTCTTTCATACTAATTTATCTTTATTTATAAATTAATATATAATGTAATGATATTCAATATATAATATAATTAAATAATTTATATATTTTTCCTAATCTCTTTAACGTAGAGTAACCTAAGACTCTACTCTGAGATTTATCTTTTGGCCTTTAGGGGGTAACAATGAGGAATAAACTATTTTTTCCAAAATAAAATTTACTGTCTCTCTCTCTCTTTGTTTTTTTGCCTATAAAATTTATAATCTCTTTTGAATTGATAATTGGATAATTTAAATTACTTGAATCTAATTTTATAATATTTTTAAGTTTTGTGACTTAAAAATTATTTATATTAATTTAAACGATTAGTTATTATAATTAGATCCATACAAAAAAAAAAGGATGAATGGATATCATCTAAATTTTGTAGTGAGGATTTTTCTTAAAAAAACATATAGAGTATATTTTTTCATACAACAGAAATAAACAATATCAAATTACATTATTGGGTTCTTAAACCCTTAGAACTATCACCTATAGTGGAGCACATGATTGTTGTTAACATTCGAGTGCCATATTAGTTAGTTGAGATGGAAATGTTTTCTTACCCATGTGGTCATGGGTCCAAACAACGATGGAAATGTTTTCTTGCCCATGTGGTCATGGGTCCAAACAACATAGAGAGTGGCACATATGACCTAATGACCTATAGTTGATTAATTTCCCAATTATATGGGGTATGTTTGTTTTAACGATTTGATTGCTTATAAGTAGCTTTTCAATAGTGATTTACGGTATACGAAGTAAGTATGTGAGAGAAGTTGTGTCTCGATTTACGTAAAAAACAACTTATAAACAATTGTAACGCCCAAACAAACATGCCTATGCTCTCTAGAACAGGTTTAGCTAACTAATCACCTTGCTCTTTTATCAAAATCAAAATATGAAAGACCTCCTTCCGATCATGGTTAATTGTGTTTTTAATCTCTATTATTAGCGCTTCCTATCTTTGATATACTCCTTTTGTCCCTAAATATAAACTTTAAATTTGAAAATAAGTGTGTTCCAAAATATAAGTTTCATCTTAGATTTGTCAAAATATTTATTGCGCATTTTTCAACTTTACCCTTTAATTATATTTATTGCATTTATTATCTCTCTCACTTATATTCTTTATAAATAAGGGTATAGTTGGAAAAAAACGCACATTGATTGCTCTTAATTATTATTATTATTATTTTGCCATAGCATAGCACTTAACTATTTTTAACTATTTTTGCTTGGCTCTTAACTAATTTTATTTGAAACTTATAATTAAGGAAAGAGGGAGTATTAAATATGAAGAATAAAACACTTTTAACTAAAATGTTACCCATACAAAAATTGAAATCCAAACATCTTACCACTTATTTATGCTGTGTAGGCTCATTCTAATCACACTAATATCAATTTTGTTCATTATCTGAAATTTTGTTGAGGTTGTAATGGATTATCTGTTTCTTTTTGTAGCTGTTTTTGGTTTTTCCTTTTTCTTTAATTATAGGTAAAACCTTTTTATTTTTCTTTGTTATAACTAACTATAGAGAAATTCCAAACACCAAAGTCAGAGATCCATATCCAAAGTGATTATTGAACACAACATGCGTTAGAGAGCTTTGACGAATATATGCTTCTTTTGAATTGAAACCCACTACCGTTTTCTTGCTTTTTACCTTTTAAATTTTATTTCCCTTTTTAGGTCAGAAAGTTCATTCTTTATGTTTTTTTTTGGGTAAAAGTCAGAAAGTTCATTCGTAATTCTTCTTGTTTTGTGTTTTCTTTTTCTCAACTGATCCCCCTTTTCCTTTCAAGGACTGAAGGGTTAAAATTGCCATATACTGAAAATTAGATAAAAAAATAAATCACACAAAATTTTTCATTTTATTAAAATTAATTATTTTGTAAATAAAAAATTATTTTATATTTATTTGAGAAAATTATTTATGGAGTTCTTCAAAATAACAAAAAAGAATTGATTCTAATAAATTTAAAATCTCTGTATAATTAATCTGATAATTCAAGTGAATTTTGGTGCGTGAATAGAAGATTATGTGCTTGCGATAACATTCTATTTCTTTGATTACTGACCTCATTGAGCTTTCTGGTTTTAGGTTTTAAAAAAAAAAAAAAGTAAGCAACTTGCATGAGAATGGTATAGCTGAAAAATGTATCAGGAACTTAAGCAAAATTATATTAATTTTGTTCTTGGATGTCATGTTAGATTATATTTTCAAATCAATTAAGTGCAGAAAACTGTAAGTAGAAAAGTCTAAGAAAATAAAATTAATTGTATTTTTTTTTTTTTGGTATTGTTCAGACACTATCTGCAGCTGACATACGTGACCCAGAAATATCTGCTCTCATTGCATCAAAGATGAGAGAATTCCATAAACTTCATATGCCTGGTGACAAAAAAGTCCAGATTTGGCACAAACTTAGGTAAGTAATTTTAGTTTTACACACACATATTTTGCCCATCTGGTTTCACTACAAATAATCACTTTTACGCTTCATGAGACAAAACCATTCTTATATATTTACCTTGTACAACGTAAAATCATTTAAAAATTTCTATTTTTCTTTAATGGCCAAAAAAAAAAAAATCCTACTTTTCTTTCATCCCCTGTTTGGTTCTGGATTTGGATAGAAAAGCTCCTCACACACACACAATGAAAACTCAAATGATTAATGAATATTGAATGATTGGAGATTTACTGATATGTTAGGAAGTGGCTTAACTTGGGAAAAAGTTTAAGCAGTACAAAGGATGCAAAGAATTTTGGGTTGGAGGACATGGATGAAGAAATAAACAAGCTTGAGAATTTAATATCTGGTTCTGAAGGATGTCATCAAGAGGTTGGTTTTTGTCACAATGACCTCCAATATGGTAACATCATGATGGACAAAGACACCAGATCCATCACCCTCATTGTAAGTATCACATGTCACTTAAAAAAAAATCATATCTTATTAATTATAAATAGGGTTAATATCATCGTTAGTTCTTACAGTTTGATCAAATTTTGGTTTTGATCCCTATAGTTTCATAAAGACTTGATCTAAGTTTTAAGTATAGAGACCAAAATAAAACTTGTTAAAAGTATAAGGACCAACCATTAAACTAAGACTACAGTTTTATAAAACTATAGGACAAAAACCAACAATTTGAAACTATACGGGTCGAAACCAAAATTTGATCAAGCTATAAGAACCAACAATAGTATTAACCCTTTTAAATGTTATGTTACCATCATTGTGAGTTTCCTTGATTTTTGATAATATTATGGTTGCTTGAACTATAATACAGGATTATGAATATGCAAGTTACAATCCCATAGCATATGACCTTGCAAACCATTTCTGTGAAATGGCTGCAGATTACAACACTGACACACCTCATCTTCTTGACTACACTAAATATCCAGGTGAAGCCATTATTTCTATATTAATTATTGAGTTTCTCCTCATTTTCATAATCGAATAATCTCACCTTAAGTTCATTTTTGAGACCTTAATTATCTGTATAATTTGACAGATTTTGAAGAGCGTCAAAGGTTTGTGAAGATTTATCTCAGTGCTGAAGGTTAGTGAGTCCCCTCTTCAGCCCATTCACTCTATCAATATTTCATCTTCATTTTTTGTACTCTGTAATTTAGAGTATATAAAAAAGTAAAATTGTGCAATTTGAATTTTTATACACTACTCTCAATTTCTTTATGGTGTGAACTACTTTTTTACATATAGACAAGAAACCAAGCAATGCAGAAGTGGAGCAATTAGTGGATGATGCTGAGAAGTACACTCTTGCAAATCACCTATTTTGGGGATTATGGGGACTTATCTCTGTAAGTTTCGTTTCTATTTGTTAAAATTAAGGGAGAATCACTATGAGGTTCTACAGAATGAATGAAACCACAAAAAAAAAATCCCAATAACGTATGAGCAGTATGAACCTGTTGTCATTTCATATACTAAAACTTGTCATTGCATGCTACTTACTTGTTGTGAGACTTTTTAATGGTTACATTCCTTTTTTGAGGTCTCATTGTGATTCTTCCTAAAATTAATTACTTTGCTATGTGTGTATAATTGAAGAATTAATGAATTATTCTTTCATGCAATTGCAGAGTTATGTCAATAAAATTGACTTTGACTACAAGGAGTATGCAAGGCAGAGGTTTCAGCAATACTGGCTTCAAAAGCTTGCTTTATTGGACTGGTGAAGTTCAGACTAATATGTAGTAGTATTTCATTATGAATGATATTTTGAAGCATGATTTGTAGCATAAATCATGTGTAAGTAATAATTGTGATGGATTTTGATAAATTTTACTGAGAATTTGCCTTTCAATTCCTCTCTTTTGGGAATGGGAATGAGAATGAGAATGTGAAGCAATGTCTTGTTAGTTGTCTTTTTCTTTTTTAATCAGTATTTATGTGCAGGAATTGATCATAGGTAAGTGCTAGGATCATTTATACTCCCTCCAGTCCTAAATATAGAACATAGTTTGTAATGCAATTTACACTATAAACTATATCCTATATTTAGGACCGGAGGTAGTATCAATTTTTAATGTTTCCAAAATTCAGCACAAGAAGAGGTTCTTTTCATCATAATTAATAAACTCATTGAAAAGGATTACATTGAAAACTTTTTTCTAATACAATTAAAACGATCACAAACACAAATATGTCAACACAAGACTCAAGCTCGGCACCTCATCCAAGCGAGGTGGGTGGTGTTGTCAACGAGGCAACTTGTCGTTGACCCTATCCACTTTATGTACAAATTTAAACTTGATTGCAACAAAGAAAAAAATGTACAAAAACTAATTTTTTGCCAGAATGTAAAAACTAAAGGGTATGTTTGTTTTAGCGATTCGATTGCTTATAAGTTGCTTTTTAATAGTGATTTACGGTATACGAAGTAAGTATGTGAGAGGGGTTGTGTCTCGATTTACGTAAAAAACAACTTATAAGCAATCATAACACCCAAACAAACATGCCCTACTGGCAGTCATTTGAACAGTAACTAACAGATTCTGATGAGAAAAAATACACAAAACCATTAGCGTAGTGCTAAGTAACCTGTCCATTGGATATATATATATATATATATATATATAAAGTAATTTGAATCTATAAAGACTGAATTACAAACAGATGAAGTACAAAAGCTAAATTAAAAATTTATAAACCTTATATCATTTATGAAAGAATCACCGCAACAGCCAGTGAATTGAACCACTCAATCTTGGCCTTTATCAATTCCAAGCACACACAAAGCAGAGTACAATGATGAGTCAACAAAGAATAAGAATATATCCAATGGAAAATTACATAAATTTTCTTGGAACCTAGACCTACCAAGAAATACCAAAGCCTCTCGGCATCCAAAACAAGAAATCAAATCTTAAGAATTACAGAATGTGGCTAAAAATAATTGGAACTGATGAGTGGTTTTTAACTTAAAACACTTTCCCTAGAATCAGCTACCTTTGTATCCTCAATTTATGCAAAGAAAACCCAAAACACCTAACAACCTCAAAAAATCAGTGGGTTTCTATGAAAAAGAAACTATCTTGTATCTGTTTTCACAGTGGGAAGAGAGTAGCTCCGGCGCTCTTTTCCTCCCGGCTTCGAAGAGGCATTGCCATACCAGATCATTCCAGCAACGGCTATTATCATCCCTAATACCACATGCAGATTCAGACCCTCCTTCCCAAAGAAAAAGAAACCCAGAATCAAAACGAGAATGGTCTTCATATGGCCTAGAACTTGGAACGAAACTGCGGTAAATCTGCCGATGCAGATGAATTGGCTGAGGTTGGTCCCAACTGCAATACTGCATGACAGGAATATGAAAATCTGCCAAAACCAGCACATATATGAGGTGGTTAGTAAATGGCAAACAATATTAGACAATGGCAAGGAGGAAGTTATGTTTAATATAATGTAGTGTTGGGTATGAAAAGGAAAAAGAAATAAACATGTGAATGAAAATAAAAAGGAATTAGAGTCAATGAATGATGATGAAAGTATAATAGCATTGTAGTTAAAAAACATTCTCTCACTACACAAAAAAGCGCTCTCTCTATCTCTCTCACGCACGTTCAACTTCCCATTTCTACAGCTACTTTACCATGAACCAAACGTAAGAAGTGGTTGTATGCAAGTCCTCATAATATATCGCGTTTATCTACTTCAGTCTGCATGGTGAAATGTTCAGACACCCCAATGCTAATAACTATTCATCACCTTTCACTATGTTTTGCATTTTCCCCTACTCTTTTGTTTTATCTCCTCCAAGAATCATCAAATTTACTCAAAAAATTTCCTAGGCACAAAGTCAAAGTTATAAGATAGAAGCATGACGATGAAGTTCTGATCAGTCCTTGTATGAAACAAGAATATATCAAAATGCCATATTCATCAATTTCCATGAAGTTGACACTATGGCAGCGGTTATAATGAAGGGAGAACAAATTAAACAAATTCAGAAATCGAGAAACAAAATCTAAAATGTTTCAGGAAAGTTTGAAACTCAGGCAAAATCTGAGTGACAAAAAGTGAAATTTTACCATGACCTTATGGAGAATACGATAACTAAGTAGGAATCCACACGAAAATTCAATTCATCATGTCTCATTGGCGTTAGACCTTTCTTTACAATATTTGATGTTTCATAGCACCTCCTGACACACACACGCCATTGAATTTACAGTGATAATTTGGCATGCACAAAGCAAATGTTGAAAAGTTTTAACCATGTTGATTTGGAGGGAAAGACTACTAAACATGCAGGAAGAAACTAGATATATACACAAACATCTGAAATTTGTACGTCCGTCCTCTCATCACTAGATAAATGTCGAACGTAATTAATATGTAGTAAGGCTTTTGTGACAGAACTTACCACAGAGGCTATGTTATAATCGTATCTGTCAACTCTTTTGTTCGTCAAAAAATAATCTAGAAATGGGCCTACTAACAATAGTGATGCTGCTTGTGCAGGTGCTGTATGTCCCAATAGACTGAAAGAACTCAATGAATACTTCCGTTGAAGATAATGAACATACTGCACATAAGATATCGTGATTCCATGAGTAGTGAACAGTAAATATATAAGTTAAGAATAAGACTTATCAGACCAATTAAAGTCAATTAACACCTATTTGAAAACATCATGAGCTTCTATGTTTCTGAAATGTACATTTATTATGACATAAAAGCAGAATATGACATGAACCAGAAATAGGTGCATGAATCTAGTTTCTGGGTCAATATTGCCACTATATTCATATATAGATCATACTGCATAGATTTTTGTCATTTTTCATGCCTCTCAATGTAAATTGGTGCATGAATCTGTTTATGTGCTAATTCCAGCGAGTAGGTTTCAACAGACACTGGCTAAGTCAGGTAATGTGCTAGTTGGCCAAAAAAAAACATAATGTAATGTGCTGCTTACATATTGTTGTAAAGCAGTGCTCCATACTGCTATAAAGGCAGCGATGAATCCTTTGGCATTAACGCTCACATCAGTAACAGTGCAAACACCAACACCCAAAAGAACAATACATATGCTCAGTTTTGTATCTCTTGAGTAGCGAATCTTGTCAAAGACAACTTCCAATAGGCAGGATACTGGAATCATGCTCAACTTTGCAATCTGCCAACGGTTAAAATATTATAAATAACTTCAGTTCACCAAAAAAAAAAAAAAAATATTATAAATAACTGCCACACATGAATGGACCACTAGCTTAAACTTAAACTTAGCCCAACTCACTTGATAGAATCCAACTGAGTTCCACATAAGACTAACGTTCATTCCAACAATAGAGAAGTTAGCAAAAAGTACGAATTTCAGAAGATCGGGGAGTGGTAAATGAGAGGCTTGGACATATCCCAGACACCTTAGTATGGTCGTCATCAAAGTTGTAGTAATAAAGTGCATCCCTGTTAATGTTGTAGCTGCACGAGGTATAGGCAATTAAAAGAAAATAATTTAATATGTAGGCATGCCGTTGCATCCACCGAGAAACAGAATAATAGATCAATAAATGGAATGACATCCAAAAAAACAAAAAGCTGATATACCAAAACTGAAGCCATAAGTGGCCATCAGGGCTTTGTTTACTATGATAATTCCAACGGAAGTGACAACATTGAACATCCATGCAGCTGCATCAACTGCTGCCTTCTTATCAGCTTTAGTGGCTGGTGCCATGTTCTTTTCGCTTCTCACAACTTGTTACTGGTCTATTCTAACAGCCTCCATAACATTCAATCCACATTCTTATGATGTTCCAGTCTTGAGGACCAGCCCACTTAATAGAAAGCAGTCTGAAAAAGTCGAAGGTCATGAAATATACACATTTAAGATAAATATGAATATATGGAGGATGCAGCAATTAAATCACTTTAAAACACAGATTAAATAATCAAATATTAATAGACACCATCGAACAGTTATTATCTGAGTTCATCTTATTTTCCCACAACCACATTGCATCAAAAACCATTGTAAAATTCTTCTTCAATCTAAGAACCATTCACAAACATCTTCAAATATATTTATCACCATTAAACAACTATAGCCATGACTTGACCAACTTAAAATTATAAAAGAATAGAGAGATGTAAGGATCAGTCATCTGCACATTCATACTACAAATTGAAAAATTAGTCAGCAAAGCATGGCTTGAATGGCCTTCAATTCAGGCCAGCATCATACTTCTGAAACAATTAATTGAATATCACATAATCATCGAAATAAAACTTCATTATTATTATTATTATTCTTAATCATTATCTTTAGCCAACGGAAACTTTATTTGATATAGAGCTATTTCAGCAAGGAACCAATAGATCTAGTAAATAATACGGTGAAACCCTTACAAGCATGACTGATTTCTCAGTAATTGTTAACACTAATGGCACATTGAATTGGACTCAGAACACTGGAATGAAATACAATGAGCAAAATAGATCGCAGACCAAAACACTCAACATATAACCACAGTTGGATGCTATACTACCGAAAACAGCCCCCCGAGTGATGCATCTTTTTTCTTTTGTAAACCGCATAACAAACGGAATACGGGGGGATTCATTGAGAAAGAAAGATTCTGGATTTACTAAACGATCGCGTTTGGATGCAGCCATACACTCGACCGGTTATACCAGCCGAAACCATTCCAATTTCATTAAACTCAAAGTCTCCGAGATGCCCTTAAGTCTTAAAAGTCCAAAGCTGATCTCATAAGGATTTCAAAAGGCCAAAAAACTCTAAGCTCAACGCAAACAAAACACTAATCCCACTGTCGTTTTCACATCCATCATGACAGATCCGAGAAGGGTTCTCAGATCCAGAAGGATAACACTGATAAGTAGCAGAAAACGATGAGATCCGCGTGCTGTTCTGCTCGTAATTACCAAGATTTTTTCAAACAAAAGGGAATGACGAGATTCAAATAGGAAAGCCAAGAATTACCGACCTTCGATGGGTTACGAATATGATGAGAGGAATAGATGGTTGTGGATAACGGGATTGCGGAGTGAAAACGACGCCGGCGTGGTCTCCAGGAGTGTCGGGGCCGTTGGGGAGCAGCAGGAATGGAGAAAGAGAAGCTTTTTGCAGCGTTGAGTGAAAGTTTGGACTTTGGAGTTTTCAGTGATGGCACGAGCAACGCCCAAACCATCAAGTTAGTAAATTTCAATTGATTCTGGAAAAAAAAAATAATGGCTCAACTTATAAGTTATAAAACTTATAACTACTTATGCCTAATACAAAAGTTAGTTTTTTGTCCAAAAATGCAAAAGTTAGATTTGTTTAGTTAAGGCATTAATTTAATCAATTCATATGCAGGCTTGAGCTGCATTGGTTGATATTGTCATAATATAAAGGGTTAAGGTGCAACTAACACTCTAAATTATTTTTTCAGATGTATCCGATGCCTTAAAATGTTTTATGGTGAAACTAACACCTTGTATTTTTTCTGTTGCATCTAACATTTTGAATTATTTCTTCAAATATGTCTAGTATTATAAACTATTTTTTTTTGTGCATCAAATATATTAAAACATTTTTTCATATGTATTCAATACCCTAGATTATATAAATTATTAAGTCTAAAATTGCACAAAAAAAATATTAGAGTGATGAACGCACCTGAAAAAATACTTTAGAGTGTTGAGTATACCACAAAACACTTTAAGGCACTTGATGAACCTAAAAAAATACTTCAGGCTGCTAGTTGCACCTTAACCCTAATATAAAAGTTAGTTTTTGTTTTTGCATGCTAATAAAAAAAACTAGATGAGGGATAAATTTGATCCAAAGTATAAACATTGCTCCAGTCCTCATTCCTTAATATATATATATATATATATATTAAATATAAGAACTATTTCACATTTATCATTTTTCCCCAATTAACCTTATTGATATTTTCCTCAACAATAAGAAAGTAGGAAAAGGAGAGAAGGAATTAAGGAAGACAATTGATATATTTTGGGGGTTTTTTTTGGGGGGACATATCATGTTAACCAATATAACTAATATCTTTAATCTATTTAAATTAGTTAATCAAGTTTATATGTAGGATAAGAGGAGCATTTGAATTCATTTTTTGATTGTATATCTCAGTTCGTTTTAACTTTTATGTTTATCTTTCATCTCTATAAACTAATTTATCTAACTTAAAAACTAATAAATAATCTAATGTCATATATTTTAGAAAGATCAAGTAACATTTGTTCAAATTATCCATTAATTAATTAATTTTATTTCCTTGATGGTTGAATCAATAAAGTACTATGTTGGAAAACACAATTAATAAAATACTAGCTCTTGTATTAAGAAATATCAGCGATTTCGCTGATAAGGCCAACACAGTGGGCAAATTTCTCTAATCTGCACGGGCTGGAGTGGATACAATGGAACCTTAACAATGAAGCGGGTAGGAACTTCACTACTAAAGTTAGCTGGCCTACTCTATTCGGGTATGTGTGCTGGGATATATGGGTTGCTCGATGTTCGAAGCTCTTTGGAGAGGATCCTGAAGGAGAATATCAAGATGGTCTTTCTAGTCTATACCGAGCCAGTTGGGATCGTGACTTAATCAGTTGCTGTCGCTTCTACAAGCATGGCTCTGTAGAGATGGAAGCTGTTTTGAGGAAAAGAAGGGGCTTTGCTACTTTGGAAACAGACGCTTCAGTGTTGGATTCAGGCATGGCAGGCTGCGGGGGAGCGATCCAAGACGAAGAGGGAAGATGGATCTGCGGTTATGTTAGCAGGATTATTCAAGTGCCTCCGATCGTGGCTGAGATAATTGCGATTATTCAGGGTTTACAAATTTGCTGGAACAGGAATATGAAAAAGATTATGATTTCCACAGACTGTCTGGAGGCTATCAACCTTCTCACTCGTGGCTCAGTAAGGGACCACCCCTTCTGGGATGTGATTGAGGAGGGAAGGAGGTGGTTGTCTAACGATTGGCAAGTGTGTCTAACGTTTATTCCTAGGGAGGAAAACATCCTAGCGGATTATTTGGCGGGTTTAGCACATAGTATGTCTGTAAATTTTGCTATTCTTGATCACCCGCCACCTTCATTCCAGGGGGTGGTTGTTGATCATGGATGAATTTGTTGATTTTGGGTTTCCTTTGTGAAACGTGTAATATTGATACCCCGTCATAGGATATTGTAATCCAGCTTTCATTAAAAAAAAAAAGAAATATCAGCGTGTATCATGCATACTAGTTTTAAATTGGGTTAACATAATTTTTGATCCTTGAACTTTGATCCAATTTTGGTTTTGGTCCCTCAAGTTTGAAATCGGTGGTTTAGGTCTCTGAAGTTTCACCTAATTATGGTTTTAGTCCTTCAAGTTTGAAATCAGTGGTTTTAGTCCCTGAAATTTCACCCGATTTAGTTTTAGTCCCTTAAGTTTGAGAAGGACTTGACGACCCGTTTTTAAAACCCGACCCGACATGGGGAAAAAAAACCAAGTCCTTTTCAAACTTGAGGGACCAAAACCAAAAACAGGTGAAACTTCAAGGACCAAAACCACCGATTTCAAACTGGAGGGACCAAAACCATAATTGGGTGAATTTTCAAGGATCAAAACCACCGATTTCAAACTTAAGGGACCAAAACTAAAATTGGATCAAACTTCAGAGACTAAAAATTATATTAAACCTTTTAAATTTGTTAAATCACTCCTTGTAAATTATAATTTGTATCAGGAAGCAAGTTGGTTTTTGTGCTTTTTCAACATTTTCAATTTAAGACCAGAATATTGCCAGCTATATAAACCCAGTTGGGTGCTAGTCTTTATTAGAGTAGCTTTTAGCCCGGTGCTAGTATGTACTATGTAGGATAAAAACAAGGCACATGTACAGTATAAGTTAAATAAAAGAAATAGCCAGAACTGCAGGCAAAAAGAAAAAATGAAAAAGTAATCAAAATCCCATGATTTTTCTGACCCAAAAAAAATCCTACCCCATGATTTTTGGGCCTTGGGCTGCATTATCATAAAAAAAAAAATGCGGATTAGCACACACAAGTGGGCACACCAGGGTAGGTAACACCCGATTGATAATTTACAGGGAGTACAGGGTTAAGATGGGCCTAGTGTCTTGATATTTTTTTTAGTTGCATCCATTGCACTAAAATTATTTGTGATGCAAATTCACTTATGAAGTTATTAAATTAATGTGTGTTTGGATTAGCTTTTTTTAATAGTTTTTACGACTTATGAGGTAAATGTGTGAGAGAAGTTTTGTCTCAGGTTGCGCAAACCATAGGTGAAAACCATGGTTTTGGTGCTTTAAATCTAAAACTAACTTTTCAATTAGTTTCACCGTTGACTTGATAAGTGAGCAATACTTTGACTTAAAAAAATTTAGCTGGTATATGACATGAAAATCCAATATAAATTTTAATTAAAATATATATTAAGAATGTTTAAATACTAAAATACCCTCAAAAAATTAAGGGAAAAAAAAGCACGCTGAACCATGTGGGTTAAGAAGCACAAGGTACCATGTTGGTTAAAGGACTTGAAGAGCTGAACATGGGTGCCGTCGCTCAAGGGTGTTAGATCTGAAGGAGAAAAAGACATAGGAGAAGGACTGCCGGTGTGGGGATGAGAAGTAACAGTGCATTCATAAAAAGGAAGCAATGCATATGTTGCTACTCCTTACTAAGGGTCTATTTGAGTTGGCAATGAAAAAACACATTTACGTAAGTTGAGATAAAACTTTTCTTACAAACTTATCTCGTATACCATAAATCACGTTGAAAAAGTAACATATACCGTTAATCCAAACATGTATTAAGCTACTTAGGTTTGATTTCAGTTCCATTCAAACTTGTGGAGGTCACTATGTTAGTGCGCATGGCTGTGGAGAATCTAAAAAGCTCAGGGAGTGTATGAGAAAACGATGAAAGTAAAATTCCTCTTACAAACTTATTTCATATACAGTAAATCATGTTGAAAAGGCAGCTTCCACTACTAATTCAAATAGTCACTCACTTACTT
Organism: Inga leiocalycina; assembly: GCA_963242795.1. NCBI lineage: Eukaryota > Viridiplantae > Streptophyta > Magnoliopsida > Fabales > Fabaceae > Inga > Inga leiocalycina. The sequence goes on along the minus strand of OY725320.1, from coordinate 90,246,591 downwards.
TGAGATATGATGCTTTGGAATAATAAAGATTCAAGGGAGGAGTTTAATATTATTAGACAATCCTTTCGAAATTGAAGTTATGAGGAGATAATTTTTTGTTTAATAGACAAAGGCAAGTACTCCTTTAATTCTTAATATAATAGATAATCAACTAATTAATTTCAAAATTTAATAGATAAAAGAAGCTAAATAAACCTAATTCTAACAAAGATTTTTAAAAATATCCATATATAACATCCATTTATATAGGTATGTAAATATGTTAGTTTAAAGAAAAATGATAAATTTAAAAGATAAAATAGTGGAAAATCTTATCAAAAAATACTAAAAATGAACTCTTCATCTAGTTGATATGTTTAGAATTGACCCTATATAACAATGTTGAGGCGAGCCAAAAAAAAAAAACTGCTACTTGCAATAATGGGTTGTGGATTCAAGTGTGTGTTTGGATTAGTTTTTGAGAATAATTTTTACTAGTCCTAAATATAAAACATAGTTTGTAATACAAATTGCACTACAAATTATGTCCTATATTTAGGACCGGAGGGAGTATAATTTATGAGATAACTGTGTGAGAGGAATTTTATCCCAATTTACGTAAATCTAGGTTTGGATACTCAATCATGGTGGAAACGATTGTCACGTGGCTGGCATGCCTTTGATACGAACCATGTGTCCCCGTCCCTTCCCTTCTCTCTGAAACTTTGCTCCTCGTTCACAAACAAAGCCAATCCCCACCCTCTTCTTCTTCCTTTGCCCTTTCCCTCTCTCTCTTCCTTCACCGCCATTCTTTTTGCGGCTCACCGCAGTTTTGGGCCGCGATCAAGCCTCACCGACAAAAGTCTCGTCCTCGATTTCATGGCTAAGAAGAGAAAGTCTATTGCTTCAAGCCTCGATGAGGTGGATCGAACCATGTATGCGTCGTTTTGTAGTGCCGCCAATTCCCTCTCTCAGCTTTACACTCAGGCTATGAACCACCAAAAGCTTTCTTTTCAAGCCGGTGAACGCCACGGCCTCGTAAGATTTCTCCTCTCGACCCGAGATTTTTTTTGCATTTTTTCCGATTTCGCGTTTTGGATTTTGTGAAATTGGTTTTTGAATTTCGATTTTAATTCGTTCATTGATGCTGATTTTTTACTGGGGAAGTTTAATTTTGTTCGGACCAGAGCTTTGGCTCCACCCTGTCTCTCTCTCTTTGCTTTTTCCCGTTTCTCATGGTCGATTGTGATAAGGTTTTCTTTTATGATTTTCACTGATAATTTTCTTGTGGTATGTTTTTTTATATGAATTTTTGAATCCATATCGGTTAGGATTGTGCTTTCGTCTTCAGTTTTACAATCTTTTAAGCCCAATACAGTGTTTTTTCAATTTCAATTGTCTATGAGGTTTCAGCGGTTTTCTGACTTCTCAGTTAAATGGTCATTGTTTTATTTTCTAATTGTTCAGTCCATTGTCAGTCCTCATCATTCGCTCAATTTTGTAATTATGGATTGCTATCTCTTGGTCTGATCTCGGTAGATTTATACTGTACCGTTTCGTATCAAAAAATCATACTTTAATGGCCATTGAACTGGGAGGTTTTTCGTAACCTCTTCTGAAATTATTTATCCTCTCTATTATCTGTTATAAAAAATTGAATAACAAATATGCCCATTGTTTGTGGTCTCCTTCCCTTACTTTTTAACAGCCTGGTTACTGGTGTAAAGAATCTGAAATTTCATTAGCTACTTGACGGCTTGAATCACAATTTATATGCAAAAACGTGTACTCAGCAGCCCGTGTATTGTTTAATTTATAGTTCTGATAACTAAAAAGTTGTACCAGCTTATGGTATTTCCATGTTCTGTCTGACTTCCCATTTTATGGAGCTCAGTTGTCTGTATATGGCTGCTACGCAACTAGCTTGGACAATTAACTTATCCTATATATCATTTCAGGAGAAACTCTATCAATGGATCTGGAGGCAGCAAGAGGGTGGATCAAGAGTTGCAACAGTTGATATACTTAATTACATTCAGGTTGGCTTTACTGTTCTCTCTTTTGTTTCTGATCCATCACCGTGTATTCTCAAGATTAAGTGGATTGCTTTTGCTAACTCAATGCATAACAATTTTTATATTGGTTCAGTACACCTATAAATCAGTAGCATGTGATACTTTGTAACCTTACTAAGTTATCAAGAGAATAATTGATAATTAATAGTGATAGCTGAATACTGAATAGTAAGTAGTTATATGCATTCTTCTACTAATTGGGCATGGGTGCCTCGGATTGTAGCAGTGTGAAAGGGGGGAGTGGAGTTGGGCTATAGTAATGGAAGCTGTGGAAAGAAATTTTACTAACCAAGCCATTGAGATTAACTAAACTCAGTTTTAGACCATGATTCTTCTCATTTGAAGTGATAATGCACTAATGATTTGACCATTAATTGGGTTAGCCATTGAGTTTAATCAAATTTTTTAGTGATCTTAACTAAGCCTAATAAAATGCTTTAAAAATTAGGCTTGAAGCCTACCCTTGATAAGTTCAGAAGTGAATTTCTTTTACTTTAGTAGGATAAAGACAGGATTGTCTTACTGGCTTAGCATGCTTTATTAGCTTGTTAAGTAGTTATATTCCTTGTTACCATCAGTAACCTCTTGTCAGCTGCTTTGTCTCTGAACTTTTCTTTTATTACCTGTGTTTTGTTAGTCTTTTTTGAGGTCTTGATGTTAGAGTAATCTTTTCCCCCCCTTCTTTTTTGGTGATTATAGCAGTTTGTGTTGTGGGTAAACATAGGTTGACATCAATGAGATTGTTTTCCATCAAGTGACAAATATATTTTTGTGAACATCTGATATCTTCTTTACCATGTTGGAAATTTGCAGGATTGGCAATTTCCTAGATCAAAATGGTGAATACGGTTTGTAGCTTGTGTTTTCTCGTGGCAATTTAGATATCTTGAAGTTGTAGTTACATTTGCTGTATTTTGTGAAAAGTGATGACATTGTTGAGAATCTTGAGATGGTTTATTGATTCAAAATCATAGGTTTTATGAAATCTACTTCATTTCTTGCAGAACGAATTGGATTATTGTGGAGAGGAGCCATCAATGTCTCCAAGGGCACCACTTCAACATCAACAGTCTCAACCATTAATGCATGTCAATAGTTCAGGCTTCCCAGTCGCTCCAGGTTCGTCTGGCCCAACAGTTGTTTCTCAGGGACTTCGGTCTGAGAATGGTGATAATCAGCAGAAGAATTCTGTGTTTTCAAATGCTTTGTCTAGTCCTGTTCGCCGAAGCCTTCAGAACTATCATATTGGCGAGGGAGGGCCCTGTCCTAGCAGCATGTCCTTGGGTAATGGAAACAGGAACACTGAACCTGGATTTTTTCAGCAACAAAGCAGGGATTCTGCTGCTTTCGGTTCCAATGATTCTGCCATGGATATGCATGCAGATTAGTCATGCTCACTAGTTTGTCTCCTGAAAATTCTTGGTTCACAGGCCTTCTGGCGTTGCATACCTGCAAAGGAAGTGAATAACTACGGAGTTGCATATCTGGTTTGGACCGTCACCTCCTACATGAAATGACTCAGCCAGACGGAACCATTCTTATCAGCCTATGAGTATGCTTATGTCGTCGTCATGGGGATTGATTAGTTCGAGTCTCCTGTGATCTCTGTAAAGCTCTCTGTTGAATAGGTTTTTAACCCCTTATGGCGTAACCTTTTCTTTTTATGGTTTTAATATCTTTTAAAGACAAACTTTTTCAAAATAGGCATTGCTTCTGTATTAAGTTCGCTATGTAAATCTGTTTCTTTTCTAACAGATCTATCTTGAGGCCTTTATTTCCTCTCTCTGTTTCTTCATTTCATTAAGCTTCCAGAGGGGAAAAAGGAATGCTAGTGGGTGGTGTTTTCGTTTTTTAGTGTAGAGAGAGTTCAATTAGCAAGGAAATGATGGTGATGGTGGATCACGAGGTGAGACATTTCAAGAATGGGATAAGAAAAGAAAGGAAGAAATCTATTCCTTCTGGGGACCACAATGTTTAAAGCTTGGGTGAGAGAAAAAGGGACGGTGGAATTTTAGTATTGGATTTTTGGAAAGTGAGTGTGCTGTTGTGTTTACATGTATAATTGCATTGAAGGTGTGCCATCACTCTTTAGTAATATTTCATTAGAGTTTTATTGGTATAATCACAAAGGTGTGAGTTCAAATCCTCATCTTCATTTCTTATTCTGGCTACACACCTTTTTTTTTTTTAATTTATATGTTTGAATATAACCTGGAATACATTACTGAGTACCCACGAGTACAACAACCTACAAATTTAAAAACAACTGAAAGTAAACAACGGACATTACTTCATCATCCTCCATCTCTTTTGGTGGAGGCCGATCGAGGATGCAAAAATTCCCGGTTAGTCTATGAGAGAGTTATGCTAATCTATCAGCACACTAAAAAATCTAATCTATTGGTTCTTGTGAATAAGGATCCTGACCTCATCTACATGTCTTTGAAAGGATACTCAGACTCGGCCTCTAGTAGTGAGATTAATTGCTTCAATACAATTAGAAAAAATAGACACATTTCTAATGTGTTGCCACACTCTTTAAGTGCCCTTTTAGATTAGATTAGTTAGATTAATTAATTGTGAAGAATTGATTTTGTGTTATATGAGATAAATGTGCTAGAGTTTTGTCTCATAAAGCTTACCTTTTTTTTGAAAATAAATTAAGTGATTATAATTGGTTGCTATTCACAAGCACTAAAAAATGTCTTTTTTAAATATTTTTTTATAAGTCAAGATAAAACTCGACTTACCTATTTATTTTAAACATCTTGAAAACTCTTTTAAAAAGTTAGAACAAACATGGGTTTAAGTAACGAGGCATTTCTTAATCTTGTAAAGTCGCTAACTTCTGTTTTGCCCCGTTGATGGGTGAATTGCATAAAAGTGGTCCCCACCCTAACCCGAAGCAGTAATAATGATATATTATATTAGTGTATCAAAAAATATTAATAATATATTACGAGCATATATTATTGTTAATATGAAGAAGCAGGTGGACACATGAGGGCTGCGCATAACCTTTTTTAATGATGCCCTAAATAGTCAGCATGTGAATGTGGGGAAGAGGGCCATCACATCACCTTGGAACTCTCCCCACTGCCTTCATGTCTATCACTCCCCATCATTTACATAACCAACTTAATTTATTTATTTTTTTTTGCCAACAAACTTAATTTATTAATTAGGCCTTCATCATTACCTCCTAATTTTTCTTATATACACTTTCTTCCTTCCTGCCTCTCTTTTTCCTAGTTACTCCGTTGATTTATATTTTTTATTTTGCCTTTAATGGGGTAAGTGTTTTTTTATGTGTATCAAGTATTTTAAAGTAATTTGTGGTATATCTAACATCCTGAAATATTTTTACATGTGTGTCCGTCATCCTTAAGTACTTTTTTGTCTAATTTTACATTTAACAATGTAGATAATTTAGGTTGTTGGATACATCTGAAAGAATACTTTAAGATATTGGGTGCATAAAAAAAAAGTTAATGGTAATGGACACACTGAAAAAAATATTTCAGGATGCTCGATGCATAAAAAAAAATATTTCAGGATGTTTGATGTACCACAAAATATTTTAAGGCACTGGATGCACGTGAAAAATTCTTCAGGGTAATGGATACACCTAGCTCTTTAAATATAAGTCATTATAAGTCCTATTCCAAATTTTAATAATATAATTATTTTTTTGCCTGGAATATAATTATTATTTATAAGCCCTATTCCAAATTTTAATAATACTTCTGTTAAAGAAAGTTAAAACTTAAAATAATGACATTTAAGTAAAGGATAAAATTAATAATTAATTATCACATAAAATTTATATATTTTCCTTAATTTATGTGTGAAATAAAATAGTACTATCGAACATATGTGAAAACGTCATTACTCTATCTATTTGATTAAAAGTAGTCCTTCTGTTTTAAATATAAGATAAAATTGATTTTTTTGAAGAGATTAAGGAAGCTAATTAAATTATTTTAGAATATTTTTATTTTTTTCTTAAAACTAATTAGTTTGACTGATAAAATAATATATAATCTAAGAATATATAACATATGATATAATTAAATATTTTATTTAACTTTCTTAATCTATCCAAAAAAAATTAACTTTACCTTATATTTAAGAAAATAGAGAGTAGTACTTAACACATGCAGCGAAACGCTTGTTGGAACCACAGAAAGTTTTAAAGAAAACAATGGAGAATTAAAAAAACTTAAAAAGAATTGGGGAAGAATCAGAATCACGTGATTTTAAAAACTTTTCCAAACTTTTCATTAGAAAAATAAGAATTCAATTATGTTTGAAATAACTTATTTTTAAAAAATAAGTATTTATTATGTAAATTGAGATAAAATTTTTCTCATATACTTATCTTATATATTATAAATCATGAATTATAAATATTTATAAATTAAAAATAAATTATCACAGACAAAACCCGTTAACCTCACATTTAAACAATTGAATCTTTCAAATATTATCTTGTACAAAGCAGCAAACCAACACATATTTCTAAACCAACAACCCCAGACACGATTTCCATGCATTCGTATCAATCATTAGTTGTCGCATGCCTCATATTTTTAACATAAAATATGTTACTTGTTGGCAAAAAAAAAAAAAACATAAAAGATGTTACTGTTGTAATTAGAATACCGCGTCCTTAAATAAAGAAATGGGAAAAGTATACTTAAGTCCCAAAAAAAAAAGAAATAACAAAATGGTCCATTGGAATTGTAAAAAAAAAATGGTCACGCAAAGTTGTCAATGCCCTCATAGAGTTATCAATGACCCGCTCATGAAATTATTAGTGAGACTATTTTTTTATTTTATAATTTCAAAGGATTTTTTTTTATTTTCCTTCTTTCTTAAGACCTGAGTGTAATTTTTCCTAAAGATATAATTTAAAATCTACTCTCTCATTTATATATAATGAATGAAATATTATTAATATTAATACTCATAGAATATGAAATTTATTAAAAACCATATTGACAATCTCACATAATTATTATAGGAATAATAGTGTAGCAAATTTGGGAAACAATGTGCTGTGCTGGTAGGTATACAGTATGTCTTATATAGCTTCTAAAGTTGAGAGCAAATAATTTTATAGACCTAACTGTGTGTGCGGCAATCTATTCAAAACGTAGGTTTTGATTCAAAAGGGGCAAGGACAACAAAGTTGGTGGATTAATCTTTAATATTATATAAATATTAATATTATATCTCAAGCTCAAGCTTGAATGAAATACGACATATTATTTTTTTAAAAAAAAAAACAAATGATGTGGGTTACTCGAATTTTATGTTAGTTTTGATAGTTTTTATTTAAATAAAATATAAAGCTTTTAAAGAGATGATTGACGTGAATAGTTTGTAATGTGGACTTCTTGCATGTGCAATATTGGATCCATGCACTGTTATAACCCGTTTGGTTCAATTACATAAGAGATAAGTTTATCTAATGTAAAGAGGATTATATTTTGTAATTTACATCATTTGATGTAATCATGACTACACTGGTAGAACTTTGATTATGCTTTCAATGAAATTTCCTGCGAAGCAGTGGGATCCAACTGAGGAAGTAAGATAAATGTGGGCAAACTATGTAATGCCATCTATAATGTATTAGATAGTGTGAAACATCAAAGTGGCTCGGCGGAAGCATGCCAACTGTATGTGCTTGGGCCTAAGACCTAGTGGACTGGTGTGTCCATAGGCTGGCAGATGAATTCAAAAATGTGACGGGTAGTAAATCGAGGAATGGGGGTAATGACCCTCGGCTATATGATCATTATGTTGCACGGCTTGCGAGCTTGCAAATGAAAAAGGGATGGATTGAGTGATAAGTAATGATCCACAAGTTGTAGACATTTAAATTTCGAGGACCAAATTTATTAAACGGGGGAGAAGTGTAATATCCAGAATTTTGGGATTGGAGGCTTGGGAATAAGCCTAAATTAAGCGGACTGCTAAGCCCCGGATTAGCAGATGTTCCGTATCTATTCTCTAATGTTTCTTATACCTTTAGGGCATTAAAGAAAATAAAATGGTGAATTTTAAAGAAAGTGATTATGCTTCCAGTGAAATTTTCTGTGAGGCAATGAGCTTGTCATGAGTTTTGGAAGACTAAATGTTGAGTAAAAATTATGAAATTTTACAGGGAGAAAGTATACATCCTAAGCTTTAATTTGATGAGTCATATGAATCAATTAGAACTATATACGAAAAGTTATGAATTTTTGAAATTTTCCCGACGAAATTGATCATTTTCTGGAACAGCAAGCTAAGATTGAAAATCTGGGGATTTTGTGATTCCAGCTAGCAAGCAAAATTCTATATTTTCCTTAAACTTATACTCAATAAGGGTTCTATAGGCTTTGGAATCACTCCGAAACGATGTCTACAAATTTAGTTATGATTTTTCAAAGTTATGGTAGAAAATCTGCCAAGAAGGCCAACTATTCTGAAAATTGGAAAATAAAATGTGTTGGCAATTGTATAAATTGTGGAATAAAGAAATAGGAGGAAAAAATAATTATTTGGATAATAAATATGCCAAGTGACATCATCTAAAGCCAATAGATTAAATTAGAATTGTTAAAGATGAGCACATGTGGAAATTGGATTAAAATATGATTTCTTGGTGCATGTAGTTTGAGTAATGGAATGAAAGCCCAAATGGTGTGTATGAAGGGTGTAATGTCCCAAATTTTGAATAAGGGCTAATGACAATTATTATAGATATTTGCGAATTTAAATAGAAATTATTAAGTGTTTTGTGACAATTTTAATTAATATGCCATAAGTAGTGAAAAATTGAAAGAATGGAATTATTGGCTATAAGTTAGTGATTAAGGGAAATTAATTACTAGCTAAGAGAAAAAATGAGATATGTGAGTAAAATGGCTAATGGAGGGATTAAAGTGGCTAATTGGATGTTTACCTTTACAAGACCCAATAAGAGGTGGACATGTGTCAAGAGGAGAAGAAGAGAGAGTAGGTGTGTGAAAGTCAAATAAGTGTATTTTATTCATTTCTCCCTCCTCTCCTCCCTCCTTTTCGACTGTGGCAGCATGGTTAAGGGAAAATGATGATTGCTTCTTCTTCCTCTCTCCTCTCTCTCTCTCTCTCTCCTTCCCCCATTTTGTCTGCCATGGTTGCCAAGTGAGAGGAAGAAAGAGCTTGTGATTAAGGTAAGCAAATGGCCTCTATTGCTCAAACTCACTTCATTAATGTTGATCCTTGGAGTGAGAGCTTCATTTTGATGTTTATAGTGTGCCTATTGGTGTTGATTTATGCCTACACAAAATTTTGGAGGTTGGTGAATCGAGAAATATCTTTGACAAAGTGAAAGAGGTAAGTGAGACTAATCTATCTATTTAAGTTTTATGCCAAATGGTTTAGTTTGAAATTTCTGGAAATTTTGGCCTTTAATCCGAAAATGAGGACCACTGGGCTTTTGGCATGTTTTTGGCATAGTGGTGGTATGTTGGGAATGTATATGAAAAGATAGGATTGATTGAGAATTGAATGATTGAGTTTAGTGATTTTGAAAAATCGTTGATTTGTGTTGCCCAAAACCAAAGCATGATAATGGAGTAGGATTTGGATAATTCTGATGATTCCATTGAATTCCTTGGATGTTTTTGTGTGGGAGTAGCTTTGGTGGAAGTTTTGGGTCCATTGGAATCAATTGGGCAAGTGTTAGGAAATGTGGTCAGTTTTGCTGCGTTTTCTGGGTTCTGATAAAATCACTCGAGTGAGTGATGAACATCACTCGGGTGAGGGTGAGTTCACTCGAGTGCGTTAATGTGATTTCCTTTCTGCTTCTAGTTTTCGTAGATAAAGGTAAGAGTGCACCTTAACACTTGCAAGTATTAAGCCACCACTCGAGTGCTTTGGGTTCCACTCGAGTGCTCCTGATCCTTGAGAAATTTTGGGCTCTCGGGTCTTCACTTTCTGTGCTTCACTTCCTAGTGCTTGAGTGAGTATTTGGCTATCACTCGAGTGTTGCTTTCTGTGCTTGAGTGTTCTTGTCTCTTAAAAGTTTCTTGTGCTCTCGGGTATTCACTCGATGTTGTTCGCTCTCTAGTACCCGAGTGTAAACCGTACCATCACTCGAGTGAGGTGTAACATCCCAAATTTTAGTCACCAAGAATATATTGTAATTATTATATATATTCAATGACATGGTGAATATGTAAGGCCAAAAGAATTAAATATTGAAAATTGAAGGTGGAATAGTGTTTTCAATGAAATCGCCTGCGAGGTAGTGAGATTGTTATATAGTTTTGGAAGATCAAATGATGACCAAAAATTATGAAATTTTATAGGGTTAAAGTAGACATCCTAAGCTTTAATTTGATAGGTCATATGACTCAATTGAAGCTATGTACAAAAATATATGAATTTTTGAAGTTAATCCAGAAAATCTGGAAAGTTTTTGGAGCAGCGATCAAATATTAAAAATCTGGGAATAATATGATCATTTCCAGTAAAATTCCATATTTTTCCTTGAAACTAGACTCAATGAGGGTTCCATAGGCTTTGGAATCGCCTTGAAACGATGTCTACAAAATTAGTTATGATTTTTCAAAGTTAAGGCAGAAAATCTGCCAGAATTGGCATTATTCCGAAAATTTGAGAAAAAAAGCAATCTTCCTTTTTCTCTTAATTATTTTAGAAATTTAGGGATGAAGGAGGAGAAGACAAGTGTCAAAATCCAATGAGGCCAAGTGTCAACACCACATGAAAGATGATGGAGATAATTGTTGTGTCATAAGTCCTAACTTATGTCATAAGGTTAGGTGGCCAACTTTTGCACCAATTGACTTGAGTAAATGGAAGGAACACTTGATTTAGTTGGAGCATAAGAGGGAGCACGTTTTTGGCCAACCAAGAGAGAAGGAAATGATAATTTAGGTTGAGTGTACACAAAAGGGAAGCATGGCAAGGTTGAGTACACACAAAAGAGAAGTATGGTGCAAGCATGGAGGTAAGTATGGTGGTTGACATGTGTCACCATAACAACGTTAGATGAGATCAATGGTTTGGAATCAAGGGAGCATTTTTATGAAGGCTTTCTCTTCCCTTCCCTTCATGCATTTTCGTTCAACATAGAGAGGGAGAGAGTTTGGAGAAACTTTGAAGAGTTAGAGGGAAGAGGAAGAAGAAATCTTAAGGTAAGAGTTGATTCTTAAGCTTTCCTTGTAACATTTCCCCTAGATCCTTCTCTAAACCATGTTTCTTCATGAATCTATGATCTTGAAGACTCATTCTTAGCTCAAGGAGAAGAGAGAGAGGACGTTCTAGAGAGAGAAACACCAAGGATCAAGAGGTAATCTCCAAAATCTCAACTTCTTTGTGTATTGAAGTTGTTGTTAGTGATTGTTGTTTGATTTATGTGATTTTTGGTTAAGTTGTAAAATTGGAAAAGCCATAATCCTAAGGGGTTATGCTTCCCAAAATCCTTTAAATCATGATTATGAAGTTTTTAAATGAATTAATCAAGGATTAGAAGTGGAAAAGTACAAGTTTTGGAAGCTAAAACACAAAGCTTCATTTTTCTATTTTCCCTTCAATATTTTGGCCAGACCAGAACTGGTACAAGGAGTTGGATTTTCATGAAATAAATGGTTCCATTGGACTCAGTGGGCAAAAATAGGTGGGGTTACAGTTGGGCACTTTTTCGGTAGAGGCCGAAAAAGCATTTACGAAAACGCCACTAAAATCCCTAAATAGGGGCTGTCAAGAGTATTTTCGTAATTTGACACTGAATTTGGTGATTTTGAGCCCGGAAATGGATTCCTTGGGTGAAAATAAGTCAAAATAGCTTTGGTCAAAATTTTGGGAAAACGTGCCATCGGGTCGGGTACGGCCGGGCCGGGCCGGGTTCCCGGGGGCATTTTTGTAAATTTTCACCATAGACTAATATAACCACAATAAACATTATGGAAGAGTCTAAAATGATACTTGGATAGGTTATGACCTATTTCTGGTATATTTAATATTTTAGGACCGATTTGGAGGTCGGATACGACACGTTCTTCGAGGCCCATTTAAAAGAGGATTATAAAGCTTTGAGGTAGGGACATTATCCTTCATACACTATTCCATAAGTTATGTAATTGTGTGGATGCCATTGTTTTGTAAATGCACTTTATTAATAACATGAGTTGCCTAGAGAGAGGCTGTTAGTGCCAGAGGTGCACTTATACTGGGAGTTGGCAGAAGTCCAACCGGTGTAGATTGTGGGGCTGAGCCCTACTTATGTATACATGACGATGATGTGTTTATGTTGTTCATTAATTTGTGCATACCTTGGCGCATAACATATTTACTTTTTGCATTTTCTATGAACGATATTATGTCTCTACAGGGATTCTTCGGAATCTCACCCTATTTTTAAACAAATACCTCAGCGAGTACCAGTGGGCCGAAGGGCAAAGATGTTGATGCCGAAAAGTGAGTGGCACGTGTCTCGAGGTGTGGATATGAACGTGGTTATGCCTTAGTCTATGCCTTAATATTTTGGATAATTTGTAAATATTAAAACTTCCGCTGTATTTTCTGTTTCCGTCTACGAACAATATCGGAATTGTAAACGAATGACGTTGGGATCGTAAATGAATATTTTTATCAGTATAATTGTACTTTTCTGTATGCCCATTGAATTTCGTGTTTATTACTCTTCGATTATCGAAATGGAAACGGGTGTTGACATGAGGTCTCCTTCACTCGAGTATCCATACAATATCACTCGAGTGAGACCGTCTTCACTCGAGTGTCTCAGTGAAAAATATCAGTTTTGTGCTTTCAAAAAAGGGGATCTTTGGGGATAGTCTTCCAACCCTTAGAGCTATTGATAGAGTTATTTATAGGTACTAAAAGGGCAATAATGATAACCAAATTAAGTGTTAAGAAGTTATGGATAGTTGGAATAGAGAATTGACTCTTCGTCCCTAATTGTGAATTGTAGGATACAATATTTGCCCTACTCGAGAGAGACCGATGCCAGGACACGTACGGAAGGATCAAGGTAGTGACTCTTCTCTCATATTGTGTATGATGTTTTTGTATGCATGACTTGTCATTGAGTTTTGTGAACTGTATGTGCCATGATCCATTACAGCGTAAGCATTTTAGCGTGGGCCGTTTAGGGATTGACGCTGGTCATCTCTAGCTCGGCCGTTGAACTGCCGTTGTAATCGACATGGATCTTTGTGAATCCGACCCGTGGGACGGCGTGTTGTGAATCCTGCTGTGGGCTGTGTGTATATATCTTGCCTGTATGGCTTGCGTATGAAATGCTTTATATGAAACCTAGCTGTGGTGAAATATATTGTGTGGACTGTTGTGGTACAATACAGCGTGAGCAAACGTAAGGGTGACATGAGTCATACCTGCCCTTGCCGTTGTAACTGCCGTTGTAGTTGCTATGTGTGTATGATGATTTACTTTCATATCTTATTGTTGTGCATACTATGAGTGATTTGTTACTACGGGGATTCTTTAGAATCTCATTCTCCCAAAAACACAAATATTAGACAGGGCTGAAGGATCCAAAGGAAAGCAGGCGACGAAGAGTAGATAGAGCTCCTAGCTATGAGTTTTATTTTGAAAAATTGGTTATTATTTTGTAAATCATTTAGCTATATTTTGTTGGGAATTACATGTACATATTGGATATTATTTGTGTAATCCCTTTGTTATAGAAAACTCTATGGGTAATTGTACCTTGTAGATCCTTAATTAATCAATGAAACCCAAGTGTGTCGGGAAATTTATGCTGTACTCTGATATGTATGAATGAAATCAACTTATACAGACCATTTATGTTAGTTTAAGCGTTTCACCCAAGAGGGAGGTAAATTGGGTGATTCCAAAAATTTCGTCGAGTATAAGGAAATCTACGGAATATTAAAAACAGTTAAGAGCAAGGAGAAATATCACCATAGTGTACACCGGGAGTTATACTGGTTCGGCCACAACCACTTTGACCTACGTCCAGTCCTCAGAGCGTCTCTGAGAGTTTTCACTATATTCTCTAAGATTCAGTGGGTTCTTGGAACCTTAGTACACAGCAAGTTCCTACACCTGGACACTAGCTCCCCCTTACATGTTGTAATCAAATTCCCAATTCAAGGCTCCACTACCTTGAGTTGCCTCAATATCAAATATTGAGTTTATAATGAAACACTCTCTCATAGAGCAAATATATATTCACTGAAGTACAAATGAATGAGTATATGAAAACAAAGCACTAAGTGTATTGATAGATGTATGATTGCTTGTTCTCAGTTGTTGTATTTTACTCTTTGAATATTCCATATATATATAGATGATTTGTAGTGTACGTTGGAAGCAATTCAAACATATCCGTTGGAATTAATTCAAACATGTCCGTTGGACTCGCGCAGCAATATTTGACTTTTCTTCAAATTTCAGACATGTCCGTTTGCGGTAGATAGTGGTAGGTGAACATTGGACTTTAATTTGACTTTTCACTCCTGGCATAATCATTCATTGTTTCTTCTGTAAATGTACTTGGGATACTAATGCAATGAAGAGTTAATTATATAGAAAACAATTTAATGAACATTCGATGAAAAGTATAATTTCTGGACTGCCTTACTCGAGTGATCATGTCTGTTACTCGAGTAGTCCCTCAAGTAACCCTATAAAAAATATGGCAGTGGAAAACTTAACATGTTACTCGGGTAAGACATAGAGTAAAAGAAATCACAAACCTTGGAAATACCTAATTACTCGAGTGGCCATGTCTTTACCTTCATTGGTTACTCGGGTGATCATTGTGGTAAACTGCTTACTCGAGTGGCTACTCGAGCAGGCTTCATATGACTTCACACCTTACTAAAGTGATCCCTCGAGTGGCTTGTAAATAGACTGGCAGATTACTTGATTACTCCCTCGAGTAATGACATCAAATTTTTGGCAGAGAGTTTACTATCTGGTTACTTGAGTGGCTACTCGAGTGGTATTACATATAACTCTGTAGATTACTCAGGTTGTCCCTCGAGTAATGCTGTTTTCCTCATTGGTTACTTGAGTGATGAGCTGCATTTCTTGGCTGAGAGTCACTGGAAGATTTTGGACCTAGCTACTTGAGTGGCTATTCGAGTAATGGTCTATATAACTTTGTAGATTACCCGAGTGGTCCCTCGAGTAATGTTGTTCAAAATTTGGCATTGCCTCACTGGATGAAATTTTGCTTGCTTACTCGAGTGGCTACTCGAGTAATGGCTTCTGTTACCCCAGTGGCTACTCGAGTAAGCCTTCTTAAAAATTGTTAATCACTTCCAGTGCTGACTCCAAGTGATGTTATGCTACTTTGTTCAAATCCAATTGTTTGTTATCAAATCCTTTCGTATTATTGATCCAAACTTTGTTATCATCAAAACATATGAGATCTAACAATTTATGTTTGAAAGGTGAGTATGAGACCATTGTGAAACAGGTGTTATAAAATTTTTTTGAAAACCCTGATTTTGGGAAGTTTTATTTTGAATAAGTCCCAAATCATACATAGTCTCTAATTCAAACTTAATTACGTTTTTACGAACTAATCTCGACCTTGAGCATGAAAGGGGTTACAAAGGGCCCTTAGGACGTTTTTTGACTAACCAAATGGAGGAGAATTGGTTCAATTGCAATTGGAGGCTTATGACACAAGTTGGAAGAGGATAAACTCAAGTACATATGTGAGGTCTTAAATCCTATATTTGTAATAAAGATAATTAAAGAAAGAGATAAAGCTATTATTAACCCTTTCTTCATCTTTTCTCTTCCTTATTTTTGTCCAAGAACACCAAAGAGAGAGAGAGAAAGGGAGAGCTTAAGAAAACTTGAGAGAAAGAGGAGCTCAAGGAGGAGAAATCAAATGTGAGCTTTGTGTTTCCAAGAGATTAAGCTTTCTAACTTGTAAAATAGCTCCCCTAATCCCTTATTCTTCATGAAACCCCTGGTGTAGCAAGTAAAATCCTAAGGTTAAGGGAGAGAGGGAGGACGATTTAGAGAGAGAAAGTAAAGAAATCCAAGGTAACTTCAAGAACCTTAATTCTCTTGATGTATTGTTGTTGTTGTTGTGGTTACTGTCACGATTTGTGGTTTGATTGTGGATCTTGTAAACTTGGGATGTTAAAGCCCTAAGGGGAAGTTGTAAATTATGGGACTAATGAAATGCCTCCTCTTCTTCTCTTCTAATTTCGTCCATTCATGCAAGAAAAAGGGAAAAATATTTAATACATGATCACATGCCACAAGAAGAAGAAAATGATGACTATGATTGAGTGAGTTGGTAGATTAGATGTTGAGTGTAAGAATGGAAGGGTGGTGTAATGCATGATGAGATCAAGCTTGAGTAGAGGAATGGAAAAGTATGATTACACAAAAGAGTGTAAGGTTGGAATTAGATAAAGAAGTATGGAGAAAAAGGGGAAGTAGGGACAAAAATTTTGGAGCAAGAAAAGGGAGGACAATGATTCAATTAATGGCCAAGTCAATGAAGAAATTATGAGGAAAAGAAGAGTGTGACAAGTGTCACATTAGAAGCCCTTGATCAAATCAATGGCTAGGAAGATGAAAGACTAAGTTAATAAAACATTTTTCCTTCCTCTTTCCAAGTCACATTGGGCCAACCACAAGAGAAGAGAGAGAGAGAGTGAGCTTGAGAGTTCTTGAAGGTTAGAGGGAAGGAGGAAGAGGATTAAGGTAAGAACTTGTGTTTCAAAGTGATTAAACTTACTGTTTTGTATAGTTCATCCTCTAATCTCTTATTCTTCATGGAAATCATGGTTTAGCAAGTTAATCTTCAAGGTTTAGGGGGGAGAGAGGATGTCCTAGAGAGAGAAACACCAAAGATCAAGAGGTAATATCCAAAATCTCAACTTCTTAGTGTATTGAAGTTGTTGTTGGTGATTATTGTTTGGTTTTGTGATTTTTGGGATGAGTTGTAAAATTAGAAAAGCCATAACCCTAAGGGGTTATGCTGCCCAAAATCCTTTAAATCATGATTATGAAGTGTTCAAATGAGTTAACCAAGGATTAGAAGTGAAAAAGTACAAGTTTTGGAAGCTAAAACACAAAGCTCCATTTTTTTTCTATTTTTTCTTCATATTTTCGACCAGGACCAGAAATGGTACTAGGAGTTAGATTTTTATGAAATAAATGGTTCCATTGGACTCAGTGGGCAAAAATATGTGAGGTAACAGTTGGGCACTTTTTCGGTAGAGGCCGAAAAAGCTTATTTATGAAAACACCACTGAAACCCCTAAATAGGGGTTATCAAGGGTATTTTCATAATTTGATAGTGAATTTGGTGATTTCGAGCCTGGAAATGGATTCCTTGGGTGAAAATAAGTTAGAATAGCCTTGGTCAAAATTTTAGGAAAACGTGCCATCAGGCGGGTACTGCTGGATTAGGCCGGGGTCCGGGGGCATTTTGATAAATTTTCACTATAGACTAATATAACAACAAGAAACACTATGGAAGAGTCTAAAATGATACTTAGATAGGTTATGACCTATTTCTGGTACATTTAATATTTTAGAACTGATTCAAAACGACATGCGTTACGAGACACACCGGAAAAAGGGATTATAAAGTTTTGAGATAGGGACATTATCCATAATACATCATGCCATAGTTATATGATTGTGTGGATGCCATGATTATAAATGTAATTTATTAATCAACATGATTTGCCTAGAAAGGGGCCAGTAGTGCTAGAGGCACTTACTCTGAAATTGGTGAAAACCCAACCGGTGCAGATTAGTGGGGCTAGGCCCTACTCATGTATACATGCAGATGATATGTTTATATTGTTCATTAATTGGTACATATATGGCATAGATCATATTTACTTTTCGCATTTGCTATGGACGATAGCATATCTCTACTGGGATTCTTTAGAATCTCGCCCTATTTTTAAATAAACATCTCAACGAGTGCCAGTGGATTGAAAGGCAAAGGAGTATATGCTGAGAAGTAATTGGCTCGTGTCTCGAGGTGAGGACAAGATCGTGATTATAATTCGTTTATGCTTAGATATTTTGGAGAATTCTGTAAATATTAAGTTTTCGCTGTATTTTCTGTTTTTCATTGACGAACAATGTTGGGATTGTAAACGAATATTTTCATCAGTATAATTGTACTTTTCTATGTGCCTATTGAATTTCGTCTCTATTACTCTTTGAATATCTAAATGGAAACGGGTGTTGACATAAGTGCTACACAAATTTGGATTAATCATGTAGGAAGTGTAATTAAATGGTTGAACAAGTGATTAAAGGTAATGAAAAGGTTTTTTATGGATTGAAATCATAAAACTTCATTTTCTCCAATTTTTATAGAATTTCGCCCAGATCTATTTTAGGCTGTGTTTGGACTAAATTTTGGTGTTTTTGATAATTCCATTATGGTTAAAATGGAAAATTGTGTAGGGTTCATGTTGGGTGCCAAGTGAGAAAAGCCCTAGAAAGTGAAATGAGTAAAATAGCCTTAAAACCCTCACATAGGGGCTGCCAGGGGTAAATTCATAATTGGGGCTAGAATTTGAGAAAACTGAGGTTAAAAATAGATTTCTAGGGCAAAAATATGTCAAAATAGCCTAGGTCAAAATTTCAGGAAAAGTATAGTTGGACCGGGTACGGCGAAGCCGGGGTTCCGGACGCATTTTGATCATTTTTCAATATAGACTCATATAACCCCAAAAATACTATGGAAGTGTCTAAATGGTACATTTGAAATTTTAGGATCAAGTTGAGAGCCTGAGTTGCTAGTACGAATTACAAGGCACGATGTTCAAGGAACCTAATTGGGGATAAAAAAGGATTAAGGTGGGAACTTACCTCTCCTGCGTGTATTTGATATTTGTGCTGGTGTATTGATACATTTGATTGCTTTGCTTGATTATGTGAAACATATATGAATTATTGAAGCTCTGTTTCTATTTTTGCTATGGCCATAAGTATGCTGTTTGAAACATTGAGCACACAGATATGTCATTGTGTGAGCATGAGTTATGTAATGCAAGTATATCATGCATTATGTACTTATCTTGCATGTATATTAGTACTGTTTTCCTACTAAGATTCTCTCGAATCTCACCCTCCCGTACCAATAAGTTAGACAGGTGAAAATAAGAGGTTACTGAAAGTAGAGAAGAGAACTACACAGGAGGAATGCAGTAGTGAAACAAATACAGGGAGATGTCACCATTTCATTAAGACCGGTTAGTCACCTAAGTAGTCTTGCGCGGCTACATAATGTGTACGTGTTATATACAATCCCTGAGGGGAATTTCTGTAATCATGCACATCTTATCAGTATAATTATGCTATTCCTGTGTTCCGGCCGAATTGCGTATCATTTTCTGCAAATACTCTAAAATAAGTTGAAATAAGATAAGGGTGTGACAGAGTAGCTTAAAAATGTTACAACTGGTAGAAGATAAATTGTGCATTGTGATAGGGGAATTTAATGAATTGTTATACCAGTCTGATAAGGACGAGGGGAGAGTTTGTGTTGAATGGGATCTTGATAGATTCAGGTCGTTTATGTTGGAATGTGATTTGTTAGAAACTGGAATGAAAAGTGGAAGATATACTTGGATGAATAATTGTGAAGGGGAAGACTTTATTCATGAAAAGCTTGATAGAGTGGTTGGTAATTGCAGTTGGCAAATGAGTTTTCAAAAGGGTCAGGCTCAAGTGTTAAATGCCATTGGTTTAGACCATTGTCCTATTCTTTTGGAATATGAGCATAAGGATTCTGTGACTCCCAAACTATTTAGGTTTGATCTCTAGTGGCTTAATAACCCGCACTTTGAAGAATTAGTAAGAAACAATTAGAAGGGAGGGAATGAAAGGATACTACTTAATGAATTTGTGAATAATTTAAGTGAACTGAGTGTTTTTCTTTCTCAATGGAGTATGAGGGAATTTGATAACAACATGAAGGTCATTAACTCTCTCATGGATGAAATAAGTGCTTAAATTGGGAGTGGAATGAGGATGTTGATAAGGAGTTAGCAGACCTAAAAAAGAAGTTAAATTCAGTATGAGAGCAAGAGGAATTATATTGGGCACAAAAATCCAAAGTTCAATGGTTTAAGTGTGGGGACAAGAATACTAAGTTTTTTCATATGACTACAATCCAATGTAGATGCATAAATAGAATCTAAAAAAATTATAAAGGGGGATGATTCCTAAATAGAAGATGAAGAAGAAATAGGAAAGTTTTTTTGAAGAGTTTTACTCTGGCCTCTTCTCTTCATCAGGATATAACAGATTTGATGAAATTTTGGAATATATGGAAGCTACTGTGATCTACTGTGATGGAAGAAGATAACAGATTGGTAATGGGAGAAATTTTTGATGAGGAGGTAAAGAAAGCAGTGTTCAAACTTGGAGGAACAAAAGCATTAGGTCCTGATGGCTTCACAAGAGCATTCTTTCAGAAGGAATGGCCTATAGTTGGCCAACAGGTTTGTGCACTAATTCAAAAATTCTTTTGATAAGGTTTTGAGCTCTATGAGGTAAATATGACCAATCTAGTTTTAATACCAAAAATTGATTGCCCTGAGACTATGAGTGAGTATAGACCAATAAGCCTTTGTAATTTTATCTATAAAATTTTTTCCAAGGTGATAGCTAACAAATTCAAACCTTTGCTTGGAAATTTAATTTCTAAAAGCTAGAGAGCCTTTGCCTCGAGAAGACTTATCTAGGACAATATTATTATAGTGCAAGAAACTTTCCATAATTTAAAAATCAAGAAGAATGTGGCTGGTTTGGTATTGAAGTTAGACGCGAAGAAGGCATATAATAGAGTTAAATGAGATTTTTTGGTTGCCTTATTGAGTAAAATGGGCTTCTATGCTAAGTGGGTTAAAAGAATTTTTTGATGAATAACTTCAATTAATTTTTTTTGTCATGCTATCTAGGAAAAGAGTGTCGCATGTGGTGCCTAAGAGAGGGCTTAGACAGGGGATCCTTTGTCCCTATATCTATTCATCCTTGTTAGCAATATCCATTCAAAAATGATTGAAAAATGGGAGAGGCCAGGGCTCATTGAAGGAATAAAGGTGGCTAATGGTTGCCTGATGATTACACATTCTCTTTTTGCGGATGACTTAGTGTTCTTCTTGAAAGCTAATGTCGATAATTGCAGAAACTTGAAGTATATTATTGATTTGTATTGTCATGCCTCTGGTCAATTGTTGAATGTCAATAAATCTTACATTTATTTTTCTAAGGATATACAAAATTTGCTAAGGTTAGAAATCGGACAAATATTTTAGATCTCAGATGCTAATGTACTGGGGAGCTATCTTGGTTTACCTATCATATGGGGTAGATCTAAAATCCAGGCAATTAATTTTGTTATTGAAAGAGTCAAGAAGCAGGTGCACGGTTGGCCAAAGAACCTTCTTTTGGACGCTGGTTAAAAGGTACTTATCAAATTTGTTGCTAATTATATTCCAGTGTACCCTATGTCTTGTTTTTTTATTTCCAAAACCTGCCTTGTTGAGCCTGGACAAAATAATTACTAGTTTTTGGTGGAAGGAAGATGACAATAGGAGAAAAGTCCATTGGGTATCTAAAGAAAAATTAAAAAAAAAAAAAAGAATTTGGGGCATCGGGTTTTAAAGATTTTGAGGCTTTTAACTTAACTCTTTTAGCTAAACTTGGGTGGAGAATTTTGAAGAGCCACATAAGTTATGGGTGAAATTATTGAAATGTAAATTCCAATGATTTCCTTAGTACTAGAGAAGGTTCTAGAGCCTCTTGGATATGGCATTGGATAATTGAAGGGAGAAAAGTGCTTGAGGGAAAGGTCTTAGCTAGTCTTGGAAATGGGTGGGCAACTAAAGTATGGGGGGATCCATGGATTAAGGGATCGAGTGGGTTTAAATTATTTTCTCCACATCCTCACTCTTCATTGGAAAATCTAAGAATGGCAGAAATTAAGAGAGAGTGGGGTTGGGATGTATCGTGGTTCTCTCAACTTCTCACTAAGGTAGAGTGTAATGAAATAAAAAATGTTGTAACAGCCTATACACTGCGTGAAGATGGCAGGATTTGGGTAGGGGGTAGAGGGAATAATTATGATGTGAAAGATGACTACCATGTTGCTAGAGAATTGCTGCATGGAAGTGACCTAAACACTCCTAAATCCTCTAACTCTGGAGCCAGGGCTGTTTGGAAATAGATTTGGAAACTTAAAGCGCCTCATAAGATCCAAATTTATGTGGAGATTTTTTTCTAATTCTTTGCCTACCATAGAGAATCTTGTTAAGAGGCAATGTGCTATAACTGAGCTTTGCTTTCTTTGTAAATCGCACTCTAAGTCTGCCATCCATTTGTTTCTATCATTTGAATGGGTTAAATGGGCATGGTTTGGTAGTTGCTTCTCGGTTAGAGTACATGATATTCAGGGTGTTGACTTGAGACATTGGACAGTGATAAGTAAAATATTTATATATTTATTTTCCCTTATATGATGATTTTGTGGATGATATTTGGGTATAATTGATAAAAAAATAAAGATGTTGGCATAACATAGAAGTTATCAAAAAATACTAAATTTTAACCTTATTTCAGTTTTCAGGCAATATCTGAAGCTCTAGATGTCGGATTGGGATATTCTTTACATGAATAAAGAATAAAGAAAAATCCCAACAATTTTTATGTTGAGGCCACAACTCAGTTCTGTCTTTAAGAGTTTTGAATTTTATTTAGAAGTTGAGAACGTGAATTTGTCCAAGTCTAACCTTTGCCAACCAATTTGACCATAACTAGAGCTGCAATTGTTGAAATAAGGAACTCTCATGTGTGTTTTCACGCTAAGATCCAGATCTACAACTTTCATGAAGATAAAAATGTGAGAATCCACTGTTTTGACCATCAAAATTTGGCTGCAATTGAGAAGCATGGTTGTCATAAGGTCAACATTGGTAGCTTAAAGTCAAGAGTCATACCTAATAAGTGGAAGTTTTTGCACCCCATTCATCTATAAATAGAGGAGTGAAAGACACAAGAAGACACACAATCTTAGAGTTTAATTTCATCCATTGCATTGTTTCTTACATGCCTTCTTCTTGGAAGGCCTAAGTAGACCACCTTCATAGATGGTACATGTTGCCACCTACATGTAAGATTTTATCTCCTATAAGGAAGGCCAGATTTTTCCATTCTTATGCATCTTGTAGCTATATCTTTATGCTTTAAAATTTAATAATTGAGTTTTATGCAATGTATATGAATTTTTCAATTTATTTTGGTTTTATTTTTCATTTCATCATGAGTTAAATTTTCATTTTCCTAGAGTGATGATGTAGCTTACTAATGACGGATTGAATTTTAACTTATTAAATCTAGTTTTAATTTTTCCTTCATGATTGAGGTTTGATTATTGTTCTTAATGCTTTCAATTGATTGGTCATCTTTTGAATGATTTCAATATATGTGTTGAGATCGGAAGGAGATGCATGCGTGTAGATCCTATAATTAAACCATATAGGAATATATTCATATGAGTTTTGTAGTCTTAATAATTTCTATAAATTTTAATACATGATTTATTGTTTTAATTCATATAGGGATATATTGAATTAACGATTAATTATAGAATTGTTTGACCTTAAAAGATGTTAGTAATTAAATTAGGGAAACTCGGCTATCAATCATATGGAATAAATTGGACTAGAGTAGATAGGTGATTCAATCTAAAATTTATAAAGTGAAATATGATCCTTAGGGGTTTTTCTCATAGTTGTTTTCATGCCAATTGCATTCATATTTAATCATTTTTAATTTTGTAATTTCAATCACCAACTAATCGATTGACTAAATAGAATTAAGATTACCCATTTTGGTACTTAGTGATCAATTCTCGTGAGAATGATACTCTACTCACTTCTATATTACTTATTTACAATAGTGTACACTTGCACTTTTTAATAAATCATTTATATACGTAATAGATGGCTTGGCTCTTTGTGGAGGAGAAATTATCATATTGGAACAAAGCTTTTGTTTCTATTTTTTTATGGCAGATTTGGACATGTAGATGCAATTATATCTTCCAAGGCATACAACCTGATCCTGGTTTTGTTATCAATCAAACAGGTTTGCTACTGCAGGAACATTAGGATACGAATGGATGGACAATGGTGGATAATGGTGATCCTCTGGAAGAGAATACTGAGTCTAACAGGCAAAATAACTAGTTGGCACCAAGAGGTAATTATTTAAGAGAGAATTATATTCAGGTCCTACACAAGAGAAAAAATGAAAAAATAGTCCCCTGAACTTATCAATGATACCCCTGGATTTGTCAATTGAAGCCCTTAGACTTGTCAATAAGACCATTTTTTTATTTTTTTCCCTTTTGTGCAGGACCTGAATGTAATTTTCCCATTATTTAAAGATAAATTTTGATAGTGTTTTTTCTAAGGAGGATGGATTGGTTTCAATATCATTTGAAGTTAGAGATTCCATTGATAGGTCCTTGATGGAGTTAACAAGTTGGTTAAGGCTAAGTCACCGCTTGTGACGGAATGTTTGGCTTTTCTTGAAGCTGTTGAATATGCTGTTGAGAAGGAATTGGAAGATGTGATTTTTGAATCAGATTGTCTTATTTTAATAAACTACATCACTAAAGGGAATTCATCTCTAGAACGGGGGTGTGAGATTTTAATTGAGAATAATCTTGAAAAAATGAAATTAATCAGAAACCACTCTTTATCGTGGATTTCTAGGCAAGCAAAATTGATGGCTGACTGGATCGCTAAAGCTTCTATGAAAGGAACCATATCCTGTGGATTGGATCGTGAGGCCTCCATCTTGTTTACGAAGGCTGTTGGAGAAGGACATTGTACCAGTTTTGGATGATTTTGGATAGCTTGTTAATGGTCTACTTTATGATTTGTTTGCTTACTTTTACTTTCTTCATATCCTATGTGCTGGACTATTATGTGGTTTTTTTTAATATTATGAAGTTATCTTCCTAAGAAAAAAAACATATGATACATATAGTTTTATAGTGCTATTTATAACATAGAAAAAGATAAGAAAATATTACTTGAACTTCAAAATTTTAAATTAGTCTTGTTGCATATAAAAATATAGGTAATAATTATAAGAATATAGCAATTGACAATTCATGTTAGTAGGAAATCACTAATTTGATATTTTAAAATTCAAGTGGTATTTTCTTCTATATTTCCCTTATAACATAGAGAGAGAAATTTTTATTTTCTATTTATAAATCATATTATTGATTTTTCACATGAATAAATATTTTTTACCTTTTATTTATTTTTCTGTAGGTTTTGTACTTTTAGGTAGAGTGTATATTAAATAGGGGTAAAACTAAAAATTACTAAATGTTAAGTTAAATTAATAATGTTTAAAATTTTTCAGTAAAATATTAAAAGTGATTTATAAATAAGATACTATTAAGAGTTAAGGTGCAATTTGGCCCAGAAATTTTCGCTGAGGAGCAATTTTATCCTATAAGTTTTTTAAGGTTTAATGTTGCCCTAAAAGTATTAAATGGTGCAATATTGCCCATTTCTGTTAAAAAGTTAAATGTCGACATCAATTTTTTAACGAAATAGGGCAACATTGCTATGTTTTGAAATTTCTGAGGTAACTTGAATCTGAAAAAACTTATAGGATAATATTATTCTTCAGCGAAAATTTCGGGATATATTTATATTTTAACCGTAATATTAATAATAAATTAATCTGGCCATTAATATATGTGAGTCCACATGCATGCATGAAGCTCTTCCTTCTTTTTACAGAGTTAAAGTTCGAACTTTGATAACTTTTAGGCACACTGGTCAACTTCTTTTTGTGGTGGTTGGGATGATCAAATTTTTCTTTAACAAAGGTGATCTTAATTATAAGTTGGATTCATTTTATAATTAAGATACTCATAAATAACTGAGTTATGTAAATAAAAAATTAATTAAAGTTTGTAAAAAAAAACAATAAATATATAGGAAAAATCATTGTTGAAATACCTATTTAGGGAACAAGAAATGTCTCTTCTTTATTTGATTGTGAAAGTGGCAAAGTGAACTAACAAAAATGTATTGAAATATATTTGATATGATAAGATTCATACATTCATTCACTATCCCTAAATTTAATAAATTTTTAGTTAATAGAATAACATGTGATTTATGGAGTATTGATTCCTACACAATGCTAGAGAGAGATGAAAATTCTCCCATGTGCTTCCATGTCGATGACGAGCATACTCTTGACCCCGCAAAAATGTTTGTATTCGATTAATTCTAGAATTTATTCGATTGCTTTTTCAGTATATTAATTACACGTTTTTCCTTTTTTTTTTTTGGTTGAAAAGAAAAGCTTTTTCCAAATTACGGGATCACACAAATAAACTCTAAAGAAGGTGGTTGAAACTGTGCACCACTAAACAAGTCTTAAGCTGTAGTGAGATTCACAATTCATGCTTCTAATAATGGAGGTGGCACTATATGGCTCTATTTGTTAGGTACGGATGTGAATACTTTTTATCTCATCACATAAAAATTAAAATTAAAGTATATAATATTTAATTATACCCCTATATTATTATTTGATACTGTCTATTTTAACTATTTTCATGTATATATATAAGAGACATGCATTATTTGTGCAAGTGTTGCACTACTATAGAAAGTGCTCTCTTCTTCTTATCATCTTTTTTTTTTTTGTTACAAAAAATTAAAGTAAGTTGGGTTCTGAGAGTTCATCAGGGAACAGGCATGTCTCTAAGTTTAAAGAGTGCTTACAGATCATCATCAAATATGATCCTTACATCAGCAGTGAGATTTGAACTCATCACAATCTTATAAGTTATGAGTCAACTCTTTACCAGTTAGATCATTATTTTTTTTTTAAATTGGACAAAGGGTTTCCTCTTCCGAGATTTCGAGCATCAATGGTTTTGTCCTCCTTAGGGAGGTACGACAAGGTTGTTGCCTGTTTACCATCTCAATCAACAACAATTTGTTAGTCCAATTAGACCAACTTTATTAGTTGGCTTCTTATCACGATTTTAAATCTTATGACAGTAGAAAGTTAGCAATTGATACAAGCAATTTTTAACTGGTCTAAGGGATTAAATAGTTAGTTGGCTTCTTATCATGACTTTAAATCTTATGACCATAGAAAGTTAGTGATTGTGTTGATTAACTTCTTTTTCCAACGCACTATGGCGCAGATGGCAGGGCTTGAGGCCTAAGTGCCTCACTATCCGGGTTGGATCCCGGCCAGCATCCAGTGGGTGCCTAATCGAAAAAACTTCTTTCTTTATTTTTTTTAGAAGTACTTTATAATTTATGAAGTAAGTGTATAAAAAGAGTTTTATCTCATATTACCAAAAAATGCTTAAAAAAAACACTTTTGAAATGTTTCCATTGAATATCATTAATGTAGCAACAAATTACAACAAAGCAAAATCGTTAGTTACAAAAGCTTAACTTTTTCTTTTCATGACCTTCCTCCTCTTAATAAAGTTATAACCCCAAATTAAACTGTAGAGAATTCTTTACAATTTAATCCTTTAAAATTTTGGGATGTCACTAATTTAGGTTTTTGGATGATATGGTCACACCATGGTTTTTCGTACTCTATAAACAAAAAAAACTAATAGATGGGAGTAAATTAAAGTGAATATAATCATACTACTTCGAGTCCTTAATATAAAATCTACTAAACTAATTTGAATAAATTAATAAAATTAATTATTTATTAATTAAAAATGAATATTTATTTCTCTAAAATACTCTCTTAAGCCATTTGTATTGAAATTATTTCTTGATGCAGGTTCTTTTAACTTACCGTGCAAGATAGTTTAAGGAAAAAATAGATAAATATAGAGGATAAATTGGATCAATGTCGTATATTTATGACAAAACATAATCCCACATCTAGTCCACCACTGAGGGAGATAATATTTGTTTTTATACACCCCTCTCATTGCATTGTCCGAATTGTATCTTGTAATTATTAATAAGAGAAGTAAAGTTTTGACTTAATCCAATTTCTTGGGTCGAAAAAATAAAATTGACTAGGAAGTACTAAGCTCCCTATTATATTACCATCTTGTTAGTTATATCTGTTTTTTTTTTTTTTTCACGAAGCAGCCTTCCAATTCAAGTAAGTAACAAATACATCAACAATCTAAATCCCATATTTTTTTCCTCTTTTTGGTAAGCAAATTTTTTGACTAACCATGAAAAGATATTTTTTTGTGTCTGGATGATTCTCATTTAAGAAAACAAAGTATAAAGTACAATAGGGTAGAGATTAATTTTTTTATCCTTATTTATTGTGTCATTTTCTGACCAAAGTCTCTTAAACATAATAAAATTTAAATCCCCCTCCATTCTTTATTGAATTCAAATCATCATCTTCTCTTTTCCTCTATTAAAAATACAAATGTTGTATTTGATTTTATTAATTCATCTAAATTCAAACATCATTTACATCCCAATGACAATCATTTTAGGGAAAAAGACAGAAAAAGAACTTTAAAATTGTAAAATCTCAAATCAGGTTTATTATTAAGAGTTGATTAGGGAATGACGAAACTTAATGAACAATTCACAACTCATTTTTTTTTTGGAATAAACCTGATTTAGAATTTTACAATTTCAAAATATTTTTTTAATCTTTTCCCATCATTTTACATGCGATTTCTTTTCATTTGCAAAACTTTCATTTAACATCGTGCATGTTAAGATAAAGAGTATTGAACTCTTTTTTTTAAAAAAAATTATGAATTAGAGAAAAAAAACAATAAAATATCACTTGAACTTTAAAATCCCAAATCAATTATTTCATACTAAAATTAGTTGTTAATTGCTATACTCTTATAATTAATATATACATATACTCTTGTAGGCAATAAGACTTATTTAATATTTTAAAGTTCAAGTGGTATTTTTTTATTTTTTTTCTAAAATTTATCAAATAAGTATATTCTCATGGTAAATAAATAAAAGTTTTATATGTCATGTAGAGATGAAGGCAACACTGCATCTGACTGGTTGATTAAGAGAGATAAAATAATTAAAGAAATAGACAAGTCTTCGTTAACAAATCCTAGGTACATTAAAAAGAGTTTTAGGAGCCATCTGTGTCCAACCATTTTAAGTTGACCTCTCTGGCGTCCATGAAATTCATACATAAAAGGCTTAATGATGTTATGTACGTTGAAATTTTGCTAATCAATACTTTTCTCTTCAGCTTTTACCATCTTCTGTTGTAATAACTATTATTTCTTTCTTTTTCCATTTACATAACCAATACAAATATCTTTATTAAAAAAATCCCATAATTACTTGCAATTTGTTTTCGTTTAAATTACGCATCATGCACTGATGATTAAATTTAATTAATCTTTAATTAATACTTGTGCAGAGTTCAAACTTCAAGCCCACTCTAAAGAATAATAGTCTTAAAACATGTTTTTAATAAAAACAATTTCAAAATGAACCAGTAAATTTTTTTTTTTCAAGTCAATAATGCAAAGCTCCCTAAACTCCATGTTATAGGCAAAAAACCTCTATAACTGTACAAAAACAATCATTTACACTTTTAAGTTGTCAACAACAACAATAAAGTCTTTGGGCCCATTTGGTTCGATCCCATTACACCCTGCGGTGCAGTGCAATGCGATATTAATTACAAAGGTAGTGTTTGGTTTGATTTTTAAGCAATGTGCAATGAGTTAATATTTTAACAATTATTTAAAATTAATATATTACACAAAGTCTATTTTACCCCTTAATATAATATTTGTAGAAAAAATAGTTATAAGACGGTGACGGCGGGGATGGAGGAGGAGGAGGTAGTGGCGGTGGGCAGCGGGGGTGGAGGAGGAGGTGGTGGCAGTGGCAGTGGGCGGTGGGCGGTGGGCGGTGAGTCGGGTGTGGCGGCGGCGGCAGCGACGGGGGGTGGAGGAGGAGGTGGTGGTAGTGGCGGCGGGCAATGGGCGGTGGGGGTGGAGGAGGTGGTGGTAGGTGATGGGTGGTGGGTCGGTGGGGGCGGCGGTGAAGGAGGTGGTGGTGGTGGTGGTGGCGGCAATGGGCGGTGGGGGGTGGAGGAGGAGGTGGCAGCGGCGGGGTATGGAGGAGGGAGGTGGTGGCGGTAGGAGAGGGTGGCGGAGGAGGAGGAGGTAGTGGTAGTGGTGGTGGGCGATAGGCGGTGGGTCGGTAGGGGCGACGGGGGTGGAGGAGGTGGTGGTGGGCGGTGGGGGCGGCGGGGGTGAGGGTGGCGGTGGTAGTGGCGGCGGGGGGTGGAAGAGGTGGTGGTGGGTGGTGGGCCGGCTGGGGCAGCAGCGGGCGGTGGGCCGGTGGCGGGGCCGTGGGTGGTGGCGGGTGGAGGTGCCGGCGGTGGAGGAGATAGTAGTGGCGGCAGAGAGTGGAGGTGACGGCGGTGGAAGAGGAAGAGGTTGTGGCGATGGCAGTTGTAACGTGATGTGGCAAGTGAAATGAGATAAGTGAAATAAAGACAAATGAAACTAAAGGGTAAATTGAACTTTTTAGACTATGCAATGGGATGGTAATGAGGATTCATAGGGGGGAGGTATGAATGAGGATTACCAATTTTTTGGTAATCTTCATTACCATGGTAAACCCTATTACCATACTAAAGAGTTACCAAACACTCTTCTCTTGGTAATGCAATCATGATTACCATTGCAGGCATACAATGAGGTTGAACCAAACGGGCTCTTTATCTTATCAGGTGGGGTCAGTTACATGGATTGTATAACACCATTGTGCTATATCGAAAACCATATCTTTAGGTATATTATTAATCAAAAGGTTTCTCTCTATTACTTCATCAAGCGTTCGCTTCGGCCTTCCACGACCTTGTTTTACAAGACTCCATACTATTTGATCAACCCTTCTCACTGGTATATTCAACGGCCTTCGTTGAACATGTCTAAACCACCTCAAACGACTTTCTATCATTTTTCCTTCAATAATAGCCACTTCAACTCGTTCACATATATGATTATTACGAATCTTATCTTTTCTTGTATGACCACACATCTATTTCAACATCCTCATCTCAACCACCCCCATTTTATGTTCATGTAATCCCTTTAAAGTCTAACTCTCACTATCATATAGTATTGTTGGTCTTATAGCAGTGTTGTAGAACCTCCCTTTTACTTTATTAGGTACTTTTTGATTACAAATAACTCCAGTAGCTTTTCTCCATTTTTTCCATCCAGCTTGAATTCTGTGATTGACATCTCCATCAATTTCACCATCTTGTTGTATAATTAATCCCAAATACCAAAATTTTGTCACTTGCTGAATGACTTGCCCCCCAATTTAATGGCCACTTCATTTTGACCTTGTCTCTTATCATACTTACAATGCATATATTCAGTTTTGCTCCTACTCAGACGAAAACCCTTCACTTCCAAAGTTATTTTTTATATCTTAAGTTTAGAATTAATTTCCTCCATGGATTCAGCCAACAGAACTATATCATCTACAAAAAGCATGTATTTAGAGATCTTCTTTCTTATAGGCTCAGTTAGAATATCTGAACATCTACCACTAGATTAAACAAATAAGGGTTCAGAGCTGATCCATGACATAGGTCAATCCTTATAGGAAAATCTTTTGTTACATCTCCAGGCATTCTAACATTGGTTGTAACCCCATCATACATGTCCTGAATGACTTTGATATATATAAACTGCACCCCCTTCTTTTTCAAGGCTTTCCAAAGTATATCTCTTGGCACACGGTCATATGCTTTTTCCAAATCAATGAAAATCTCTTCCTTTGCTCCTATAATTTTCCATAAACCCCCTTAATAAATAAATCGCTTCTGTTGTATACCTTCCTGGCATGAATCCAAATTAGTTTTCAGCAATTTCAGTCTCAAACCTCAACCTGTGTTCAATCACCTTTTTCCATTATTTTATTATATGACTCATAAGCTTAATTCCTATATAGTTTGTACAATTTTGAATATCCTCTTTATTCTTATAAATAGGAATCAAAGTACTTTTCCTCCACTTATCTAACATTTTCTTAAATTGTAAAATCTCATTAAACAATTTTGTGAGCCATAAAACACCATCTTTACCCAAACATTTCCAAATTTCAATAGGAATCCCATCAGGCCCAACAGCTTTACCATTTTCCATTTTCTTAATGGCTTCCTTAACCTCGCCAACTCGAAACCTGCGGTAACATGACAAATTGAGATAATCTTCTCGAGTTGTCAAATCTTCGTAGTCACAAGGCCCTCCCCCCTCCATTATTGAACAACTTATAAAAGCAGACTTCTCACCTATTCTTAATATCTCCATCAGTAACCAAAACTTTGCCTTCTTCATCCTTTATACACCTCACTTGGTCCAAGTCTCGATTTTCTCTCCTTATTATTTGCCATCTTGTAAATCTTACGTTCTCCTGCATTTGTTTCTAACTCCTTAAAAAACTCTTTATATGCTTTATTACGAGCTTCACTCACTGCCTTCTTAGTCTCCTTTTCAGCCAAACAATACCTTTTCCAATTGTCAACATTATTACATAAGTGTATTGCTCTAAAACAATATTTCTTATGTTTGACTTTCTCTTGAATAGCCTCATCCTACCACCAATTCTCCTTATCTTGCCAACCAAAACTTTTTGATTCTCCCAAAATTAATTTAGCAACCTTCTAAACCTTTTTAGACATTCTCCCACATGATATTAGCACTTCCTAAAAACTTCCACTCCCCCTCCTCTAAAAGAGTTCTCTTAAAAATCTCCTACTTCTCCCCGTTTAACTGCCATCACCTGACCCTTGGATTTAAAACTTGCCGGTGCTTTTGTTTTACACACTTAATATTTACATCAAGGACCAAAACCTTATGTTGTATTATCACGTCATCCCTGGGGATCACTTTACAGTTAGTACAAAGTATTCTATCAGAGTTCCTTATCAAAAAGAAGTTAATCTGTGTCTTGACAGCTCCACTCTTGTATGTTATTAAATGTTCATTTCTCTTCTTAAAGCAAGTGTTGACAATCTTGAGGTTATATGCAAGGGAGAAATCAATAATAGATTGACCTTCATTATTAAGCACCCTAAATCCAAAACCCCCATGAGCCCTTATATGAGATCTTGCTTCCTTACCGACATGTCCATTAAGATCTCCTCCAATAAAAATCTTTTTGGTTAGTGGGATATTCTAAATTAGCCCCTCCAAATCTTTCCAGAACTTTTTCTTAAGATGTGCTGCTACCCCTACTTGAGGTGCATACGTACTGATAATGTTTATAATATCCTTCCCAACAATCATTTTTAAGGAAATGATTATGTCTTCAACCCTTTTAACTTCCACCGTGTTCTTTCTCCATTCATTATCAGTGATGATACCGACACCATTCCTTCCATTGACCGTTCCTGTATACCAAAGATTAAAACCATTAATTTCTCGAGACCTTTCTCCTGCCCATTCAGTTTCTTGAAGGCACAAGATATTAATCTTTCGATCATTCATTACACCCACCACCTCCAGAGATTTGGCATTCAGAGTCCCAACTTTCCAAGTGCTAAATATGATCTTGCTCTCATGAACTAGCTTCTTTAGCCACCTCTGTTCAGAAGAGAGCGGTAGACCTTGCTCATTTAACACTACATCCAGGCGACAATGCAGCGGCCCTTACTTACTTATCACTGTGCTCGAACCATACAGCGCGTTACTTATAGGCAACGACCTAGCATTAACACAATTTCTTCATTGATCCATGTTCATAAGAGATTTGACAGGATTTTACTTTGGCTGTCGGGGTCTAACACAACCCTCCTTCTTTACTCGGGCTTGGGATCGACTATAAATATAGGCGGAGTTACACTTTTAAGTCAATAATGCAATAATTTGGGATAGGTTCTAATACAGTACCGTGTTAGAATTTGAATGATTAAATTAGAGGAAAAATAAGAGCCTCTGATTATTATTATTGAATCCTTGAATGAAGGGGAGACAAATAAGGCAAACCGTAACCTAACATATTTACCTTAAAATCTAATCTAATTAAACATAGTGATATCTCAAATTTATACTTTTAAGATATATAGAATATATTAAGATATTACTATAATATATAATATCAATTAATATCTCAACATTATTTGTACATATAACCTCTTCAAATTTTGAATTATGTGCAACTGTCAGGTATTAAATATGTGCATCTCTTCCAACAAAAATTCAAACTCTAGTTCGTTGCTTTTATGAGAGACTGATTCTTCCACGTGACTTTATTTTTTCTAGATTTTAAATGCATGATAATATATGTGTGTTCATCCATCCAAAATGCCCGTGTTCCTACACACAAAACCATTGCTTTGAAACTTGAACCGAACCGGTCGGTCTGACCCGGGAACCAGCGAACTGGGCTCGGTTCAGTAATTTTTTTATTTTTTTTTAAATTTTATATTAATAAACCTAAAATATTCAAGGGAGAATTACATTCAAGTCCCAAGAAAGAGGAGAAATGAAGAAATGGTCCTTATAGATTGCAAAATGAAAAAATGGTCCCATGGAGTTGTCAATACAGGCTCCTGCAGTTGTTAATGAGTTGTCAATACATGCTCATGAAGTTGTTAATGGGACCATTTTTTCATTTTGCAATCTACAGGGACCATTTTTTCATTTTTTCTTCTTCCATGGGACCTCAATGTAATTCTCCCAATATTCAAGGGGAAATCACTCCTAAGTCTCAAGGACCAAACAAAATTACAATAAAGTCTCAAAAAATAAAAATAACAACTCATTAAATATGTTTTTACAATATTTTGAATCATTTTTTGTTGCTTTGGGATTTTATTGTAATTTTGTTTATTCTTTGCAACCTAAGAGTAATTTTTCTAATATTTAATTTCTTACTAATTTAGTTTTGGATTAACTCCGATCTGACCTACTCACCGTTAATTTATTACCTCAAGCGAGAACATAACCATACACAAAACACGTAGTTGAAGTGCGTGTTTGGAATAGCTTATTTTTGGGCAATAAGTGCTTATAATTCGTGATTCACGGTATACGAGGTAAGTATGTGAGAGGAGTTTTTTCTCGGCTTGCGTAATAAGGGCTTATTTCCTGTACAAAAAGCTCAGCCAAACATGCACGAAGTAAAGTAGGTCTCCCGATAAAAAAAAGGGAAAATCACTGTCAGGTCCCAAGGAAGCAAAATATTGTCAGAAAAGTCCCAGGAAAAATTGAAATATCTGAAAAGTCCCTAGGGACTTTTTTGATATTATTTTCCAATGTAAAATGACATACATGCCCCTATTGTTAATGTAAAAGTGGAAGCTTCAGAAAGAGGAGGGAAGGCGTAAGTTTTTTTCCGGAGACACAGAAACGACGCGAAAGGGACTGGTGTAAACTCCAACATTGAAGGGATCAAGTGTAATGTTGAAGTTCTTGGTAAAGGATCAAATTTGCAAGCTCCACGTAGTGGTACCGAGGTAGAACACGAAACTGAATTTTTTGTTTTTGGTTCTGTGTGATATTTGGATAAAGTGAAATTGAATGATGGTGAAAGGTTGGTGCTTGGTGGCAATAGTGGACAAAGTGGTAGGAGGTAGATGAGTAATGACATGATTTAGGTAAAGTTATGAGCTTGAGCGTTGTAGTTGGGGTTTGAATGAGGTTGGGTAGTGTTAATGTGATAGTGCTCTGTTTTTTGGGGAGGTGACAGAGGAAATGATACCTTTAAAGTGGGAATAGCTGATTTTCAGGTTGGTGGGGTGCTGTAAAAATTGTGATATGGGAAGAAATTTAATTGTTGTTAATTCGTGCAGTTGGTGTTGTTAATATAACTGAAGTGGTTGTTAATACAGCAAATGGGTTTGGGTGTCATAATGCTCTGTTATTGGGGAACAAAACAGAGAAAGTTGGACGTTTGACGTGGGAATAGTTGATTCTCATGGTAGTGGGTTGATGTGAAAAGGGTGATATGTAAATAGCTCAAGTAGTTGTTAATTCATGCAGTAGTAGTTGTGAATATAACAATTTTAGTTGTTAATTCATTCAGGTGTGTACTTTATAAAGTCATGGGAGACTTACCATTCACTTGTGCATGTGTCTAACTTACTTCATACAATAGGCAAACAACTTGCCAACCACTTGATAAAATATGCTACAATTCAGCTCTTATGAAAATTTGCATCAGAAGTACTGCTGCAGTCACGCGATGAGGTTGTGAAAGGAACTGAAAGGGTTGTTAATGAACGCTTCACAGGTTGTAAATAGCTCAACTGGTAACAGTTACGGTGAGAAAACGATGGGAGGAGGTTGTTAATTGAACTTAAAGGGTTGTTAATGAACGCTTTAAGGGTTGTAAACAGCTCATTTGCCAACACTTAACGTCAGATAGCGTTATCAGAGAGAAACGAGGGGGAGGTTGTTAATTGAACTCAATAGGTTGTTAATGAACGCTTTAAGGGTTGTAAATAGCTCATTTGCCAACACTTAACGTCAGATAATGTTGTCAGAGAGAAACGAGGGGGAGGTTGTTAATTGAACTCACAGGGTTGTTAATGAACGCTTTAAGGGTTGTAAATAGCTCATTTGCCAACACTTAACGTCAGATAATGTTGTCAGAGAGAAACGAGGGGGAGGTTGTTAATTGAACTCACAGGGTTGTTAATGAACGCTTTAAGGGTTGTAAAGAGCTCATTTGCCAACACTTAACGTCAGATAACGTTGTCAGAGAGAAACGAGGGGGAGGTTGTTAATTGAACTCACAGGGTTGTTAATGAACGCTTTAAGGGTTGTAAATAACTCATTTGCCAACACTTAATGTCAGATACTGTTGTCAGAGAGAAACGAGGGGGAGGTTGTTAATTGAACTCACAGGGTTGTTATTGAACGCTTTAAGGGTTGTAAATAGCTCATTTGCCAACACTTAACGTCAGATAGCGTTGTCAGAGAGAAACGAGGTGGAGGTTGTTAATTGAACTCAATAGGTTGTTAATGAACGCTTTAAGGGTTGTAAAGAGCTCATTTGCCAACACTTAACGTCAGATAGCGTTATCAGAGAGAAACGAGGGGGAGGTTGTTAATTGAACTCACAGGGTTGTTAATGAAAGCTTTAAGGGTTGTAAATCAGCGCTTCAAGCATTATAAAACAGAGATCATGTGTTATCGCTGCTGGTTCGCTGGGGTGTACCAACAGCGAACGAGGTCAGAATAGGCCATTTTTTATGTCATTTTGCTGTTGTTTTGCTGTGGCGAAGCAAAAGCAAATCGTCTCACCTTGAAGTTGTAAAACGAACTCATCAGATTGTTAATACACACTTGAGGACTTGTAAACAACACATTAGTCATAACGTAAGAAAACATCATCTGTAGGAAAAACGTGTTGGAGGTTGTTAAACCCACATAACCTGTTGTGAATAAACGCTTGAAGACTTGTAAAAATCACCATTGTAATAACGCCCTATTACTTAAATGTTACAACTTGTATAAGAAGGCATATGCAGTTGTGCAATAGCCGTAAGAAGTTGTAAATATTTCCTTGTCACCTAAACATGGCAGTAAACAAAAAAGCATTGCATGATTGCCCTTCCTACAATTACAAAATAGTCACACAAAGACATAAGGTTCTTAAAGGACCCACAAAATAACAACATATGTACATAATAACATCACAAATGCTACTTGTCTCTATTCCCCTGCATTTGTTTCTTGCCACCTGCAATGGATAGCACCTTTTTGGCATATATGTTCCCGTCATGTGTCACAAGCCACCATAACGAATCGACCTTAATCTGCCGAATTTGTTCAGGAGACAACTTAGGCATCGTATACCCCTCTTTGTCCTGTGCCGAGCCATCCCAACCGAATAACCATGAAAGAACATGGACGCCACACGAATCGCTACAAACAGAAAGGAACAAAAGATATGAAACACAACCAACCAGTTGCAACACATGATTGTTCGCCATTTTTTACTTAACCAGAAACATAAT
Source organism: Inga leiocalycina (assembly GCA_963242795.1). Taxonomy (NCBI): domain Eukaryota; kingdom Viridiplantae; phylum Streptophyta; class Magnoliopsida; order Fabales; family Fabaceae; genus Inga; species Inga leiocalycina. The sequence continues at coordinate 90,208,474 of OY725320.1, read as the reverse complement.
AATTAATCCAATCCTTCTAAAACTCAGTAACAAGAGCTTTAACACAGAGTACAGTCCACTGATTCAAACTATTTTCATGTGCAAATTAAAACTCAATATCAACAACAATGATCTAAAATGACTCCAACACAACACTAGTTTGGTGCCACCAAGAGACTACTGCTTTGCATAGCTTATAACCAGTAAATTCCACAGTCACAAATCAGATTCACCTCCAACATTGCCCAAAATTTTGAAATTTCAGTACATACACCTAAAGTCACACAACTTACCTCAGCAGTCAATATGTATGTCAAATGCAAATTTGGACAAGTAAGCTCATATCAGAAATTTCACCAAACTCAACAAAGTGTACAGAATTTCAGCAATGGATGCAAAGCTTTGGAATATACCGTTCAGCAAACATCCACATTTTGACAACAAATTCAAGTCACTGCACCAAAACTCTAACCCAAGTCCACACAGTTCAGTTTTATCACAAAACAACTCAGTATTATGAGTGGAAGTCAACAAACGGTGCACAATAAAGCTGCAGAGACTATAAACAGTAAAGGCGCAATATAAACAAGTTAACATTGAAGAGGTATAGATTAATGCCATATGAACAAGCATCTATAAAAAAACCAAAACCAATTACTACCTACAATATGGAGCTAAAAGTACAAATTCTCTATCTTTATATCCCAGCTGTCTCATCATATCCAAAAGAAACTAATTCTTAATTCTGAGGGCAGGATGTAAAACATCAAAACATATCCTCTTCTAAAAGGCAATTAGGAATACACACCAAAACATTCTTTGTGGGGTTTATGTTCTAGAAAAAGAAAAATCTACTTCCCCCTAATAAGCTTTGTGTGCACCTGAGTTTTAGCCACGTCGCAGAGCATAATGGTGAAAAAATGAAAAGAAACTTTCTAGTAATTTCTTGTACATGGTTTAACCCCTGATTAGATTAAAAAACCTGCTAATTGTCATTTGATTGTGATACGACAAAATGCTTTAATCATGAACTTTGACCTTTTAAATCATGCAGCGCAACCAGCGATGTAGGTCGAACAACTGAGAACATTCTAGAAACAGAAATCTTTTAGTCCACGCCTGAAGAACAAAATGAGAAAGAATTTGAGCCTGCACAACACAATACAACCAACTTAATTCAGTTATAAACTCATGATTGTAAGTTCAACTGTTAGCATAAGGTTGAGAAGTGTAAAGTTTGTCACATCCCAAACTACTCTGTGCAAGGCATGTCAGTGAATCTAGGCATCACCACAATATAAAATTTAACATACAACAGTTAATTTGGTTGTGTAATTTGCTGCTAAACTATTGCTTCATTATATAGCAGACTTGAATGTCCAAGAGAAAAATGAAATACTGCTTACAGTTAGCAACATTTCTAGTAATGTAAAGAGAGTCAAATATACATACCGGTAAATTTATTGATCCAAAATGAAACATTGGTTTTCAAAAAGCCAAAACAATCAGAAAATTCACTGAAGTAATGATTCACGAGATGGGGATCCACTTAAACAACCATTTTGATAGGTTTTTATCAGTAATTTCACTAGGTGACACTGTGACAGAGCAAAGGAGTGTGTGTGTGTGTATTCCTCTAGCATGAACACAAAATTAGGAGTTCTAAAACGTAGTAGTGTTAGCCTCTTAGGTAGAAGAACGTTACAAAAGAGAATCAAAAGCTTTACAGTATACCTAGAAACCAAAATCAACTTTCAAAATTACTCATAAAAAACCTAGTGTCAACACTCAACAGTACAACAAGGCCTTCTAATTGAAACGCCAAATAGAATTCCTAGCCACCATTTTCATCAGGCTTCAAACTCGTTGATCATTGCACATGAATTATTATGAATTTTCAGGACATCAAAGATTGATCAGAACATACCCTAATTAGGATGAAGGCAATTCGTTCCAGAAGACGTAATGATCTAACAAAATGCGCGAGCTTACCCGTCATTAATTCTGAGTATTTTTGGCGAAGATAGGAATTAAACAGAACAAAATTAGCACGACGACGACGCCGACCAGCAACGGACACGCACGGCGAACGAAGGGAGCACCCACGGTGAGGCAGGGCAAACGGCGGACCACCAGCGACGGACACCCTCAGCGACTTACGGCACACCGACGAACACGCACCGCACGGCACCGGACGACAACGGAGACGGCAGAAGTTTGTTTTTCAAATGCCTCTCTGGAACGCGATTTGGGGCTCTGCCGCTCTGCTCTCGTTCGATTGAAGAAGACGAGTTTAAATTTTCATTAGGGCATGTGTGTCATTTTACATTGAAAAATAATATCAGAAAAGTCCCCAGGGACTTTTTAGATATTTCAGTTTTTCCTGGGATTTTTCTGACAATATTTTGCTTCCTTAGGACCTGACAGTGATTTTCCCTAAAAAAAAAGTGAAGTCCTCTTTTGAAATAAAAAAAGTAGAGTGTCTCAAAAAAGAAGAAAGGAATTTACCCATTAAAAAAAATGGGGCCCATCTCTATCATGCGCCTCGGGTCACCATCCCTATCCTCCTGACACCTCCTCCTTTAAATAATTCCAATCAACGCCATGTTTAATTTTTCATTTTATTCTCCCTCTCAACTGTATTACTCATCGATTTTTTATCCCATGTGGCGATCGGAGATTCTCCTGCTAACACCTTCCGATTCCACGCGCCATCCTTGTTGATCCCACCGCCGGGGACCTTCTTCCGTGATCTCTCCAACACTACTCGGTACTGCCAATTCGCTTCTTCCTTGATCTAGTTTCTCTTCCCGTTTCCCGAGAAAGTGAAGGGAACCGACGCTTCTTCTTTACCGATTTCTTTTGATTGGGTGTGAAAGTCAGTTCAGTTAGCCACATAAAAAAAAAAAAGTAAAGTCTATTTCAAAAGAATTAGTCCAACTCTAAGTCGTCGTCAGGTCTAAAATCAGCTTATTCAGGGTTTCGTTTGTTGGCGCTCTCGTTAGATTTTTTTTTTTTGCATTAGAAAGTACTGCAACTCTCCGGCGATTGATGTTCTTGGCTGTCGCTGGATTTCGCTATTTCAGTAAATGGGGAGGAACTCTGTTTGAGGGATTGCATGCTAACATTTGTTTTAGGCGCGGCCGCATCGAAGTAGAGATCATTTTCTTCTTCTGCCTTCCTTTAAAGCGATCCCGCTGTGACATACTTCATAGATTCTTTTGTCGGTAAATGAATAGGGATTCATCTTTTGCTCCATTGAATGAATAGGAATTGATTGAGAAATTTTGTTAACTTTTTTTCTTCTTTTTCGTGAGGATACTGTTGCTTAACTTTTTTTTTTTGGTTAAATTTTATTTTCAACTTATTCTGTCCATTCCATATTGAAAATGTTTAGAAAATCTCCATACATTGAAGTTATTAGAAGTATTGATTCGCTGAGTTGTTATTTAGTTTCTTCAAATCAAGAATCTGTTCTCAAAGTTTTGGTTCTGGCACATCAAAGATGTGTTATGACCATTTCGCAAAATTCTGATTTTTTGTGATGCGCTTCTGATTAGAAAAGAAAAATCATTTCCTTTCTGAGCTTATTGCTATTGATCTTTTGGGTAACACTTTTAACACGTTTTTGGAATTAAAGATGTGGATGCTGGCTTTAAATGGTTTCAGACTAGTTGTTCGGTCTTGTTTTATGGCCTTCTATGTCTGTATCTATACTGTGAGAGATGCCTTCACTGTGATATGTGCTTTTTTCCTACACTGCACTCATTTCGTCCTTATATAATGCTTTCTTTTTGCTTGAAAGGCTTCAACTGTGGTTAGTCCAAGCAAACGGAGCCACATATAAAAATCTCATGCTGGCTTGCTGAACTGCCGATGAGCAGAACTGATGTTATTGGCAGTAGAAGGAGGAGGATTCTTCTCTTCTTCAGCTTCAGGATATAGTAAGGGCCTGACCCTTCTTCTCTTGGGTCAGAGGAGTGAGGATAAACCCATGAGAGTTTCACCGTGGAACCAGTACCACTTGGTAGACCAAGAATCAGACCCCGAGCTCCAGCTGGCTTCTACAAAGAACCGCATTTCCCGCGGTTGCGCTTCCTTTGTTTGCTTTGGTCGCGCTTCCGCAGGGCTTGAAACGCCATCCCCTCTTAAAGTAGGCCCTGCCCAACAGCATGATGTCTCACCAGGGTCATTGGTTTCCGACAAAGATCAATCTTCTCATCTTGATAATAGTAATGCTACAAGAAAGATAGCACTTAAAAGTAGCCTAAAAAGGCCACAACATAATAAACCAACTCCCATTGAAGTTGCTAATGAACATGAAGCATTGGGTGGTGAGGAGAGTGATTTTTCTGTTCAAGTAGAGCGAAGGAAAGTGCAGTGGACAGATACCTGTGGGAATGAGCTCACTGAGATACGGGAATTTGAACCAAGGTATTGTAATATTTTGTTTTCTATAAAATGTTTTAGCTAAGAATATTTATATTAATAAGTTACTAAGTACGATTTGCTAGTTTATGCTATTTCTAACTTTTGTTTCTTTGTTTGGTCATAAAACGTCAAAAGACATGTTTCACGGGTTTAATCATTTAAAGTGATCATGTTTTATTTTAGTGATTGACATCGATATATAAGCTGTGCCTCGTTAGCCATTTTTTCTTTCCCTTTCATTTTTTTTCTAGCTGATTTTAATGTCCAACAATAATTGAATAAATGGTGTAAGAAGCTTCTTGAACTTTGGCTTAAAGGTTTTATTTGTGCATGGAGTGTTAATTTTGGATAAAGTAGATGCATATGTAGGTTCTCTTCCACAGCCTTTTCTGTTTTAGCTCTTCACGGGTTTTGATACTCAAGATTCTGTGTATCCTTGCCTTGTGATTGTGCTTGAATTACCAGATTTTGGATTGAACCTTATTATATCGATTCTGTAATTTTGCAATGCGAGCTTTGATAAAGTTCTTGAATCAAGCAATTGACAGAAAACAAAAATGAAGAGGGAGGAGATAACTGATGATGGTAATAATTGCTTGTTAGTGGTTTGGGTATGGAGACCAGTTAATATAAGGAGGGCATAATAATGGATCCAATTTCTCTTTTTTCGGCGTGGTGCTATTATGATAGGCACTCAAGCTGGGAAGGGAATCTCTACAAGTTAGATGTTGAGATAGGAGAATTGCCTACTTTAGTAGCTTGTCAAGCAGTTCATGCTACTCGATGTGAGACTTGAGCATCCCATACTATCTTGGTTCTTATCAAATTGTTACTACAAGTAAAAATATCAAAAGACAAGATAGTCCCTCCCTCTTGGGTGGAAGGAATTTAACTTGGAATGGCTGGTTTTTGTTCTCAAGTTTTATTTTTGCAATCTCAATTGAATTGGGACAAATGAATAATTTCATGGATTCTCTCCTGAAAATGCAAGGCCTCTTCCCAGTCAAGTGGTCTTAAATCTGGATTGGTTTAGTCAATACATTTAACACTATGGATTTGTTGTATGCTGAGAGTTTAACAGAGCTCTTTTCTTTCATAGTTATCACAAGTTATTTGGTTATTTGGGTTTTGTTATTCTGTTTCGATATGCTATATTTGTTTGGTTTTATCAAATTAAGGTCCCATATACAATCGGTTCTATTGTTGAAGGTATATGGTACGTTTCTCGCTACTTTACTGTAATATGAAAACTATCTTAGTAATAATAAAATTTCAACAACAACAACGATAACAACAAGCCTTATCCCACTTGGTGAGGTACAATAATAAAATTTCAATTATGCAATTTGCAGAATCTGAGTTTAAGCCATTTGTTGTTGCATTGTTCATCTACTTGTATCTTTTTCCTTTTGGATCATGGAATGGGGTAGAGCAGAAAGCTCTTTATTCTTTGTTGGTAGGGTTGGAACTTGAAAGGCTTTGATTTGGTCTTGCTAATTCGGAGCAATTTCTGCATAGCCATTTCAGAGGTTCTGGAAAGTTTAAGGAAGGAATGTTTAATAGGACATGCCTGCCATGGAAGTTTTATGTCTCTAGTTTGAGATAAGTAATGGAATATTTTAGGATAAAATGCTGCTTTTGCTGCATTTAAGGGGCATGAGGTTTGTTTTCTTTTTCTTTTTTATGGTTTTTTGTGAATTGCTAGTGCTACTGGGATGAGGTTTCTCTGTGATATAATTGGGGAAGGCTGCTTTCTATTGTTATGGTTTCTTTTTATTGTTTGGTTGTCATTTCTGGCCTTTATAAAGGACCTGTCATCCTTTGCTCTTGTGAATTACATTTTTGAAGAAAGATTAATGCCCAAGAAATGACTTATTTGTTGATTTTATGCTCCTCTAAAGTGCTCCACATATTTTGTAAACAGCAAAACACTATTTAATGTGTTTGTCTCAAATAGTGTTTGGTAGGAATGTTTGTTCCTAAATGTAAGAATAGGGCAGGTTTTATGCATCTGGTAATCCTCTTGTGTGGGTGCTTCAGACTGCCTCTTAACATTTCCCTTTTACGAGCTATTGTAGGTTTTACTCTTTAAGAACATCTCGTGTCTTTAAAAGCCACATCAGCCTTCAAGTTATAGCACAATATATTGAAAAATTTATGGCAGAAACTTAATTATAGAATGTAATGACACTGGAATAGAGAGATGATAATCAGTATAGTTGGCTTTTCCTGGAGATTTGGAAATATAGGATAACTATATAGGAAAAATCCAGGCTTCTTGAACCCGGACCGGACCGGCCGATCCGGCCTGGAAACCGGCGAACCGGCCGGTAAACCGGTCTGGGTTCATATTTAAAAAAAAAATAATTTATTTTTCCTTTAGAATTTCATACTATAAGTCTAAAATTTTCAATTTCTCACCGGTTTGGTCCCGGTTTAGCTCCGGTTTGACCCTAGTCTGACCCACTGACCCTTAACCCAGTACCCCGACCGACTCAATGCCCGGTCCAAGTTTTAATATCTTGGAAAAATCTTGTGTGATTTCAGTCAAAATAAAAAGGGGTATGTGTAATCTATTTTTCTAAATTTTTCCTATAACGTGTGTAATTAATATACTGAAATAGAAATTGTGATTCACCTGCAGTGAAGTGGATGGATCAGATGATGAATTTGACAACGGGAATGACAGAGCTTGTTCGTGTGCAATCATGTGAAATTGAATCTCCACCATAAGATGAGTGGAACTCATTTGCGAGGCGTCCAGGGAATCACTGCTACCATATAACATCACTCAGCTTGTGGAGAATGGAGCAACATGGGACATCGGAGACGGACATGGGAGAGAATTCAAAAACATGATCTGCCTGAGTGATCGTGTGTGTCGCGGCCTTCAATTTTGTTCCTCTGCTTATCATCATCAATCATCAATCGATTTATTGTATATTTTCTTGTGTGATCACATTATCTTTTGATTCATCACGTTTATGCCATTTTATGTTGTCAATGTTATATGGATCAACAGAGTTTTAGTCCCATGTTCTCATCTTCATCTAGAAGAAGGATCATCCAAGCGTGAGATTCTATACGAGTACTATATCCAGTCCTGGGTATAAAATGCATTTTGTAGTTCAATTTTTGTATTAAAGTAGGTATTAATATTAAGGATGAGAGATAATATTTTAGAGTTTCATGGCACCTTTCCCCAATTTAGTTATTCGAGTTTGAATATAAGATGCCTCCGGTCTGAAGTCTGAACTACAACAGCTAGTTGGGTTGAATTTGATATAAGACTTCAATTCAATTTGTCCTCATTTTTATCAATTTTTTTCCCCTGAAGTATCCTATTCAAGTTAAATCAGGGAAAAGTTTTAATATAAATGATTTAAGAGAAATCAATATGTGTTTTTAACAAACATTTCTTACTATCCTTTTTATAAAGAATAAATATTAAAATCACATGGTTCAAAATGTTTGTTAACAATAATAAATATTTAAGGAATATATATTTATTTTTAATTATATTTGTATTTATAAATAAGGTACATAAGATATAATAAGTGAAAATTTGTTATTGCAAAGATAATAAATGATATATATTTAATGAGGGTAAAAATGAAAAGATAAATTTTAAATTTTAAACAGAAGTGATTTGTTCTTTGTATTAAAGACAAGTACTGTGAGAGAGAATGTTTCTCATAAAAGGGATTGGATGATTAATTAATTTAACTAATTTCTTTAATTTACCCATTTTATTAAATAGAGCTTATATTAAGGATAAAATGTAGTACTAAATTTGGGTAAAGTTTTTTGTGATGTATTTTAACTTTATTTTTTAAAAAGAAATTGTAACACTGCATGTAAATTTTTTAATTAAAAGATAAATTGAACGAACTAACTTCAAGGAAGTTATATTACATATGAGGTAAACGACATTGCTGGCAAGAGAAAAATTGGTAAACGACATTTATAATTCAGTCACCTTGAGCCCCTAAACAAGAGCCACTTTTTCCACAGGAAACTTGGCCATGCCTTGTCCACACAACCTTTCTCTAATAACGATAAGCCATTTCGCTTCCAAATCCACAAAATCTAGACAAAACCCGATTCAAGAAGATGCTCACAGCGTCAAACTCCCAAGTTTAAATCTTTAAAAAAAAACGAAAAAATAAAAGAAAATCTGTGGGAAATTTTGGGTAGCACCACCAGCGAAGAAAATGTCGGTGGCATCTTCAATCCCCTGCCTCAAAATCCCCTCTTCTTCTTCCTCAACTTCTTCTTCATCTTCTTCTCAATTATCCTATTCCCTTCGATTTTCCTACTCCTCTCCTAATTATTATAGGTTCGTTATAAGAAATTCTCAGACTGAAGGGCCGCTGAGAAGACCGGTGTCTCCTCCTTTGAGGGAACCCTTGAAACCTACCCCTCCATCTCCGCCGTCGCCCTCGCCCTCGCCCTCGCCCTCTCCTGTGGCACCCCTTCTTCCTCAGCAGAATGTGGCTTCTGTTGTTGCGGACGATAAGAATGTTGTTACGTTAGAGTTTCAGAGGCAGAAGGCGAAGGAGCTTCAGGAATACTTCAAGCAGAAGAAGCTGGAACAAGCAGATCAGGGCCCTGCTTTTGGGTTCGTCGGGAAAAATGAGATCAACAATGGAAGGTAATCATTTCTTTTCTGGAGATAAATGAAATTGGACCTTTTCTTTATGTTGGTACAACTACTTGATTGCTAGATTTTTGATAGAATGTTAGATTGATGGGCTATTCGTCAGAATATAGATGGATTTAAGCGGAATAAATTTCAGTAATAGTTGAGCAAGTTCTATGGGATAATTGCTTAATTATTCATTGCCTTATTTTCTTTTCTCTGCAATAAGAATTTGCTTAGTCGATATATGTCCCAAGCAATAGCAGGCTTGGACTTGATTAGCTTATTTTATAGGCTAAGATTAGGGGCAGGAAATGTAGATGACCGTGAAAACGACTCATGGAAGCTAAATCTTTGTGAAACTTTCTGGTGTTCTAATCAGTGTCATGCCTGGTTTATCGCGAGGTCTATTTTGTTGCCGCCTGCCATTCCTTTCCTTCGTAGAAGCTAAATCTTTGTGAAACTTTCTTTAGTGGTTGCATCTGTACTGAGTTGTTGCCTCTTCTTGGCGGTAGCATCCGCTACTAATGGAAAACTTAAGAGGAGGTACTCATTATTAATTATAACTAGCTTAGAGGAAGTGCCTGCTTATAGTAAGATTCGCATGATACTTTTCCTCTAAACCAGTGAAACATCTTTTCTTGATCAGTGGAGGCATCTCCTCTTAACTGGTATGGGCACAACATAATGGGCTGAAAGTATTGCTTCTTAAAAGGGAGCTGTCTTTCTTTAATAATTAATTTATAATTAAATCGCTGTGTTTTTTTATTTGATTAAATTTATGTAAATTAAATAATACAAAACTAGAATGGGGATCTGTATTTTTCACAAAATCTAAGGTGAGTTGCACTAGAGCAGTCTCCTATAAATTTTATATTATATTTAGTTTTTTAGATTTAGATTAAGCTAAAGGTCATGTAGGAGAAATGAATTCTTTGTAAAATACTCAGGATGCGTGAAAAATCAGTTCTATCTTGAGCTTTTGCAGGCTCTTTCAGAAGAAGATTGATGTCTACGATCTATGGTTCATTAAATTCATGGGTGAAGGAATAGAATTCCTCTTTGAACCTGCTTCATTGAGTGTATTTTGCCATGTTCGCAGACATCATTTCTTACACTTGTGTATTTGATATGCATACGTCCCTTATCTTTAAAGCTTTCTTCAAATCACAATGAGGAAAAACTCTTCAAGGTCGACCTTACCAAATTCATGAACAAATGGTAGGCTGATAGGCTGACTTGAGAGTCATTCATTGGTCATTGCAGTTGGTGAAAATGAAAGTTGAGTGAAGTAATCTGAATGTAGCATCAACACATGGCAAAATATGGGTGCAGGATCAATTGAATAGTCAATATTGATTAACTGCATAATCTACATTCTGCCATATTGATTTTTTAGTGGGATCCAAATCCTAAGTTCTCATAGTGTTGTCAACAGTGTGGAGGGTTTCAGTACACTATTTAAACACTAGAGACAAGTTAGTATAATATGTATGGTCTCATTTTAAGTGGGTTGGTTTTCTTATTTTAATAATAGCTTTATATATTCATGTGTTTCTGTTGGGTACTCTTTGGTTTTATATTTGAATAAATGCATTTCATGCAAGCCCTACCAATTCATTTAACTTGTTTAATTTTGGCTGTGTATTGGGAATTTGGTTGATGCAGATGGGCCATGTTCGGTTTTGCGGTTGGGATGTTAACAGAGTATGCGACAGGTTCAGACTTCGTTGATCAAGTAAAGATCCTTCTTTCGAATTTTGGGATCGTAGATTTGGAATGAAGAATTTTAATGTTCAATGTTGTTGTTGATATAGTTTCGACCCTTATTCATAGTATATTTGTGTAATTTGTTACTCTCTCACTTACAGCAAGCAACCAAGTTGCATGTATTAACATCGTTGAGGATTTTCTTCTTTCATTATGCTCCTCTTTTAGCTTGATACATAGACAGGTATATATAGCATTTAATGAGCAAAGCAGATATTTTTTGTCCAAATTGTGACCCACAAAAAATGTCATGTATCAAGTGATTAAAGTCTACCTTTCTTGATTTTATTTCCTTTTTTTCTTTTTTGTTAAGTTGCATTTGACACCTTAAAGTATTTTTTTAGCAACCCTTTTGGCATCTTAAAGTAAATTTTTTGTGCAGTTTTGTCCTTAGAATGCTCTTTTGGAATTACGATTCATAAGCACGTTTATATAAATTGGGATAAAAATTACGATTAAAAATTTGTTTTTGAAGGTTTCAATAATTATTTCAATTATCCGCAAAGTCTGTAAAATGCTTGTTAATCAGTGAGGCCTGTGAATAGGGTAGAGAAATAACACATTTAGAGATCCTATAAGAACATTAGTGATGAAAGGCGCTGAAATTTCGAAATTCCAGAACAGATTATGTTTTTTTTTTCCTGGGGAATTACAATTTTTCTCAGTTAATACATTCCACAGATTAAGTTGCTTGTGAGGTTTTAGCCATAGACTTTCCCTCACTTTTCTGAAGTTCCTTGTGACTCTCTCTCTCCATTCTTCGATTGTATCTCTCTAACAAACCACGAGGCAGTGAGTTCTTCTCAAACTGCAACTTACCATGCATGTTTATATATCTTAATATCAAATAAATATTTGAAATAGTCATCGATCGGCTTTAATATATTGATTAATATCGTTAGTAGCAAATAAATCAGCTGATTCCCTCTCAGACATGTGAAGTGCTTCCCCAGGATTGAGCCAATCACAATCCTGAATTCAATTTCATTACTAGATGATTTCATTTCAACACAGATATGCCTTAGGTATAAATATCATATCCTCCCCTGAAATCAATTTCCACACAAATTGCACCGTGATATGGAAGCTACTCATTCCGATATTTAATATGAAATTCAATTGATTGTTTAGAAAAATTAAATAAATTATTTAATCATATATTATATATTATTTTATAAGTCAAGAGGAGGAAGCAGTTAACTAAGTCTTGTATTGATGATGGAAGGAAGCCGTTAAAAAATTTGCATGAAAAAAAAAGCGTTTGATTATAACGATAATTTAAAGGGGGTTAGGGGGTAATTTTACCTCAAAAGTTTTTTTTGGAGACAATTTTGTCTTTGCCGTTATCTCAGTCAATTTTCACTATTAGTTGATCAAATATGCTGAACTGTCAGTCCACATATCATCCACATCATTTTTGTTAAGATGCAATTTTGTCTCTAAAGCTTTATATCTAACTTTAAAAAAAATGAAATAGATAACATATAAACTGTTAATTCAATATATTTGATCAATTAATGAATAAAATTAATTGGATAGCCGATAAAGCAATTTTATCCTTTTTTTTTTATACTTCCGGGCAAATGGCCCTTCATAAAACCAACGTGACAACTTCCCTAACTCTAATTTAAAAGCCAAAATCCTTTGTCAGAGATGATCACGTGCGCTCCACGTGTATCAACCGTACGGAAAGCAGACATGGTTTACTTTCAGTTTACTCTGTCCCTGTGGTCTGTTTGTTTTCCCGCCCCGGAAAGTTCGCGCCTTTCAATTTCACAAAACTGTGTACGCACTCCCATTTTCCACGGAGCAAGCAAAGTAAAGAAGCGCTCTCTAAAATTCCGGAAAAAGGTCACACAGTACCTACTTGTTTACTCACAGCAAGATTCCAAAAGTGCAGGCCATGGGCGGCCTCGTGAATCCGACATTTTCTTCTCCGATCGTTTTCCTTCTCTCACATCCCAGCAACAGCCCTTCAGCTTCTTGGCTGTTTGCTTCTGTTTCTCATCACTGTTACCTGGGCATGTCGCTCCAAGCACAAATCTTTACAAATGGGGTCGTATTATTGATGCTGGGATCGAAACCCTAGAGAGTTATGGGTTGCGTTCAGGCTAAGCCATCGGGGGGTTCATCGGAAGCTAAGGGCTTAGAGAGGCTGAAATTAGAAAATGAGTATGTTGGAAATGAGGATTTCACTGCTCATCGACGATCGATGGGCCAGAGATATGGAGAAATCGAAGAGATTGCTAGGGTAAACCAGCGCGAAATCAGAAAGCATCGGCTTGGGTCTGGTATTGGAAACCAAGAAAGCAGAAATCGCGGGGTTACAGAGGGGAAGAGCAATGCTTTGCATGATGGTGCGAAATTGGCAAGGAAATCTTTTGACGATGAGATGGTTGATGGATGGCCCAGATGGCTAGTTGACAATGTTCCTCGAGAAGTTTTGGCTAGCTTGGTTCCCCGTAGTGCTGATTCATACATAATGATTGACAAGGTCTTTGTTTATGGGTTTTGTTAAGTTTCATGTTGCATTAAGGAGTAATGTTGCCTCTTGTTAAAAAGTTAATGGCCAACATCAATTTTTTAACTGTCAACTTTAGATTTTTAAAGGTGTGGGACAAAATTGCTACATTTTGAAACTTCCAGGGCAACGTTGCTTCTTAGCGGTCAAATTTACACCTTAACCCTTTTATATTCTCGATTACATGAGGCTGATTGAAACAAGTAATGTAATTAACAAGTTCAAGCATGTGTTATGTTATGTATGTTTATCCTAGCACAAGGTTCATAGGTTTTACCTAACTGATAATGGTAGAAAGCAAGCTAATTGACTAAGCCTATTTGTAAAAATTGTGTTTTTCAGGTAGGACAAGGAACCTACAGCAACGTTTATAAAGCACGAGATAGGGCCACCAGAGAACTTGTGGCCCTTAAGAAGGTTCACTTTGATAAATCCGAGCCTGAGAGCATTAAATTTATGGCAAGAGAAATTATGATATTACAGAGATTGGATCATCCTAATGTCATCAAACTTAAAGGATTGGCTACATCAAGAATGCAATATAGTATTTATCTTGTTTTTGATTTCATGCAATCAGACTTGGCTAGAATAATATCTCGTCCTGAAGAAAGGCTCACTGAACCACAGGTTAAAAATCTTTCTCATTGACGCCTTTGTCAATTTTAGCATTTTCCTTAATTTAACATAATAATGTGGGGGGGGGGGGGAAATTGATGTAGGTCAAGTGCTACATGCATCAATTGCTTTCAGGTCTGCAGCATTGCCATGATAGGGGCATTTTGCACCGAGATATTAAAGGTTCAAACCTCTTGATTGATAAAAATGGAATGCTCAAGATTGCTGATTTTGGGCTTGCCAATTTTTATAATCCGAACCATAACCAGCATCTCACAAACCGGGTCGTGACACTATGGTACAGAGCTCCTGAGCTTTTGTTAGGTGCCACAAACTATGGAGTTGGTATTGATTTATGGAGTGTTGGATGCCTCTTAGCAGAAATGTTTAAGGGAATTCCAATCATGCCGGGAAGAACAGAGGTGATAATGCCATGTGATGCTTTTTGTCTGCCGAAATAAATTTCAACTAAGTTTGGTCTATTTCTTTTCTATGTTTTGTTTGGTTATCTGCTATTATTAAGTTCCGTGAGTCATTTAAGTTTCTCTGCTTTCAGGTTGAGCAACTTCATATAATTTTCAGGCTATGTGGCACACCATCAGAGGAGTATTGGAGAAAATTGAATCTTTCTACAACATTTAGACCTCCAAAGTCTTACAGACCCAGCCTAGCAGAATCTTTTAGGGATCTCCCTCCATCTTCTGTGGGTCTTTTGTGTACTCTGCTCACATTGGATCCTGCATACCGGGGCACTGCATCTAAAGCCCTTAAAAATCAGGTGAGTTCTTTAAGGCAAGAAATCCTCATTAGTAGTTTTGAACTTTGCATCTCAAAATGTGTGCTTCATATTCCTTTCTTGAAGGATTAGATGTTCAATTTAATTGCACATTGAATAAATTACTGTCTCTTCTACTGAGGGATGCTCAAGTTCCAGTTCTTCCCCTTATTTTGAAAATATGCACCCCTTTCCCTTGAAATCAAAAGATGTTACACTTGAGATTTTCTCTAACAAATGATGAGAACTTATTTTGACTAAAATACCCTTAATTAAAACTGATCTTGATTGATATAATAGGAACTTTTATTTTAAGTACTGCCTCATAAAGAATATCAAATGGTTACAAGTATAAGGAATTTCTAATTCTACTTTGGAAGTGAATATGTCGATCCCTTTAACATGCTACTTTATTTACGCACATAATGTGCTTAGTGTATTTCAGTGGCCTGCCAATTTTCTGCAATGGATTTCACTTCTAGCTGGCTGTCTGACTAATAGTTCTGTAAAATCATCCACATGCATGTACAATTGCACTAAATTTCATCTATTGAAATTCCGATGAAAAATTGGGATATGATTGAATGCGTAACTTGTTCAAATTTCCCTCATAGATGGTACTTTTTCCCTGCAGTTTTTCTTTACAATCCCATTGGCATGTGAACTCTCTGGCCTGCCTGTAATCTACAAGGAAGATTATGGGAAAAATCTGACCAATGAACAGATCAAGTAAGTTGATTTTCATAATCAGTGTTCTGAGGTTGGCTTCGGTCAACTTATAGATTTACAAATGCTCAGATCTTAGAGATACATAGATCTTAGATAAAAAAATGTGCGTATATTTATTTATGATGGTGATTGCTGGCATATCTCCTGTTATCATAGCGGTACTTGCGTGACAGGTGTGTTCTATGACCATTGATTGCACTGGAGCAGTGTGGTCTCCACGCTATTGACTTATGGATCTTTTATGACCTTATCTTGCTCCTTTTTTTTGCTTGAATAAATTGCTGCTATTTCTTAAAAATTAACAAATTGTTGCTTTTCGAACTGGAACACTTGATATAAATTGATAGTAGAGCGGCGTAATTGGATATAAATCCTCATATATTATTTTCTTTTTATTAATTGCAAGATAGCATAGATCTTAAGCATCATATTTGATGGGGCTGTTCACATTCATTTGGGCCTCCCTGAAGGTGATTTCAATATGGACTGAAGTTTCTATTTTAGGCATAGAAGCAGGAACCGTCTCTATGGACTTCATCGAGGCTTGAATTATAGATACTTTATTTTCATTTATTTTGATCACATTGATTTTATGGTCTTATAATAGAAAGACCCTGCTGGAGATTAAGTCAGCTCAGTTTTTAAGTACAGATTTATTCAGTATTAATTCTCTACCTTGTTTGCCATTCCCTACTTTCTTCTCATATCTTCTCCTTTTCCCTCAACCCGAAAGGGGAAACATCAACCATTAATTCCCATGTATTACATGTGTAAGGCAGTACGCTGTATTGTTTTTTCATACTTAAGTGAGGTTAGCAGACTCTAGTATGCATTTATAACGAGACTTTCTTTTTCCCATACATGAGATAAGATTTATTGTTGTTGTAATATTTTCAGGCATGTGAATTCTAAATTAAGACGATCTCTTACCCGTCATGAGAGTCGAAGGAAGAATCTGGTGTCTGGCCGGCAAACAGAGCATACTGTATCTTTTGAAGAGGTGAAACTCTCCTCAATCCTTCCGCTCTGTTCATAGCATATGTATTCCTTTATTCATATATGTATTTATGATTGACCCTTATATGGTGGCTCCTTATTGTAGAACTAAGTAAAATTTTGAAGATTCAAGAATGTTCTGGGAACAACTCAATAATCTGATTTATGAAGTTCAACAAGAGGAAACATTTATATTTCAATGACTGGGCAGCCTACTTGAAAGCTTGTAGGCTGCAACTAGTAAACATGGCTTAAACACCCAAACAAACAAGGGAGTTGGTTATCTAGGATATGGATAACTGCCGTTCAACCAGCCAACCTAAATTTTTTTGACCAAAATTATAAACCTTAATTAAGAATTAAATTAAAAAGCATTTGCGTTACTCATGCTAACGGCATGCTAACCACTGATATGATTGATGGGGCTATATTAAAATTTAAGTTCTGACCTTAAGCATGACCATTTAGTTATGTTGTCTCATTTAGCTTCCCGACAGACTTACAGTCGCAAGCGTTGATATTTACCCTGTTAGTGTTGACTTGCTTCACATCAATCCAGAGGAAGTATTAGATTGAATATTTGTTTGAGGGTCTCCACATTGTCCACAATACAGGATACCACAAACTGTAGAAGAGAGCTGGTGTTTTTCCTGCACACATCCTTTTAAACAGTTGAAACAAAAATACTTAACCATGTTATGATCTTCAGTTTTTATAGGGATATGATTACTGCCTATTTGATGCTTGATTCATTGTTAGAAAACAAAAAATATGGGGAAAAAATTGACTGATGCAAAGTCAGAGTCTGTCAAGAATGGTATTGCTGATATCATTTTTTTTGGACTGAGTGCTAATATCATGTTGAAATTTAGGGATAAACAACTCTTTTTTTTTTCTGGTGAAAACAAAACAGAGATCTCACCAACTTAGAGTTGATCTAATAGTGTAAGGCCCCGCTAAATTTCTTTGGGCTCGAGTTCAAGTACCAAAGGTGACACGTATGCCGGTAGGGGCAGCCACGGACCTTGAAACTGAAGTAGTCGGTTGTTTGGATATCTAATAATAGGATCTAAAAAAGGAGTCAGATATCGGTTGATAGTATAAAAAAAAAAAACAGAGATTTCATGATTGATAATGTGATGGCAAACCTAGAGGAAAGATACTAAGAACGCGGTTAATTAGCTCAAATATGAGATATACTGATATCAAGAGAAATCAAAATTGAGTAGACTTATATTCTAAGGAAGGATCGTGACAGTGTTCTTCACATGTTAATGCAGGAATTGAGCAACAAAGTTGAGGCATTTGTTCCTTATAATGAAGAACAGGGCAGCATCCCCGGAAGCAGTATGACATCTTCTGTGTCTAACACTTCTGAGTCAAATGATAATCCCTCGTCTCTCATTCTTTCTCCGAAGGATCGAAGGTTGTCCCACAAAATCCATGGCCATGTTAATGTTAAGAACCTTCCTCCATTACCAAAGTCTAAACAACATGCCTGCAACAGAGAAGACGACGATGACTATAGACCACACCAGATCCTCAGGTCTGCTTCCTCCAAAGAATTTAGAAACTCAAAACATAGTGTCTTTTAAATTCAAGGTTAGGCCTCAAACAGAACACCTGGCATTTAAACCAATATTTTTTTAACTGTGATTTTTTTTTTTTAATTTCTATTCTTTTCATTAATTGTGTCCTTATGAAGAATGAAGATGATTTAATTTAAGCGAATCATTTTAAAGTAAACTGAAACCCAGAATATTAATGTCACACAATGCTTTTCTTTTTTGAAGTTTGGTTAGTGATATCGGCATTGTCACCTCTCAAGAAAAAAGCCTGGGTACATTTACTAGTAGTTGAAGTCAATGAAAGGCAAAAAACCAACCTATACATACCGTAAGAACTTAAACCAGAAACTCATTTATGTTAAGAAGTTGTCTAAGTGGTAGAGCTACCCATTATGTTTGGATGAAATTTCAAGCTTGAAGTCGGCATTGAAATGTTTATATGCGTATACGTATTTAAATTGTATAAAATCAAAACCCTGATTGTGAAATTGTTTATACGTATTGTTTTTTGAATAAATTAATGATGAAAAAGTAGATATCTTTACGGGGAATCATCGGATCAAACTCAATTACATATCGATTTGTTCGTCATTTTGCTCAATTTATTAAGAAAAACGATTATTTTTATATTATGTATGACTAATATGACAAATTTTGAAGTTTTGAATTTATCATGTCCAAACTATTATAATTATAAATAAATTAAAATTTCCGTGCACTGAATAGAACCAATGGCACTTGATGCAAGGTGCCAAAGCAAAGACAAATGTAGACTAGAACAAGACATATACTTAAAAAATAATCCTAATTAAGTGTGTGTTCTTTTACTCCTAAAACCATGGTTTCAGAAGTATTTTTTCGCAATTCGAGACAAAACTCCTCTCACATACTTGCTTCATAAACTATAAAAATTATTCTTCAAAAGTTAATCAGAACGCACACTAAGCCAACTGGGGCTTCTTTGAACTTTCTGGATTGCTTTTAAACAAGATTAGGCACACGTATTAATCGTTCTCGAAATGGTGAGAGCAAAGACTAAATCTCTCTCAATCAAGTCATTACTTATTCAAATTACTTCGTGTGTGTTTGTGTGAGCGTTTTGTACAGGAAAAACGCACTTATTACGCAAGCCGAGAAAAAACTCCTCTCACATACTTACCACGTATATCGTGAATCACGAATTATAAGCACGTTTTGAACAAAAATAAGCCATTCCAAACGCACACTTCAACTACTTGCTTAAGTGATAAGTGTTAAATTGATAAACTTGTGAGAATTTATATATTTTATGTGAAGTAATGATTGGTTAGAGACATGTATAAATGGGTTACTTGAAAATAGTGATTGATTAATCTAAATCCATATACTCCATGCCCTTAAGTTCCACTTGTGGTCGCTTTCCTTGTTCTTCATTCTTGGTGCATAATCCATTACAATTATCGATTTGATCTTTTGACTTTTACAACACTTTTTTTCTTCTGACTTTTCGTTTTGCAAGTTCCAGGATCAAACATCCACCCATGAGTGAAAATACATGTCCTTCAAACAGTAACTTGCGTTGATTTAATAAGGTTGGATATATTAAGAAATACTTTTGTGTCTAATTATTTGTTTGTTTATCCTATATATTTTGCCTCCGATAAATATATAGCATAAAGTAGTTGGACAATAAACACTTACAAATTTTTTTTTTAAAAAAAAACAGTGTTGACACTCATTTGTGCTATTCGCACGGAAAAATAAACCATAATTATTGGCCAAGTTTGTCTTCATAATTAGACATTACTGATAATTCACCCTTTTTGTAAATGCTAGGTAGTATCGTCGCATTAATATTAGAAAGTAAACCTCAATTCAACAGTGACCTTAGAGCTAGAGGTTGGTCCCACTTCTAAGGTGAGGCATGCGTTAATATATAAGCTGGAATAGATGTTCTCGTGTAATATAATTTGTATTAAGTAGTAAATTTGTCTTGAAAGTATAGGTCCAGAAGCAGTTTTATCCAGAAAGTTTTTTGAAGATCAATTTCGTCCTGAAAGTTTCAAAATGTAGCAATGTTGCCCTTTTTTGTTAAATAACAAACGTTGACCGTTAAAAAATTGACGTTGACTGTTAAGTTTTTAACTAAAAAGGGCAACATTGTTACGTTTTGAAACTTCCATGGTGAAATTGATCCCTAAAAAACTTCTAGGATAAAATTGCTCCTGGACCGATACTTTCTTTACAAATTTGCTACTTAACCCTATAATTTGCACTGACTTTCAAACTATGAGTCCCATATTATGAAATCTACTAAAATAATAGTGTAGTGACCTATTGGGGGGAATAGGCTGGTGTGCAAGTCAAATATGTCAAATTAAAATATTATTTATAAGCCTAGACTTCCTATAATAATTAGCGGGCGCACATATATATAGGGATGTGGGTTCTATGCTCAACAGATTTGATGAGTATGGAGAGTTAGGAGATTCTGGACCGTCGGATCTAATCTGAACGGCCCAGATCTATTTTATTAAAAAATATTATAAATCAATTCCTATATATATAGAGAGAGAGTGATATATATATATATATAATTAACCACACATCAGCCTCTGACAAAATTCACTAGGTTCTGATCTTAACTGATAAGGTTTTCCTCCCCTAAGATGAAATTAAATTTAAGAGCTCAATGTTTTTTTTTTTTGCCAACTTAAGAGCTCAATGTTTACACCAACGCTTGACAAACATAAATAACAAGTGTGAATATCATAAGTTACCTCGGTAGGTAAATTGAGACGCCCAGCTAGCATCTCACAATAATTAAGAAACTACAGAAATACACACACACACACACAAACATGCAAACACACACTTTTTATATATGATAATCAATGTAAACAAACACGCACGCACAAATATGTCAGACTTAATTGGGACAGTTAGTCATCAACAACATATATACTCTCCGATTTTTAAAGTAAGACCTATTTTAATAAAAAAATTGAACTATAAAGTGAATCTTATATTAAAAAGGGGAAGAAGTATAGTACTTAAAAGTAGGTGGAAGGGTATTATGTTTAAAATTTGAGTCATATTATTAATAATTTATCAATAATATGACTTGATATGAATTTTGTATGATTTGATATCAATAACCATTGATATTGATTATAATTAAGCATATATACGTAATGAGATAAGACTTATTGTTAATGTTGTTGTTGATCGATTCCAGAAGCTAAATTTTTTGTGATAATCAATCACATGAATAATAATATCTTCATTTCAAAAGAAAGTCCATCTCATAAGAATCATAATCTCAATTCTTACCTCACAGACACGCTCTCCTGTTCCTGTTATGGAAAACACCCCATAGTTAAACCCTTAATTAATCTATCCCATGTTTAATTTTCATGGCCAAAACTTCTCCATCAGCTTCAACATTTCAATTATATATTTCCAACACAAAAAACTTTTACAAAGAAAAATAACTGAGCTTATAATTCCCACTTGGTTAAAACAAAGCTTCCCTTTTAATTTTTGCTTCCTTCAAAAAAGCTGAGACATACGAAACATCGTCTTCACAAACAAAAGTGAATTAAAACTGAATAAGTCTGGTTCTGATATATATATGATTGCCATCAAATTCTTGAACAAAACCATGATAAGTAACTTCCTTTCTTTTGTTTTTTTACAGTTTCAACATTACCTCGCAAGATTTTTATTTCAAGAATCTGACAGCAAACCATATATTAAACAGGTGCTAATTTAGATAAACTTTACCTACTAATGATGCTAACAATAACAATAATAATTAATAGCTGATATCAGTGAACTTGTTCTTGATCCACTTGAAGCTGTTTCTGACACTGGATTTAAGCTTACCCTCCACAGTGAAACCATTATAAGCCTTGATCCTCTTCTTCCTCTTGAACTCTGCATCATTCCCTTTCTGGGTTGGTCCATTGAAGCTGTAAGAGTTGGATCTCTCTCCGAACCCATTATTATTGAACTCTGCGTAAGAGCACGACGATGACTCAGCCACCGACTTGCTTTTCTCCATTAAAACCTCAGCTTAAGCTTCTCTGTTGATCGATCTGTTTTTGCTTTGCATGAACAAAACACAAAGTGGTTGAGGGTTTTAACTCTGAAGAAGAAGGAAAGGAGGGACGGAGAGAGAGAGAGTGGGTTATGATTGAACCGGTTTCCTACTAATAGTTTTATTTAACCTTATGATTGAACCGGTTTCCTGCTAATAATTTTGTTTCATTGGGAGAGTTAAGCATATTTAAACTGTTCATCATAATTTTTTTTTGTGTGAACTGTTCAAATTTAATTTAGATGTTCTAGATTTAATTTTTTTATATTTTTTTTAAAAAATTATTTTAATGGATATAAATAAAACTTAGAATAATAAATATAACCTCTTAATTATTATTTTTTTAAAAAATAATTTTAAAAATAAAAAAATCACTCTTTAAAAAAAATTAAATATAAACCGTTACCTTAATTCTTCTTGCTAAACAAACAGAGCGCTGTTTCGTGTTATCATCCTGTGCGGTGGCCCCGCATGGTTGATGTTGGACAGCTGCAATGGGAATCATGACTTGAGGTGGGGAAGGTGGGGCCTACTTGCTGGCCAAAGACATGTCAGCATCTGCTAGTGATACACGGATTGAATTCACCTGCTTCGTGTAGGGCCCGCGTTGTTTCCTAGTGGTGGGCTCCATTTGGTGGCTTTGTTTAGTGTTTTTTTGTGATGGGGGATAAGGCACTATGTTTTGTTTATTGGTACAAAGTGTCCATTTTTCATTTTCAAACAAAAACTCTCTGTTTTATTTGTTTGGTGGCGGGGAATTTGCGTAATGTCCCATTTAGTTTTGGAACTTTTTTGTCATCAACATTTTTTTTGGATTTTAAACTTGACATTGACTTTGATATTAGAGGGATGTACATATAAAAGAAGGTAATAAATAAAAATTAATAATTGTGAGTATAATAGTTAGAATCTTATGGATCTCAAATTATATCTCACAATTGAATTAAAAAATATATGGAAAAGATGTGAATCTATTGATATATCTTATGCATCTATCTTATGATCCCAAGAGTGATATATATTGGAATAGTAGGAATTATGCGACAATTCCTATGATTTTGGATGAATAGGATAGCGTACAGATCGGATCGAATCTAGTACAACCAGACTATAGAAAACTCCTCTTTTAATTTTATTTTTCTGATTTTATCTAGATTTATTTAGGAATTTCCTTTTATTTATATGATTATCCCCAATTTCCCTGGCTTATCTCAATCGAAACCCTATGAAAGGCGCATACAAATATACATAAATTTGAATCTATGGCCTCTGTCTCAGACCTGTATCTTCTCCCCTAAAAGGAGAGGTGGATGCCATGTGAACTAAAAAATTTTCCCATTCATATTAAATATAAATATAAATACATATGGTATTTTTGTTGGAGATTACAATAATTTTAAAAGGTTTGCATTGAGTTCAAGGGACTTGTAAATATGCAATGCCTCTTGTGACACACTTTGGATGGCTTTACATTGGAACATGTGCCATAATGATAGAGGTCCCCCCGCCCCCCAAATCCTTGACCATTTGTATAACACATTTTAGCCTTTATTTCGGTAATTAAACTTTTAATTTTTTTTAAAAACATAGAAATTGTGGATACGTATCTTTTGTGAAAGCAAAGGCAGCAGGCTATATTTAGTGCCATGTGGGGCTTCCACATATTAATTGCACTTTCATGCATTTCGTATAGATAACCACGCAATTGATCACCTAATTTATATTTATATAACCACTAAAATAAAATTATAATGTCTAATAATGGGGCAAAGCTAAATGTGTCACTTAAATATGATCCGGACGAATTTCATTATTACACCCAGGAAACTTCCCACCGTATATGTATCATACTGACTAATACCTTCTTGGTGCCTTCACTCAACAACTTGAATGATTTTCTCAGAGAAATATGTTATATGAACATAATATAGTACTCCTTTCGATCCTAATTATAAGGTAAAGTTGATTTTTTTGAAAAAATTAAGGAAGCCAATTAAATTATTTTAGAGTATTTATATTTATATTTTTTTCTCCAAACTAATTAATTTGACTAATAAACTAATATATAATCTAATGATACTAAAAATATAAACACTTTAAAGTAATTTAATTCGCTTCTTTAATTTCTCTAAAAAAGTCAACTTTATCTTATAATTAGGACCGGAGGGAGTAAGTTGAAAAGCCTTTTACAATTTTGGTTAAACCAGAAATTAAATTAAATTAGAATGAACTGTTTGTTTATAATTAATTAATATTCCTATCAAACAATGTTCAAGTCATGTTGGTATTGATGTTGTTTATATTTAATTAGATTAGATTAGATTTTAGGGTATTGATGTTTATATTTAATTAGATTAGATTAGAATGAACTGTTGGTATTGATGTTAGTCTATTTGATTATGGTATTGCTTATATAAAAACTTATTTATCCTCTCTTTTATTAAAGAGGATTTAATAATATTTAAGAGACTTTTGTTTTACATCTACTTTAATCCTTCAAATCCTAACCATCCTAATGGGCAGGGATATGATGCTTCCTTCGAATAATCGTAGCTTATCACTACCTACCTACATTTTTTTATAACTACTGAGTGAACTTAATTAAAAAAAATCAGATGAAACTGCTGAAACTAAAGTGCAGAAGGATATTTTGTTATAGAAAATTTACATGCATCTTAAAAATAAAAAAAAATGCATACATACATACATATATATACATATATATATATAACAAAACTTGAGAGACGTTAAAAAAAAAAACTCGAGAGATATCTGTATTATTCGTAGTATATAATTATGTGAGACGTAAAAATTTACACATATAATAATTTTATGTCGTTTTCTTTAGGAATTATTCTTATTTTTTAAACCTTAGAAAATAATTAGTGACCACAATTATGAGTGTGGGTCCAAGTTATAAAGGAAGCTAATGAGAGGCCAAATTTAAAGTGTGAAAGTGAGACTGTGAATAGATTTTGATATGCAGAAAACAACCGCATGCAACTTTTAATCCTCATCTTAATTTAATTTGCTTTCTCTAAAAGCAGCTGTCATCACCGGACTCATCAAACAACCCACAATTCCATCCATATTTTTTTGATTAAAAAACTTTTAAATTAAAATTGACATAATAACCAGGGACGAATTATGAGTATA
Source organism: Inga leiocalycina (assembly GCA_963242795.1). NCBI lineage: Eukaryota > Viridiplantae > Streptophyta > Magnoliopsida > Fabales > Fabaceae > Inga > Inga leiocalycina. The sequence continues at coordinate 90,183,211 of OY725320.1, read as the reverse complement.
TAAATGAATATATAATAATTAAGTGCGACTCCTTTGATTATGTTTCAAGCTACTGAAAATTGAACCGGACAGTTAACTGATTAGGGTACTGGTTCAAGGGTTAGTGGATCAAACCGGAACTAACCCGTAACTAGACCAATGAGTAAGTATAGATTTCAGATTTATTCATATAAAATTTTGAATAAAATTTATAAAAAACTATTTAATTTATTTTTTAAATTTTAAAAAAAGTTGAACCGATCCGTATGGTTCAACCACCGGTTGGCCGGTTTGTAGGCCAAACTGGCCAGTCCGGTCTGATCCGATTTGACATACTCTGTTATGTTTTACATATTTGTATATAGCTAAATAATTATTAATTATTAATTTTCTGTCCTATTTAATAATAGTTTGAACAAATTTAGAAGTACGAGTCTTTTATTTTTGGGATGCAAGCAAATTAAAGGGGCAAAACATCATGATGGTGCAAATAACAGGAGGAAGCAACCCATCACACTGGAATATAAGAATTTTAAATTAATAATGAGTGGGCCATCTAATCGTCATGCTTAATTGCAATTAAATGTATTATGATATGACTAATCACTCGATTAACCCAGGTTAACATTAAAAAAAAGATTGTAAAAATATGTTTAACTTTAGGTTATCCCTTTGTTTTGTTTTCTAGGGAGTGGGGGTAAAATGGACAGTGCATTTCCGTTTAAGGTAGGTAGGCATGCACATAAAGATTTTGTCCAATCCGATCATTGCTTTCTTTAACTATTCCATAAAGGACAATCATCAAACATAATAACAAGTACATCGCGTGAAGAACACATCATTCAAATAAAATATATATTATAAAAAGTAAAATATTTGAATATCGAAAGCAAGTTCATTACAAATTATTACCATTCATCACCTAATAGAGCTATTCTTTCTGACTTGTAATCATTTAATCACTTACATTGAAAATTATCACCACTAATTTTACACATATTAATATGTGCAATCGAAGAAGTTTTATATTTAGAATCAAAATAAATTATATAACAAGCTCTTCCTATACTTAGAAATAGGAATATTTATCTAATAGAGATACATCACGCATGAAATTAAACATTATATTTTTAGTTGAGAATGGATCTTGTTTTCCAATAAATAGGAGTTCTTTGTAAGCTTGTAGGAAAGGAAACGGTGAATGGTGAAGAGGAAAATGAAGAATTCCATAGATGACTCCTATGTTCCCCAAACTAAGTGTATATATGATGTATTTGGCTACAACAAACACATGAAAAATATATACTCCTCCCAACCATTAATCCAAAGCATGCAATTTTTTTTATATTATAATCCCGTATCAGGTTAGCTCAAGACTTAAAAGATTTAACGAAACCTTACACCTCTAAATCAAATCTATATCAGTTAAAGTATGCAATGTGAAAAATCTCAACTTTCAAACCATTTTTGTCCGATAGAGTATAGAGAATGGACCTCTAAGATTGAAACCCATTGGAAAAACATAAAATTGAAACCCATTAGAAAGTTATATAAACTAATTTTGGGCTTCTAAAGTTTATATGAACTATATCTGTAGGTTCCAGAAAACCTTGAACAGGCACAGGCCCATTATTGGACACAAAATAAACCTATATCCAGAAGAAAGGACAAAAAAAAAAAAATCAATATGAAGGACTTTTTTAAAAAATCGCACGCCCAGTGGGACTCGAACCCACAATCGCTTGATTAGAAGTCAAGCGCCTTATCCATTAGGCCATGGGCGCTTCACATGCCATCATGAGTATTATAAATTTATTTATATATTAGAAAAAAGCCTCAAGTTACGTAAAACCCGAGAGGTGTAACTCACCTCTGATTCTTGAAGACAGCTTTATTAGTTAAAAATAAAAGAAAATTCGAGTAGGGAAATAATAGTTTAACTGTTGGTATTACGGCATGGTTATCGATCATATCATGATTTTGCTGATTGAACGAAATTAAACTTATCCCACATAATGTATGTTTGAGAATATTTATTTTTTGAATATAAATATTTATTATATAGATCGAGATAAAATTGCTCTTATATACTTACCCTGTATACCGTGAATCATAACTTATAACCATTTATTGTCCAAAAACAAGCTATTCAAACACATAGTTAATATTGTCCAGCCTGCCCTGTTGCTAATATGCTTTACTTTGGTGATGATTGGTGTCTGTCTAACTGTTTACTGATATTGGAGTGTCATATTTAAGTTAAAATAATTTATTTTAGCCTCTGGTGGTATTTGAGTTCTTTCAAAGTTGTATGGTTTAAAAATTTCAATCACCAAAAGCATACCAAACTTCAAAAGGATCCTTTCTAGCTTGGATCTTTTTTTGGGTGCCGTCTGTGACTGTGAGTCTCAGTTTTTCATCATTATGTCTATTTATGCTTATAATTACAATACAATTTTGATGGAAGCATAAAGGAACAAGTGGCTTAAATTTTATGCTATAAATTTCGATGCATTGCATAGAGGAATGTTTGTTTATTCAACTTTTATCCAACTTTTTCAAAAGGTTCTCTCTTAGCCACCTCCCTTTTTCACAGTGGCCCCTTTAATTTTTGATTTATTTTCAAGATTCTTTTATATCTAAACTTTTAATTTTTTTATGCAATTCAACTTTTGATTTTAACAATACTCAACTATAAATTAATTAATTGATAATATCAGATAATAGATGGCTGTGGGAAAAAAAAAGTGAATGACAAAAGTTACCCAAAAAGTAGTGATCTCAAGGACTAGGTCAATTATTATATTAGTGGTTCCCACGAGGCCACGACCCACGTTTCATATATATACTGATTTTAATTATTAAATCTAGTGTATACTGCAATTTATATTATAAATTAGAGGGAAGGGGGTGCGTGCGTGCGTGCGTGCGTGCGTGTGTGTGTATATATATATAAAAGAGTGTAATATCGTCTATCATCTTCAGCAGAAGTTTTATGGGAATGTGAGACACTTGTAAAGATGTGCTAATACCAACTTTAATATTATTCTTTTCTTTTTTTGCCATGGAACTTTAATATTATTCTCAATTCTTATTTTTTGTCTGGATTTAGATTTTTTATTTTCAAATATATGCCTGATTTTACAAAATAATTATCACATAATACATAGATTTTAGGGAAAATTACACTAAAGTCCCAAAAAAAGAGAGAAATGAAAAATTGGTTTGATTGTAAAATGAAAAAAATGGTCTAAAGGAGTTATTAATACAGGTTCCTGGAATTATTAACGAGTTGTTAATACAAGCTTTTGGAGTTATTATTGTTAACGGGACCATTTTTTCTTTTTTTTTTCTTAGGACCTAAGTATAATTCTCCATAGATTTTACTCTATTCTTGCCATGCGGTTTTTTTAAATATGAAGATAAGTAAATTAGGATGGATGAAGCATTAGGGGGGGCAAGATAAAAAGTGCTAAACTTTTAACATGCGTAGCTGTCTGTGGTTATTGATATAAAAAAGTATAATATTACTGTAACGGGTTTAAATCTAACGAAAGGAGCTAGTAACTCATAATATGATAAATTAATATTCAAATTTTATAAAAAAAGGTGCATACATGCAGTATCTAATAGTATCTTAAATAAGATTATATTCAATAAAAAGATATCTATACTTAAAAAAAATAGAGCATTAAAATAAATTATTCTATATTCATGGTGGTAATAATTGTTTCATTTATAGTTTTATAAAAAGTAAAAGCACTTTGGAAATAAAATATTTTTGGGTCAACACGGTCAAAAGTTTGTATTCAACATTTTTGAGCGGAGAATTTACGGATATGCAAGGAGTCTTTGTTGGTGGGCTCTAGAGATAATGAGATGTGACAGACAATTATGGTTTTCAAAAAGTTGGTGGGAGTTTAATGTCGCGTTACTTTTATTATTCTTGTGCCCTCCACATGACCACGTGGTTTGGCATTTCTTGATTACTACCCTACCTACTCCTTGATATAAAATATAGGGAGACCGACGGTGAGATCCTAAGGATTAAGTAAAAGTTCAATAAGGTTGTTGTGAAAAGGAAAAGCATGAATTTGTCCAAAAAAAAAAAAAAAGGAAAAGCATGAAAAGATGATTTAATATGTTGTAATTTGTAAAAATATGTTTTATAAATTATTTTTTTTTCATAAGGATTTTATTGAGATTTTGTTTGGTTTCGGGAATCTCACTGTCATTCTCCCTAAAATATATTTGTCTAATTTAATTATTGCGTTAAGGAATAAAAATATCCATAAACTTTTCTCAAAAGTGCATTCACCACTATAAATTTTTTTTGGGTGTAAAAGTAGCGATGAATTTTCAAAAAGAGCGCAAAAATGACACTTCTGTTAAAACTAACTAACAACCGTTAATTCCAGTGCAAAAGTACCAAAATACCCCTATCTAAAAAAAAAGGTTATGGTGGTAAATGCACTTTTGAAGAAAATTTATGGGTATTTTTGTCCTTTAACCTTTTTTTTAGATAGGGGTATTTTGGTATTTTTTGTACTAAAGTTAGCAGCCATTAATTTTAACGGAAGTGTCATTTTTGCCCTCTTTTTGAAAGTTCATGGTTACTTTTGCACCTAAAAAAAACTTATGGTGGTATATGCATTTTTGAAAACAGTTTATGGGTATTTTTGCCTCTTAACCCTTAATTATATTAAGAAAGTTAGGGTGTGTTTGGTTTGAGGGGAGGGGGGAGGGAGTGGAGGAGAGAGTGGTAAATTACAATTTTGGACATGAGAAATCCAAAATTTACCCTCTCATTCTTTTAAATTTTGGATTTCCGCCTAAAATTTACCCTTTCATTCCTTCTAAATTTTGGGTGAATCACCCAAAATTTAAACACCTTCAACTCAAAAAAGTAATTTAACCCCCCCTCCACCCCTCCCCTCAAACCAAACACACCCTTAGTTAATATGATATGCATTTTTTATAACATTATAATCATATTCTTTAATTCCTCATTCTCTCTCTTCGTTGGTTATTATTGAGGAACATCAATAGGGGTATATTTGAAAAATATTGACAAATATAAAAAAATATGTACAATATTGACAAATATAAAAAATATGTACTCCCTCCGATCCTATTATAAGATAAAGTTGATTTTTTTGGAGAAATTAATGAAGTCAATTAAATTACTTTAGAGTATTTGTAATTTTAGTATCCTTAGATTATAGATCAGTTTATCAGTCAAATTAATTAGTTTAGAGAAAAAAATAAACATATAAATACTCTAAAGTAATTTAATTACTTCCTTAATTTCTTCAAAAAAAAGTCAATTTTATCTTATAATTAGACCGGAGGGAGTGTTATATTTAGGATTAAGATTAAGTGATCAACTCTATAGATATGTCTTATATTAAGGGCCGAAGGAGTGGCAAATATTGAATCACTAATGCCTGGAATTATTTACCCAGCAAAGCAACTTCTTTGCCATATTTAATTTAAGGGTTAAGTAGCAAATCCGTCCCAGAAGTATACGTCCAGGAGCAATGTTACCTTAAAAGATTTTTCAGTGTTAATGCTACTCCGGAAGTTTCAAAACATAGCAATTACGCCTTATATTGTTAAAAAATAAACATCGACTATTAAAAAATTGGTGTTGGCCATTACCTTTTTAACCATATAGAGCAAAATTACTACGTTTTAAAACTTTTAGGACAATAATGAACCTGAAAAAACTTTCATGGCAATATTGCTCCTGACGCATTCTAGGGATTAGAGAAGAAAATAAACATATAAATACTCTAAAATAATTTAATTACTTCCTTAATTTCTCTACAAAAGTCAATTTTGTCTTATAATTAGACCAGAGGGAGTGTTATATTTAGGATTAAAATCAAGTGATCAACTCTATAGATATGTCTTATATTAAGGGCCGAAGGAGTGGCAAATATTGAATCACTAATGCTTGGAATTATTCACCCAGCAAAGCAACTTCTTTGCCATATTTAATTTAAGGGTTAAGTAGCAAATCCGTCCTGGAAGTATACGTCCAGGAGCAATGTTACCTTGAAAGTTTTTTCAGTGTTAATGCTGCTCTTGAAATTTCAAAACATAGCAATTACGCCCTATATTGTTAAAAAATAAACATTGACTATTAAAAAATTGGTGTTGATCGTTACCTTTTTAACTGTATAGAGCAAAATTGCTACGTTTTAAAACTTTTAGGACAACATTGAACCTGAAAAAATTTTCACGAATATATTACTCCTGACGCATATACTTCCGGGACGGATTTACTATTTAACCCTTAATTTAATCACACCTACTGAACATAATATATTATTCACTTTTGTTTCTTTTTGGAAGGCGAACAAAGATATGGTATCTGACATAGTCATGATGGAGACACTGCGCTGATTTAATTAACTATAATTATAGTAATCGGAAAATCCAAAGTTTTTGTTATGTTACGTTCAACATATCGACTGGCGATGGTCCCATACAATAACAACCAATGTTGTTTTTTATGGATATTGTTGCTTAGTTGTAATATTATGACCTTGTGTGTGCGTGTGTGGGAACGAGAGAGGCTTTAATAGAAAACATAAAATATTACATACTTGCATACTTAAAGGATTTAATACTTAATACTGTTATATAGGAATATGAACAGCGTATATATGATAATTATTAAGTATTTTCAATGCTTATGAAATTATTCCCCTCTATTTATTTTCTCCAAAATACTCATTATGAATGCTGTTATTATTTGATTAGAGTTGAAGAAATGATGGCATTTGATTAAGTGAAGGCAAATAAAGTTGAGAAAAACAAACAAACTTCTAACCATAATCAATATGAATTTTAATGTTTTCTTAGTGAGTGTGTTTTTGATAAATCATGACAAATAGTAATTAGGAAGGCGGTGCGTAGTTTTAAATTATTACAAAACGTTTTTTCCCTGACAACTTCTTACGAGACAATACTAATAGTCTGGTCCGCCTTCTAGAAGTGTTTTTGCCTTTTTTAAATTGTTTTTATTTATAAGTGTGAACTGTGAAGGCATTAATTCTTATTCTTATTATAAAACACTTCTAATTAACCAGCTCATCAAAACCAAATTAAAGAGTGGTAAGTTAAGTCATTAACATATCCTGAAAATGAAATAAAATTCCAAATTTAACCCATATTAAATATCATGAATAAGATTAAAAAAAAGGTCTAATTAATAATATTTTAAAAAATATCCAACTTGGTGACCTGGAACAAGAACACCACGATCTTTTCAGAAGACCTTATATCCCCAACGACAAAAGAGTGTCTCCATTATTGGATTGACTTTTAATAATTGAGATTTAAATCCAAAACCATCAAAAGTGAATTGAATATTGGAGAAATTAAATATAGAGAAGAGTTAAGAAAGATCCTCATTTTCCATATGAAATAACAAGAGGGAATAATTAAAAGCGACTTACTATATTTGACATTTAGAATTGTAAGTCGGGTAAGATATATACTACACAGTATCTATTTGGATTAACGGTAAAGACTACTTTTCTAATATAATTATGATATACAATATGAATTTGTGAGATGAATTTTATCTCGACTTACGTAAATATATTTTTCCACTGTTCTTTCAAATAGACCCAACCCACGGTAGTGGATGAGAAAAACGGAACGGAGAGAAAAACAGGTGATAGGCATTAAATACCACAACGACAAAGAATAATCCACTGTGTGATTACAAGGCGGCTCTAAATTAAGGGATTGGTTGGGCAAAGAGGCCACTTATTTGAGTCTATAAAAGGCTGTGTTCCTAGTGGGATGAATGCTCAAAGTGAAAAAGATCATAATAGAGTTAAAAACATGGCCAACTTATCGCTTTACTCTTTGCTCTTTATCTCTTGCCTTGTACTAGTAGTGGCCACTAAGGCACAGTCCCAGGCCAAACCTCCCATAGTGAAGGGTCTCTCTTGGACCTTCTACGAATCAAGCTGCCCCTCCGTCGAATCCATCGTCAAGAAACACCTCAAATCCCTCTTCAAAAAAGACCCCGGCCAGGCCCCCGGCTTGCTTCGCATCTTCTTTCACGACTGCTTCGTCCAGGGCTGCGACGGCTCCATCTTGTTGGACGCCATCCCTCCCAGCAACCAGAGCGAGAGAGACTCCAGATCCAACGGTGGAATCCGCCCGGAGGCCATCAAGACCATCGACGATATCCGAGCCCTCGTACACAAGAAATGTGGCCGTGTCGTCTCCTGCGCCGACATCGTAGCTCTCGCCGGACGTGATTCTGTTGTCCTGGTAATTTCATGTTCCCCATCAAACTTGTTGATGTCTCATCCTTCTATTCTTATAAGAATCAACTACTGTAAAGCACATGCTTTAAAATAACAATGTGTACTTTTTTTTTTTATTATATCCTTATTTATAAGAGATAATAATAGGTGAAAATTTATCATAGAGATAATGAATGATATATCTTTAATGATGATAAAAATAAAAAAATTAATTTAAAAATTTCAGACAAATAAGGTTTATTTCTTGTATCAAGCGGCCTTCTGATAGAAAGGATTAGAGCTAGGGAGTATCATATTATATCTTTGGAGATATAACTTGATTTATATTTATCTGCGTATTTATTATTTTTCATTAGAGCTTACTAGACTGTAATGTTTTCCTGTACCAGTTCATTCTCAAATACACAATATTTTCTCTCTAATATTTCTGTCCCCTTTTTGTTCATATTTCTCTCATCTTCTTCATCTCCTGAGCTCATAGTTCTCTGTTTCTGCAACAACAATGGCAGGCAGGAGGGCCAAGCTTCCCGGTTCCACTAGGAAGGCGAGACAGTCTAACCTTAAGCTTCGGCGAGACAAGCAACCTTCCATCTCCCTTCAACAACACCACCGGCACCATCAACACCTTCGCCGCCCAGAAGTTCGACGTCACCGACGTGGTCGCCCTCTCCGGGGCCCACACCTTCGGCCGAGCCCACTGCACCTCCTTCTCCGACCGCATCTCCGGCACTAGCCCGGCTCCCATCGACCAGACCCTCTTGAAGAACCTGAAGGCGACATGTCCCAGCACCACCTCACCCAACACGGCGAACCTCGACATCCGAACTCCGAACAAGTTCGACAACAAATACTACATCGACCTGATGAACCGACAGGGAGTGTTCACGTCGGACCAGGACCTGTTTTCCGATGGTCGGACCAAGAAGTTGGTGCAGAGCTTTGCGTTGGACGAGAAGTTGTTCTTTGACAAGTTTGCTAATGCGATGATAAAGATGAGTCAGCTTAGGGTTTTGACCGGGAAGCAAGGGGAGATACGAGGCAAGTGTAATGTGAGGAACAGTGGGAAGAAGTCTAAGTTGGCTTCTGTAGTGGAAGAGGTGGTTGAATTGGCTCAACAGTTCTAGATAACAATAATGAAGGCCATGGATAAATATATATGTTGCACGTTTAAATTCTAGTTTTTGTGACTTTTTTATTAGTATAAAATCACACAAGTGTGGGAGACGTGAGACACTTGCTGTCTGTTTGGTGTTTTGGATAATAATTTGTGGAAGGTTTTGGAGGATATATTCTAGCTCTGGTTCTGAGATATGTAAGCCTCTTGTTGTTGTATGGTGACTCTGCTTTGAGATGTGTTGTAGTAATAAAAATATAAGCTTCAAATAACGTATATTCGGCCATCAATCAAAAAATAGTTAAAACCAGTTAAAGTTAATGAATATGTATTATTTTTTTAACTAAACTCATATGTAAAAAGGATAAATAAGAAAGAATATAAATGTAATAAATATAATTAACAGGAGGTAAAGTTAAAAAAACGCAGTAAACGTCTGGACAAACATAAAATCAAATTTATATTTTAGAGCACATTCGTTCAGAAATTTGAAGTTTATACTAACAGAGATAGAGTAAGTAATAATATAAGATGTTTCATTATTTTGTGAATTTGAGCATTGCAAAAAGTAAACAGCAATTCTTCATATCGATGTTCAGTCAATTATTTGGAAAAATGGTGCTAAAGCACCGACAAGCATTGAAAATCTGAAATCCTCTCTGCTTCACAAGTGCATAATATTAAGAGGCCTCTATATATATATATATATATATATATATATATATAATAAAATTATATATATATATATATATAAATATAATAAACACACGTGGCGTAACCATTGTGAGCAGTAAGCATACTACAACTCTCATCCAAAAGATCTCATCAAAGCATGCAACAACTGCATTACATTACACTTACGCTATAAATTAACATATAATTCATTAGGCAATATATATACAGGGTCTCTGATCCTTAATATAATACATATTTACCTAATTCAAAAATAAAAAAAGTTAGTTAATATGACATGTATTTTTTAAACACCCTAATCATCTTCTTTAATTCCTTCACTCTGTTTATCTCTTCCTTGATTATGGTTGAAGGAGCATAAATAAATGTAAATTAGGAAAACATTGACAAATATGAAAATTATGTCTTATATTTAAAATAAGATCAACTTTCTAAATATCTCTTATATTAAGAACCAAAGGAGTCTATAATTTATATGTTGACAATATATATATATATATATATATATATAACAAGTCTTGTAGTAATTTCGAAGCTGCTGAAGAAGTCATTTTTCAAGCTTCATGTTGTGTAATGTGCGATAATGTGCTTGGTTTTTTTTTTTTTTTTATGGATAGTTTGGATCATCTTTTAAAGTTATATAAGGAAAGACACAGAATTTAAGAAGTTGGTACGTATAGGGGAGCTGCGGGTCTAAGGTGGTCAAGTTTAGGATAATAAGTGTTTATAAATTGTGATTCACGGTATATGAGGTAAATATGTGAGAGGAGTTTTATCTCGGCTTGTGTAATAAGAACTTATTGTCTAAATATAAACCCAACCAAACACACATTAAGTAAACTCGATAAGAATGTAAACTTATATCCCAAATTTAAATAGTAAGCTGGTAAGAGATTACTTTTGTTGATGAATAGATGTTAAAATTATATAAAAAAATAACAAAAATATAAAAATGACAATAGTTTAGTTTAAATATATTTTAGATATAAACAGTTGAAATTAAATCCATCAAAATTTATATTTTATGATATTAGAAAAAATTGTCATGAAGTTCATATATAAAGCTATTGAACATGATCAAAACAAATAAATTAATATGAGTTTAATAGTGAGTTAACACAATTTTATAAAATAAAAAACATAAAAACGGAAAACTCGATATATAAACTTATAAATTTAATTGAATTTATGACTATTACAAATTTAAATATGAACGGACTCAATTTTATAAATTAAAAAGATAAAACTAATAAATTTAGGCAGTCAAGTCACAAGATAACGATATAACATGAAAACGCAACATGAGAATAGAGAAAGAAAAGATTTGTTCTGCACTGTGGATAAGGTTCGGCCAGGGATGTGATAATGACTCTCCTTGGTTTTCGAAAAAAGTGGTCGCCCCACTTCGATTTTTCTACATTCAAACCATATCACCCACCCTATGGCAGTATTCACTTTAATAATGTGCTAGAAAAAATATCAATATAATATAATATATTCTTTTAATAAATTATATTACCAAAAAAAACTCGTGTGGTTCTGTATTTATTAAACTTCATGAATTAAATTATTTATTTTATAAAATAAAGAATATTATATAGATGATATTCTTGATTTTTCTTTTAAGTCGACCCTTACTTACACCGGGCAATTTTAGCTGTATACTTCCTCTTATCCTGGATAAAAATTACGGAAGTGAAAAATTGATTAAAGACTAAAAATGTGTAAGAAATGTAATAATACACCTTCATAAAGGAGAAGAGAGTAACTATCCTATAAGTGTATAGTGTAATTTATATAGAGGACAACGGGCCTATTCCAAAAATTGTAACTAGAATTGCTAATGTATAATTAGCTTAATATTCTTAAAAGATTAGCAAATTAATGCTTTGCTATTAATTTTTGCATTTGTCTTGGATGATCCAATGTATGATCTCTGTCATTTTCATCAAATTTATTGGCCAAATAAAAGGTTCGTTATTATCTTTTGTCCCTTTTCGTTTCGAACACGTTTTCATTCCGCAGATTAATGCTTGTTTGGGATAGCTTATTTTTGGGCAATAAGTGTTTATAAATCGTGGTTTACGATATACGAGGTAAGTATGTGAGAGAAGTTTTGTCTCGACTTACGTAATAAGGACTTATTATCCTAAAATAAGTGTTGCCAAACACTCAATATGAGATGTTTGAACACTGTGCAAATCCTTTTTGTGATGAATATTAGCACACTGCTTATTTCTAATGCACTCTCCCTCTCCTAAATATAAAATAAAATAGAGTTAGCTTTTTCTAAAAAATTAAGGAAGCTAAATAAATTAGTTAATTATATCATATATTATATATCCTTCGATCATATATTAGTTTATTAGTCAAACTAATTAGTTTTGATAAAAAAATAAAAATAAAAATATTCTAAAATAATTTAATTAGCTTCCTTAAATTTTCTAAAAAAATCAATTTTTTCTTATATTTAAGACCGGAGGAAGTACTATTTATTAGAAAAGCAAACCAACTAGTAGTAAATATAATCCGGTCCCAGATTCGAATTACAATTTTGTTTTTTTTTTTTTTGTGTTTTAAGAAATTGAGACAAAAAAATGTAATAGTGAAAAAAGCTTTTATGAAATGGACATTACAAAATCTTGAAAAAGCTGAGACAAGATATAATGGCAGATGATATGGCCATAGATTTCAACTTAGTGAAGTATTCAAATTTCAAAAAAGGCAACTTCATATTATTCAAGATGAGAATTTTAAATTGAAGCGCAAAAGAAGGCATGCATGCATGGAATCTGTAGAAGTAGTTTTCAATCCAAACGAGGGAGAAAAAAAAATCAAGTTCATCTTGCAAGTTGCAAGTGGTAATTGATGCGCACCGAAAATATACGGGTAGTATCAAATAATAAAATGATAAGTAGAGTATCGTCCTATGAGGAATCAATCAATTAATTTTTATATATTAAAATATCAATTTCTTTTAAGTTAAACAAAACTAATTATGAGTAAATTCAAAGGAAATTAATTAAAGAAAACTATCAATATCAAACGCAATCTAGAGTCATTAATCCCTTACTAGCTCTCCAAATCTCAAATCCATTTACTTAGTTAATCTCAAATGTTAATTTTTTTAATCTCGAGTATAAATAGTTATAAGTGCCTGTCAGTTCACTCACAATCCTCTCTTAAATATAATTGTTATGTCTAATCAAATTACTCAAGAGGCAAGATAATTTAAACACACTCTTCAACAATTATATGAGGCTATTAGGTATATGTCTATTATAATCGCAAATTAAATCATAATTTAATCCCATATTACTTAATCTCAGAGCCTAATTAAAATTCCATTCGTCAAGGTAAATTCTAATACTCAAATTCATATCTAATGGTGGCCAATCATCAAACGGACATTATAAAACAAGATTAAGTAACCAAAATTAATATAAATCATAACTAAATAATCATATAAATAAAATTTAGTTCATTAGTGAGTTTACAGTGTCAACACTCGTTTCCATCTCGATAATCGAAGAGTAATAAAGATGGAATTCAATGGGCATACAGAAAAATACAATTATACCGATAAAAATATTCGTTTACAATTCTGATATCATTCATCAACAAAAAACAGAAAATATAGCGGAAACTTAATATTCACAAATTTCGCCAAAATATCACAAAATAGACTAATTATGACCACGATCTTGTCCTAGCCTTGAGACCTGTGCCGCTCACTTTCTGGCGCCTATGTCTTTTCCCTTTGCCCCACTGATACCTGCTAAGGTGTTTATTTAAAAATAGGGTGAGATTCCGGAGAACCCCAGTAGAAACATTCTATCGTTTATAGAAAATGCGAAAAGTAAATATGATATATGTCATGTATGTACCAATTAATAAACATTATAAACATATAATCTGTATGTATACATGAGTAGGGCCTAGCCCCACTATTCTGCACCGGTTGGGTTCTCACCAACTCCAGTGTAAGTGCCTCTGACACTTCTGGCCCCTTTCTGGACAAACCATGTTGATTAATAAAGCGCATTTACAAACATTGGCATCCACACAATCATATAACTATGGCATAATGTATGAATGATAATGTCCCTACCTCAATGCTTTATAATCCTCTTTTTAATGGTGTCTCGAAAAGCGTGCTGTTCCGGCGTCCGACTCAGTCCTAAAATATTAACTGTACCAGAAATAGGTCATAACTTATCCAAATATCATTTTATACTCTTTCATAGTGTTTATTGTGGTTATATTAGTCTATGGTGAAAATTTACAAAAATGCCCTCCGGAACCCAACCCGGCCCTACCGTACCTAGCACGATGGCACGTTTTCCCAAAATTTTGACTAAGGCTATTCTGAATTATTTTCGCCCAAGGAATCCATTTCCGGGCTCGAAATTATCAAATTCACTGTCAAATTATGAAAATGCCCTTGACAGCCTCTATTTAGGGATTTCAGTGACGTTTTCGAAATTATGCTTTTTCGGCCTCTACCAAAAAAGTGTCCAACTGTAACCCCACCTATTTTTGTCCACTGAGTCCAATGGAACCATTTATTTCATGAAAATTCAACTCCTACTACCATTTCTGGTCTAACCGAAATATTGAAGGGAAAATAGAAAAATGTAGCCTTTTGTTTTAGTTTCCAAAACTTATACTTTTCCACTTCTAATCTTTGGTTAACTCATTTAGAAACTTCTTAATCATGATTTAAAGTATTTTGGGCAGCATAACCCCTTAGGGTGATGACTTTTCTAATTTTACAACTCAACCCAAAAATCACAAAACCAAACAACAATCACCAACAACAACTTCAATACACTAAGAAGTTGAGATTTTGGAGATTACCTCTTGATCTTTGGTGTCTCTCTCTCTAGGACGTCCTCTCTCTCTTCTCCTTGAGCTAAGAATGAGTCTTCAAGATCATAGATTCATGAAGAAACATAGTTTAGAGAAGGATCTATGGGAAATGTTACAAGGAAAACTTAAGAATCAACTCTTACTTTAAGATTTCTTCTTCCTCTTCCCTCTAACTCTTCAAAGTTTCTTCAAACTCTCTCCCTCTCTATGTTGAACGAAAATGCATGAAGGGAAGGGAAGAGAAAGCCTTCATAAAAATGCTCCCTTGATTCCCAACTATTGATCTCATCTAAGGTTGTTATAGTGACACATGCCAACCACCATACTTTCCTCCATGCTTGCACCATATTTCCCTTTTGTGTGCACTCAACCTTGCCATACTTCCCTTTTATGTACACCCAACCTTGATTATCATTTCCTTCTTCCTTGGTTGGCCAAAAACGTGCTCCCTCTTATGCTCCAACTAAATCAAGTGTTCCTTCCATTTACTCAAGGCAATTGGTACAAGAGTTGGCTACCTAACCTTATGACATAAGTAAGGACTTATGACACAACAATTATTTCCATCATCTTTCATGTGGTGTTGACACTTGGTCTCATTGGATTTTGACACTTGTCTTCTCCTCCTTCATCCCTTAATTTCTAAAATAATTAAGAGAAAAAGGAAGATTACTTTATTTCTTAAATTTTCGGAATAATGCCAATTCTGGCAGATTTTCTGCCTTAACTTTGAAAAATCATAACTAATTTTATAGACATCGTTTCGAAGCGATTCCAAAGCCTATGGAACTCTCATTAAGTTTAGTTTCAAGGAAAAATATGGAATTTTACCAGATAGGATCATATTATTCCCAGATTTTCAATTTTTGACCGCTGCTCCAGAAACTTTCCAGATTTTCTGGATTAACTTCAAAAATTCATATATTTTTGTACATAGCTTCAATTGAGTCATATGACCTATCAAATTAAAGCTTAGGATGTCTACTTTCACCCTGTAAAATTTCATAATTTTTTGTCATCATTTGGTCTTTTAAAACTATATGACAATCTCATTGCCTCATAGGCGATTTCACTGGAATCACTATTCCACTTTCAATTTTCAATATTTAATTTCTTTGACCTTAAATATTCACCATTTCATTGAATATATAAAATAATTATAATATATTCTTGGTGAATAAAATTTGGGGTGTTACACATAGTTTCCCTAGGTCTAAAAAAAATTAATCACACATGGCTAGAATAAAATCCATAATAAAATAAAGAAATTCAAATTCAAAGAATAAAGAGAAAGAAGAAAAGAGAGTAAATCTGTCGAAAACTCCCTCTATTCCTCACTCAATCTCCACTATTCTGTGTTTACCATTCTGCTATGATGTATCACATGGGTGGTGCGGTACCACTCCTTAACCAATTCCTTATCTAAATCTTTTTTTCCTCTTCGCCTCAAAAAGATATCATATGCGTTTCCGGAATCTATAGATCACAATATTTGGTTTTGTCCTTTCTCCACATAGGGTCCATGCCTTTTATCCTTTTTTTAAATTGTAGATCGACGCCTCTTATCTCTTTTCAATACAACATATATATATATATATATATATATATATCTCTCTCTCTCTCTCTCTCTTTTGATTGATTTTTTCTTCAACTCCCTTTGCGGCGATATTTTCATTTGATTCTTTTTTTTTTATCTCTCTCTTCATATAATATCTCCTATATAATAAAATAGGATATGAATAGATTTTATGTCAAAATTTCTTTTTTATTCTAAACTTAATTAAAAGATAAAAAATATATAAAAGATAATTAAATAAGTATAAAATATTAATAAATTTAATCAATTATGTTATAAAATCTATACCTATTTAATTATAAAATATATATTTATCAGTAATAATAAACAACATCTAACATATATATCTCTCGCAGAATAATAGATGTTGACAATTATTTTATTTAAATTTCCGTGTATATATATATAATTAATTATGTGTTCATTAGGAAAGAAAGAAAAAGCACTTTTTCACATACCGAAACAAAAATTCTCTTTAAGTGTTCATTTGGAATAGCTTATTTTTGGGCAATAAGTGTTTATAATTCGTGATTCACGGTATACGAGGTAAGTATGTGAGAGGAGTTTTTTCTCGGCTTACGTAATAAGGGCTTATTTCTCAAATTTAAGCTCTTCCAAACACACACACATACTTACTTTAAACTCTAGAAATGCATTTCTAAAAGGTTCAAACAAACAGGCATTATATCTTGGACTCAATTAGCCTTTAAAACTTGATGTATAGAGTCTAAACATATATAATACACACACATGTATGTCCATAATAGGTTATAACGGCTAGTCGAATGTCTAACATGGTTATAATAGCAAGCCCAGAATATACATGTTAATAAGTGATTTACTGGTATTAATTTTCATCATTAATTAATTATTAATGAAGCACACAGGGAATTGTATGATTGCTGAAATATTAATATAGTTGATGAAGAGTGGAATTTCTCATACTACTCTCAAATTGATTTTTCCCAATTACTTTTCAAAGTTATTATTAACAACTTGATTTCCATCGAAGCCAACTTGTACGTCATATATACATGCATCATGAACATGTATATATATGATTAAGTTGTCGTTTAAGTAATAGTGTGTGTTTGTTTGGGTGGTAGGAGGCAATTTAAGTCCGATTGGCCCCCTTAAGTCAGCTGCTGACTTTAAAAAAAAAATTCAAGGCGTTTGATTGGGCGTTCTACCAATAGCTTTCAATGGCTTTTAAGTTACTTTCAAATAAACCTCAAAGTGTGGCTTTTTTCTGATTGCATGTGTAGATATTACCGTTAATGCCATTAAATGCCCAACCTAATTATTAATCTCTCTCTCCCCCCCTTGTCGACTTCTCTCGTCTCCTCTCCTCTCCTCATTTCTTCACGCGACTCTGTGCCTCTTCACAGCGCCGCTCTTCCCATTCTCGGCAGCCATGTAATCAAGTTGCAGCTGGGTCTTGTGGTTGTCTCCACCGAAGTGTTTGCTTGGTCCTGTTGTCTTCTGCGGTGGCAGTCAAAGCGGCGTTCGGTGTCAATAGCCATTGGGCTTGAGGTCAACCTGCTGGTGTTGGCGTCCGATGGAGTTGTGTGGAGTCTGGTGGGAAGCAAACGGAAAATGACGGTGGCGGATCTGTTAATACGATGTTGTTTTGGGTGAGTTTGGTCTGCAAGGTTGCGAGCTTCTGAGCTTGGCCGATGCGATCCAAAATATCAATCTACGGTTGAAGGTGGTGTGGTGGTGGATCTGCTCAGTCGCGGTGATCTGTGCGCGTTGTCAGGGTTCGGCCGATCTGTCTCTCACTCTCTTGTAGGCTATTGGTTCCTCAAGTATGTTTGCTTTGCCTTTGTCCATGTTCAACGAACAACTCATGGTTGCTCTGCTTTTCTCCGATCTGTGATCTGTGGTATGGGTAGATGGGTATTGTGTGTTTGCTTGTTTTAGGTGGGTTCGAGTGGTCGTCTCTATGGTTATGTTCTTCATTTTTTTTGCACTGGTTGGTGTGGTTGTCTCTGTGTGCATGTGGCATTGGAATTTTCCCCTGCTTCATGGTGTGTTATTGTCCTTTGCTTCGTGTGGAGTATTGTGGCCTTCTCTTGAAAATTATGAATGCAAACTTTGGCAAATTTGGGTGTAATGAGCTGGGAAAAATGGAAATCATGAACCTTGTTTTTGGAAGATCTCAGGAAGAGAATGACGTTTTTTTAGGCTTAATTTTATCATCCAATGTTCATTTTCATTGTCGTCTTCCTTTCTCCTTTATCATTTTATAGTTGGAAGCTTGGGTGCAGATTAAAAAGATAAGAGGGTAATTTATAAAGGGAAAATTCCAAAAAATTACATTGGAAATATCAAAAGGACAAATCAGTACATTAAAAATGGGTAAAGACGGATCAAGTGGGTGTCAAAGATGTGAGGAATCTGTCATTTTGAAATTTCGGCCAAATGACGAAAATGCCCTTCAACACTTCATCCCCACTTCGGAATAACAACATGATCCTCGTAATTAACAACTCCGAATTCGATATTAACAACTTCAATTCTTCTTTTACAATTGACAAGTTTCAGGGTCAATAACAACACATATATCTTAATTAACAACTCTAGATTCGATATTAACAACTCCAATATCTTCTTTCACACTTCATCCCCCATTTCAGAATAACAACATAATCCTTGTAATTAACAACTCCGGATTCAACATTAACAACTTTAATTTTTCTTTGACAATTAACAAGTTTCAGGGCCAATAACAACACATATCTCTTAATTAACAACTTCTGGTTCGACATTAACAACTCCAATTTCTTCTTTCACAATTAACGAATTTCACGATCAATAACAACATCTATCTCTTAATTAACAACTTCGGATTCGACATTAACAACTTTGAATTCGATATTAACAACTCCAATTTCTTCTTTCACACTTAACGAGTTTCAGGGCCAATAATAACACCTATCTCGCCATTAACAACTCCGGATTTGCTATTAACAACTCCTATGTTGTTATTGCGACTGAGGGCTGAAGGGCATTTTTGTCATTTGGCCGAGATTTCAAAAGGACAGATTCCTCACATCTTTGACACCCGCCTAATCCGTTTTTTCCCATTTTCAATGTACTAATTTGTCCTTTTTATATTTCCAATATAGTTTTTTGGAATTTTCCCATTTATAAATGGTGTTTTAAGTCATCTTGCAATTTTATTCAACATATACTTTGAAAGCTAAATTTCAAGTCTCTGGGAGATTAAAAAGAAAAAGTTTTTTCAGCTAATGTTTTTGGCTGAATTTCTTAACAAAGATATTTTTATGGCGAACTTGAAATTAGATTAATTTAATCATTAGTAAACATGTAACTACATGGCTGTCAGTTTTTATTTTATTGTTTTTTCAAATTAGATATTTGATGAGAAATTCTCATTAGCACGTTTGGAATTTGCATATATGTTGCCAAGGTTCAAGCCTTCAAGGCACGTTGAAAGAGACAGCCCAAATAGTCTATTAGATAATAGGTAGAGAACCCAAATAAGTTTATGCCAAGATACTCCCTCCATATATAAAATACAATATTTGTGATGCACGTATTTATATTTATAAGATACACTTAAAAAATAAGTGAACTTGAAGACATATGTATCTATATATGTATTTCCCAAATGAGTCCTGCATCACCGTTATTTCTCATGCTAGAATCTTCATCAGAACTTTGTGTTTGAAACTTCTCTTTGGCTCTTTTAGTTAATTTTCAAGTGTAATGATTGCTTTCGTTATTATTATTATTTTTAATAACATTTATCAATTAAGGCTTTGTTGGAAGTATATATAAAGAATAGTGAGGATTAGAAAAATTCTACTAGCACTAATAAAACTGTATAGCAAATAATTTGGTTGCCATATGTGTTATGTGTGACCTTTGTGGTATAGCAATATGGACACAAAAGCTGTGTGGGATTTAGAGTCAATAGAGATATTTATCAACGCATGCGTAGACCAAATATACAAAAAAGAACGCAAAGGGCAGACATTTACACCAACGACTTGGAAAAATATTATTTCCACATTCACTGAAAAGACTGGGAAACAATACGAGAAGAAATAATTTAAAAATAGATTAGATATCTTAAAGAAAGAGTTGAGGATATGGAATTCTTTAATCAGAGAGACTGATGTAGGTAGAGACCTTGTTACGAACAATGTGCTTGCATCAAGCGACTGGTGGAAGGAGAAATCACAGGTAAAAAATTTTAAGTGCAATTTACAAGTTTAATTAGTTCGCTTTTTGCTATGTACATCATATAAATATTCATCCTAACTCCTTTTAGTTGTATGCATGCAGAAGCATCCCGAATATAAGAAATTTAGGTACTCTTGCCTAAAGAATGAAAGGGAGTTAAGAATAATATTCAAAGATGGCTTAGCAACGGGAGACCACATTTTCTCAACCTCTCGCATACAATCACAGGCAAATGAGGAAGATGAGGATGACATTTACAAACCCACAATGGATGAAGAGGAAGGCTCTGGGGACAGCAAGGATGAGCATTTCGGCGCTGCCCCTACAGTTAGTACAGGGGTGACAAAGGAAATGGCAAGCATTGGGTCAACTACATCAATTCCATCAGGCACTGGTCCCAGTACATTCGGAAGTGAGCAGAAAAGGAAGAGAGGTTAAGGGTCTAGTAGAAGCAAAAAACAGAAACTTCCGGCTGAAAAGCAAATAGCTAATGCCGTCAGTGTCATTGCTAATGTGACTATGGATCGAGCAGCGGCTTTAACGGCAACTCAAGAAAATAGCATGCCTGAGGTTATGAAATCTCTACTGGAACTTGACGACGTAAAGGCGGACAAAGCCTTTAGAGTCCGGTGTATGTGAGCTCTGGAAGGCAAGACACGTCGAAATGTGTTTGTGTCATTGAAAGGAGACCCTGAGTACCTGATGACTTATTTGCGTTATATCGTAGAGGAGGATTAGTTGTAGTTGCATTTTATGTCTGGACAATTGAATGTAGACATTTTTAGTTTTTTGTTTCCAAAACGGATTACTTGACCTGGCGTTTAGAACAGTTTTATCCTGCTGCCATTTCTATTATATGTTATGTTTGTTAATCATCCTTTTCACATCACAATTTCACCACAATCACAGGTACATCAATGACAAATCGTAACAACCGAAACAGGTTGCAGGGGATGGAGGAATATTAAGATAGTGATGACGCCTCAATTTTTGAGGCTGAGTTGGAACAACATCAACAATTATGCGTGTTGCTTTATCAATATTTAGTGTCATATGTGTGTAGACAACCGCGTAGAGCGAGTAAGGGAACAAGTCACTATTGGGTACAAGAAATGTTGGCAAATGAAGGTTTAAAATGTCATCAGATGTTTAGAATGGAAAAACATGGTTTTCATAGTTTGTGCACTAAGTTGTGTGATCATGGGTTAAGAGAATCTAGGAATATCGGTGTTGAAGAAATGGTTGCCATGTTCTTGCTCACTATTGGACACGGAGTAGGAAATATGCTAATACAAGAAATATTTAAACATGCGGGCGAAACTGTAAGTAGACTTCTATACAAGGTTTTAAAGGCCTGCCTTGAGCTTAAAACCAAAATTATTAGGCCATGTAATCCAGAATTCCGGCAATGTCATCCAAAAATAGCATACGATAATCGATATTTCCCATATTTTGAGGTTGCTATTGGAGCTATTGATGGTACTCACATCAAATGTGTCATAACTGGACCGGGCTGAGATAAATTTATCAGGAGAATGGGATATCCCACACAGAATGTTATGGCTGTTTGTGATTAAGATATGTGCTTCACGTTCCAGTTAGCGAGATGGGAAGGTTCAGCATATGATGCTCGTGTTTTTCACTCTGCTATCTCAGATCCAACCATGAATTTCCCACATCCACCACACTTCAATTACGTTTCTTTGTCTACATTTAACATTTAACTTAATCTCACATTTACAATGATTTTAACACATATTAGGCAAATATTATTTGGTCAATTCCAGCTACCCAACAACAATTGGGTATCTTGGTCCGTACAAATGTGAACGTTATCACCTCCCAGAATTCAGAAATCACTGGTGGTTTCGGAATCCTAATAAGGCTTTCAATTTTTATCATTCAAGCTTGAGGTGCACAATAAAAAGGACTTTTGGAGTCTAGAAAAATAGGTTCGAAATCTTACAACATATGCGTAAGTACAGCTTCGACACGCAAGTCTGCATTGTCTTTGCCACAATGGCTATACATAATTTCATTAGAAGAAATTCCCAACCTGATGTGGACTTTAGGGAAGCAGAAAATGATAATAATATGGTTCATCTAGATAATACTCAAGATCAAGACCTATCGTCGACAAATGATGCTCAGACTTATTCAACCTAATTGAATCATATTTGTGACACCATCAGGGACCAAATTGTATGGGATCTTTGATTTGATTAGTTGTGTAATATTTTACTTCATCCAAAACTTTAAGTTTGTACAATTTCTAATTTATTCACATTTTAATTATAATTTTATTATTTAGTTTACCATTGCCAAACATGATCCGTTACAATTCTCTGCCATTCGAAAGCTCTGCTGTTTGATTGGTATGAGTCAAGCGCAAAATTATGTATTTTGTATTTTCCTAATATATATGAAACCAAGGCAGATTTTTATGTGAAGAGTGTGCAAATAACTGTTTTATGCCTTTTGCCGTGTATTTTATGGTAAGGTCTCTACTGGTTTGAAGATTAGAATTATCGGACCCAATTATGTCCCTGGAGAAAAGAAAGATTTGTGAGTGAAGAGTGTGCAAAGAATTGTTATCTGGATGGGTTAGCGGCATCAAACTTTTGAGTATGTGCCTTGTGGTAACACTGTTGCCATTGGATGATTTGAATCAATTTATCACCAAGAATGCCACTTTAACAAATGCACATATCTTCTCAGGTCCCATTTGGCAATTAAGTTGCCAATGAGTTCTTTTTCCACAATTGGTCCTTCATTTTTCATAATTTTTTCAATTTTTTCCTCTTAAATAACACAAAAGCCACTTATGCAAAAGCCAAAACAAACATCTTTCACTTTTACATAAGTTACTTATCCAATCGCCAATCCAAACACTCATCATTTTACCCAATCTAACTTTTTTTTAATTTTAAGATTCCATAAGTCTAAGTAAAAATAAGTCACTTATTCAATCGCCGATCCAAACACACCCATAATGAATATAAAACAAGCTAAATGTGAAAACAGAAGTTTGAATATAGGACATGGAAGATAAGGGCATAATAAAGGTGTGTGTATATAACTCTAAAAAGCAAGGTATTAAAACTTGGACTGGGTATTGAATCGGTCGAGGTACTGGGTTAAGGGCCAGTGGGTCAGATTGGGACCAAACCAAAGCTAAATCGGGGCCAAACAAGTGAGAAATTGAAAATTTTAAGCTTATTAATATAAAATTCCAAAGAAAAATTAAAAAAAATTAAATAGGAACCTGGACCGGAACGATCTACCGGCCGGTTTACCGGTTTTCAGACTCGACCGACCGGTCCAGTCCGGATTCCACAACCTGGCTAAAAAGTCAAATTGGCCACCAAGTTTGATTATATATAGACTATTTGCTCTCTCTTTCTCTCTCTCTGTAACACACATTCATATGCATCGCCCACTTGCACAATTTCATGCCACGTGTGGTTTTGAACTTTAAAAAAATATTATTATAATTGAAAAAAAAAATTTAGTTTAGAGAATATAATATATATAATACGTTAATCATCAAATCTGGACAGTGTTTTGTAGCCTATAATTAGCGTTGGAGAATACGGTATTCTGAATTCCCACACAAGAGAAGAGAATTTGAAAAACAAAAAAAGATATCCTAGCGTTGAAGGTTGTGCGTGTGTGGAAGTTAATGAATCACTTTTTATTGTTGTCATGTTAATAGCTGTTGGGGTGTTTTTCTGTTGGTCAAGGGTGAGAAAGATGCACTCAAGTATTATAAAATAAATTAAAGAGTATGATTTGAGTTTTTTTTTTTTTTTTACAAAAATTTTACGAAAGGGGTTAGGCTCACCCACGATTCAAGAGCAGAGCTCTAAATTGGGATGTCTCCCTTAGCGCCTTGATTGGACCACAACTAAGTGGACTTCCCTGGAATCGAATCCTCTCCCTTTGATGAGAGTGTCCGACCCCTTCTTCAGCTGAACCCAAAGACCAAGGATGATTTGAGGAAATTTTGATATGACAAAAGAATGGGAGGATGAAGAATAATTTAAGAACGATGATTGAAGCAATTAATTGGTTGGGCTATTACTCATGACCACTATTCATGTATTGTCCACTACCCAAATGGTAAGGCTTGGTTTGTAATCCCCTTTTTGAAGGTCCTGTTTGGATTAACGGTATAAACTGATTTTCCATCATAATTTAAAGTATACGAGATAAATTTATAAGATGAGCATTATCTCAACTTATATAAACATGTTTTTCCACTGCTTTCTCAAACAGGCCCCAAATTACTCTCATGCCTTTCTTACAAACAGGAAAAAAAAAGGGAAACAAAATTTAACACGTCCATGAACTGCATTTAAAGGTAATCTTTTTTTTCCGTTCTTTTCCCTTTTTTTTTTTTAAAACTTTGCCATGACTTCATGGGATGAGGTCTTCTTCATCAGAGGAAGACCATGTCTTGTACACAGTCTCAAAACAAGGACCTGAGAGTAAATTCTTTGAATTGGATCTCTGTTAAGAATGTAACACACAAAATGGTAAGAATGAATTTCCTCCAAATCCCCTCCGCCCAATTTGGAAAATCTAGAACTACGAATTATGAATGAATGAGATGGAACACAAAAATATCAATTCGTCAACAACTTATTTTCATTATCAACTTGAGGAGGAGGAGAAGGCGAAGGTTTTGGAAGGCCACGAGGCTTGAGAGGAGTGCAGGTAAAATTTTTGACAATGGAAGAGTAAAGGTCAAACTCTGCCTTCAATTTCAAACAGCTAGCTTCAATCCACTTCTCTGCTACACTCGTCGATACACTGTCTTGGCTATCCCTCTCATGTTCTTCAATGGCTGGTCGAATTTCATTGTACAAGTTATCAAGTCCACAAGTCGCCTCACTCTTCATTTCCTGCAAATATGCCTCAACATTCAGATACCAGCTCAACATAAAAACTAGGGACTTGTATGGGACTCGGGTGGGGGCGCTAGTTGTCCAAAGAATTCGTTATGGGGTTTTAGGATGGACTATGATATGTTAAGAACTAATCCTAATCCTAAACCATCCCACACCTCCAATTTCCAAATCCTTTTTTGGGAATTTTCCAGAAAAATACCTTTAAAATTTGAAAATATCAAATCAATGATTTCTTCCTAAAGTGAGTTATGAACTGCCAGTTAACCTAAACAGTTGTAGGAAACAAAAACTGATTCGGGATTTTGATATTTTGAAGATATTTTTCTGAAATTTTCCGGGGATTCTAGATGGATTATGTTCCATCTAATTTCTCAGTTGCTCTTTCTTTCACCCTCTCCAATTGTCTTTTCTTAGGTCTTGTTTAGTGAAAGGACAGAAAGATTCTTTCTCTATTCTCTTGGAACCCATTTACTTAACAGTAACTTTATTTTTTTTGGGTTGCTTTGATGATCATTTTAATACCTCAGAATCACTTTTCATCTATTTCGTTTACATTTGAAGTAGCAAATAACTCCTAACACAAACCAGACAGTACATAACAAAGCAGCAAGTGAAGTAATACCTCGTATCTTAAAATCTCCTCTTGTGCTTCCTTTGATGCTAAAGATTCAGCAGCAGACTTCACATCGACTTGCTTCTGTGCGATTTTTTTGAACCTTTCATTATATTTCTTTGATTTTTTGGCAGGTATGGACCTAGGTCCAATGCGATAGTTTCGGGCCGCAGTATTTCTGATTCGCGACATCATTGCATTGTTTTGTGGAAAGGCCTTCATATCATCACTTTCCATTTCAGATTTTATTGAATTGACATGCAAACCCTTTTCTGGAACTGATCCAAGCGGTTGAATGCCAAAAGCAGTTGACTCTAATAGTTGTTCGGGTTTTATGATAACGTCCATGGAGTGTTCCGTTTTCCCATTAACTTGCTCACCAGGAATGTCAGAATGTAAGTTTCTAAGGACCTTTGAGGGAGGTTCATCCTCTGCAGAGTCATATACTGGAATTTTCTCAACAGTGTACCTGTGACCAAAGTAAAGATTGATTAACTATATCAAGGGACAAAGGAATTAGAGTGATAGTGCAAATAACGCGTACATCACCACAGGCACCCAAAAAAGGATAAGGTTATATGCCAATGTGTAATATATTGTAGTTAAGATAGTTCAACCTTTATTGACCAAAAAAACCAAAAAAGAAAAACACAGAAAGAGACCCTGGTAACTAGAGACCCTGGTAACTATCATGTATTTAATACTCACACAGTCACTAATACTTTAAATGAAGAATACTAAAAAGAAATTATAATATTAAAACAAGGAGAGGGGACAAGATAAATAACACGTTACCTTTCATCATCATCTTCCCATAAATATGTATCTTCCTGCTCAGAATTTCCACAAAAATCAAAGATCGTAAGCAAAGACCATAATTAAAAAAAAATGAAAAAAGTAACATAAATGAAAGGGAAAAAAACAAATAGCACAAATAACCATAACAAGGACACCAGAGTAGGTTCAGTAAACTATTAATATTTAGTGCTATTCTTTGCTGCTAATGCAATAATTTTCCCAGTTAAAGTATCGTTTCAGCACAATTCTACCAGATGAAAACAATTTAACAAAACAAAAGTTTCTTAAATTCCACTAGATTCATAAACTTGCCTGAAAACCACGAGATTTCGCTCCAAGGAATCCAGAACATTTGGCTGCACCACAGAGGCAACGAACCTTTGCACCACCAAACCATTCAAAATTATAATCATATGCCAGTTCAGCTCCAACAGGTATATCTTGTTTTGCAAATATTCCAACTCTTATCTCACCCAAGACATTCCATTTCCTTGTCTCACAATTTGGCTGACTGCAAACTTAATAGGTTTAAGTTGTCTCAAACCTTGGGTCAGGGAAAATATGGACAACATGAAAATGCCTACTGTATATGCATAATAAAGTTTTTTTTCCCCAAATTGGCTTTGATTTGAAAAGATTTACCATGAATGGTTTATAAATCTACCAAGGCTTCCCTTTCTAGTTGCATCAATGGATTCAGAGGCATTAAGACAAATAATGAATGCATCCTTAAGACCTGCAAAATAAAGAGAACTTGTAGAAAACAGAGAAGTCAGTTATCAAATGAAACATTTAACAAATTAAAATTTGACCTTGAGTTTCATAAGCCTGGGCTCTTCGCTTGGCTTCTTTCCATGAAATTACTTCTCCACAGTATTCGATGATAAATTGGCCTGCCTGTAAAGAGTAAAGCTAAGAACTATAAGAATACTCAATAACCTGTAACCAAGTCAGAAAAGGCCACAATACCCATGGATTCAAGCACTAAAGTTCCATTTTCTAGTTGTAACATTTTGCTAAAACTCGTCACACATGATTACCTTAATGTTCTCATCAGCCAAAAGACCCCATCCACGGCCTTCAGTTTTGAACAACTTTGTTTTTGCATATTCACACTTCTGAAATCTCTATAACCATAAGACATGGTTTAAAAGAAATACAAAATTGCAGTTAGTTTCATTCCATATAAGGATATAATACAGCATGTCAGACATTCAGCAAATCTGGAAAACCAAAACTTAATAGTAATTATTCTTTAATGCATTAGAAATTCACATTCAAATGACTTTGTAGGACTAGCAGATAAACACATTGAGACATATAGTCTAGGAGATAGTAATGAAAAATTTCTTGTAACAATTAAATATAAGCAAGATTTTTATGGGAAAAAGAATTCCTGATTTCCCCATCAATGAATCATTGAAATTTGCCTACATTTTTTGTTAGGCTCTTTATCAAGAATAAATTTGTAAAGGGTGTCAACAATTGTTCAAATTTTCATTGATTGCTACCAAGCAATTGCTCCTAATTGATCCAAAACTTCATCACTGTACCCACTCCTTGTATGTAAATTAGAACAATAGTACACTTTGTTTTGTTACATTCTATGTGGTAAAAAAGGACTCTATTCTGCTGAGTACTGAAAAATTGAAACTACGACAATAATAAGGAAGAAATGACCAAATTAATATAAAAAAAAAAAAAAAAGACAAGTCTAAGCATGCACCTGATTTTTGCAAAAAACACCACAAGGGCAATAACCAGGGGTGCATTCAGAGTTGGTCAATACGTTGAGACACTCATCCCCACATGCACTATCAGGGTCAATAGCATCATATTTGCATTCACATATAGCAATATCCTCCTCCTTCTGCTTCACGTGCCTAAAAACAAATAAAGAGATAAGCAAAAGAATGAGCGCACCGTATAATGCTTTGTATTGTTAAGATCATCTACGTTTCATTTCACTTAGTTGCGCAGTCATTGTTTGACTGCCAATTGTTGGATTGAACTTCCATTCAGGTTGGGTTTTTCTTGGCCGCACTTTCCTGTTCCTGGAGCTTATTGCCATTTGTGGAGAAGACAAGCCAAAGGTGGCTCTTCTTAAGTTGCAAGTTGGCCATTTATTTTAAAGTTAGTTACCATTAAGAAGTTGAAAAAATTATTATTAGGAGTTTATTTTTGTCTAGGAGTCTTTTGGTTATCCTTTGACTAGGAATCTTTAACTCTTGAGCCAGTGCTTGCACTTCAATGTAATATCTATGGCATTGTTAATGTCCAGTAACAATGGTTGATGAAACATCAAGAACTAATCAAGGAGATAATCTTTAAGGAAACACCAAAATTATATATATATATATATATATGATATATGTATATATGTGCGCACACAGAGAAAAACTTACCTTCTAGTGAAAAATTCATTCTGCGTTATATGTATGTATTGAGGCAACTCTTCAGCATGAGTATCCTTCAAAATCAATAGTTTCCATGTCACTTGACTCAAATATTAAATGACGTGTAGTAATTGAAATAGACCTAAACATAGAGAAAGAAAATGGGGCAAAAACCAAGAAATAGCTACCATTTCGATATCTAAGGATTGAATTTGAACGACTGCTTAGATGACTGTCATAGGTATATTGCAGCCCCCTGCCAAAAATAGAAAAGATCATACAAGGCACCGGAAAAGGAGAATTTTAATCAGTTATCGTAGACAACTCATACAAGTAACGGAAGAATCAGATAATTAATCCTCACTGGTCAACCAAAAAAGAAAGCACTGGTTGTAAGTAGGAATAATGGACCAGAATTAGTCAGAACTCTTCAAAGAAATCATTGCTAAAAAAAAAAAGATTTTGTAAAACCTTCAGGAGTCTCCACTTCCCCATATTGATTTTAAGGGGGTGAAAAGATTCTCTTTTGTTTTATGTGCATATGGAAAGATGGGGAAAATTTCTTGAGATTACGTTTTATCATGGAATAAAGATGTTACGTGCAGTGCAAATTCACGCTCAGGATCCACATTTGACATTCAAAACGAAGCGGAGATCAAATTCATTCAAGAAACTGACAACATTTGAATCAGTGCTGCTTAAACTGGCAATGGGACATGGTGCATGAAAGAAACTAGAGATTACGTACCTCGAACGGCAACAATTACCCGGTTCTCTCCGTCACCTGCGAGGACTTGAGGGCTAAGTTCCTGGCCAGGTGGAATTTAGGTTGAAAGAGGTTCGGACTCCGTCAGAGTCAGGAGGAGAACCTGAAGACGACCATGGTGGAATTGGAAAAGAGGTTTTCCGCCTCGGACTTGCGCGCAAGCAGAAGGAGAAGACCCGTCGGAATTTTTCCGATCTAAAAGAACCTTCGT
The DNA here is from genome assembly GCA_963242795.1 of Inga leiocalycina. Taxonomy (NCBI): domain Eukaryota; kingdom Viridiplantae; phylum Streptophyta; class Magnoliopsida; order Fabales; family Fabaceae; genus Inga; species Inga leiocalycina. The sequence continues at coordinate 90,152,768 of OY725320.1, read as the reverse complement.
TAATGTTGAAAAGGCAGACTGGGGCGAAATGGGTCGCAGTCGTCCTCAGCCCACTTCACAACACCGAACCAAGGAGGCGTGCGCACCCGAGGTGATCCATTTCCATTAGAACAAGGAGTCGATGGTGGCGCTAGTTTTATTTATTTATTTTTAATTATTATTATTATTGTACCTTTTTTGAAGGCAAAATTCTAAAAAAATACAGAAAAAATTGATAAAGGATAAAATGGTGTGGTGAATTACTGAAATCTCAAATCAGATCATCAGTAAGAATCGAGGATTTGAAATTGTGAGCAAAAGACGATAATGCCCTCAGTGAAGTGACAGGGAAAAGAAATAAGAAGGGGGCAAAGAATTGGTTGATACGACAAAATTGAAAGGGAAGGAAAGTGTGGGCGAGCAAAGAAGAAGGGCTTTAATGGTGTTTCGATTTGGAAGGTGGATGACGGTGGTCGGTGGCCGAGCGAAGAAGAGGAAGGGAACAACATAGGTAAAAGTGGAAAAGTAACAAGTTGGATGGCCAATAATAACACCTCTCGTTTTATTAACAACACCAGCTACTACATTAACGACTTCATTTTCTTATTTAACAACTTCGTAGGCAAATGTGGGAAAGTAACAAATTCGATGGCCAACAATAAGATCTCTCGCTCTATTAACAACACAATCCCCTACATTAACCTATTTCACTTTCTTGTTTAACAATTTCGTATGAAAATGTGCGAAATGAACAAGTTGGGGAGGCTAATAACAACACCTCTCTCTCTATTAACAACACTATCTTCTACATTAACGACATCACCTTCTTGTTTAACACCTTCGTAGGCAAAAATGTGAAAGTAACAAATTCGAGGGCCAACAACAACGCATATCTCTATATTAACAACACGATATTCAACATTAACGACGTGGCTTTCTGCTTTCACAACTTGCTATCAAACAATGCAAGACATGCCCAGCAAAAAGTGTGAAATTAACAAGTTGCAAGGCCAATAATAACACATGTCACTATATTAACAACACAATACTCACTATTAATGAGATGGCTTTCTGCTTTCACAACTTGCTATTTTCATCAAATGCTATTTAATGACCATCTGCATAATTATATTCACCAATAACCTAAAACCAAAAATATGTGACAATGACTCTTTTACACATTTACATATTTAATGACAAGGGAACATTAACAGTGCAGTGGCACATAATGTGTCAGCTGGTATTACTTTCCTACTTTTGCCTATAAAGTTGTTAAACAAAAAAGTGAAGTCGTTAATATAGAAGATGATGTTGTTAATAGAGCAAGAGGTGTTGTTATTGGCCATCGAACTTATTACTTTGCCTCCTTTGCCTACGAAATTGTTAAACAAGAAAGTGAAGTCATTAGTGTAGTAGCTGATATTGTTAATAAAGTGATATTTGTTTTTATTGGCTATCCAACTTGTTACTTTCCTAATTTTACCTACATCATTTGCTTACGCTTCCTCGCTCAGCCACCTACCATCGACCACCATCACCTACCTTCCAAATTGAAACACCGCCGAAGCCCCTCTTCTTCTCTCAGCTAACAAACTCGCATTCCCTCTTTGCTAACCCAACAACCTGCAATTCCCTTCCCCTTCTTCGCTCAGCCACCGACTATCGTCACTCACCTTTCAAATCGAAACATCGCCGAAGCCCCTCTTTTTCACTCAGCCAACAAATCTGTATTCCCTCTTCGCTGACCCAACAACCCACAGTTCCCTTCCCCTTCTTCGCTAGGCCACGGACTACCGTCACTCACCTTTCAAATCGAAATATCCTTGAAGCCCCTCTTTTTCACTCAGCCAACAAATCCGTGTTCCCTCTTCACTGACCCAACAACTCGCAGTTCCCTTCCTCTTCTTCTTTGCTCGCCCACACCGTCCTTCCCTTTAAATTTTGCCTCGCCGACCAACACTTCACCCCCCTTCTTATTTCTTTTCCCCGCCCTTTCATTGAGGGCATTATTGTCTTTTGCTCACAATTTCAAATCCCAAATTCCTAATAATGGTCTGATTTGGGATTTCAGCAATTCACCACATCATTTTGTCCTTTATCAATTTTGTCAATATTTTTCTAACATATTCCTTTTTTGACCAAATTATCATTATACCTTGTCAAATAGGTGCGTTGTCTTTATCTACAATAATTACTAAATCGTTTGGAAAAATATTGCTTACTAAATCTTTATCTTTAGTTAATTTATTCTCATCTTTCTTTCTTATCTTGTAAATTGTGTGCCAATGTTACAACTTTTTTTATTGCTAAGAATAAGCATACTCCTATTAGAAACGGTCATATTTGAGGCATTGTTAGACACTAAATGCAGGCATCTCTTCCAGTAAAAATGTTACAAAATTATAACAAGTCATTAAAATGGGTTTTGTTTATGGGTTGGGCTGTGCACTAGTTTGGAAAAATTAATACATTTTTATAAATATCTAACTAAATTAATTTTTTAATATTTGTAAATTAGTTTTTTAATTCTATATTTGATATGGTAAAAAGTATATTACAAAATAGAGAAAAAGATAGGAAAATACAATTTGAACTTCAAAATCCTAGATGAGTGATTTCTTATTAAAATGTGTTGTTATTTGCTATACTTTTATAGTTAATACCTATACTCTTATAAACAATAATACTGATTTGAGATTTTGAAGTTTGATTGGTATATTTTTATCTTTTTTCCTATAAAATATTTAGGTAGCCCTTATAATATGGACCTAAGAGAATAGGTAGCTAGGAAATGTAACTTACCAGTTGCATGGTAAAAGTTTGGGAAGCATTAAAAATAGTAGTATTTTTAAGCACTTTTTTGTAATTTAAAAACAAAACTCTTTTCACATACTAAAATCACTTTTAAAATGGCTAAGTGCTCATTTGGCAAAATAGAAAAAGTGATTTTTAAGTTCTTTTTCATAAGTCGAAATAAAACTCTTCTTTCATTTTTATATCATAAATCATAAAAACACTTCTAAAAATTAAAAAAACTTGCACTTACTCCACATACGAATGGGTTGAGCAACATGTCATGGTTTAGACATGAATCCAAGATAGCTAGTCTATTGAATTACATCATTTCTCCCAAAGTCTCTCAAATCTTCTCTTTTTTAATGGTTTCGATTAGTCATGGATAATTAATTTTACATTCTATAAGATAAATATGTGAAAGAGCTTTGTTTTTAATTATAAAGCACAAAAGTGATTTAAAAAGGTTATTTTCCTTATAATCAAAACATGCACGTGACGGTCCATGTAACATGCCTAAGAGATCATCTTCCACTTTTTCCCCCTTTTGGTTCACAAGCTGGCTTCAGTTTTAAATGGGAATACATCATAAGAATGCGTACACTGTCTGGGTATGACGCTCTCAACCAGTTATGATAGCTGGGACTAATATAAGTGTTTGTTTAGTAGGGTGATTGAAATCTTTAAAAGTAATTTTTCAATCCTAATCAATAATACGTCCCCAATTTTGGGAGGGGGTGTGGATTGTGTTGGATTTTATGGCACCCACAGTCGTTGGAGATGAGGGGCCTACGTTTGAATTGGGTTAAAAGAATAGGAGTGTGCTTTTACTACTGATTTAAGTTTATTACATGATGAATAGGGCTTTATGGTTAAACGTGCTCAGCTAGATAGTCCAGGAAAAGGGGTGTGCCTCTGTTATTAGCTCAAGCTTTTAGCACAAAGCATGCTCAGCCGGGGCAGTCTTGGGATGAGTGACTCTGGGATGCAATGAGGTAAATATGTAAACGAAGTTTTTATCCCAACTTACATTAATAAATACTTATAAAAAACGTCATTCCAAACACACACTTATTATTTGGGTGGACAATGATAACAACATTTTAAAATTGAGAGTTTAACGTTAAACTCAAAACTGAACGCCAGAAAATCCAGGTTGGCATTTCGCTTTTTGCCATTCTGCTTCGCCTTTTTATCCTTTTTCCCATTCTTTTTTGTTTTCTTTTTGGCTCTGCTACGGAGAACTATTATTATTGGATTCCTTTTTCAAATAAGAAGCATATATATATATATATATATGAAGAAACCTGAAGCTGGTGATAGAGAACGCACTATGTCCGTCACAACCGTTGGATCCTGCCACTTAAGGTTGGCCCCACCCACATGCTGACGTGGCAGAGCGATTTCACACAAGGAAAGGCAAAAGGGTAATCTTACCTTGATGACGTTCTTGCAGGAGGATTCACTTGAGGATGAATTGGGGGTGACAGTGACGTGGGATGGAAATGGAAGGGTTCTTCCTCTGCTGCAACAGTATTCATTTTCGCTATAAATCGGCGCCGGGATGGTTCTCCCTAAATATTCTTTAGCACATAAAACTCATGCTTGCAAATTTCCAACACTAAATCAAAAACCACCATCGTTGATATCACACCTTTCTCTTTCATCCTTCTGAGGTTTTCCGTCACGTTTCTCCGAAGCCCCCTTCGTTTTGTGTTTTATTTCCGCATAGTAGCGTTCGGGTTTCTCCCCTCAATTGCTTCTGCGAGGATAATCACTGACCAATTGGACTCTGATTCTGTTGGGGATCTATTGGGGGGTTTGTTTTCGGAACGGAGAATGCGAAATGAGATGAACACTGGTTGCATGTTTCAGTCTTTGGCTCTTTCCCTGCATAGCGTGGAGAGTGCATAAGATTCTTCATGGCAAAGCGCGTGTACCAAGTCTGGAAAGGAAGTAATGTAATGTTTAATTCACCTGCTTCTCCCTCTTTTTCTGAAGTTAAACTTTTGATACTTTGCATGCCTTCTGGGGGTGCTCTTTATTTGTTGATGGGGAAAAGTTGTGGTTCCTTATAGATTAGGTGTTTTTGAATGATTCTAAAAGCTTAAGTGTGGTTTGAGTTTATGGCTCTTTTGGTTGCTTAATTATGGAATTGAAGACAGACAATTTTAACTTGGACGATGATTCCGAGATCATACACTGGATATGTGTAGCTACTGAAGTGGATTATGCATTTTGTGGGTTTTACTACTTTAATTAGAAGTTCCCTTCCTCCGTCCATCCATTGTGTTTGTTTGTGTACGGCGTGTTTTGGGGGTCTATGTCCTGCCTTACTTCCTGTCAGACGAAACTTTAATAGTGGTTTCGCGAGAGGGGTTGGTTGGACATAGCATTTAATTAAGTATTTAAGATATTGAACTTGACTAATATGATGTTTTTCTTGTTTTACTAGACATAGTTATCGAGTTTTTTTTGGTTATCTGAGTTTATCAGAAGGGTTATGAAACTGAAGAGGGTAACATTGCTGAGAGTTTTGGTTATTGTCATATTTTGTCTGCTCCCCTGGATGATCTTTTTGTATCTTAAAGAAGAAATCCTTATGCGGTAGTTTGTAATATAATCATAGCTAGCTCCTCTTCATGTTTTTCTTGAAACCATTTTATATATCCTTTAGGTGTTTAGCTGGCAAATTAGTGTAAATTTAGGTAATAGCCCTCATGTAAATATTTTGTAGATTTCATGCGGATGTTCCACTAATATGTTTGGAGTTTGGAGAACTGGAAAAAATGGGTTTTTCTCTTGTGGATTTGAAAAGTGAAGAGACGGATGAATCATGTGATGGATATGTTAACTAATTCTTTGTTTAGAGTAAAGTCATGGTAAATAATTTTGTGTTTCTTTGGTAAAACCATCCTTCTGAGTTCTGGCAGATTAACTATATAGTTTGAGAATTGGTTAACGAGTGATTGAGATATGATGTTTTGTTTTTAAACTTTTTTTATTGATAAAGTTAACATGGGTGTAGGATCAAGGACCATGAAGGTGTCCATTCTATGATATGTAACTTAGTAGAATCTTAAGAGGCTTGTGGCGGAATAAAGTATTTAAGGATGAAAGAAAATTGATACGAGGCTTAGGGTGTATTAATGGGTAAGTTAGGGCATGAGGAACTAGGTGAAGGAGAGGTTATTTCCTGATGAAATCATGTGGAAATGGACGCTTACATAATTATCTTGTTTATTCTGGTCATTGATAGTAAATTGCTTAGGTGCTGAAAGTTTTAGTAGAATTATTGTGGACTCTTAAACAACTAATGCCACTAATGGTTAATCCCACTCTTCTAATTAACTAACTAACCTAACTAACTTTTCAAATTATTATTACAACATCATATCACTAGTGAACTGTTTTATTTTGTACACAACTTCAGTTATACATGCATGAGTCATTTAATTGCAGTGGGATTGGAAACTAAATATCAAATTTTCATTTTTTATGACATGCCAATAAATCCCAGTTATAGTATAGCTTAGTATATCACATGTAGGGCGTTTGCATTAAACTGGTGTAGCTAGGATTTGTGCCTTTTTATATATTGAAAAACAAGCGTTTCAGTTTTGTTATCTAAACTCCAAGGGACATGGACAACAAATTTGAAGTTGTTTCTTGATGTTTAAATTGTCAAATCCCTGAAAAGATGGGCTACCTTGTTAATTTTGAGGCATCCAATTTTAATGTAATTGATGCATGTTCAATGGCGTACACCTTGTGCTTGCCATGTGCCAAGCGAATTGGCACAGATAGGGCTTACTCTTTGCCACGCATTATTGATGGTACCCAACGGCATCTTTTGCATGGTGTAACACTTAATAACATGGAACCACGGTTATTGGTGAGGTAGCATTTGGCTTATGAGAATATTCTTGATTCTGCTCTTTATTTTTATTTCATTAAATCTATTGTTATTACAAGTTTTCATTATTTAGGAAACGTTTATTGAGGTTAAAAAAAATGTTGTCTTTAGATGACAGATATGATTTATTTTTTAGCTTTTGTGAGACTTTCTTTGTGACTTAGACTTTCTTGGTAACTACTGATACTTCCACTTCAAATGATGTTATTAGCATGTTTTAATAATTTATCTCCTGTTCAGGAGCATAGTGTTTATTATCAATTGATTTCTGTACGATGTAAAAATGATCTCTTCTGTGTTGCCTTTAGTATTCTCATGCCTTCTTTTTTCTCTTGCTTATTAATATGCTCTGTCTGAGTGTTAACTCTTATCTTACTTCTAACTATTCTCCTAATCATATGCAGAAGTTCATTTGTGGAGGGAGGTTGATATTTGGGCCTGATGCTTTATCCCTTCTTGTCACCTTGTTACTGATTATTGTTCCAGCCACCATCTTTTGTGTATTTGTGGCGTGGCATCTTCGGCATGAATTTTCATCATATAATGCAGGATATGCAATTCTAGTTATGACAATTCTCTTTACCATTTGGGTAAGATTTGTGTACCTTTTCCCCTCATTCTTTTCTACTCTGCATTTGATGTGTTTGCCCTTGCCATATGCATGGCTGGATCCTGCTTTGTTATATACTCATGGTTCAAACGTTTTAGTTTACCATGTTTTGAAGACAACTCTTTAAAAAATAAAACAACAAGAAGAAGCCTTATCTCACTAGGTGCGGTTATTTTAAAAATAAAAACATAGCTTAATTTCAATTATATTATCTAGGTTCCTCTGTTAGTTTTCCATTCACCTCACTATACTGTTGTTCCTCCCTCATCCTTGAACCTTGTAAGTTGACAGCTTGTGCCAAGCTTAAGCTCATCATTGATAAGTGATACCTTGTTTTCTCTGGAACTTCTGCATGCTTGAATTTTTCACCCTCTATAGCTAGTAAGCAGGTTAAGCCTTTGTAATATGAATGCTTATAGAATTGAGAATTAGAGTAGAAGAGAAGAGGATTTAGAGGATTGAAGAAGAAGAAGTAGAAGAGAGTAGGAAAAAGTAGAGAGAAGAGAGAGTTGTTTGAATAGTGCAGAATCTTAATAACTTGCACAACCGAAAACAGTAGGAACATTCTAACATTCTCCCATATATATATAGGCAGTAGGGGAGCAGTAGAGGGGTTCATTAAACAAGGGCTCAATAGTCATTAGACACGGTTAAGGCCATGTTTGGCTAATGCCACTCTTAAACGGCTAGTGCTACTAATGGTTAATCCTACTAGCCTAAGTAACTAGACTAACTAACTTTCAAAATATCCTTATTACAATCATATCAATACCCCCCTTCTTTTAAATATCCTTGACCTCAAGGATTAAGGACCACAAAAGTAGGATATTGTTCTTGAAAAGAGTAAAAGGCCATCCAAGAGGCTTCTTCATCTAGTAAGCCCTTCCATTGGACCAACACTCTGTAATCATTCTCTTTCGGCCCTTCTTAGTCCTTTGGTTCAGAATTATTTCTTGTCCGATGGCCGGAGGCAACTCGGGAAATTCAACAGGAGGATGCCTAGGCCCCACAGTAGGATCCGGGCATAGCTTCAACAGTGAAACATGAAAAGTAGAATGAATTCTGAACTTTGATGGCAATTCCAGCTTATATGCAACTGCCCCAACCTTCTCTATCATCTGATAAGGTTCATAGAACCTAGGAGCTAACTTCTGAGAGCCTCTTGTTGTTGTAGAAATTTGCCTATAGGGCTTGAGCTTCAAAAACACCCATTACCCCACCAGAAACTCACGATCTGTCTTATGCAAATCGGCCCTTTGCTTCATCAAGTTTGCTGCCCGGTGCAAATGATGCTTCAAAACTTCTCTAGCCTTGAAGCTACGATCTACCAACTTTAGCGCCGAATTGTGGGGTAAATAAGGGGTATGTAGTGGAGGTTGTTGCCCATAAAGAAACTCATATGGTGTAGCTTTAGTGCTGTGTGGTATGTTGTATTGTACCATCATTCTGCACGGGAAATTCACTTAGCCCAATCTCTAGGCGTCTTCCAACACATACACCTCAAATGGTCTCCAAACACCTATTAAGTACCTCCGATTGCCCATCTGTTTGAGGGTGATAAGCGGTAAAAAGCTTTTGGTCCACACCTAACACGAAGAAATTCCTTCCAAAAGCTACTAACGAAAAGGGAGTCATGATTATTCACAATTTCAGCCGGGGCACCATGAAGTTTGTAAACCTGATCCATAAAATGTTGTGCCAAGTTAGTTGCTGAAAGGGGTGAGCAAGAGGGTATGAAATGGGAGTACTTGCTCATTCGGTTGATGACTACCCATATAGTATCCTTTTCTTGTGACTTGGGAAGACCTTCAATGAAGTCCATAGCAATCGACTTCCACACCCTACTTGGTATAGGCAAAGGCTGCAACAACTTCGGAGAAGCTATAGTCTCATACTTACACCTAGAGCAAGTGTCACATCTCTTGACATACTCCACAACATCATTCATTAACTTTTTCCACCAAAAAAGACCTTTAATACGTTGATAGGTAGCCTGGATCCCCGAATGGCCTCCTTGAGGGCTTGAATGGAGCCAATTGAGAATATGCAACCGAAGTTGAGCTACTTTGCCTACAACTAATTTACCCTTCCTTCGTAAAAGAGTACCATCCCACGTAAAGTTACTCCACACTCCCTTATGTTGTTGCACCTTTTCAAGTAGAGAGCGAGTGAAGTCATCTACATGCCAACTATCCTTTACCTATTGCAACAACTCCGGTGATGTAGTGCTATAAGTTATTTGCATTAGTTGCTGCTTAGGAAGGCGAGAAAGTGCATCGGCTACCCCCTTCTTGTATACAATATCATAGTCAAAACCGGCAAGTTTTGCCACTCAGAACATCTGAAATGGTGTCTTGAGTTGCTGACCTAACAAAAATTTAAGACTCTGCTGATCAGTGCGAGTGATAAACTTGCCCCTTTCAAGATATTGGTGCCAATGGAGGACCGCTAGCACTGCTGCCATCAACTCCTCATAAACCGAAAGACTTTGGTGTCGTGGAAAGAGACCTTTGCTAAAGAATGCAAGAGGCTGCCCTTGTTGCATTAGAACAGCACCTATTCCCATTCCACATACATCGGACTCCACCACAAATTGCTTAGTGAAATTGGGAAGAACAAGGACCGGTGCTGAAACCAATGCATCTTTAAGGCAATAGAAGGCTTCACTTGTAGGTTCAAACCACACAAAGGCATTCCTTCTCAGTAAGAGAGTCAAGGGTCTTGCAATGATGCCATAACTCTTGATAAAACGCCGGTAGGAACCGGCTAACCCAAAAAATGCTCTCAATTGCTTGACTGTGGTAGGTTGAGGCCAATTTGCAACTGCTTGGAATCTTCTTAGGGTCAGTTGTTGCTACTCCATTTCCTAGGATGTGCCCTAAATACTCCACACTTGTAGCAGCGAAGGTACACTTGCTCTCCTTCACAAAATAATGGTGTTGCTGCAATGTGTGCAAAGTGATCCTCAAGTGCTTCCGATGATCTGCAAGTAAAGGACTATAAATTAGTATATCATCGAAGAAGACTAGAATAAATTTTCTAAGAAAGGGGCGAAAGATATCATTCATAGCTTTCTGAAAAGTTGTCGGTGCATTAGTAAGACCGAATGGCATTACTAGACACTCATAGTGTCCGGAGTAAGTCTTGAAGGGAGTTTTGTAAGCATCTTCTGGCACCATCCGGATTTGATGATAACCGGCCCTTAGATCAAGTTTTGTGAACCATCTAGCCTTACTCAACTCATCAAAGAAATCCTCAACTAGATGAATAGGGTATTGGTTCTTTATTGTTTTCTTGTTCAACTCCCGATAATCCACACACAGACGCTAAGATCCATCCTTCTTCTTTACAAGGACTATTGGAGCTGAAAATGGGGAGCAACTCTCTTGTACAACCCATACTTGAAGTAATTCAGCAACCAATTTCTCAATGACATCCTTTTGTGCAGCCGGATATCAATATGGTTTCAAGGAAATAGGATTTGTGCCCTCTTCTAAGACAATGGGGTGATTGTGACCCTCTCTAAATGGTGGAAGGCTCTTAGGCTCATCAAATACATCTTGGAAAGCCTTTAGGACACCTTGAATCTCTGCTGGCAGCTCAGGAGCAGCACCCTTAATGGCAAGGCAACTCATCCTATCTCCTTGCACTTCAACCAGCTGCATGAAGTACATTTGCTCTTCCTTTAGGCAGCTTGCTTCCACCCTTTTTGGTGCTACAATCTTCAAGGAATGAGGGGTATTACCTTGTAGTTTCACTAGTTGACCCTCCTTCCAAAAGTACATGGATAGGGACTCATAATCCCAAAAGGCATTCTTTATACTTTTAAGCCACTGCAAGCCCAGTACCGCATCATATGTATGTAACTCAATGATGCGAATATCAAAAATGAATTCCAAACCTTGCATTTTCCATCAAAACCCATGCCAAACACCATGAATTATTAGTTTACCTCCGCCAGCTTTCGCAACATATGAGGGAGTGTTTCTTGAGCTTGCCAACCCAACTTAAGAGCTGTTTCCAAGTTTAAGAAGTCATGTGTGCTCCCACTATCAATTAGGATCTGTAGATGATGTTTCCCAACAGCAACCAAAACTCTCATTGTTACGTGGCAATTAGTTGTACCGGTCATAGAAACAGAGTAGTTACACATAACAACACATTCTCATATAAATACACACGTGTATGCTTTTTCTGATGTGGAATAAAAAATCTTCACTGTTACTCTCTCATTTTCTCTCTTTTGCGCCACTCTGTACCAATTTGGTATCAGAGCACTCTTTAGCCTCCAATGGTGACTTGAAGAATTTGATTTCTCGGATTAAAGCTTGCCTTGGTGATCTTGCCAATAAGATTGCTACTACCGCCAATAGTAATCATCTCGGTAGTTCTTCTTCTACTCCCACTTTACCTCTAACTGTTCCTCAATTTGGATTGTTCGGTACGCAAGGGTCATACACTCCTTCGACGAAACATAGCCGCATTGAATTTTCGCGATTCGATGGTGCCGATTTCAAGAGTTGGTCTTACTGCTGTCGCCAATTCTTCGCTATTGATGATACTTCGATTGAGCACCGAATTCATCTGGTGAGTGTTCATTTGGAGAAAAAGGCTTTGAAGTGGCATCTGAACTTCATGCGTCAACGAAATGAAGCTGACGTTCCATGGGAGGATTATTTCAATGCGATGGAGGCAAGGCTCTCGACAATCTGACGCATTAGTGTGATGGTTGATCTTAAGCGTCTGCAAATGACGTGCTCTATTGACAACTACATTGAGGAGTTCGATGATCTCTTAACTGAAGTGGATATACCGGATTCGGTTGCCATGGACTACTTCCTCGGTAGATTGCAGCCAGATCTACAATCCCTAGTTGATGCTTTCAAGCCATCTTCCGTACCGAGTATGATGCAGATGGCTCGAGTGCAAGCTCGAACTCTTTAAGCTGTCTATGATCATATTCCGTTTGCTACTTCTGCCTATAGTTGTCACTTCCAGTTATCTTCCACATCGACTGTCGGAGTTTCTTCTTCTCGCCAAGCTAGCTCTCTACTTATTCCTAAAGAATCCTCCATTGACAAGTCGGGCTTATCGACTTCTTCTGCTTCTTCTAAGCGTTCGACTGTTACACTCAGTAAGAAAGCTATGGAGGACAAACGTAGAAAGGGACTGTGTTATTGTTGCAATGAGAAATACACAAGCTCTCATAAATGTAAAGAGTCTTAGGTAATGATGTTGATTATTCCAAAAGATGATGATGATTTTGTTAACGCTACGGATCATTTGGACGCTCTGGCGGATACTAACAAAGCTTCTGCCATCATTAATGCAGTCACAGGGATTGTGGGCTGTTCTACTCTCAAAGTTTATGGGCTCTTAAAGAAGCAGGATGTCACTATTTTAATAGACACCGATAGCACTCATAATGTAATTGATGCTACAGTGGCTCAACGGTTGCATCTTCCGATACAGACTGGTCCTTCTATTCACGTGTCGGTAGCAGGAGGTCGACAAGTGTTGGTTACTACTTATAGCCGTGGGCTACACTGGACAGTAGCTGATCATGAATTCTCTGATGACTTTTTAGTAATGGATTTAGCTAGCTTTGATGTGATTCTGGGGGTGCAGTGGCTTAGGAAGCTGGGTCGGATTTTGTTGGATATGTTCACACATTACATGGCTTTTAGTTACAATAATCAACTCTTTGAATTGCAAGGCATTCGTCCGGAGCATGCCACTGTGACTGAAGCTTTTTTCCAGGAAGCTGATTTGTCTTTAGCAAAACATATTTTCCTTGTTGTTCACGAGCCTTAGGGTGAATTGTTTTGTGTTCTAACCCTGACCAGCTCGAATAGTAGCACCAATTGCAGACTGTGCTTGCTGATTTTAGTGATGTGTTTGAGGAACCGACTACCCTTCCTCCTTCTTGGCCATGTGATCATCGGGTCCATCTCCAACCTGATAGTGCTTTAAGTTGTAAGCCTTATCATTATGGGCCTGGTCAGAAGACTGAAATCGAGCGGCAGGTCCAGCAAATGCTTCATCAGGGCATTATTAGAGAGAGCCACAACCCTTTTGCTGCACCTGTCATGCTGGTCCAGAAGAAAGACGGCTCTTGGCGATTTTGTGTTAACTCTAGGAAGCTCAATGAGCATACAATCAAGAGTAAGTTTCCCATTCCTCTCATTGAGGAACTTCCTAATGAGCTTCAGGTTGCTTGTTATTTCTCCAAATTGGACCTCCGTGCGGGATATCACCAAGTCTAGATGCATGAGGCAGACATCCATAAGACAGCCTTCCACACTCATGAGACCTTAAAAGGCAATTAGTTGTACTGGTCATAGAAACAGAGTAGTTACACATAACAACATATTCTCATATAAATACACACGTGTATGCTTTGACTGGTGTGGAATAAGAAATCTTCACTGTTACTCTCATTTTTTCTCTTTCGCGCCACTCTGTACCACTCATAGATTCGGCATGATCTGTTCCATTCATATCATACAAGGAGATCTGGGGCTGCTATGTTTCGTCATTAATTGCAGATTCTGGAATTTCAGGTGCAGCTTTGGTATCCTCATCCTCTTCGTCCAACAAAACCAAATGTAATTGCATTTTCTGCCGTTGAGGGCACTTATGTCCCTTGAAAATTTCCCATGGTAGAAAAAATACTGGTTGTTTGCTCGGTGCTCTGCTTCTTCTTCTACAGTCAGGGCCTTCACTAGTTGTGTGATTGTTCTGGGGATGAAGCTGGTATTTTGGGTATTTAATATGGGTTTTTGGTCCTTTCATTGATACCCATTAGGAAAAAACCTAACCTTGGAATTGTTTTGCGTGGATGATGAAGAGTGCCCACGAATTCCATGACCCCTGCCTCGGTATCTTGTCCGAATTAGCTCTTGCGACTTTCCTATTAACCTCGGTTTCTTGGGTGCGGGCTAATCGGTGAGCTTCTTGCAAGGTTCTTGGATTTAACAACCGTACCGAATTTGCAATTTCGTCTTTTAACGCACCCACATGCTCATCGACCAAGTATGCCTCAGTCAAATCCAATTTCATCGTAATCTAATCGAATCGGGTGTTGAAGTCGGCCACTGACCCAGTTTGTCTCAAGTGAGTGAAATCGGTCATAGGCGTCTCGTAGGGTTGCCCGAAGGTGTCCCTGAGTAGTGCCGAGTAAGCGGCCCATGTCGGAGGTTGGCGCCAATGTCGCTCGACCGCTTTGTGCCATTGAAACTGATCGTCGTCGAGATGCATAGATGCCATCGTCACCTTTGAAGCTTCTGGGGTTTCATCAATTACAAAATACCGCTCCACCTTTTCTATTCAGGTATCCATGTCTTGACCTGTATATTTATGAAATTCCATTTTGGTAAATTGGGTGGGTCGCTGGTATTGGTGCTGGCCATTACCTCCTCTTTCTTGATTTTTCGGTACCCTGTGTGGCCCTTTTTGATTAATTCTTTGAACTGCCACCGCCAAGGTTTTGAGTTCTTGAGTCAGGGTATTAAAATTATCCTGCATCCCACACTGAACCATTTGTAGCTCTCCTTGGTACCCTTGGACAGATTCATGTAGTGTTTCAACTGAGTCTTGGAGAGCATCGAAGGTTCCTAGTTTCTATTCAATAGCTTGAATTCTTTCTTCCATAATTCTTGAATTTTCTTAGGATCTTGTTTCCACCATTCAGCACTGTAAGTGACGAGCCAATAAGCAAGGCCTAGAACTGAAAGCTCTGATGCCACTGATAAGCCTTTGTAATATAAATGCTTATAGAATCGGGAATGAGGGTAGAAGAGAAGAGGAATTAGAGGATTGAAGAAGAAGTATAAGAGAGTAGGAAGAAGTAGAGAGAAGAGAGAGTTGTCTGAATAGTGCAGAATCTTACTAACTTGCAGAACCGAAACAAGTAGGAACATTCTGCCATATATATAGGCAGTAGGGGAACAGCGGAGTGGTTCATTAAACAGGGGCTCAATAGTCATTAGACATGGTTAAGGCCATGTTTGGCTAATGCCGCTCTTAAACGGCTAGTGCCACTAATAGTTAATCCCACTCGTTTAATTAACTGGACTAACTAACTTTCAACATATCCTTATTACAATATTATATCAGAAAGTGACTGTATAAAACAAACTACTTCCATATAACCATCAAGGAGTTGATCCCAAATTCTATGAAAATATAAAGATGATGGATCTCTAAAAGCGGGAAGAATTTGAACAGATATTTCAAATAAACAAGAGAGAAAAGACCAAAAGAAATCAAGGCTGAGAGAGCAAGTGAAAGCTCAGCAGGGTTCACCCAGAGTGGGAAGAATTGATGCCCTCATGAAGTTCCATTATGCAGCCGTGCTTGAGACGCTAATATATTATATGGTGGAAAGTTGAACTGTTTCCTTTCAGAGGCAATACAGAATGCGTCTTTGAGCTATACTATTATTAGTGTCCAGCAATCACCAGAGGCTGTTATGAATTAATGCCAATAACTCATGATTGTAATGCATCTATTTTTGCTGCCTATTTCTTTCCTTTTTTGTTAGTCGTTTTCAAATTTTATCAAAATAAGGTAGTTTTGCCTTGATTGTATTTTCTTCTGTTTGAAGCACGCTTCTTGTGAAATTTTCATATCATGATTATATTTTTTCCCTAATCTTTGTCTGGTTTCCTAGGGTTTGACGCAACATAATCCCTATTGTCTATGTTTATAGGTTCTGGGTATTCTCTTTCTTACTTCAACACGTGATCCTGGCATTATTCCAAGGAATTTAAATCCACCAGAGGAAGAGTTTCGTCATGATTCTTCAGTTTCTGCTGATGTAGGGGGCAGACAAACACCAAGCCTGCAGTTCCATCGAACCAAAGAAGTAATGGTCAATGGCCTTCCTGTAAAGGTGAAATATTGTGAAACTTGTATGCTATTTCGTCCTCCACGCTGCTCGCATTGCTCCATTTGCAACAATTGTGTTGAGCGTTTTGATCACCATTGCCCTTGGGTTGGTCAATGCATTGGATTGGTACGATAACTGACATATGACAATTGATTTTTATGATCATTGTTTCTTTTCTGTTGATGTTTTGGACTTTTGCTGTTGTGTCCTTATAGTACTTTCTTTGGCTCTTCCTGCGTGCAGAGGAACTACCGTTACTTCTTTCTGTTCGTATCTTCAGCGACTATTCTATGCATATATGTATTTTCCATCTCAGCTTTCTACATTAAGGTCCTTATGGATCATGCTGATAAAGGCACAGTTTGGAAGGCAATGAAAGAATCCCCTGCATCGGTGATACTAATGATTTATTGCTTCATCGCCCTGTGGTTTGTTGGTGGACTAACTGGTTTTCATTTATACCTTATATGCACAAATCAGGTCAAATCCATTTCTTACATTTCTAGCTTTCTTATCTTTTTTATTAATTACTGCTTAGTGTACCTTCAATTAGCCTCTTACTTTGTGAAGGATTGATAATCATGGAATTAATGTTTCAACCTTGGTTGGAATTTGGAAATAGCTTCATGATAGTAAATTCTTATCTCCACCAGCAGTACAGGGTGGTTGGAAAAGGGACAAAATCATGAAATAGCCCCTAATAGATAATTGATTGAAATAACATATCCACACTAAAATCCCAAATGTTTTCACAGGATTTCATGTGATGATGGTAACCTAAAATTAGGCTGTCTCCTTAGTGATGCAAGATGATCATCTGGATATACCGGCATCTTCCCCTCTAATTTTGAAATTGTCATGCATATAGAGATGTTGTCATTACATTTCCCGCATATCTTTTGAGTGGCGTGTTAGTGGATGCTTGGTAGGATGCAGCATATTTCTAATCCATATCGCCTATGATTGAATGGTTTGCTTTCTGGAAATTGTTCATAAGTTGTTGCAAGAATATTTTGATCACCAAGATTATTTCCCCCCCGTTTTTGCAGACCACCTATGAAAACTTCCGGTACAGAACTGACAACAGGGTTAATGTTTATCATCGTGGTTGTTTAAATAACCTTATGGAAGTATTTTGCACTAAAGTTAAGCCCTCCAGAAACAATTTCCGGGCCATTGTACAAGAGGAGGTTCAGAGGCCGCCCCCTCAAGTCAGTACCAGGGAACCTGAACCCGAAGACCTGGACGGAGGAGATCCACGTCCTAAGGTTGCAGATGATCTGGATATTGGTGAAGATCTATTGAAGATATCACAGCGTCGGGATATTGGAGAAATCGAGGAGGACATCCGTAGCAGAGGGAGCAATGGACCTCCCCCTAACAATCTGGAGGCTGACTTAACTTTGGAGTCAGATCACCGAGCTCAGACAATTCGGCCTGATGTCAGGCACTCAAGCTGGGGAAGGAGAAGTGGGAGCTGGGAAATTTCACCAGAGGTCTTCACTAGTTCCAATGTCTCTGAAAGCAGAAGCCATGTTGCTTCTAAGGAGGTGCAACAATGACTTGTGGTTTTGTTTTTCTGATGTTGGCATGCCATCAATATGGATGTAATGATGTGGGGTTCAGAAGGAAGATGAGATTTTGATGGTCAGAGTTTTATGGAGCTAATGGAATTTGAATGGATGGAGAAGTCTGGGCAAAAAATCTGAGCCGATCACCTTCTGGTAATCCTCTGGCTTTTTTTGGAAAGCATAGAAATGTGTGTTTCTAATTGTTTGATAGTTTTTTTACCTCTATGGTTGGATATGTGGGTGGCATCTACACTGCTGGGAGTGCTGGCTATATTCTTTGTGTAAATAACCAGTTGTGAAAAATACTAGAAAATTTCCCTCCTTATTGAGTTTTAGGCTCTCTGTACAAACTTGGTACTATGTTAAAATGGTTTCATCCAAACTGTTGATATGGAGTTGTATTTTCAGATATTTTGCCGCTTTTTATGGTTTGATGGGAGACTATTTGCCAACCTTTTTGGATCCAACCTTTTTCCCAAACTCAGACACTTGGTCACCGAACCCAAACTAATGCTCACTCTAGTCTTAAATATAAGATCCAATTGACTTTTTATTTTGGAGAGATTAAGGAAGCTAAATAAATTACTTAACCACATTATATGTTATGTATCATTAGGCAAAATAGTTTTGAGAAAAAATAATAAATATAAGTACTTTAAAATAATTTAATTAGTTTTTTTAATATCTTTAAAAAAGCAAATTGGATATTATATTTAGGACCGGAGGTAGTAAAACCTACATCTACACGCCAACTGAGAAAAAAAGGGCAAAAAAAAAAGAAGGGGGAAAAAAATCTACAAGGAAGTAAATGCCATTGTACTATTTGGTTCTCTAGAGTCTAGACTCTTGAATCTCCTTTCAATTTGATACCTATGGTTTATCTTAGGATGTTAATAACAATATCCATTTTCGGAACCTCCTAAATTATTTTTCTAACACGAAAAAAGAACAAAAAAGAAAAGAAAAAAAATTCTTCCATATGTTAAAAAAAATGTTTCCTTTTTATAAGATTCACATTGTTCCTCATACAAAATTAAATGAAGAAATACAACAAAAAGAAAACACCTTCTGGCTTCTGATATGATCCATCCATCTCTCAATACATATTAAATGAGGCTCAGTAGTTTTTGGCTTGAGTTGTTAGAAACTAATCCTAAATTCCAACATAAATTAATTGATAAAACCTCAATCAAATCACAAATATTTATATATGCATCATGAGATTGTGGAGTTATTGGGGAAACTCCTTCAACACCAACTGAATCAAAGATCTCAAGAGCTTGTTGGTATCATCCATCTGAGGAAGAAAACTTCTGGGCTCTCCTGATGCCAAACTAGTTTCACACAATCCAATCTTAACATCGGCACTGTTAAGGCTCTGTTTGGCCGCAGTAGGATCAACCGTGAAATTTGCATAAGCACCCGTAAATCCAACAATGCTGTCTTGATAATTATCTATGCATGTAGTCGTCGTTATATCGATGTTGTTGCTCACAATCTTGTCCGTCATGTAATTCACGGCCTTCGATGCGACGGCCGCCGACAGCTCTATGGACAGCAATGTCGGGGTCCCCGCCGGTAACGACTCTATGTACTTGTCATCCTTTCCCTCCAAGATCTTGTCACATTGTTTAGGGTTTGCAGATAGCTCACAGATGTGATCCGTGAAGGACTTCCCTTCGTTTGATTTTACGATAAAGGCGATAGCCGCGCTGGAGACCTCTGGTGCCGCCGGTGAGACAGCAGGTGAAGCGGTGACGGGTGACTCAGACGGTGATGGAGCCATGCTTGGTGGCTGTGACACGACACCGTGGTGCTTCTTCTTGCCATGGTGGCCCTTAACACGGTGGCCGTCCCCTGAGACGCCGGCAAATGTAGGCGGTGATAGAACATCGGTTGGTGTTGGTGTTGGTGGTGGTGGTGGTGGTGTTGGTGTTGGTGTTGGTGTTGGTGGTGGTGTTGGTGTTGGTGTTGGTGTTGGGGTTGAGGATGGACTTTTGTTGTGTCTCCTGCCTTTGCCTTTGGCGAGAGCAGGATTGAGGAAGAGGGATATACACAAGAGAACGATGATGAAACAAGAAGCCGTACGAGGAGCCATTTCTGTGTTGTTGTTGTTTATAATTTGAGAAATGGTGGTACGTAATAGAAGCTTGAGGGTTTTATAGTGAACATGCACGTACGTACGTAATGTTAGAAACAAGAACTCGTTCTTATTTTAAGCATCGTACGTACGTACGATGTTTACTATAATTGTTGTCTCTCAGGTTTTAAGGGTACGGTTGTAGATGACAGCTTTTACATGAATTGTTGTTAGTTTGATGGCAATAAAATTACTGGTTACCAATTTGACAGGAGAGCTCTGATTCTCAAATCCAAAAATAGATTTGTCAATTTCAGGAATATATTTTTTGATGTGTCTTAAGGTTGACCAGTGAAAATTGTTCAATTGGGTTGCGTCAACGTTAGACTAAAATTAAACTTTCATTTGACCAATGCCTTCTACCACTCACCACAACTTTTAGGCCTTCCCTATATAGATAGATATATATATATAGAGAGAGAGAGAGAGAGAGATTTCTCACCTTTTTTTATGCATGAGATAATAAGTATAGAATGTTCGAAAGGTTATACCGATTTTCTTTAATATTTAAACCCTATTAAAATGTGTAATTACATGGTAAACAAAAGAAAAACTGCACATAATACAACAAAATGAAAGATTATAGTAATGAGTTTCATTGTTTTTTTTTTTTTTGGGTACAAAAGAGAATGAGTTTCATTGCTAATTGACTAATATTGTGTTACCCATGGTTGATTTGAACCGTCCGGGAAAACATAGACCGAGAATAAAAGCCCAAAGCCTCCCCATATATGAGTGGGCCCTTTGAAGAGGTAAGCCCGAATGTAACTTTTTTGGTACTAGTCCATTGTAGTATTTGAATTTGAAGTCAACAATATGACCAACAAGGGTTAGGTCTAACAAAATGGGCTAGTCCCTCATAACATAACGAATCAAGATTCGAATCTCTCTAGGAAGGGGTGCCTATATTTAGTGCCCGACGGTGATTCGAATAGAATTGTCTCCAATAGAAGGATACTTATACTTAGGGGGGAAAAAAAGTCGGCTATATGAAGTCACATTGTAAGATTTTACATTTTTTTAGGGAAAATTGGAATAAAGTCTGAATTTAAAAATTTTATTAGGAAGAAGAATTTGAATTCAACTACCACTACTTTCTGCGTATGTAATTTTGTAGAATACTGGTACTTTTTTAAAAATAAAATGTATCATATCCTTGAAACCAGTGAAATTTTCAGGCATGAATTTTTCACGATTTTCCCTTTTTAAATTTAAAAGTAATTAAATACACAAGAGCAAGCTCTCAAATGACAATTGAATACATATTTTGGATTTCAGCGGAGTTTATGTCAAAAAACTCCGCACACATGCACAGGCAGTGTTTCGAATCATAATTTACAAACACATACACATCAAGCACGTTTTTATGGCCCCAACTAGTTTTTAAAACGAAAATTTCAATCACTTGATTCAATAATGGTTGGCATGCGCTGAAATTTGGGCAAGACACAGACTGTGACCACAAAAAGAAAAAGAAAAAGGGAAATATAAATTATTAATTTATTAATTATGGACAACGAAACAGAGAACAAGAATTCAAAGTAATAAATTTACTAACATGCGCATTACTTTAATTTTAAGGAAACTATGTGTGCTGACTTGATCTTTTAATTCATGTGTCACATCTTCATATCCCTTGCAAATTATAAGTATTTTTTTTTCCTCAAAAATAAGAATTTTCTTTTAAAAAAAAACATTACTTCCACTCAATATTTAGCATGGTTTATGAACTTGGACAGGACCGGCCAGTCCAATCCAGTCCGGAAACTAGTGAACCGTCGGGTAAACCGGTCCGGTCCGGCATCCAGCCCAAGCTACTATTTTTTTTATTTTCTTTAGAACTGCATATTAATAAATCTAAAATTTTTAATTACTCACCAGTTTGGCTTCGGTTTAGGTCAAGTTTGACCTCGATTTGACCTACTGACTTTTAACCCAGTACCCCAGACGGTTCAGTGCCCGGTCCGGGTTGATGAACCTTGATATTTAGAGATTTGTATGAGACAAATGTGTTGGTTTTCAACATTGAGTTGAAGAGTAGGGAATCATTTCACCTAATTTAACAAATGACATGAATGTGAAAGAAAGGGAGATCGATGTCGGCACATATCTATCCTTATTATTTCGGTTTTTCTCAATGCTTTTTTGTTTTTTCCTTTCCATGAAACAAACTTGAAATCATGTGTCTTTTTATCATTATATGCTTATCACTGGGAAGAAGATTTTGTTAGATGTGTCAATAAGGAACGTAGATCAATAACTATGAAATTTTATATGTAAGTGTTTGTTTGTGGTTGCCTTTTAATCAAAAGACTTGAATCAATTAATAAAACTTACTCATATTCTTATATACTTTTAATTCATGTGTCTCATCTTCATATCCCTTACAAATCATAAGTATTTTTTTTATTTTTCTCAAAAATAAGAATTTTCTTTAAAAAAAATTAATTCTACTCAATATTAGGAATGGTTCATGAACTTGGACAGGACAGGCAGGCCGGCCTGGAAATTGGTGAACCGTCGGGTAAACCGGTCCGGTCCGGCATCCAACCCAAGTCACTATTTTTTTTTTATTTTCTTTAGAATTGTATATTAATAAGCCTAATTTTAAAATTCTCACCGGTTTGACTTCGGTTTAGGTCAGGTTTGGCCTCGATTTGACCTACTGACCCTTAACTCAGTACCCCGGTCAGTTCAGTGCCCCGTCCGGTTGATGAAGCTTGATATTTAGATATTTGTATGAGACAAATGTGTTGGTTTTCAACATTGAGTTGAAGAGTAGGGAATCATTTCACCTAATTTAACAAATGACATGAATATAATGTGAAAGAAAGGGAGATCGATGTCGGCACATATCTATCCTTATTATTTCGTTTTTTCTCAATGCTTTTTTTTTTTTGGTTTTTTCCTTTCCATGAAACAAACTTGAAATCATATGTCTTTTTATCATTATATGCTTATCACTGGGAAGAAGATTTTGTTAGATGTGTCAATAAGGAACGTAGATCAATAACTATGAAATTTTATATGTAAGTGTATGTTTGAGGTTGCCTTTTAATCAAAAGACTTGAATCAATTAATAAGACTTACTCATATTCTTATATACTTTTAATTCAGAATAATCGATGTGGGACTTCTCTTAATGCATTCTTATAGTTATCACTTATCTAATCACATAAAGTGTACATGAAATAACATCATACAACCATTTTTCCATAAATATCTATGGCTCTAAAAGCAGCAGGCTAGCTCCCAGTTTAGGTGAAACTGTTGGTTTCTACAACATTCTACGAATAATTTTAAGAATGTTAAGATCAAATCAATCTAGCATTAAGAATAAATTAACTAAGCCTAACCTCTAAACTAGTTGCTGCTTTGGCTTTATCTCTTATCTCTTTATCCTCCCTCTTCCTTTAATTGTTCCCAATCTTCTTTATTTATCATCCATAGTAATACAGACAAGAATTAAATCCATTTACTGCATTCATACTCAGCAAGTTCTTTTAACTTTAGATGCAAAAAACAACGAAATTAAAATTAAAATACTCTTTTTTTTCTCCCTTGCAATACATTGTATGTTGAAAAAACAATAAATAATAACCTATTTGAAAAAAAAGAAAGAAATTTTAAGCAGATCTAATGTATACAATTTGTATAGACCGAACTAACTACAAATAGAATATTTATAAACATATGGAGGCCATGAAATAATTTCTGGTATGGACGCTTTGGTTTAAATGACGTTTGGTTGTAGTGTGTATGTTTATATATCTATTCATAGTCAATTTAGTCAACAAATTATTATTTTTTAAGACCCAATCTACTTCAAAAATTTATCTTCACCTAGACGGCGGAGGAAAGTTTCCGGTGTCTGGCCATGTTGACGTCGGAAAATATGAGTTTTCTTCGCCCTGAGTCGTTGGTGGTCGGTAATAGCCTATTTGTTGACCTGAAGGCAGGGGAAATGAAGCAGAGGATACCTGACTAGAAGGCGAAAATGAAGTGGGAGCCGAAGAAGACGACCATGACGCCGGCGAAAACAACAACGACGAAGACGACGGTTGAAGACCACTCATTTGAGAATTATAGAGCCATTGCTGCACCACACTTGGAGGTATCTGTTGCGGCGGCTGTGGATGCCTTTGAGCATGGAAGTCGCCGGAGCTCTGTAACAGCTGGGTGTAATTCAAATAGTCTCTGACCGAATCAGGTGGCCCCTGAAAAGAAGACGCCTGCATGAACTGAAGTGCCGCAGTAGAGGACGGCTGAAAGACGTGGCTGGTGACCGGAAGATTTGGAACTGGCACTGGAACTGCCCTGACGTTTTCCGGAAAGTTTAGTTTGGCTCTGCTACCTCTGAACCTCAATGCGGCTTCGTCATAAGCTCTGGCTGCCGCCTCAGCCGTGTCGAACGTGCCAAGCCATACCCTTGCCGCCTTGTGAGGATCGCGAATTTCCGCAGCCCACTTACCCCACGGCCTCTGCCTCACTCCTCTGTATCTCCTCCTCCTCTCCCCTGTTCCCTCATACGAACCACCGGTTTCACCCGACGACGGCATCACCGGTAACGCAGCGGTAGCCACCGCCGTCCCATCAGTGGTAGCAATATTCGACGCTTCCACCTCCGTCACTATCAAATCAAACCCAAAGATAACTTACACATACATATTCTTTGTGATTACAAAATCCCATTAACTCCCTCATACAGATTCTTTACATGCTTAGAAGACGCCATTGCACTTATATCTTACTGTATTAATTAAGCTCGTAAAATATCTGAGATATAATTTATATTGAACTGTTCAGTTGTTCAATAAATAAGATCAGAAAGCAAAAATGTTGATTCATTCATTCATATGAACTTATTTGTTGTATTTGATTAGATTTGAAGTGAAAGTGAAGTTAACTAATTGCACCTGATGAAGATGACTCGTGCTGTAATAATGGTGCAGTGAAGTCATTAATGGCGGCTTTGTAGGCGGCTTGTTCCTCTTCTTGTTGACGGCCTCTTTTCTGACCTACCCCTGAAGAACCAGAGGCAGAGGCCATGAGAGGACCTGAAGAAGATGAAGGAGGAGACAAACGAGGAGATGAAACATGCGATGACATCATAGGAAAACTGCTAATTCCTTGGAGCCATTCATTATTAGTGTGTCTATTTTGTCCAGAAGGACCTGACGACACCACATGCGTCAGAGCCGAAACCATAGCCGACAACTCTCCGGCGCGGCCGCCATACCCTGACATCACTCGCTCCACGGATTCCGCCTTTGTAACTTCCGCCGCCTCTTCAGCTTCGTTGTTGAATCCCACCGACTGCCCGTAGTCAGTGCTTCCCTCTCCGTCGCCACTTTCTGCCGTGAACCTCACGAGATCGCCTGATCGCCGTTGGTGCGCCACCGTGAGCAAGCATATGTAAATACCACCGCTTCTTCAAAGGGAAAAAGAAGATCTGATCTCTGCTCAGGATTTGTTTTTTTTTTTTGGTGATTTTGTTAGGAACGGAAGGGTTATATAAGGTTAAGGTGGGATAGAGAGATCAGAGATGAAGGAGTCGCCATTAAAATAAAAATAGAGCTCCACAAGCACAAACAATACAGCGCTTCCTTTTTAACCATGCATGCATGATGCACGCCAACTTTCTAATAAAAATTCTCCTTTTATGGTATATTTGATCTCTTGCAAGAAATCATAAAAACTACTATGCATTAAATACTGTATTAATTAATGTCCCTATACGAAAGAAATAATTTTGTAATACATAATTTACATGCACAAACTTGGCCAAAATTCCAAAGTACATTGACATATACAATGATGCAGAACAACATTTATGAGAGATTATATTGTGCTTTGTTTGGAATAACGCTTAGAGTATTCAAAAATAGCTTTTCAATCATAATTTACAATATATAATATAAGTATGTGAGAAGAGTGTTATCTCCACTTATATGAATAAACACTTTTGCAATCCTCAATCATGATTTCAAACATGTTTATTGAACCATTACTATCAAATTTTAAGATGTATTATAATATGTATTTTAAGAAAATTTATTATGTTATGGAAATATAATGTCTCCACAAAGGTGACTATAGAACATATGTGAGTAGATAAATGAATAAAAATAGAGGATGAGTTATAAAAAAGAAAAATAAACCTAATATCTTGTATATATAGTCATAAATTTTTGTGTATATATGTTGCTCT
The DNA here is from genome assembly GCA_963242795.1 of Inga leiocalycina. Taxonomy (NCBI): domain Eukaryota; kingdom Viridiplantae; phylum Streptophyta; class Magnoliopsida; order Fabales; family Fabaceae; genus Inga; species Inga leiocalycina. Next base: position 90,126,655 of record OY725320.1, on the reverse strand, counting down.
AAATTCATGATTACTGAAATGTATCTTATATGGTCACAAATGTTTATTTTGTATCATTACTGAAATGTATCATATATAGTCACAAATGTATATTTTGTATCATTACTGAAATGTATAGTTTATAACAAATAATTATATTGAATATTTGAATAATAACTTTTGGTCCTGAAAAAGTACTAATTAGTATTTCAAGAGTATTCCATATAATTTCATTAAGTTTGGGTCAGAGGACGTAATATTCTCATAAAACAGATAACGAAGAGAGACATTGTGGGCTGCCGCCTTTGCTCGGAGTGTTCACACATGGTAGGCTAAGGGAATTTGACTAAGATTTAATGTGTAGGTGCCACGTGGAATGAAGTTCTGATGTGATTGTAATCTCCTGAACTGTATCGGTGTCGTTTTGGAATGAAACAGAGTTCATCTTTGAATTGAACTCTTTGTAGTAGCCATTAACCCTCTTTTTTTTTTTTGTGTGGATGATGTGGCGTCGTGGCGTACGCTAATGCTCATATAGTTGTTGATTTTGTTACACTAATCTTCTTTTTCTTATAGTTGGACTAATTTGAATATTGAACATCGATACTGAGCAATTTTAATGGAGAAATTGTGTACCATGGCCATATGAAATAACAACAAATAATGACTTTAGTAATTAAATCACTTATATGTGATTGAGCGAAAATTTTCCTGCTATTTTACTAAAAATTGGATAAGATTCGTAATAAATTTATATAAAAAAAAGTTATAATGGCGCTTATTGAAAAAAAAATGGTAGAAAATAATTTAAGGTGATTTAGACATATACAGAAAAGACTATTGGATGTGTTAGAGAAGAGGACAAATCTAGTTGTTTGGAACCCAGTCAAAAAAGGCATACGAAAATCAAAGAGAATGTTTAATGAAATTATTGAACATGACATTTTAATTATCGCGAGATTTGGTTTTTGACCATACTCAATAGTATCGTTTGTTCTATATAACCGACCCCACTTAATTAAATAAAGCTTTATTGTTGTTGTTTGCCAAAAGCAGATGGGTGATTAGCTAACATATGCATGAGTCCAAATTTGATTTCCATTTTATATGAATATTGGGACAACAGTTATAATGATAAATTATAATATCAGAATTTAGGGGGGGCGGATTATCATTATTGTATTCATAGTCTAATAATTAACAAACTCTCGATGATTTTGTTTAAAAAAATGTATTTTCCTAATTAAGTGAGTAAAGGAATTAGGAAAAAGAGGAGGTGCTTCTCTTGCAAATGAAGGGATGTAATGGTATGTGGTCAAAGCACGTCTCTTCTGAAATCACAGAATTGAACTCACTTCCGTTATATATGAATCTGATCTTATTCAACACGTTTAACTTTATATTTAATTTGTACGTGTGTTTTGTTATGCAAGCTACTTTTAATTTAACCCCATCTTATTCCGTTATAAATTAATTAGGTTTATTAGTTTATATTTCATGCTCTGTTCCCAAAAGCTGACTAATATAAACTAATGGGAAAATTGTTTTCCTTTTTTCCTCAAAAATAAAAATGAAAAATATAAACACAACATGTGTCTATATATTTCCCCAATAAATAAAGAATATATTTCCAAATTGACCATGATCCAAATACAGGGATAAGTCTGTTCATACCAAATTTTCACTAGGTTTGGTTTATTATTCGACCTAATTATTCGTAGGCGTTTACCCTAATTCATATTGAACTGATTAATCAACTAAACTGTTTCAAATACTTTTCTTCATTTTTTGGGTTTATTTCCACATATTTTCTTTCTTTTTTTCCCTTGATGCTAACATTTTGACCAAGTATACAACCGGAAATAATTCATTTAAACCATTTTGTTTCCTTGAGGATAAAAAAAAATGCATCAGTTATCTTGATTTATAAATAAAAAAATTAAAATAACTCATTTTATAAAATTATAATTATTTAAATCATTTAAAAATATATATGTTCTTAACAATCCGAGTGCAACTGATTTATTTAAAATAGTGTTTTATAAATAATGGGAAGGTGGGAGTTAAATCTAAACCAAACAAGTTAGGCAGGAACTACCACTTTGTTCTGCTTTTTTCAGAAGAAAAATATAAATTAAGTTTCGTTTGTGTTGCATATATTCGATGGATTAATAATAAAATAAGTGGTTAGGTATTAGTCGGGGGGGCTTGTCCTTGTGAGGCTATTTCTAGATTACAAATGAATGAATTATAATAACATAGATGCATGATTTTTACCAACAAAAAATTAATTATAGATACATAACGAGATCCACGCAAAATTGAATAATGAATCAGTTTAATTACGTTGTTAGGTTTCCTTTCTTTCTTTTTTCATGAAAAGGAAAAATTAATGACAACATCGATTTTGTGTCATAAGCAATTATGTCAGGCGGCCTAGCTAAAACCTTGTTTTTCCAGAAATAAAATCAATTTTTTTATGATTATTTTGTATCATTCAACTAACTAATACTCCTACGTTCATTATTAGACGTGACTAACTTAAGAAATGGTCAACCATACGAAAATATATTTGATTAACGAATAACAACATAGACATATGTTAACTTGTTAATGTGTATCGATCACGACGCTAATGACATCATAAGTGCATATGTGTAAAGAGAGCGATAATTAATTAAAATCCTACGCACACGCGCGCGCGTATTCATAAGAAATTGTGAACAATTTAAATAACCAAATTAAAGACTTTATAAAATCATCCCAAAAAATAGCTTTCAAAGAGTGATCATATTATTATAGATGAAGAGATTTCTTTTTGTACCCAAGAAACCGCGTGTTCATATGTTTTAGACAAAAAAAATTGTGTTTGTTTGTAACAGCGATTTAAATGCTTAAAAACAGCTTTTTAATCATGATTTTCGATATACGAGGTAAATATGTGAGAGGAGTTTTATTTCGATTTATATGAAAAATAATTTATAAGTAATCTCAACATTATAACAAACATGACCGGTGGTAATTATTTTCATAAGAATTTAGAAGCAGTTGTGTTCTGATAATATCATAAAATGCACGAAGTTTTGTACATATTCATAGTCAACATATATATAAAATTATTGACGCAGGACTTATTCAAGTCTAATTTTAAAAATTCATCAAGTTTTACTTTCAAACCCCTTCAATTTTAATTTTCCTGCTTATACATCATGTGAACGTAACTTGAAATCACGCCTACCAAAAACTTGGTTTGGGATTTTGCAATTTTAAATTTTAAAGTTCCTAATTACCCATCAATATTTTAATTATTATGTCAGGCTTGATTATTTTCTGTCCGTTTATTTATATTTTTCATATACTAGATATTTTGGATGCTAAAGAATTGGGCATTGCCTCCTTATGGTCAAATGTACTAAAAATAATTGACTCAACCTAATTAACATTAACGGAATAATCTATCTACAAGTTGTTAGTTGAGATAGTAAGTGATTTGATCTTTATAAAGAGAAAAAAACAAGTTAAGTTTATCCTGAAAAACGCATAATTGATAGGGGAGGCGAAAATTCTTTGCTCTTTAAGTTTCAAAAGAAAAAACATTGTCAAATTAAAAAAAAACATTAACAGAACAATGTACATTATATTATGAACACATGAAATTGTCAATAACCTCACAATGATTTTTTCTGATCATCTTTACAATCTTTACTTAATACAGTCAATGTCTTCAAAATTGATTTTGTGGAATTATGAACCCTAGTTGAAAAAAATTAATCTGGGCAAAGAATTCCTTGTATAATTCTAAAAATTGAAAATAATAGTGGGTATAACTACCACAGCATGCTCTCATTATCATTCCTCTTTTTGAATTTGTCATTGTTATGTTGACCCACAAACCGCCCTAGTCACTCCCACAAAGACACAGCAATTGCTGTGGTGACCCCTGACCTTTTCATAAATATGCTTATAAATTAATAAAAATATGTTAAACAATTTTTTCAAATGAAATTCATATATATCTATATATATATATATATATATATATATATATATATATATAAGCCGATTAATGATGCATTCATTTTGCTATATATTATACAGAAAAAGAAATCATATGATTGTGACATATTACTACCCCTTCTCAATATAACACCTGGGCACATTAAAAAATACTTAAATTAATTATTTGTAAAAAAAATTGTGTGTTCATTTTTCTAAAATATCCTATTAAATTATTTGTATCCAAACTACATTTGGATGCAAACCCCCCTTAAATGTGAATGTGCTATTTAATAAAAATAGTTTAGAAAAAGATTATAAGAGCTACTTAAGGGTTGAATTTGATCCTAAATAGAGGATCTCAACCCATTTTACTACACAAATTTATATATTTTCCTAATATATCTTCATTGATTATACATATTAAGGGGTTTTATCTAAAGGTAGTCATAATGAAAAATGATATATTAGAAAAATCAAGTTATATTTGGTGCAATTAACTCTTATATTAAAGACCAAATGTAGTATTTTACGGAAGAGGATACTTTCTTTGTTCTCTTTCTCATTATCTTCTCATCATCTTATCTCCACCCTTAGATCATGAAATTGATGGTTTAGATTTAATATTTTATAAAATTATTATTATTATTATATTTTATAAATTAAAATTTATTTATTTTTTATGGATTGCAATTATGAAAGGTATAGATAATATTTTAAGAGTTTAAATTTATTTTTTTTATGTTTATAGAAATAATTTTATAAAATATTGAATCTAAGCCATATATTTTTTTAATCTAACAGTAGACATGAGATGATAAAAAGAAAATGAGAACTAGAACAAAGAAAGAAACCTGACCTAGTATTTTACTAGTGTTTAGGAAACCACGAAACCGTGGTTTCAGAAACCCTTTTCAGCAAGTCAAGATAAAACTCCTCTCACAAAATTATCTTGTAAATCGTAAAAGTTATTTTTCAAAAGTTAATCCAAACGCAAGCTTAGCGTAAAGTTTTAGTTTACTTATGTGTTATTTGCACCAAATATAAGTTGATTTTTCTAAAATATCATTTTTTATTATGACTACCTTTAGATAAAACTCCTTAATATGTATAATCAATAAGGATATTTTAGAAAAAAAATATAAATTTGTGTGGTCAAATGGGTTGAAATCTTATATTTAGGATCAAATTCAACCCTTAAATACCTTTTATAATCTTTTTCTAAACTATTTTTATTGATAGCACATTCACATTTTAAGAGGGTTTGCATCAAAATGTAGTTTTGATCCAAATAATTTAATAGGATATATTTAGAGAGATGAGCACACAATTTTTTTTACAAATAATTAATTTAAATATTTTTTTAATGTGCCAAGTGTTATATTAAGAAGGGAAAATCCTAAAATAATACCACTTAAACTTCAAAATTATAAATTAGTTTTTTTAATAATAAAAGTAATGAGACTGATAAATAGAACAATGATACTGACAACACAAATTTTTATCAAATCACTTATTTATAATTTTTAAATTTAAATAGTATTTTCTCAAAATTTTGGTAATATGTCACAATCATATGATTTCTTTTTCTGTATACTGTATGATATATAGTAAACTATCCAACGTTATAACTCATGGACACGTGTGCACGATGTGTCACTTTCACACCGAAGCCCACAGCGTGCTAATCGTTTTCCTTTCTTCCTTTCCTTCTCTCTTATTAGTGAACTATATACTCCTATCAACCACAAACAAGTGGATTGTTTTGTTGATAAATATAAGATTTAAATCTTTTTTATCTCTAAAATTTATAATTATTTTTCATAATATATCTACTAAATTACATATATTAAGAAATTTTTTAATACACATGATTACAGGACTAAAAAACTAAGGAAGTGAGTTGCATCATATTAAAATTTAAAATTTTTGTTGGATAGAGTTTCACTTTCACACCGTCACACATAGCGAAATCGAAAGTTGTCAGGAATTAAAACACGTGATGAAATGGATGGATAAATGTGGGGCCATATTAAGTGCACAAAATCTTTTAGAACCGTCCTTTTGGTAATTTGTGGAATTTCTCTCCTTCTATCCCCATCTTCCTTTTCCTTGCATTCTCTCCTTTGTTTTTTTTTTTTTGCACTTTTTGTCATTCTCACTCCTATTTTCTCTCACCTACAAACTTTACACATTTTCTATCCCACGCTTCATATTTTATAATTTTTTTAAAACTCAACTCCTTAACAATTATAAAATTTTTATTAAGTAAAGAGGGCTTCACGCAATTCTAACGGAAATCCAGAGATTATCCATGTAATTTACTCTTACTTTTATTCAAAATGTTGTGATGATTTAAAATTAAATCTTAAAAACCTTCTGTCATAATTATTTGAAATTTTGAGTCTCTCTTCATAATATAATAATAAGGGTTAATTTAATGTTTAGCCATTATAATTTACCCCATACTTATAATTATAAATCATGGATTTTAGTATTTTAAGTTGTTTTCAGTTTAAAACATGGTTTCTATATATATTTTAATAAAACTTAAATTATTTTGTTCTTTGAGAAACTAAAACTTATAGTTTAAAACTATACGGATCAAAATTAAAATTAGGGGGTCAAATATTGTGTTAATGCTAATAATAATCTTATGAATTAGAAAGTAAATTTAATTTTAATTTTTACAGACCTTAACTTCAAATTTATTGAATCTAGGTCCTTGGATGCATTTTGCACCGCTAAAAATCTGAGGATCAGCTTCAGAATAAAGCGCGTGCTTTAAGTTGTAAGGATGATTTTTTCATTAAAAGATTTTAATTGGACACGTAAGCATAAATGCTTCGTGCTTTAATTTCAATGGAATATTATATTGGAATCTATTTCACATATGAGTGGAACACGTGTAGAAAGAAGAGAACAAATTAAGGAGCCCAGTGGGGGTATAGTGATATCAAACTAGTTGTTACACCAACCAATTAATTATGGATTAATTGTACATAATTATCAAGAGGTAATAAATTAAATCATGGTACTTATATTAATGGGAGAGACTGTGATGAGATCTTTGTTACAGTCACATTATGACGCATTTGAAAGATGGTATACTCTTCATCAATTAAAAAAAAGATTAAGTACTATTAATGCATTCTTTAATAATAAGACAATAACAATAAAATAAAATATGAAATATAACTTTGGGATGACACACGTGGTCACACACACCCACACAATGAATTAAAGTTAGCGTGCCAAAAAAAAAAAATAAAAGGCATAGATAAACACAAATATGATATTTAATTTGTATATATCTCAAAGAGATAAACACATGAAAGAATATGTTCATGTTCAGTTCATAATGGTCGTATAGTGCGGGACCCAAAACCCAATTCAAAGTCATTAAAATTAAACTTTATTAATTTTCTAATTATTAAACGTGTAGTATGAACATTTTTTTTTGCTCAAAGTGTAGTATGAACATCGAGTAATGAATTCATGAGTCATGAAAAGGATATACATATATAATATAAATAGACGACTATAAGAAAATGCCCAAAACTGGCAGCTGCGTTATTTTTTTTTTTGGTAAAATCATTCCTAGGTCTTAAGGAAGAAAGATATTATTAGAAAGGTCATTTGAGATTATAAAACACATTCAATAGATTATGAATACACGTTTTGATATTGTAACCAAAGACCTTTCTAATAATATTTTTATTTTTTAGGATCTAAGAGTGATTCTCCCATTTTTGTTTTTTACCGAAGGCAGCCGCGTTACTTGTTGTAGCTAGCTAGACGCTTACCTTCTTTCGTACTAAAGGATTCCAAACCCCGTACTGAAATTTATAAAATATAATAATTATTGTGTTCCTAAAGATTATTAATGTGAAATGTGATGCATATGCTTTCTATTGAATAATCAATAAAGCAATTTCAAAATAAAGTTAGTGGAGCAGGATTGGCATGCCCAGGGACAAATCATGAAATTAAAACAATAAAGTTGCATTCACGTGGTTAAAGGACTATTCATTTATTTTAGGAAAAATTATATTCAGATCCCAAACAACAAATAAAAAAATAAAAAATGATCCCTTCAGATTTCAAAATCACCAACAAATCCTATGAATTTGTTAATGGTGCTCCTAGACTTATCAATGACGCGCTCTTAGAGTTGTCAATGGGATTTGTTGGTAATGTTAAAATCTGAAGGGACCATTTTTTTTTATTTCTTCTCTTGTTTGGGAGTTGAATATAATTTTCCCTTTATTTTATACATTTATGAACATCAAGATTATTTTCTATTATTTACTATTTATAAATCATGTGAATAGTCAGATTTGGATTGGGTTCTATGTCTCTCTTTATGTTGTTAAATACTAGTATTATATTTGTTTATATGTCTCCCATATACTTTTTTTACTGTTTGATTTAAATTTTAAATTTTTATTCAAATCAATATATTCTTCAATCATAAAATTTTTATCAGGTTATTATTTAAAAGAAAATACTTAATTTAAGTTCCTTATATTCACTTTAACTGAGTTATGACCCGTAAAGCATTTGTGATTGATCTGAACAATATTATTAAAAATACATCTTGTATAGTTTTTTATTCTTTTTCGTAAGCATTACAATCTTTTATCACTAATTTATCTTATACAAGCACCAAAAAAAAACATTTAACAATTTTTTAGAAGAGTTATCTCATTTGGGATCGGAATGCTAAAATCTAATCTAATAGTATTAAATATTAGATATCATATAAAAAGATGATGCAAATTTCAGAAACATGCATGTGAGTTGTGAGGTATTTGTTGTCAAGTAGCAAGAAGAAGTGTTGAGAAATTAAATGAGGACAATAATTGAATTTCAAGTATTATTATTGCATTGATAATATTAAAGAATTCATGAACATGTTAAGGATCTTATAAGATAACACAATTAATTAATGGATGATGGGCCCCTAAATGTGTGAAGAATCCGATTTTTGATCTTGATAAGTTCAGTGATATGCCATTTTTGTCTGGATTCATTTGGGAAATAAGAGCACCCAATTAAATCCAGGGCAATAAATAATTGTAAATTAAATTATAAAATAAACCACATTGTTCATATATGGCAATAATTTTTTGGAAAAATGACAGACAAATAAGGATAGTGAATTTCAATAATTCCAAATTGACTTATTTGAAATTTTGAAATATTGACAAACGTATGAAATTACATAAGTGCTCTTATTTTTTATTTTTCTTAAAAAAATCTCTAAATCCCCTTGCCAGTGAAGGGCCGACAGCCCTTGCCCGGAGCTCTAGTGTCCTTGCCGGATGCCTAATATATATTTTTTTAATTTCTTATTTAAACATTGTGAATATAGATACTTAAGTTGTTAGTAGTGACACTAAAGTATAAATGGTGGCCTAATATATATATATATATATATATAAATATATATATATATATATTTATATATATATATATATATATAAATATATATATATATATATTTTGTGTTTCTCAAGCAAAAGTTATCAATATAGATATTTGAGTTGTTAATAGTGATATTAAACTTGTAAATGAGGTATTTATTAAATATTTCCTAATAACTTTCACCGAAGCTCCAGTGGTCTAATTTTTTTTTTCATTTCCCAAGCAAAAGTAGACAATATTCATACTTGAGTTGTTGATAATAGTATTAAAGTTATAAACAGGGTATTTGTTGAACATTTCCTAATAACTTTCAACGCAACACCGGCGGTCTGATTTTGTTTTTTCCTGCATTTCTCAAGTAAAGGTCGTCAATATTGATACTTGAGTTGTTGATAGTGATACTAAAATTGTACACGGTATTTGTTGAATATTTTCTAATAACTTTCACTAGGGCTCCAACGGTCTAATATATTTTTTTACATTTCTCAAGCAAAAGTCGTCAATATTGATATTTAAGTTGTTGATAACGATACTAAAGTTGTAAATGTGGTATTTGTTAAATATTTCCTAATAACTTTCATTGGAGCTTCGGCGGTCTAATATTTTTTTTTGGAGTTTCTCAAGTAAAAGTTGTCAATATAGATACTTGAATTGTTAATACCTAGTTTACAACTTTAGTGTTGCTATTAACAATTCAGGTATTTATATTGACAACTTTTGCTTAAGAATTCAAAACAATAGCTCTAGCGGCCGGTCATCGGCAAGGAAATGGGAGCTCCGATGACGGGTCGCTGGTGCCAAAGCTTTAGCAGCTAACATGGGGTTTTAGGGATTTTTAAAAAAAAATAAAAAAGTAAGGGCACTTGTGTAATTCCACATATTTATCAAAATTTCAAATCAGTTAATTTGAAATTATTGAAATTCATCAATCTTATTTATCTTTTACATATTTTAAAAATACTTTTTTTATCATTTTCTCTAATGTTTTTGTTTTAAAAATTACATAAAAGTAGCTCTCCGATGAGATATCAGATCTCAAGCAAATGATTGATATACAGTCCTCCTCACTGTGATTGATTTGATTTCAAAAACCTTCTTAGCAATGCCATTTTTGTTAAGTCAAGTGTTAATTCGGCTTAGAAGATTTTTAGAAGAATATCATTTAGGTCGTAATTAAAAAAAATAATATTAGAAAATTCTCTAATAACAAGTGAATAATTATCATTGATAAGTTATGAAACTTGTCAATATATTATTTCTCTTAGTTAGCATCTAAATGATATTCTCCCAAGATTTTCCCCCCTCAACATTAACCGTAAAAAAAAAATGCAACTTTGCACTAGTTTAAAAAATTATGTACCAAATTCCTTCATAATTTTTTTAAGAATACTTATATTCATGCTACATAATTATTAAAATTTAATGTGTAAAAATAAAAAAGTTCCAAATAAAGAGGGTCTTATGAAAAAAAATTATGGTTAATATCATTGTTAGTCTTTATAGTTTGATCAAATTTTAGTTTTGGTTTATATAGTTTAATATTATTGGTTTTGATCTCTATAATTTCATAAGAGTTTAATTTGAGTTTGATGATTGATACCCTATACTTTTACCGAGTTTTGATACTTTTATCGAGTTTTGATTTTTGCCTATATACTTAAACTTATGTCAAGTTTTTATGAAACTCTATATAATTCAAAATCAAACTTCAATCAAATTGTAATAACCAACAATAATTAATAAGTTAGGAAAAAGACGAAAATCAAAATTGCCAGAAGGCAAATGGCATATAGCAATCATTCTTTAATTTTCCCTTTTCCTTTTTCTTTGCAGATTTTTTTTTTTTTGGGCAATGCCATAAATGGAATTGGAGTGGCAGGTCTTCTCATCTGATTGACTATCATTCTCATCATCACAAGCACAACGTTCCTTTCAATATAATTCTACTTTACAAAGTTCATTGAACCCTGACAGTCAATTTAAGTGGGAGAAACAAAAACAAAAGAAAAAAAAATTCTTTTCTTTTTAAAGGAAAGTGTCCCGAAAAACATGCAAGAAACTAGTTAGGAACGAGTCGCATAAGATTAAAACTGTAAGAGAGAATTAATGACTCTATACTTTACCCATTTTATGCTCTTAACGTGTATCAAAAGATCTGTACAGTGATTAATTTCTCTTAACATGTGGTCAAATCTAATCATATAGTTATTAAGATAATGATTATGAGAAAGATCTTCTACTATGCATCATTAATATCTTTAAGAAAGCTATGAATTGAGCCAAGCGTGCACAAACAAAGCAAATATGAGAGTTCTTGCAAAGCATATAATGATCAAGTACTGTGATTTGGTCACGCTTGAATCTTTAAATTAACTATTCCAAACCCTAAACCTAAATTTACTTTCTTTCTTTTCCAACAAGGAAAGATGATTCCTTCCTTCTCAAAAGTGTAAAGTAATGTGAACAATTCCATTATTTGAAAAACTCATGCGTACCTCCTCATTCTTACTTACTACGGAGTACTTCCAAATCACTACAATCTCATCATAATATATCCATCCATGTCGTAATTAATTAATTAGTGTTCGTTTGGGATAGCTTATTTTTTACTTATAAGTACTTATAAACCGTGATTTGTGATATGCAGCGTAAGTATGTGAGATGAATTTTATCTTGACTTACTTAATAAGCACTTATTACCCAAAAATATGCTATCTCAACCTCTCCTTTAGTCTCTCTTGTTTAATTAAAGGCAGGCCATTTTGAGTGAGGATTAGAGGATTAAGTATATTTTGTAAGCATTTTCCTCGAAACTTGATTTTAAAAACAAATTAAAAGATAAAGAATACCTGAGATTGAATATAACAGACAAAACAGGGCTATAATTCTTTACTTGGTGGGACAAAAAAGGAGATAATCTTGTTTGTTTCAGTTTAAATAAAGATGGATTAAGAAGGGGACAGAGAGGAAAAGATGGGAGGCAAAAAGATATTTATGATCCCGGAAGCACGCTTTGCTTGGACAAAATGTTGTAGACTTGTAGAATTAATTATTTGGGACATACATTAATTCCTCAAATCACATTCTGATTTGCTAATTGAATTAATAGGGTAAAATATAAAACCCATATTCAACTTCGTCCAAACATTCAATTGGATTCTGTGCAACTTGTCTTCCATTTCTCAATATTTCTCCACATATTTAAATACTCCCTTCTGTATTTAGTATACAACCTAATTATGGAGTTAATCTTGATTATAAATATGAGAGCTATTTTTTATATTTGTTAATCTTTTCTTAATTTACCCTTATTGATGCTCCCTCAATTATAATCAAGTAAAGAAAGATTGAGGGAACTAAGGAAGATTATTATGGTGTTTTAGAAAAAAAAATATATCATTTTAACTAACTTAACTAACTTCCTTAATTTAACCAAATTAGATAAATATATATTATATTAAGGCATGGAGAGAGTACATTTCAACATAAAAAAAGATGCATATACTAATGCTCTCTCTTCGCCAGCAAAAGTTGATTCGGTTGGTAAAGAGTTGATCCATCTAACTCACAAAATCATGAATTCAAATTCTACTGTCAATGTGAAAACTTTGTTAATGGACGATCTTTAACATAAGTATCTCTATAAATACTCTTTATGCTTTTATCCTTAATAAGCCCTTAGGACCTGACTCACCTAATTTTTTTCCTATAAAAAAATAAAGATCTCTTCTCCGTGCAAAATTCTTTGGTGATGTTAATTACTCCCTCCGGTCCTAATTATAAGATAAAGTTGACTTTTTTGGAGAAATTAAGGAAGCCAATTAAATTACTTTAGAGTATTTTTATTTTTATTTTTTTCTCCAAACTAATTAATTTGACTAATAAACTAATATATAATCTAAGAATACTAAAAATATAAACACTCTAAATTAATTTAATTGGCTTCCTTAATTTCTCCAAAAAAATCAACTTTGTCTTATAATTAGGACCGGAGGGAGTATTAAGAAAACCTTGAGATGGAATATGCCCAGGTGCAGTCTTTGGACAAAGTATATTTGTCATATGTGTGTACGAGGTAAGTTTTGCACTTAATTTCCAGGGAGAAACGTGTGAAGCAGCCGATTTTGTAGACTTTAAGTGGCTTACAAATTAAGTCCAGCTTAGACAAGGCGGCGGCGTGATTAATGCTCTAATTAGAAGCTTGTTTGGCATGGAGTTAATACTCACTTGACAAGAAATTAACTTAAGACAAGAAGATTAATCTCGGCACGGATTAGGTACTGTATGATGGAAACATATTACATTTATTATGAGAGATTTTTGTTTTCATCGTTTCAAAATTAAGCACAAATTAATAAGGAGAGCAAAGAGAATCAGATGAAGTGTGAATAAGAAAGATATCAAGAGGGAAGAAGATTCTGCACTGACTTTCTATTTGAATATATTTCCAAATCTTGTGGCTCTTAGTAAACGGAAAACATACCAAACGACAATGGTTCTCGTGCAAAAAGCATTGGTCATTTAAGCATACCATGTCTTTAATTCAAGTTCATGTGAATGCAAGAAACTCTGTTGAGAGGGCTACTCCAAATGGCCCCGACAATACTTATATCTGAGTCAATTAGATAATCATATAAAGAAAAAAGGAAAACCGTGGAAAGAATGAAATTACAGGGAAAATGTAATATGATGAATTATTTTTTCCTTGGAATACCAAGAAACCACCCAAACTTTTGGTTTTTAGTTCAAATGAAAAGCATGATGGAAAATAAGACAATATAAATTTGCACTTCAATTCAACATATTGCTTTCAAATAGGTCACTTTCCAAGACTAGCATGGGTGCAAACATTTCTAAAGTATAGCTATAACTACATGTATATTCCCAGGTCAGAGAATACTATCTACCCTACTACACAGACACATACATAAGTAGAAAGGTATCTCTTACCTTAAATAAGGAGAGAAACAGGACCCAATAAATCAAACCTACTAGCCCACTCTTTGAGATTCTTACTTGTCCTTTTCTTTTCTGAGTTTCTCACCTAAAATAAGAAGAGGAAGAGACAAAAACAAACACAGGGACAAAAAAGTTATGATACATGAAAAAGAAGGGCGGCTGGCTTCTTCAACCCGTACCTTACATCATGGAAACTCCACTAAAAAGAATTATTTCTAATGCAGAGAGAGGAAAGAAGTCCACAAATTTTTTAAAACCACTCAAATATACAAAACACAAAAGATGTCAATTAGCAATCTCTAATGATAACTTAAGATCTTCATAGTTTAAATTGGAAACTTCAACATCAACATAGAGGATTCTCGTCAATCAGAGAGCCATGCGCAACTAAATCTTGTCAAATTCTGACCTCTCCTTTATGTCCATGGTGATACCAAATAACATAAGGACATAAGAATTCTTGCAAATTCAAATTATCTGTATAAAATTTACTTCCTCTAGTCTTTAATATAAGACATATTTATCTAATTTAATTAGATTAAGGAAGGTAGTTAAGTTAGTTAATATATCGTGTATTTTCTAAAACACCCTAGTCATCTTCCTTAATTCTCTAATTCCCTCATTCCTTCTCCTCCTTAGCTATTGATATATAGGGGTAAATTAGGAAAAGAATGACAAATATGAAAACTATGTCTTATATTTAGGATTAAGATCAACTCCTTAAATAGGTCATATATTAAGGACAAGAGAGAGTAATATTTTGTGTCATAGCGTATCTCATTTTGATATTTGACTTGCCAAAGACTCGATTAATTTCTTTGGAAGTTTCTGCTTAACAACTCAGACCCTTGTTTAAAGGTCTTATCTTCTTTGCAGAAACTTTTCCAATAAAAAATGTCGTCTCTTCTAATATCTGGTGATATTTTCACCTACTAATATTTCATTTATAAACAATAAACATTTCCAAGCAGATATGGAGTAATCAGACAGAGTAAAACTAATTACAAACACACGTAGAAATAGGTCAACCAAATTTTTTAATGGAACGTGCCTCTAACTTATTTACAATAACAGAAATATTCATCAATTTGATCTCCTTATCGTTTGGAGGTTTGAGTCTGCATAACTGATCATATATATTTTCATTTTGCATCGCAAATAACTAAAACTTTCAGTCTTGTCTATTCAATTATCACTTTAGCAAAACAAGAAACCTATGGCCTTATTTGGACTAAAATTTCTCATTACTTGCAACACAAGCAAAGCATCTCAAAGTCTTTACCCACGTGAAACTCCGGCACCAACTATAACTGGCATACAAGGTTTTAGAAATAAAGTCCACATACAGCCTATTAAGCCATAAACAAATATTAATAAATTCCATTGAGGAATATGCAGAGTATGCATCCTGCTGTTGTCAGTAGATTCAAAGGATCAATTTGTGCTACACTTTACAGGAAGGGGCCCACTGAACTCCAGAGGGGTTAATCAAGAAATATAGCGGCTAATGTTGATCTTAATACGAGACCTTTTTTACTGAAAAGTACAATAGGCTGACTCTCTAACCTAATCTTCCTTTCAAGTAATGAGAATATTTTTCTGTTATTAGTCCACAACGAAGTATTTGTCTCAATTATCATATTTGATATTCCCTTCGGTCCTAAATATAAGACAGAGTTGACTATTTTTTGAGAGATTAAGGAAGCTAAATAAGTTACTTAATTATATCATATGTTGTGTATTTTTAGATTATATATTAGTTTATTAGTCAAACTAATTAGTTTGGAAAAAAAAATATAAATATAAATACTCTAAAGTAATGTAATTAACCTCCTTAATCTCTCTAGAAAAGTCAACTTTGTCTTATATTTAGGATGGGGGGAGTATTTCTCTTCTTGTGTCAAACAAGATTACATCCGAAAAGTGCTAGAAGAACAATCAATTCCTTGAACTTACAGTATTAAAATCTCCAAATGAATCTCATACCAGCATCAACATCACATTTGCCTTTGGCAAATCATAAATGTTAAAAGAAAAACACAAGTTGCCGTTGAGTTGACAAAATAAATCATTATGCTGATCTCCAACTATTAAAATTCCCTATCAAACCAACTATTGCTTCGAGATCTCTTCACAGTAAAAGCAACAACACTTTTTCAAATGGAAGAAAATAATACAACTAACAAGAAAAGTTGAAAATTCAATGTATCACTCACAATATTTGACTTCCAGATAAAAACCATAACTTTCCATCTTGCATTCAAGTCTAGATCATTTACATTGAGAAAATAAATGCAAATAACATATTCAGATAAACAGATGAAAAATAAACTATTGGATTAAAAATGAAACTTGAAAAGTGAGTCAGTTTTAGTCTTGTTCCCTAACTCATGTCAAAAGCATTCACACCAACAAAACTAGTGTCATAATTACTATTCCAGACACAAATTTCAAAATTCATTTTCCGCAAAGAAAACAGTAATTATCTCTGGAACATGCTAAGCATTATGATCAGTCACAAGGTGAAAAGAAAGACCATATAAGATATGATCGAGGTAGGAGAGCCCTACAGATAGTGAGAATCTAAACAAAAGAAAGAACCCAAAAACAGAAAAATGAATCATTAGTCATCAGACTCCGATATCATTACCCATGTTGCAGGTAACACATCTTGCGCACACAAATTGTGCCAATTATCTGATGATTCAACAAGTGAAGAAGGAAGGTTCAAATTTCACAACCATTTTTAACTAATGATAAACAATTAGTTAATTTTAGTTTCAGGTAGCTTCAGGATATTAAGAAGTAAGAAATGACCACTCGCATTACCTTAAGAATGATTCATATCCAAAGTTTAACTTGTTGCTTTGAGTCCCTTTACACAAGGGGAGGTCCATAAAGTATTGTTGGTATTAGGACCGAATGACATAGAACATAGTTGGGCCTTTTTGTTCTAAGCGAGTTATTACATTCTGCAATGAGCCAATTTCTTGAACCAGTTCTCATTATAACTAGCATCTACCCTGACATCGGACATAACAAGAACTAAATATCAAGTTAATGATCATCGCCATAGTTAAAAGAAATATCCTCACAGAGCTGGGAAAAAATAACATTTTTCATTTTCTTCATTCTACCGCGTATTAAAACTATTAGAGAATCTAATAGCCAGAATAAAGAAACTGCGGTGTTGTGCATAAATGAAAGTTTATCATGCAGTAATAAATAACCAAGAAAAAGCAGATGTATCATCGGTGATTTTTATGAACTCAGCAACAGCACATGTTTTAGTGTGTGTTTGGATTAGCTTTTGAGAATAAATTTTACGATTTACGAGGTAAGTGTGTGAGAGGAGTTTTATCTCGGGTTGCGCAAATCTAGGTTTGAAACCTAGGTTTGGCAAATTGCCAAACACTCACTAATATACTTCTCATTCTCAGGCTCTAAGAATTTATTTATGCCATGATCATGAAACTCTTGGCTGACCATATCCGTTTTTATAACAGGAAATTAGCAAAGTTAATATCAGAAGGATAATTTAATTATTTCAAACTTTCTGATTGTAATATTCTCATTGTGGAGATGGGAAGGTTTGGATCCTGATGTTTTCTGTGCATAAATATTGTTTTTATGCTATCCAGGCTCTACTGGGTGCCCAGTAGCATCCCATACAAACAAACTCGGATATAGTTCACAAAGGTGCCTTAATACTTAAGTTCAGTCGTTTTGCTGGCTCTATTGACTGTTGCTGTATCTTTATGCTGCTGGTGTCTTCTTTTGACTCTAATCTGCTTCTTCTGTTCGGTATATAGTTTTTGGTTCCCACATTAAAATGTTACAAGAAAATTAAAAATAATTCAAATATTATAATACTAAAAATGAGGGTGAGCCTTAGAGCAATGGTAAAGGTTGCTGCCATGTAACTGAGAGATCATAGGTTCAAATCCTGAGCCTCCCTGCTTGCCTTACATTTGACCCTCTTTAGAGCTTATCTTGTGGGAGCCTTGTGCACTAGGCCGCCCCTTTTTTTTATAATACTAAAAATATGAACAGTGTGATTCACTATATTTTTCTACATTGATGATAAATATGTATTACCTTTATTTAAAAAAACAAACTAGAGATATGATAATAGACGTAAAGGTGTAATACAAGTCTCTCATTTATATTATTTTTTTCTTTAATAAATGAATACATAAATATATATAATTTAATTTGAATTTGTAACGTTTTGTCATTGAATAATTCCTTTGGTATCATCTATTCACTTGACATTGACCCAGCTACATTGCTGATGTTAATACATGCTTTCTCATGGATCAGTAAACAAACATGATGAGGGACGAATTGGTAAATACACACTTCCTTCTTCTTATTACAGGCAGGCCAGATTCAGGATTGCCACAATGTAGAGCATAATAAAAAAAAAGATGTAATTAAACTTACACACAAAGCACACAGACAGTCAATCAGACAAAAAAGATGTATACGGCAATAATTTGTATGACTTGCAATTCTTTTTCCCTGTGGATTAGAATTCCAAAATATCGTAACTCAAACATTAACAGCTTACATACAAGAGGAGAAATTTTAAGTATGACTAACTGAGCATATTTATACATCAACCCACCAATAAGAAAAACTCACATATGCAGTGTTACCGCCTTCGTTGAGCTGTGGGAGGCAACTTCTCTGAGGGACCAGCGGGAAGTTTCTGATTAGTCTGTTGCTCGACCCTCCTCTTGAGCTGTCTAAGTATTTGAATTTGTCCGAGCTTTTCAGGAGATAATTTGTCCCAATAAATCCCTGTAGCCAAATATTTTTTAGTTGGCCTGTTAACAATATCCCTAAACTGACATCCAAGTGAGAGAGAAAACAAATAATTACATTGTTCACAGTTGGAAATAGTTCATACTTACTGCAATCTAAAATTATGTAATCGGTGTCTCAGCTCAAAATAAAATTATTTTCACATTGATATAGTACATTTAAGATTTCACTCTCAAAAATTCTTTCAGATGACCTTAACCTTGTGTTTCATATCCAAAAGAAAAAGAAGATGACGACATGGACTTTCTCATTGGTAAATTTGCCAGCACACGCAACTCAAAAAGTAATTAAGAATAGAGAGTGGGAAAATTGAATATAAAAGAGAAAACCAAGCATGCCAGCTCGTAAGTATCAGCACTGCACTTTCCTCAAAGGGCATCTCGGTTATCTACAAACAAAAGGCTTGTTGCTTGATTCAATTGAATCCGCACTAAGAAGAAAAAGAGTGTATTGTCACACCAACCTTGAGGCTTCAGAATTGACGTGTTGGTGAAAATGACTTGTGTTGGAGTGCATATGATATCCACAGGTACATCATGGATTAACAGCTTTTCAACCGGAATATCATCCACCAATTGGCAATCATGCACTGAAATGGTAGTTCTTGTATTACAATATAGGCTATAATTAATAAAAAATATAATTCAAATAACACAAAAATGTAGCAATGGTATTTTGAAAAACAAAACACTGAAATGGACGAATAAAAGAGTCAATGAATTTTCTAAGCTTGTGATTACCACTCACCAGAAGTGACAACAGGTGTTGAATCATCAATAGCTCCCATATAACGCAGCATCCCATACTCTAGTTCTGCAAACCCCTGCATTTCTCCCTTCTTAGTTGAGTTAAAGAGAAACACAAGTTTAAGATCAAATACCATGGCATTTAAAAGTCCACTCATTAGCCAAATAAATTATAGCTTCAACATCTCAAAAAGCATTTAGAAAACCATCTATAGAATAACATACGTTAAACAAACTGATAAGCAATAACTTTGGTTTTTCTTCACATTAGAGGAATGCACATGAGTGCGCACAGAGGATTGAAGCCAGAGTTCCTACTTTGTGTGCAAGTCCAAACACTGAAGTCTGAAATCAATTATAGTTTCAACTTCTTACACATAAGCAAGTATGCAGGCGATAAATTGCAAGAACAACAAAACATGTGCAACATTACCTCTCCCTTTCCCAGTCGAGCACCTGTTTTTGGGTCAACAGCGACTGATCCAATGACAATAAGATCTACCTTTAACTTTTCATCTAATCCAATTGGCTTCCCGTACTTTGCAACCCCAACAGAGGTACAGGCTTCCTTGATGGTACCCGGGGGTAACATATGGGATTCAAGAACAGAGAAAAACCCAGTCCTCAGCCGTGGCTGAGGAGTTAATAACTTCTTCCCATCTACACAGGAAATGATAAAACAATAAAAATATTCTCATCACATTTAAAAGAGAACACAGATCATTGTCAAGTTCCATCCAAGACAAGGAAAGCTGAAAAGGCAAAACCATTAAACCACTACTGCTATGATCTCGGCCACTGCCAAAATCATTACCAGAAACTACCCATATCTTACTTTCAATTCTAAGCACAATATTAAAACTATCATTTGCAGGCCCCGTATTTTGCTTTTTAATTATATACATATATTTGTAAAGCATAGGACAAACAGTGAAATTTTAGAAGTGAAGTCAGCAGTTCATCAATCAAACAAGTTGACCCTGGAAAGCAATGCCACCACCCAACACCCACACACAAATTACAAAGAGTAGCTAACCTGAGAGAGTAAGAAATCTGACTTGCTTTTGAGGAGAATCTGGGTTAACCTTCACACATTGAGCACCACGAAAAACATCTAGCTCCCTCATCTGCCAAAACCCACATCAAGCAACTCCACTTAAATTCTAACAACACCTATTAGCCAATAGTCTTTGCCCTACATTGTGATGGCTTTACCCCATCACAATGTAGCTCTTGGTTCTTATAATCTTGCTCAATTGTCAATTTGGTTCATATTAATAGTTTGCAATTTAATCCTATAACTTCAAAAAGTTCAAGTTTAGTTCCTAGTGTCAAACCATTTCTGCCAAGTTGCTAAATTCTACTGATTTGGCCAACCATGTGCTATTTTAACACTTTGAATGTGGATGACTCCAGTCAATTCACCCAAAATAACGGTATCATATGACACACATTTGATTGGATTTCACTCTCAATCATTTTCTTGTACTTTTAATCAATTTTGTAAGCAGAAAAAGTGTATATTTAAAATATTAAAATAGCACACAATTGGCCCCGTTATCAAAACGTATGGTTTAATGAAAAGGACAAATTGCAATCTTTGAAAAAAGAAATTAAAAATGGTATGGAACTATCCAAAATCTTCACCCTATTTTCTTCTCAGCCAACCTGAAAGTAGATGCAGCATGCATGAAATTAGCGCTAACCTTGTCAGCAGCAACTGAAGCACCAACGAAATTGGGAATCCGATGGTGAACAGGTCGCGGGTTTTGGGCGAAGTTCTGGGCCTCCATTAGATCCCAAATTCTCTTTCGGATTACCCATTTCCAAGCTTTCGGGTCATCTTCATTATTGTGGTCCATCTCCCTCTTGGAAGTCTCTGCCATGGTTTCCCGAGCCTCCGCATCTAGGCGGAGCCTTTCGGCCTCAAAAGCGGCGTCGTCAAAAGAGGTGTTCTTGTGGGCTGTACAGATTGTGCCGTTTTCCAGCTTGAAGAACGTTCGAGAATTCTTTGGAGAAAAGGTTGAAGAGAGAAAATGAAGTTGGGGAGTTTTATTCCAAAGAGAACTGCAATTCTTGTGCGTAAATGGACAGTATAATCGGACTGCACATGAATCCATCGAGCGAAGAATTCGGGTTTGAAATTTTTTCAGTTAGAAGATAGAGGGACAGGTATCTTTTTTGGTACCCATACTCGTTATTCGTTAGAACCCGCGGCAATTTTTTCAACACGAAAAATAAAACATTACTCATCAAACTTAAAGAATTTATATTTACAAGTTTATATATTTATCAGTTAAATTTAACGATTTATTTTTATGAATAAAATGTTTATATTTACAAGTTGAATTGCGTGATTTACTAATTAAACTTATAAAATTAGTAAGAAATTAAATTTGTTTTCTTTCTTTCTTTATTTTTAATTGTACTGAAATTATAAGTACAACTTATTAGTATTCTTATAATATAAATATATTTCTCTGATTAAAATATTTTTTGAAATTTATTGAAAGTAAAATTTATTCTTATCTCTTAAATACTTTTTTTTTTTCGGTTTTAAAAAAATTAATAATTTATCATCTACATTAAAAAATCATGGGTAAATTTTAAATCCTCAGCGTTAAAAGTGTATATAAAACACACACACACACACACAATTGCCCTATTTCTAGGGATGAGTAAAAACCCGGTGGTCCGGTCCAATCTGATCTGACCCGAGCCGGTCCGGTCCGGTCTAGTCCAAATAAGCAATATAATGAAATCGGACTAGACTGACTGGTCGGGTTGGACTAGGTTCCATACCAAGGGACCAAACCACCTAGACTAGTCCGGTCTAGTCCAAGTCAATTTCTTAAAAAATATTTTTATAATTTAGATGTTATTTTTTATTTTTTATTTAATGTTGTTAGAGTTTTTTTAAGGATTTATAATCAAGTTTTATTTTTTATGATGATTTTTATATGATTATAGGTATTTTTATTATCTTAATTATATTTATCATGTTTAAATCTTTTTTCTCAACATATTTTTTTTTATTGTTGTTGGATATTCTTATGATTTATGATGTTTTAATTTTTGGTGACATATTTTATATTATTATAGGTATTTTTGTGGTTCTAATTGTGTTTAATAGATTCAAATTTTGCCTTCTAAAGAGGAAAAAATAAAAATAAAAAAATATTAAATTTAGGTCCTGGACCAATCCAGGTAGTCTACCAAACCCGGTCTAGTCTAGCCCGACCTCGGGTTAGTGCTAGATCAGATTAGACCACGGATTGCTTTGTGCAACCCAAGATCTTCTCAAGACCAGACCTCAGGTTGATGTCAAACCCGGTCTAATCTAGTCCATGCTCATCCCTACCTATTTCTATCGTGTGGTAGTTGTTTGGTTTATCTTTTGGCTCTAGTGTACATGCCCTTTTGACAAAGTACTGACAAATTTTCAATTGGGCATTAAAACAGTTTGACCAACGTATTTCTTCTTTAATTGTGTGTTTCACAGAGAAGTGTCTAAGTATAAAAATGATTTTACAAGATGCTTAAACAAATAAGAAAGAGATGAGTTCATTTGTTTTATAGGATGCTAATGTACAAGTATTCTGGTCTTTTTTTTATGTTAAAACTTGATACTCTAGTATTTCTTTGGTGGAATAAAAAAAAAATCACTTTTTTAAGGGTTAGCCATGATTTCAGGGAAAAATACCCAAACACCCAATGAAATGGAAAAGGTGATTATGACAACAAAACCATGATCTAGCAAAAGCATTAACTATTAGGGCCTGTTTAAGTTTGTGTTTAAGAAGTACGTTCATACAAACTGGATAACACTTCTCTCATATACTTACTTCGTAAACTGTAAATTACATAAAAGCAGCTTCTACCGTTAAATCAAACATACACTTGGTCGTAACGTTCACAGGGTAGAACAACCTTCCAGAGAGGAAGTCAAACGGAAGCAGATGTTTGGGCGAAAGAACTGAGTGAGTGCAGTAGAGGATGTGTGGGTGCGCGCAAGCGAGAGAGAGAGAGAGGTTAACAGAAACCGGAGAAGTTGAAGCAGAAGAAAGAACAAAAGATACAGGCATCCATCAAAAACAAAAAACATAACACCTTAACCAATTGGGCTAGAGATTTTTAGATAATGGATCGATGAGAATACAACAAAACTAGCCTGACTGAGCTGGACTTATGAAACATATACAACAATAATGTTTGACCCCAAAAAGCAAATCCCTCATCTGTTAAATATGGCAATTGATTTCCCCTTTCTATTCTTCAGGGCACTACAGACTGCAATAACAACAAATCTACCCCCAAACTCTAATCATATTGGCAGCCTAAAGAAAACTAGCAGAGGCAATGGAGTTGACAAGACACATGACTAACAACAGAACAATAGTCAAAAGAGCAGGTCTTATAATTTAAGTTGCAAGCAAAGGGCCAATTACAAGACAACATAGAAGATTGTCATCTGCATGAAAATTACTCTAGCCAAATTGAGAATTCTTATCCCTACTATAAAAGATTCACAACCCTTACCCCAGTTTTTGTTATTGATTCTCAAATATTCTGTAACTGGGAAAAGGAGATCCGGATTATGGAGCCGGAACGCGAACTCGCGTGCTTGCACACCAGGGCTTCAGTAGCCTGCTCCTCAGTCTCAAACTGAACCAGGGCCTGCTTTTTCCCGTTCATCTCAAACACTTTGCTGTTCACAATGGTTCCATGCTCCTCTAAGAGGCTCACAATCTCCTCTTCGGTGATATCTTGAGGGAGAGTAGACAAATGGATCATCTTTGTGGGAGAGCAGCAGTAACGGTAGTTCTTGGCCGCATTGCGATTGAAACGGTTGAGATTTGAATTCAGGTACTCGTGAGTGTCAGGACCCTGGGTTATGTTTGGATGCTTCGAGAAGTTGACCTCTAATCGCTTCTCAAAGAGCATGGCTCCCTATATATATATATATATCACGGTTCAAAGGTTTAGCGAACTACTCAAAACTAGAGCATCTTTAGCAGAAAATAAACATTTATTCGAGCGTTGTAGAAAATTACCAAATTACTTTCTCAAAAGCTAACTTTAGACAATCAGAACCAAATAAGATTTTCTCTCATAAAATGCCAAAATAAACAAAGTTCAAATAAAGAAAATTGCAAATTTTGCTTAACTGCAAAATAATCTAAGCAAATTATAATAAATTCCCTAACTATATATGGATAGTAATCTTTGAGATTAAAAATTACTCCCTCCAGTCCTTAATATAAGACCTATTTACCTAATTTGATTAGATTAAGGAGGTTAGTTAAGTTAGTTAATATGACATATATTTTCTAAAACAACCTAGTTATCTTCTTTAATTCCCTCATTTCCTCTCCTCATTCAATATCGTTTAATAGGAGTAAATTGGGAAAAGCTTGACAAATATAAAAAATAGGTCTTATATTTAGGACCAAGATCAACTCTCCGACCGGAGGGACTATAAAACCACATGTTATGATGAAGAATAAGAAGAGGTTAGAAAAAAAATTATCACTGAAGTAAATATAATCCAACAATAGTATAAAATACAGATATATAGTATACTATCTATACATGATACGAACCTTCAGAAAGTGTACTGCCAATTCAGCTTGGAAACCATCACCCATCTGGATAAGTGCATGATCTGGCTTATTTCTGAGAAGTTTAATCCTCACAATATTCCCATAAATGGAGAACAAGTTGAAGAGTTTGTCCTCATCTATTCTCTGAAATTAAGACCATATGAGCCAAACAAGAAAAGACATCTATCAACCAAAATATAAATTCTTCAGAAAATACTCACATCAGGATTAAGATTTGAGACAAGAACCGTACACCTGTCATTTGTCCCAGTTATTCCAGGAGGCAAACCTCCACCAAAGGCAGCTGCAATGGCTGCAGCATTGGCCATCTAGGCTTAAAAAGAAATTATGTTAGTAATTAATAATAAACAGGGTTCACTCACATGCATGACTTCTGGTCAAAAAAACCCACATGCATGACAACTACCAACTCTTGAAGTGATTAGTATACTTGATGTGCTGACAAACTCTCCCCCTCCCCATAAAAAAAGCTTATAAAATGTTTTTTTAAAAAATATATTGTTAAGTGATTTTTTAAATTTCAACAAAGTCATACCCACGATTTGTGAACCATACCAGGCAATAAGTACATTCACAACATAAGATAAAAATTGTAAAAGAGATAGCCTTTGAAAATTGATAATGCTACTTTTCATAGAAGTTTGTTCTTGAATAAACTCAACTGACACTTCAATCAGGCCCGAATATCACCCACCTGTGAAAAACCAACTGGGAGAAAAAGAAACAAATTAGTAAACTATAACAAAAAGTGCAGTTTGACAGACAAAATAAATCCACCAATGGAGTTTAAGAGATTAGCACCTGCCCGGGCACCAGAACTTTGAACAGCATACATGCCTCCCGCCTCACCATATCCAGGCTGTTGTATGGAGAATTCGGTAAAGAATTAAAACACTGTAAAAAAATGAATTGAGGATATTTGATTTGTAATAGAAAAAGAAAATTGCACACAACATACCTGAGAAGATCTGCCTTTCTGCTCTGTAGGAAGATTTGGGTTTGTGAAGTCCCTGTAAAAGGTTGATAAACAGCAATAGTAACGAGTATGAGATGATAAAAGAGTATAAGAACAAAATGGAAAAAGTGGAATTGACGAAATCACCTCGAACGGTCATTATTGTAGTTCACTTGTAATTCCTCAAGGCTGCAACAAAAAAGATAAAAGTTCATATCAAGCCAACCGGAATATCATGGATAAGAAGGGAATGGGGGCAGGTGCAAAAATGGACCAGTGCAGAGGCATCATTAAGTCTTTAAACTCACAATCCAACATTGTTAAAATAAGTAAAACCTACTTTGAGAACTGAATGTCCAGCTGGCAGCAACCGTCATAAATATTGCGTCCCTAGAAGTTTTCAAGAATACAATCAATCATTTTAGGGACAATGTCAGAGCTAATATACTGATCAGGATCCCCCAAAAAAACACAACAAAAAAGTTCAGCGAGTACTAAACGACCTGAAGTGTACTTCTACCAATAACAGCACTCTGGCGTAACTGATATTGAATGAGAGCCTGAAAACCTACAGAGTTGGCAAATGCAGAATGAAACAATCAGCAAAATCCACACTGACAATACATGCATTACCCGAGTGAAAGGATAGGCTCTATCCACTATTCTGTATAGCCAATAAAAAGCCTCCTATTAAATCACATAACATATTTATTAAAGTATTTGAAGCATTTTCCTTGCCATTAAAAATTCAAAAAATAGTTTCCTTATCAAAGAAACTTAACCAGTTACTGTTCTCACTTCCATTGATAAATGTGGGTGTTTTAAAAGAAATAATTGCATGACTAAAATATAACTTTAGCCCATGGGAAGAAGGCTTGAACCCAACAAGCACCAAGAACTTAATAAGAACAGAAAGAAAGAGAAAGGGAGAAATCTGAGAAATTCTGACCAGCTGACTTCTGAAATGTGACAATCTTTTCCACAAATCCATGGGGAGAAAACACTTGATGCAGCACATCCACTGTTATAGGATACAGCATGTGATGAATTGTAACTAAGAGTATTCGATTTGGCTGCACATCCAGAGAGTTCCCGACAGCAGAGCAGCATAGAGAGAGAGAAGAGATAGAGAGAAAGGAGAATAAATAGAAGAGTATATGATTGAAGAGAAAAGGAGAAAGAGCATAAGCTTTAACAAACTAAACCCAATGAAATTGAAAAATATATAATTATAAAAATAAACATCGAGGGGAGTCAGGAAAAGGTTAAAAAAGGGACAAATGCTGCAACAAGTTCGCTTCCGCTATCATGCGCAAACAACAAAACAAACTCAATTGATCTCACTCCACATATTTTTTTGGCCAACATCTAACTTCACATGTATAGAAAGAAAGATAATACATGCATTATTCATAACAATTGACAATACATGCATTATTCATTGACAATTCATGCATTATTCATGAGTGCTAAACAACCTGAAGCATACCTCTGACAATTTACTATAAATGCATTATTCATTTGATAGAGTACAAGATACCAACCTCATCTCCTCGACCTTGATTTTGATCCATTGTAGTTAGTTCTTGATGAGAGGAAAACTGGACATAAACATTCCTCCCTCTAGAAAGAAGAGAAAAGAAGAACTAAATCATTAACTCAACATTTATGATAATTGAACTGTATAGTGCTTCTTTATCTCCAAAGAGGAGACCAAGAATCAAGTTCCTCATAAATTATTGTAAACGCTCAATTAAGTTTAAGTGAATGTTTGGGAATTTCCCAAGCCTAGGTTTACGCAACCCGAGACAAAACTCCTCTCATACACTTACCTCGTAAATCGTAAAAGCTATTTTCAAAAGCTATTCCAAACACACACTAAAGCCAAAATAAGCCGTCTATTTCTACCTTATGCTTGGCTGAACATTTTCATAATATTGTAAAGCATTAACTGCTGAAGAAATATCTTGCATTTGGAGTAAAGCCTGCAATAACGGCAAGTATTTGCATAGGACAAGCATTAATTTGAAGTAGATTTCAATTTTTGGGCAGACAAAAATCTTCACTGAATGCATGAAAAAAGAAAACCTGATTTTTTGCCCGGAGCATGACAAGCTTAGTAATGACTCCAAAAGGCTGAAATAGCTGAAGTAAATCATTCTGCAACCAAATAAGGTAAAATTTATAAATCCTTGAAGAATTTTAGAATCCTAAACATATAATGGTATTCAATAATCTTTATTTTGGCCACCTTATACATAGCGAAGCGCATAGCTACAATTTGGGTATAAGAGGGGCCAAGATTAAAAAGCATATATAGCAAAAAGCTGGCATAAATTGTGGGAGGCCAAAGGTGTATAAACTATAAAGTATAAACACTTTCAACCCTTGTTTGTCCTATAGTTCTCAAAGTCTTCTCTTTTGGTAGAGCAGGTTGTTACCTCACAAGGCTCAAAAGTCATAACCTTGAGGTCACAAATTCAAATTTCATCTCAGCAACATTTTTGGACCAAAAAAGGAGGTTTAATTTAATTAATTAGAAACAGGTTACTATTTTATCCTTCTGGGGTTCAAGGAGGTGACACTATCAGCTTGTTTGGTTTCACTGCAAATAATCAAACTGCACTCGCATGTTTACCTCGTAAAGTGCAAAATCAATTATTCATTGCTAATCCAAACGGACACATATGTCAAAGACAAATCTATAAGCAAGAATCAAAACCAGCCGTCTCTTCTCTTTGGCAAAGACAAATCGTGATACTAAGGAAAACCTAAAAACTTGGAGCCATGCTCCCACCAATCCCTTATCTCTCCGCCATAGTACAAAACTAAGAAAATTATCCACAATACATTAGACTAGAAAATACATAAATAGGGGGCAAGGAATGGATTGCGGGAATCGAACCCACCCACACCCGGATCCCCGGATCTTCTCTTTGGCAAAGAGAAATTATGATACCAAGGAAAAATTGAAAACTGGGAGCAATGCTCCCACCAGTCCCTTTACGAAACTAAGGAAATTATCCATAATCAAAACAAATTGTATGTATAAACTGATCATACTAAGAAAACTAATGCCAAGTACTGAAACCAGAGGATGAGAATGTACTTCGGATATTTCATGCCCCACGTTTCGAACGTGAATGACTTTGGAAGGTTCTGTCATTGCAAGCCAACCTGTAAAAAGAGAAGAATTTGCATAAGCTTTTCGTTTTCCAATTAACAGTCTATAATCTACACTGATCTGAACACCAGTCAGTGAAGTCATCCCGGACAGAGAGCAAAGACTCTCACTTTCGTTTCAATTTCTTTTGAAAACCAGATTGCACTAAACATTACACGAGTAGAAAATTTGTGGGGCTTTCACAGAATACATAAATGAAAACATAAAAAAGAAAAGAACTTCGAGTCTTGCAGTGAATCCAACAGGCCCAAGCGACAAATATGAAACCAAAATATCAATTAAAATCCTGAATCCAGACTAAGTAGGATGAAGAATGGTTAAGCAATCGGAAACACCGAAGAGAAAAAGGGTAGCTCCAATTTCCAATTTTACATTTATAAAGTTTCTCTAGACATCGCAATATACGACAGAAAGCAGACGCACAGTACATTCATTAGATATGACAAAGTGAAACCGAAAGGCATATAGAACTTGCCTGAGAGATAGAGAGAGAGAGAGAGAGAGTGACTGCGGCAGAGAGGGAGAGAGATTTGGGAGGAAGTGAGAGAGAGGGGGGGTGTAGAGCGACGCAGGGCTGCTAGCAACGCATGGTGTCGTGAATCTCAAGCCCTACGAGTACTGCTTGCCGCTCTATAAATCGCCCAAACTGAATATATACTGCTTCACGTTTTGACGAGATGCTCCTTCCCAGGGTACTTCTACTTACCGATCTCTTTTTCGTTATCCACTTGGTATTGTGATTTTCAGCGCTCCTCATTTTTTTCCTTTTATCCGTAAAAAAAATAATTTCGTATATAAAAAAATTGATTTATCCTTTTGTTGATTCGACTTCTTTTAAACATTTAAAATATAAGATTTTGGGTGGGGGGGACGTAGTGTTTGAGGACCACTTTTTTTTTTTTTGCATGAACACCGGTCTATATTCAATTATTCATGGAGATTTTTTGTTTAAAAAATTTGATTTTATTTATAAGTTTAGTTTTAGTATAGTAAATGAGGTTGTCACAATATTATCTCTATTTATTGTATCAATAAAAAAATAATTTAAAGAAAGATACAGAAAAAATAATTGAAAAATACTTATTCATAAATGACGGCATAATTGAAAATTTACCACATAATCATTATAAAATCAAAGCAGCATACATGAACTCTTTAGTTAAAAGGGATTTATAAATAAGACCAAAGTAGCATACATGAACTCTTTCCAATCCACAATATAAGATACTTTTAAAAGAAAGGTATGATTCATGATATATGTCACCTCCATTTTAATTAATACTCTTTTTCCTCTTTTGCTCATATGAATGATACTCATTTTTCAATTTTGCCCACTCATTATATCTGCTCCCTCTCTCTAAACTAACACTCCCAAGGTAATTAAACACATTTCTCAATAAGGTTAAAACTGCAAAAAAAAAATATATTTTAGGATATATTAAATGACTTAATTATCATTTATTATTTTCCGTGATATAGTTGAAATACCTTATATTCTGAATCAGAGGGAGTACATAGAGAATGATATAAAATCAATATATCAATTTCTATATACTCCCTCATGTACTTAATATATGACATATTTGGGAAATTGATAATGATCTTAAATATAAACCATAATTTTCATATTTTTCAATATTTTCTAATTTATCCATATTGATACTCCCTTAATAATAATCAATAAGAAGAGAGAAGGAGTAAATTAAGGAAGATTATTAAAGTATTTTAAGAAATACATGTCATATTAACTAACTCAACTAACTTCTTTAATTTAATCAAATTAGATTTATATGTCTTATATTAAATACTCAGAGAGTGTAGATTATTGTGATTTGAGTTTAGTTGGATTGATATTTGCCAATGACTTTTGAATACATATCATAATAAATTGATTGCAGGGTTTTTAAAACAGGGAACCAGCCAATCAGTTCGGCCTAGGGTTTTTTAATTTTATTTTTTAAAAATAATTTTTTTTTATATTTTTCTTTAGAATTTCATATGAATAAGTTTAAAGTATTCAATTTCTCACCGGATTGCCCCTGGGTTAGCTCCGATTTGACTCTGATCTGACCTACTGACCTTTGATCCAGTACCTCGACTGTTTCAGAACCTGGATTGATTGGGCTCAGAGTGCAAAGGGTTTTCGCTTCTTCCAATTAATGTGCTTCCCAAGGTTTGAACTTGTGTTATTCTCCTTATAGAGGAGGGGCCGCTTACCACCACAACCGATAGCTTGTTGATAGCTAAAAAAACTTCTTAATCCACATGACTAACCATCTTAATTATACTATTTTGACCTTGAAAACAGTATTGAGTATCTTGTTATACTTGCCCAAGTTACTAATGGACTTGGCTGAATCCACCATCATTTCTTCAATGTTTTTCTAAGGAAAAGTGCGACAACATTGTAGAGTCATCCCAAAGAATTTGATTTTCTTGAGGAGTAATTAATGGTGGTTAGTGCTAATTACTGATGATCAAGGTTCATTTTATGAATGACTATTGGCGATTTAATGTATTAAATTAATAATAATATATTCTCGAGAAGTAATTAATGGTGGTTAGTGCATATTTGTTTTAGTTTTTTAGAAGTGCTTTTACTATTTATAAAATAAATATGTAAAAAGAGTTTTGGTTTGGTTTACGGAAAAGAACTTACGAAACCATGATTTGAGGGTTTTCCAAACAGGCACTAAACCTAACTCTTTTTTGTGGGACCCTTTCAGTATATACCAAGAAGGCACGGGAAAACCTCACTACTATATTCCTAGATTAGTTTCCATCTTTTATTTGCTTTGATGCAAACATGTACTGTGTAGAGTATTCCTCTGTCCATATCTATCCTGATTAGTACAATTCTCTTTTCACTAACAAAAACTGCTTTTTGTGGAAAAGAGTACCATATACTCTTTTTCTAGAGGCAAAATTAGAATGTTTCTCAAGATACCAAACCTATCGTCACTTTTCTATAGTCCCAAAATGTCTATTTCTGTTGGGCACTAGTATTCTTTAATTGAAGATAAGTATATTTGAGTCACAGAAGAATACTATATGTGGTACATCTCCCAAACAAATATAAAATTTGAATGTCAATTAATTACGTAATAAGAAACTATGAGCCTCTTTGGTTAAACATCATTGCATGCCTATAATGATAATTATGATTACATTATTAAGAGAAGAATTTTTAGTTGCTCTTTAACATGGTAATATGATTTACCATGGTAACAACGATTACCAAAAAATTGGCAATCCTTATTTATACATCTCGCTATAAATATTCATTACCACCTTATTGCATGGTTGAAAAAGTTCAATTAATAATTTTATTTGTCTTTGTTTCACCTGTCACATTTCACTCGCCACTCCATGCTACAATCACCACTGCCACTACCTCCTCCTCCTC
Source organism: Inga leiocalycina (assembly GCA_963242795.1). Taxonomy (NCBI): domain Eukaryota; kingdom Viridiplantae; phylum Streptophyta; class Magnoliopsida; order Fabales; family Fabaceae; genus Inga; species Inga leiocalycina. The sequence goes on along the minus strand of OY725320.1, from coordinate 90,093,546 downwards.
CACCGTCGTGGCCACTACCCCCTACCATTGTCAACTTCACCGTTGCCGCCATCGCCGCCATGACAATTGCTGCTGTTGCTAGTACCTCCTCCTCAACATTATCATTGTCGCCACCTATCGCCGCCGCCATCGCTACACCACTGTTACTGTCGCCTCCACCACCACAGCCATCACCATCAAACAATACTCGGCGAAGTAGCATAACGATTATGATAAGACAGCACGATGACTCTAAACTATTTTTTCTATAAAAATTATATTAAGGGTAAAACAGACTTGTGTGATATATTAATTTTAAATAATTAATAAAAAATAACTCATTGCATCTTACTTAAAAATCAAAGCAAACACTAGCCCAGTAATTAATATTACATTGCATTACTATCACATCTGAAGTGCAATAGGATCGAACCAAAAGAGCCTAGCTTCTTTAGTTAAATTCAACCCCCTTATGTAGCAAAATAATCATTGCTGCCCATTGTCCATGGGTTCAGCGGTAAGGACCGTACCTTCCCACAAATAGGGAGAAGGTTCGATCACCCATCTCAGCGTTTGGGGAGGCATCCTAGCTCCTAGATGCCTAGGTAAATGCTTGATGGTAATTGATGGCTCGCCCTGCCCAACATTGGTATAACCTAAGAGGAAGGGAGATTTCGCCCTGCTCTTAGATCGTGAGTGAACCCAACCCATTTCCTAAAATTTATGTATAAAAAAAATTATAATCATTTTTTTGGCCAAAAAATAATAATAATCATTGCTCCATTGAATTAGGGTATAGGCACATTGGACTTGGGCAAGCCCAATCTAGCTTAGGAATCCTAGCCTATGAGCCCAACGGTTGCCAATAATTTCTACTTCCCCTATGGATATTGTTTTTGATTTTTTTACTCCTGGAGGAATTTAATCATTTCATACATATATTCTTGAAGCTTTCTTGCAGGGAAAAAATTATAAATTACAGGAACAAAGGTTGATATTACAATAATATCTTCATGAAAGGTTTTGCGTATTGAGTGGATTTTACAGCAGCAGGGGGAGCAAGAACGCTATGGAGTGGAAAGCAACGTAGAAGGGAAGGGTTTCAATCATCACCTGCAACAAACACAGCCTCCAATCAGTAAAATTTTTATTTTCAAATATTTTAAATGAAGAAAATTACATTGTCATAATTATTTTCGTTTGAAACTACAGACTTTTAAATATAAATTGATGATAGAATTTATATAATAGCTACCCCAGGAGAAAAGATCTGTCCAAGGGTAACTATCTCATTGTCTGATGGAAAAAGGAAAAATATAATTTTTTATTGAAATAAGGCTAATATTTTTTACTTGTCCACTTAATTATTATATTTATATGGGTTAAGGGGTAAAAATAATCATAAACTTTGCACTGGAGTTAATAGCCGTTAGTTAGTTTTAACGGAAGTATCACTTTTGCTCCTTTTGAAAATTCATGGTTACTTTTGCACCCAAAAAAAGTTTATGATGGTGGATACAATTTTGATAAAAGTTTATGGGTATTTTTGCCTCTTAACCCTATTTATATCAATAAATTACAAAGTAATTAAGTTAATTTTAATTATTATTTTAAGTAGTTAAAAGTAAACTACTACTCCCATGTCATTAATATAAGACATGTTTAGGGAATTGATATTGATCCTAAGTATAACATATAATTTTTATATTTTTCAATGTTTTGTTTTCTTAATTCACTTCTATTGATGTTCCTTCAACTATAATCAAGGAGGAGGGAAGGAGGGAATTAAGGAAAATTATTGGGATGTTTTAGAAAATACATATTATATTATCTAATTTAACTAACTTCTTTAATCTAATCAAATTAAATAAATACTATCTCTCACCCTAAATATTAGACCGAGTTGACTTTCTTGAAGAGATTAAGTGAGTGTTTGGCATAGCAATTGTATGGCTCAATCGTGCGATTCCAGGCCTAATCGGGTGATAGGCTGCCTCACCTGAAATTTTGCATGTTTGGTTCAACGATTGGAACATTGGGCTTAAGGCAGAAGACGCACGATCATTAGAAGTCAAAGGTAATAGCTTTTAGCTTATGACAAAAGCCAATTTGACAGTTAGAACAAAGAGACATCATCTCTCTTTTGCCTCATTTTTTTGTCTTCTCTACTCATCGAACAGAGAGACATCAAAGCTTGGCAAAAATATCAAAAAACAGAGACACATCACAGATGTGACATTATGCGGCTGCAATGATGGTTTTGGGTGTGAAGATTGGTTTCCGGCGTCATCTTTAGGTGTGGCATGTAGGCAGTCGTCCGACTGTCAGTGCTATTTTCTTCACCATCTCCTTCATATGCTTGAGGAAACGCAAGCAATTCAAAACCGTGACTCTAAAATGGAGGCGAAAGACAGCGCAAGCGACTGACTAGCAAATGGCAATGTCAATAGAGTAATCAGCGAAGCTTACGAAAGATCTAGTGACGACACTTTAAAAACCGAAAACATCAATTGCAACTGTGTAATAGTCAAGCTATCAAATCAAAGTAGATCTAGAAATCGAACACATGGCGATGGAGTTGATGTTTGAGAAACTATACTCAAGAGTGTAGATCAAAAAGCACTGCTAGGGAAGAAATCAGACCTCGGAATCTTGGACCCATACAGGGGTGAGGAGATCCAACCTTTGGCATCAATTAAGCTGATTGTCATTGGAGCTAAATTACAAAGCGGGTTGTTGAACCTAGTGATCGACGAACATAGGGAGCAAGAAAAATCAAAGCTCCACCCAATACCCCCTAAGGGAAATTTTTGTCTTTCTATCCTTACTACTCCTTATTTTAGTCTCAGGTGTGTTTAATTCACCGGATGTGAGATTAGGTAAGGTTCATTAAAGTTAGATTAGGAGAGGTTATGAACTTTGTTTGGTTCAAAAAGATGGGAGAAGAGGTTTGACTTCTTATTCATAATGGTAGGTGAGGGTAGGGGTGTTCATCAATTTCCCGTCCCGATCCTGAGCAAATTGGGACGGGAAAATTCCGTCCCAAAATTTCGGGATCGGAAAAAAGTCGAGATCAGGATCGAGATAGAGAATGAAGCTTTCTGATCCCGACTTTTTCCCGACCCCGAATATATATATATATATATATATACATGTACTTTTTTTAAAAAAAATATTTAAGAAAATAAGACTAAATGTAAAATAAAATATGAAAATCCCTAACACTCTTAAGGTAATATCTATTCTTTTAGTTTATTTAGTTGATTTTTTTTATTATTTATTAAATAATTCTAAATTTTTGTTCTTGTCTTTATTCTTTTTGCAACTAAATCGACAACTTTAAACATGTATTGGACTAATTATATATTTGAATTAGACTTATTTGATATAATATGATATTAAATAAATTATATATTTATATTAGACTAAAGGAAACATAATAAAAAATTCAATATAGAAATTTTTTTTTGAAAAAAAGGAAGTCCGGGATCGGGAATGAAAATCATTCCCGAACCCTTCTCAGGATCGGGATCGGGAATGGCATTTTCTGATTCCGTCCCGATCCCGAATACCCCTAGGTGAGGGGAACTAATTATAAGTGGACAAATATATCATTTTCTCTTATCATTATTACAAAAACACTTATGTTACCGCCAATCTAAACAAGTTTCAGTTTCAAAAAAATCATTTTTACAACCATCAATCCAAATATAATCACATTACACAATTTGACTTTTACCAAAAGTAAGATTGCAAAAAAGCTATTTTTACAATCGCTATTCCAAACGTATATAGAAAGCTAAATAAATTATTTTAAAGTATTTATATTTAGCTTCCATAATATCTCCAAAAAATAATTAACTCAATCTTATATTTAGGATCAGAGATAAAATGTTCTACTACATTAAGGAGGGAGTATATTTAATAATTATTGCATCTTAGTTAAGTTATTTTAAAATATATATATTTATCATTTTTTAAAATTATTTTTATTTAATTTATAAATTAACATATAATCTAAAGATAATAATATATGATATGATTAAATTATTATATTTCCTTAGCGTAAAAAAAATCAGCTATTTTATATTTAAACAATGAATTATTGCATAAATATCCTCGTGGTGAAAAAAAAAGTACTCGTGTGGAGTTTCCATTCCACAGAGAGAGAGAGAGATTGACCAACCGTTCGTTGATCGGCGGAGGTTGGCGAAGGCCGTATGGTGGCGGAGTCAACTTCGCCTGTCGGCAGAGGACCCGCAGGGTTGCTGTTAATAAACGGCATGCCGCTACTTCCTTTACCCGTCACCGCCGAAGGCCCCGCCGATTCCGGCTGGAATGGCCAGGGGAATGCACGCGACGGCGACGCATCCTCACCGGAGGAAGGAGCCGGAGCTTCGGTCGGAGAAATATCCGGCGACATTGCCGATTCTTGCGGCGGCAGTGCTGAGATAGGAGGAAAATACACAGAAACAGATACATAAGAGAAAAGAGAAAGTGAAAGCAGAGTAGTGTTTATGAATGAAATTGCATCATCGTGGGCTTATTAGTGGAGCAAGTACTCTCACCAATGGAGTCTCCAAAATATACAGTGGGGTTGTTCCACAGGGAAGCTTCATCCACCAGAATTGTGGAGGCATGAGAGGAGTGGAAGATACAAGTAAGAACAGAGAAGAAGAAGAAGAAGATAATGGGAGTGACAGACATTGGTAGATATGGAGGGAGAGGTGAAGATTGAAGAAGGAAGAAGGTTTGAATTAGGGTTTTAGAGAGAAATGATGGGTTGGCGAAACAGAAAAATGTGTTGGAATCTATGAGTGGTGGATTACCGTGAAAGTGTCAGGGAGGGTGAGGCTTTTGAGAAAAAAGAGTTTGAACAAGCGCCAGTCATGGCCTTATCATGCCCCGTACTATTCGTATCCGCACAGTAAGAGGCAGTCAAATTTTGGACAAGAGAATCTTTTCAGTTTTACCCTCAAATCCGAATTCATTTTAATCATGACAGTTTTATAATTTACGCAATAAGTATCGATCTTATTTATAAATTTATTTTGATAAAAAATTTTTATCTTTATTATAATTTTTTTTAAAATAATAAATACATTTTATATTTTTTTTGCTTCTAATAATTATAATAAATAAAAAGAATTCATTCATAATAATTTTTAGAATTAATAATAAATAAAGGTAAAATTAAAAATTTAGCTCATAGTTAATGAGTTAACTAACTCTTATTATGAGAATTAGTTAATTTAGACTTATAAATAGTACCATAATAGTATATAACAGAAGTTTTATATAAAAAAATAAAAATAAAAATAAAAATACACCTTTTAGAAGTTCCAAGCGAGTCACCTAAACTCTTCGGCCGCAGCTACTATCACACACGCCCGCGCAATTTTTTTATCCCATACAAGGAGTAGAATCCGCGGCCTCTTTTTTCATGTGAGAAAATGTGTGGTGTCATGTGAGTAACAACCTCAATTTAATGCTCTTACTTCAATATCTATATTCCAAATGACAAATATCGGTGAGTGGGTGACGAATGCATGGATATCAAACTAATAAATGTGCAAGAAACTTCTATTTTTTTGGGCAGGATAGTGTTGGGTTTTTATTAATATTAAATCAGACTTGCAATATGACATAAGATGACGATAACTTGACGCCACCTAGGAGGGTATGGAGTCTACAAACTCATTTAACAGTCAAAATTAACATTATTTGATGGTAGTGTTACAATTTGAAAACTTTTAAGCAACACTAAATCCAAAACAAAACCTTTTGAATGCCCGACACCTTCAAGTAAAAACATTTTAAGTAAATTTGCACATTAACTCAAATAACGTGATGTCACGTGAACAGCTAAACATATTTGATAAACCAATAGTCAAATATAACTCAAAAAATGGCTGAGACAACATTGCTTTGAAAACTTCTGAAACAATAAGTATGGAATTCCAAAAACTCCCTTTACTCCTCCCGATATTCTAAGTGTGTTTGGAGCCCCAATTGGAGGGGTCAATTGGGCTTATTTTAGCCTTAAGCTCAATAGGTGGTAAGAAAAAAAAAGTGCATGTTTGGTTGACAAAATGAGCAATTGGGCTTTTGACAAATTAAGCACTATTCACATAAGATTGGATAAAGCTCAATGTTGGAGCTTTTATCAAAAGCTCAATTGAAATATATCCCATGGTCCCACATTTTTTTTTTCCTTTTCTCTCTCTCTCCTGCAATTATAATTAAGGGTGGATATTTTCTCTCTCTCTCTCTCTCTTGCCTGCAATCAAAATATTTTTTCAGTTGTGTCTAGTGTATTATCAGACTGATTGCAATTTGATCTTTAATATATTTTTTCAACTACAAAAATTAATTTAAAATATTTTTCGGTGCTTTTAACCCCTAAAATATTTTTCCAACTATACCCAGTGTGTTATCATACTGATTGCAATTTTACCATTAATATATTTTTTCAGCTCAAAAAATTATTTTAAAATATTTTTTTGTGCTTTTAACCCTTTAAAATATTTTTTCAGTTATACCCAATCTTAGGAGACCGACTAAAATTTTACCTTTAATGTATTGTTTTTAGTAGTAAAGAGCACTCAAAACTTAGAATACTGATTTATTAATTTCCATTAACTCTAAAATATTTTTCCAGTAGCACCTAATATTTTAAAGTAATTACTTAATTTTTTAAATATTTTTCCAACCACTCTCTCTTACCATTATCACAAAAGCCCTTATGCTTAAGCCAATCCAAACAAGTTTTATTTTTACAAAAGCCCAATTGACAATCGCCAGTCCAAACATAAATCACATTACACAATTTAGCTTTTACCAAAAATAATATTACAACAAGCCCAATTGAAACAAGCCCAATTACCGATCACTGTTCCAAACACACTCCCAACCACCACAATCGCCATCACTAGTCTAGACCCAACCATGGCTTCACAAATCTATCATCTATTCCCATTAATTTCCAAAAAGTAAATCAATACATAACTGATTTGCTGTGCTAAGAATATGCGGGGTGATTCCGTGGGGTAAACATCTCCGTTGGATGGTTAAACCTGTCTTCCCATGGGAACCAATATCAAATACTGACATGCCATAACAAGAAGAATCAGGAGAAAGTAGAAGATTGCAATGTAACAAATCAATATTTGCATTAGATCTCATACAGCTTACAAGTTCCGTTTAACAAAATCTGTGATACAAAAGCAAAATCCAAGCTAACCTTTTCTACATCTTCCTCCTTAATCATAAGGAATTTGGATATATGCGGCATCACATACAAAAGGAACATCAGCATACATCCCACAAAGAGCACATCGTATACACTCCAACACTGTAAACAGAAAGCCAAAAGCTGCAGCCGTCCAGAAATGCATTCCTAGTTTACCCCAGTAAACTCCTAGAGGCATCCAACGGCTCACTATCCCTACCACCTGAAGTGAAATCTCCAATAACATTCCCACCACAACATGGAACCTGAAGAAGTGAGGCCACTCTCTTCTCCTCACAATTCCAAGATATGCAACTAAAAAGTAAGCCATGAGGGACCAGGGCGGCAGAGTACCAATTACCATAAGGAAAGGGTATGTTATGTATTTAAAGTTTTCCAGAAAGGGGTGAAGATGGAATGCTGTCTCAGCATACATCCAGGTCTCATGGACAGGCATAAGGTATGGGAGGCATGCTAAAGTCCTCCACCACCATCTCGGCCTTTTTGTCATGGGTGGATAACGGAAGCCCTGTGGGACATCCTTTGATGCTCGAGGAACCATACAAAACCTTTTTAGCCTAGATGGCAGGGGCATTCTAGGACACAGAAGAGCAAGACTTTGATCCCCAGTCAAATGTAAGCTTGATGTAGCAGAAATGTTTGAGGATGGCATTCCTACGAGGGGAATTTAAAATGAAATAAAAAATGTCAATCACAATTATTACAAAGATTTGGTAGGGTAAACAAGAGCCTGAATTAGAACATCCTCAATTGCATATTTACAGCCACAATCAAAAGGTATTTGATGCTATGACTGTGAAAGATAAGCAGATCTTATACTCAACCATTAAGAACTTCTTTTTTCCCAAATATCACGTGAAGAAATCCATTACCATTAGGTAAAAAAAAACTATATGAAATATTCTCACCAGATAGCAAGATAGCAAGCGAAGAACAAAAACACTGTAGGTGTATAAGCTTAATAGTTTGTGTCACATTATATAACAAGACTTACCCTATGTTTGGATGGAAAGAATTTTTTTTTTCCTTGGGGTTGGGGGGATGACGAGAGAAAACTCCCAAAAAGAGTAAGTTTTTTAACCATTTTTGGAAGTTTTCATTCCTAGTATTCTTCCCTCTATCTTCCCCTCACTTTTCTCTCCACTCAAACATAGGATTAAAGTTAACAGACAGATTAAACAAGACATATACCTTTTAGCAACCAGGACTTATGCCCTAAATTAGGCCTTGAGGAAAACTGGATGCTCGAGGCAGAAACCATGGCTGGCATTTGAGAACTGCAAGAGAACACAGGCCTAAAAGGTATTGTAGGCCTGCAGACCCTCGATGAACATTGGATCATGGGGCAACCATTTTGTGTCATGGTCAAACGCCTGATTGAAAATCATCATCACAAGAACAGGCATTCATTAATAAACAAGGGGGAAAAATTAGTTGGAGTATGAACATAATAGTCATAAAAAATCAGCAAGTAACCAATCCAACATTCTCTCAACATATAAAGGATTTTCGCAAACCAACTTGTTTCCTTTAAAAAGATAGAGGATGTCCATTCATCCGAAAATCTCTAGTGCAAATATATATCTTACGATCTTCAAAATCCTCATATTTTGAATTTGCTAATTCTAATTCTAACACATATAAACCTACACTTAATACCCGGACCCAAAAGAAACAAATAACACAAAGGAACAAACAACCAGAGAGACAAGTACCAAAGAAAAGACTGGAAGAACAAAGACTGTTCATCAAAACAACGAAAGGTAAAACATAGACAAAGGGCGAATACGAACGAGGAATAGCACATTGAATTCATATGAGCTCGAGGATCCAGGAACCAACAGAGGCACAGCAGTCAAGGATTGTAGATTGAAACCAGTCAAGTATGTTTTTACTAAGCACCCAGTAAGAAAAGATTAGAAAATGAAAACCGCAATTGAAAGATATGAGATCTTGACACACCTAGCACCTAGGTCGTATCCCGCTATAGTTTGAGAATGCCACAGCGAATTAATTACCAAACACGCCTAAAAGCCTCAACTCAGCAGATCAGAATGAAAGAAAAACAACCTCGGTTTCGACTAGAGATTTGGGAGGGGAGGTATACCTTACCTCGTGGGAGAGGAGAGTAGCGGTGGTTAACGGCGGCGGCTGTAGTCCGACGATGATGGCAGCGACGGCTGGTGGTGAAGAAGGGTGTGTGAGAAAGCGGAATAGAGGTCGCAGGGAAAGGAGGGTTTATCCGGCCTCCGCAAACCGAACCATCATTTCGTAACCCAAGGTCGCGATTCTAGTTTCTTGGTTGGATTAGAAAGGCCACCTTGGCGTTGCAAAAAAAAAAAAAAACCAAACAAACAAAAGAAAGAAATGATTCATGTTAATTTTTTTAATTAAAAAAAAAACAAAATATATTAAAACAACTAAAGTTTATAAATTAACAACATTTAAAATGTTAAAGTGAGATCTAGAGAAATTTTAAAATACAAACTTTGGAATGACTCTTGTATTAACAACAACAAAAAATTAAAGAATAAAGTCAATATTTCATGTCAGGTGATATTAATTAATGTTTGATAAAGAATCTGAATGAGGCTTGAGAAAATACGTATCCACATAATGAGTAGTTGAAGCTGATGGAGATTCCTAGTTTAGAAGGTCTGGGTTGCTAGTCCAAAAGGGTGCAGCACGAAAACACTTGGAAAGAAAATCAATTCTTGGAGTCATTTGATTTTAAAATAAGAATTTTTTAATAGGGGAATTATTATGACATATAAAGCCATGAAACAAATGCTTCACATCTTTTATTTGTGTATAATAATGCGCCAACATTTATTATATAAAGATAATTTGAGAAGCAATATGAAGATTAAATTTGATAGCATTTTCCTAATTTAAATGAGTGGAGAAAGCCAAATCTTGAAAGTTGACCGTTTGCTTAATTTCCCTATTTACTGTTAAGGGGTTATCTCTTTTACCTTGATACAAAGCTTGATTCCTTTTTCTCTATAGAGTGTACAAAAGACATATTATCGCATAAACCAAATGCATCAGACCATTCTTGTGAAGATTGAGAAAATTATTTTTAACAGAAGTAGAAGCACATTAATACTTAATGACAGAGCACTCAGAGAAAGCACCAAATGAAAAAGACAGCACCAACTTTCATATATCCTTCGATCATGCCCAGATACTATCAACCGAGAGGAATAATCTCGAGAAAAAATACTCATGGAATGAGAATACGGTACATAGTCTATCAGAGAGTTGCCTTTTTCCAACTTCAGACCCTTCAAATCAAGTAGACCAAAATTAGCAATGGTGCTGCAAATTGTCTTCTGTGATGACTTATTTTTGGTCTACAGTACAGAAAGAATAACTAAACAAAGACAAGACAACTATCCACAAAACAGCGAGCCCTTCTACTTTGCTTAATTAGCCGGCAAGGGATCTGTCAAAAATGAGCACAGAACAAATGAACAGAATCGGTGGATGAAATTGAAACCAACAAAAGATAAGATTTTGTTCACATGTGTTAAAACCAGTAGGCCCAAAAGATTGAACTGAATATTCACAATTATTATTACTAACTCTAAACAATACAGGAGAAGGCAGTATTTATAATATCCAGCCAGTAGCCTTAACAACATCCGAAAAAAATGATAATCAACACTAAATGCCACATATAACCTAATTGACTAAGTGGCCCAAACAATATTACAATATTAACTAATTACAACACTCCCCCTCAAGTTAGGAACTCTATAATTACAAGTCCCTAACTTACTCATAATATACTCATGTTGTGGACCACCTAAACCTTTTGTCAAAATGTCTGCAAGCTGTTCTGAAGATTTTAAGTACTCAAAACAGATCATGCCTTGTAGCAGCTTTTCCCGGACAAAATGACAGTCCACCTCAATATGCTTCGTACGCTCATGGAAAAACGGGTTTGAAGCAATGTGTAATGCAGCCTTATTGTCATAGTAGACCTTTACTAGTTCAATATGATGAATATGCAATTCTTTAAGCAAACCAACTAACCAAGTAATTTCAGAAACAGCCATGCGGAGAGCTCTATATTCAGCTTCAGCAAAGGAGATTGAAACTGTGTTCTGCTTTTTCGATTTCCAGCAAATCAAAGACCCACCTAATTTAATTAGGAAGCCAGTAACCGAACGTCTTGTATCCTTACAACCTGCATGGTCTGAATCACAGAAGCATTCCAGGGTCATTGCACTTGCAGCGGAGAGAAAAAGCCCATGACCCAGAGTGCATTTGAGATATCGGACTAGTCTCAAGGCTGCCTTCATGTGTGATTCTTTGGGTGTTTGCATAAATTGACTTAATACCTGCACAGTAAATGAAATATCAGGCCTAGTAAGAGTTAGATATAATAACTTACCAATGAGTCTTCTATAACCCGCTATATCTTGGATGAAGTGGTCACCCTTAGTATCCTCCATTGTGAGCTTGAGATTTTGCTCAAAAGGAGTTAGAACAACATCTATCTCATCTAAACTTGTTTGATCAACAAGCTCAGTGGCATATTTCCTTTGATTAAGGAGTATGCCATGGTTAGTTCTCATTACCTCCAATCCAAGAAAATATTTTAAAGGTCCAAGGTCCTTGATTTTAAAATTACTGTGCAAATATTTCTTTACATTATTAACAGCTTCAAGACTACTTCCTACTATCATCAAATCATCAACATAAGCAAGTATAAAAACTATGTCTTGTTTTGTCTTCTTTTGAAATAATGCATAATCATACTTACTCTGTTGGAAACCACCATTTATTAAGGAATGAGTCAGCTTCTCATTCCACTATCTAGAAGCCTATTTAAGGCCGTATAATGATTTTTCCAACTTGCATACCTTGTTTCTATTCTCCCCCTTTCGGTCAAAGCCTTGAGGTATCATCATGTATACCTCCTCATGTAGGTCTCCCTGCAAAAAAGCATTGTCTATATCCATTTGGCAAATTATCCAATTATTAACAATAGCTAATGTGAGAATGATTCTAATAGTGACTATTTTAACTATCGGAGAGAAAGTCTCATAAAAATCTATTCCCTCTCTTTGAGAGTACCCCTTTGCTACAAGACGAGCCTTTAGCTTATCCAAATTGCCATCGGCTTTATACTTAGCCTTAAACACCCATTTATACCCTATAGTTTTCTTGCCCTTAGGTAAGGTAACTACCTTCCAGGTTTTGTTAGCCTCAAGAGCCTTAATTTCATTTTGCATAGCTGTGACCCACCTAGTATCCTTGGCTGCCTCATGATATGAATCCGGTTCAATTTCCCTATCAATTGCTGCAAGAAATGATTTATAAGGACCAGACAAATCAGCATAAGAAACAGAGGCAAGAAGAGCTGAATCATTAACCAGATCTAGATAATCTTCCAATGGAGTGGGAGAGGAAGGAAGATGTTCACAATGGTAGTCTCTTATGTGTATTGGGGGATGCCTATCTCTAATAGGTCTTGGTTGGGTATGAGTTGGAGTTAAATTGAAATTTTTTTTGTTAATTTCAGTTGTAGGGTTGGTGGTCTGAATAGGAACCTGAGTGCTTCCTCCTAATGTAGACTCATTATTTTGTAAGTGAATACTACGAGTATCATCCTCCAAAATAAAGGGATCTATGTGTCTATTGGGAGTCCTATGATCATCAGTAAATTCCTTATCTCTAAAAGGAAGCTTATCCTCAAGGAAGGTGACATGGCGGCTAACCACTACTGACTTACTCTTGATATTATACAGAATATAGCTCTTATGAGCTGAAGGATAGCCTAGGAATATACAAGGATCAGCTCTGGTTGCAAATTTGTCAGAACAGTCTAGTTTAACAGCAAAAGATACACAACCAAATATTTTTAAATGAGCTAAATCAGGCGGTTTTCCATGCAACAATTCATATGGAGTCAAATATTTCAATATTCGTGAAGGTATTAGATTTATTAAGTAAGCAGCAGTTCTGACTCCCTCTCCCCAAAAACGAATAGGCATATTAGCATAAAACATGATACTCCTAGCTATTTCTAAAAGATGACGATGCTTTCTTTCTACAACCCCATTTTGTTGGGGTGTCAAGGGGCACGATCTTTGATGTATAATCCCCTTTTCACTAAAGAAACTTTGAACTTCCTTATTTACAAATTCAGTTCCATTATCCGTTCGTACGGTTTGAATTTTAGCAGAAAAATGATTTTCAATATAAGCAAAGAATGTCCTTATAAATTTCACAGTATCAGATTTAAAAGTCATTAAAAAAATCCAAGTTGATCTAGAATAATCATCAACAATAGTCAAAAAGTATCTATGCCCTTGATGTGTGGGAGTCCTATAAGGACCCCAGACATCCATGTGTAACAACTGAAAACAATGAGTACTTGCAGAAGTGCTAGAAGGAAAAGACAATTTAGAATGCTTTGCTTGTATGCAAATCTCACATTTATTATCATCATCAATAGGCATATCATACTTTACATCAGAAAAATGTCTCAAAACATCATAAGGTGCATGTCCTAGCCTATGGTGCCATACAAGGCCTTTTGTGTCAGTACTTTTATCAACTACATTAACAATCTTAGAAATATCAGCAGACTTAGGGTGTTCTTGTTGGATCAAATATAATCCATTGGATATTTTGCCAATCCCTTTGTTCATTCCAGTTATCATATCCTGCAAGACACAACGGTTAGGATAAAAACAAGCTATGCATGAATTTTCTAAGGCTAATTTAGCCACAGATATCAAATTATAGCAGAATTCCTTTGAAAAATAAACATTATTTAGCCGTATGTGTTTGGTCACCTGAACTTCTCCTATATGAGTGACTTTAATTCTATTTCCATTCGGAATTTTTACCCATCTGTTTATACCTAAACATGGTCTGCATTTATCTAAATTTGTTATGCTACAAACTATATGGCAACTAGCACCAGAATCTAAAATCCATTGATCCTTTAATATATCATTAAACAAACCTGGAGTGGCTGCTTGGACACTAACATCAACATCCTTTGGATTGGCATCATGCTTGAGAAGTTCAAGGATTTGCTTGTATTGTTCCTGGGTGAAGGTAGGAGTCTGAGAAGCAGCTGAGTCATGACCAATAACAGTTTGACCATCAGTAATAGCTGGATTAGCTTGGTCTTCCTGTTGTCCTCTAGCCTTGGAGAAGGAAGAAGAGTTGGCTGGGAACCCAATTAATTGGTAACAAGTATCCCTTCGGTGTCCCTTTCGATTGCAGTAAGTGCATACAATTTGAGAACGATTTTCCCTGCCCCTCCCCCTTCCATGACCTCTGCCTCCTCTAACAGTTGAACCAGTAAATAGGGAGGCATCAGGAATGGGAAGAGTGGATGAAAGGGAGATTTGACGCTGAGTTTCTTCTTGGATCAGCATCGAATACGCTTGATTACAGGAAGGCAGTGGGGTCATAAGAAGGATTTGACTTCTAATCTGCTGGAAGGACTCGTTTAAACCCATGAGGAACTGAAATAAACGTTGTTCTTGTACAATTTTGGAATAGTCCACAGATGATTGGCATTGACAACAAGGAATGGGGACAAGAGTAGCATATTCGTCCCATAACTCCTTGAGTTTTGTATAGTAAACAGAAACAGAAGATGTGCCTTGTGTCAGACAACTAATAGCATGATGCATAGAGTATACCTTGGCCCCATCAATTTTATCAAAACGCTCTTTAAGATCCATCCATACGAGATGAGAATTAAGAGAAAAAACTAACCCACTAGTAATCTGCTTGTCAACTGAGTTCACCAACCAGGAGAGAACAACAGAATTACAACGATCCCAGACTGCCTTCAAGTGTTCTAGTTGCTTATCACGAAGGCATGTGCCATCGATAAATCCCAGTTTATTTTTCCCATGGAGTGCGAGTTTCATTCCTCTGCTCCATGTGGAATAATATTTGGTTCCAGTTAGAAGTTGGGCAACAAGAGTAGATGCCTGTGTATCTGCCGGATGAAGGTACAATGGGTGATTGAAATCAAGGGTTTGTGAGGATGGTTCTGTCATGACTTGAAGAATGGTGAGTAAACTTGGAGAACAGGAAAAAAAAATTACAGAGGCTAGGATCAAGAAAAAAAATGTCCTGTCCAAGACTTGAGTTGCAGTGGATGAAAGCGGAGATCAAGAAGCAAGCAATCCGACAAGAAGATAATAGAACCGGATTCCAAGCAAGTATAGGAGGCAACTTAGATGAAGCAAGGCCAAAGAATTACCAGAACACAGATCGGCGAAGATTATCGCTGTAGGGGAAAACCGAACCCAAATCAGCGAGGATGGCGCTGATAAACACCAAAGCAATACCGAAAATGACTAGATCAACCGCAAGATCCAGCGAATCGACGAGGATTACGGTCAGACGAGTACCAGATCAGTGTGAGTTTCCTTTCTCGGACAAGAAGAAGAACATGACCGGGAAGGATTAAAAGCAGATTATCGGAGGTGACCACCGTGAATCACCGCGTCAGAAAAATCAAAAGGCCTCATCGCAGATCAGAAACCATCGTTGAGAGAGAGTTGCGATGGAGGACGGTGCCCTAGAGACAAAGAAGGAGATCGATAAAACCAAGAAGCACTGAGAGGCTTGTCCGTGAAATCAAGAATCACGCTTAACACTTCGGGTCGGGTTCACCCGCTAACTTGAAAAAAATGAGGCTCTGGTACCATGTTAAAACCAGTAGGCCCAAAAGATTGAACTGAATATTCACAATTATTATTACTAACTCTAAACAATACAGAAGAAGGCTGTATTTATAATATCCAGCCAGTAGCCTTAACAACATCCGAAAAAAATGATAATCAGCACTAAATGCCACATATTACCTAATTGACTAAGTGGCCCAAACAATATTACAATATTAACTAATTACAACAACATGCTTAACAAGGGATATATAATTTGTCTCTAAAGAAATGATGTAGAAATAAAATCCAAGGGCAAACCTCCACAAGTTGGTACTGCCACAGTCAAGGCCCTGACAAATATATTCGGACAGATACCCAAGTTCTTTACGAGAATTAGGTGAGTCTGAATCTTCTTCACTCTCACTGGTTTCATGTCCTTCACCAACATTATCCCTTTAATAAGACAAATATCCATTCCTCGTATGATCAGGCTTTGTTTCAGTATTAATAACATCACTCTTAGATGGTGCCAATGCCATCTTCCAGAATGAGCAGACACCAACTGAGCTAGGCACAGTCTGCAACAGCATTATCAGATTAGGCAACTCAGATTAGGTACAACAACATAATTTCAATGATATTATCTATAACAGTGGCGGTGTATTGGAATTGCCACTGTTTTACCTTTTAGTTTTGTTTACTTGTCTCAATTCCCTCCTAAATTTTGGTATGCTAATTAATTTCTTGCAGTGTAGAAGAATCTTGGGGTTTCAATGTTGCTAGCTATTAAATTTGGTTCTTTATCAATATCCAATTCTTACCTCATATATCAGAAATTAATTGATTTCGATATTATGAAGGGGGATAAGGATTGAAAAAGAAAAGATCAGAATATTAATGTTCAAATTAAAGTCTCAAAGGTCTATGTCTATAGATGATAAGAGAAAGCTTGCCTGAACCTAGTGTTCCCAGACTGCTGCTTCACATGTGTAGATGAACTTGATCTTATATTTGCAAGCTCCTTCAATAGCGTCCTCAACACCAAGCTCCATATACTTCTTTGTTCAATAAGATACCCAACCAGCAACACATTAAACTTAACAAATACCATATATAATTCCACAAACTAAGGATTTCGTATCACACCTTTAAACTTTATCATTCTACTAATCAAAAATTTATAATCTAAAAAGGGAAAAATTTGGACTCCTCAATAATAGAATTAAATCTCAATAAAAAAATCTTAAATTAATTATATCTATTCCAATACAACATAAGGATGCCGTAATTAGTACATAGAAACCCAAAAAATGGTACTAGGAAAAAAGCATGTTTACCACTACCAAAACCACGAGAGTATACCTTTTGGCTTTTTCTGCTGGATGAGATGAGAGTCAAAATGAAATGGGCACATCATTCATTTCTTCAAATTCATATAAGCTGTGATATTTGCGCTTTTGAGAGACTGCTTCTTTGTGATAGGAGCAATCAAGCCCCATTGAATTAGAGTTAGGATGTTGATGCAATGCCAGTTTAATTTGTTGAAAGTAATTTTGATATCCAAGCGCAGATGTTGGGCACACCACACACTCTTTCATCTCTCCCACTCTTTTATGATTCGAAGAGACTCTAAATTCAATTTGAAGCAATGGATAATAAGTGTCTCTTTGAGCTTCTTCTCTTTTTTTTTTCCTTCAATTTTCATTTGTAGTTCTAGAAAAGAATATGAATCATTCCAAAGAAAAACATAATCTGACAACATCAATACGTTCATGAAATTCCAGCCGGAAGCCATGCAAGCATATTGATCGTCAATAAACCATATGGCATCAATGTCTGTTGGATATAAATGGCTTTATTTATCTCAACTAGCACTTTCTCTTGGAACTCTTTCTCTTGAACACAGAAAATGAACCACTCTGGAACTCTTTCTCTTGGATATTGAATTGTAGCCATGATATAAATGGCTTTATTTATCTCAACTAGCACTTTTGCCTCACCAGCTTTGATTTATTGTCGATCCAACTTCATGCAATTTGCGACACTAAAGCAAATAAATGGCTTATAATACTCTTCACCTTCACCTTCTTTTGTCAAAGGTAAATGTAAGGTCTCAAGGGATAGGCAATTCCTGGTAGACAGGTCGAGGATAGAAGGAGGGAGTTCAGCTAGAAAACGAAGCCTTTCTCATCTAAGTGAAGAAGTAATAGTCTCGAAAGATGTTTGATGCTTAATGGCAATGTCTCTATATTAGTCATTGAGAGCTTTAACTCACGTAATGATGACAACAAGCTGATATTGTCAGGTAGTTCAAATAATTCACTACACTCCTGCAAGCATAGAATTTCCACAGTACGTATCTTATCAAACGCAGAATGTAGATTTGATGCTAGCTTATCACAACAATCAGCAACAACAGCTCGAAGGTTACACGGGTAAATCAATTTGTAAGGAAGGCTTTTCAAACTTTTGCATCTGTCTAGAACCAATGAATAAATTTTGCTAAGACACCCACTTGATGAGCACAACTCATCATTGATGGCTGTTCCTGAAAGCTTCAATCCAAACGTACAATTTTCTGAGGTCACTGAAAATTTGTTCAATCTTGAGCATTCTGCCAGGTCCAGATCCCATAGTGATTTGAGATGGGTATTACTTTTATGGCTAGTGAGGGCTTTGCAACCTCTTAGCCGTAAAAGACAAAGGCTATTGTGAGATAAATAAAATAGATGGATGAATACTCCGCAATTTTGAACAATCATTGAGATTAATTAACTTCTGTAAGATGTATGGCCTTGGAAAAATTTGGGAGATCAATCAAGTCTCTTGATCCATGCAATTGAATTTTGCTTAAGTTCGCAAGATTTTGTAAAATACTAAAATTATACATTACACGGTAACATTGGTGGTCAAAACAAAAATAAATTACTCCATATAATATTTTTTTAAGGTCTTGTTAACTATTTTGCTGAAAAAATTAGGTAATGTCACTCCATATAATATTTTTTTAAGGCCTTGTTAACTATTTTTCTGAAAAAATTAGTTAATGTCTTTAGAAAATGAGTCTCAATTAACAATATTTATAAATAAGGTTGTGGAGTTTAGTATGATGATGAAACACAATGACATATTTTAGAATGAGATATCAAATGTTTCATAAAAATTTTGTAAGAGGTCTTGTATTAAGATGAATGAATAGAACATTATGAACCAAAGAGAGTACATTAACATAAATACGATTTTCCAACAATTTTATTTATAATATTTTCTAACAATTATAACATTTACCTACACTCCACCCCAAAGTTTTGTCAAATTACTGTTGGGCATTCGAATTTCAACAAGATTTTCAACCTTGGATGTTAATAGCAAAGACTTTAAAGGACATCCTGCCCAGCACAACAGTCTGAGTTTATTTGGCAAAAACTCTATACCAGAAGGAAATTTAACTTGCTCCTAACCTGATCATTGGAATTGCCATAAAAATTAAGAAACTTTAGATTGGGCATTGAACGAAAGGCCTTGGGACTTGAGATCATCTCTTCAACATTTGAAACGTTCATAGTTATGCCTTCAATAGTTTCACTTCCCTAACCAAAAAAAAAAAAAAAAAGTTAAAAAATATTAGGTTAAATTATCCAAAACCCGCCTGAACTTTGGGATAATTGCATATAACCTCCCTGACATTTCGATATTGAAATATAGCCCTCCTGAACTTTGATTTTTTAATTTTGGACCTCCTACCGTAAACATGTCGTTATTTTTTTAACAGAATTTGCCATGTCAGATTAATAGAAGACACTTCATCACATCTTACGTGACATCCTATTAAGTTTATAGTTATATAAAACCCCCTTGAACTTTAGTTTAGTTGTATATAACCCTCTTGACATTTTAAACTTTAAACTTAACTCCCTTGAAGTTTTATTTTTTTAATATTAAACCCCTCCCTTTAATTTTTTATCTAATTCTTATTAGAGCTAGCTCATTACTTCCAAATGATCCTATCAGCTTCTTCATATATTAAAATAGCATTTTTACAATTTTATTGTCTTAATTTATAATGTTAATAACTTTATTAAGTTTTGTTTGCTATATATCATTTGTTAATCATAATAGTATTTGTTGCATGTAAAAAAATAGAAAAATAATATCATTAACAAGAAACATAAGGATAGAAATTCAACCTCTAATTCAACAAAAAAATTAACAAATATGATATATAGCAAACAAAAATTAATGAATTTATTAATATTATAAATTAAGACAATAAAATTGTAAAAATGCTATTTTAATATATGAAGAAGCCAATAGGATCATTTGGAAGTAATGAGCTTGTTTTGATAAGAATTAAACAAAAAAGTAAAGGCAGGGGTTTAATATTTAAAAAAAAAGCTTCGAGGGGGTTAAGTTTAAAGTTTAAAATGTCGAAGGGGTTATATGGAACTAGACTAAAGTTTATAAGGGTTTTATATAACTATAAACTTAATCAGATGCCACGTAAGATGTGATGAGGTGTCTTCTATTAATCTGACGTGACAAATTCTGTAAAAAAGATAACAGCGTGTTAACGACAGGGGATTCAAAATTAAAAAACCAAAGTTTAGGGGGGTTATATTTAAATATCAAAATGTCATGAAGGTTATATATAATTATCCTAAAATTCAAGGGATTTTTGTATAATTTAGATCAAATAGCAATCGGAATTCAACAAATAATTTTTTAGAAGAATTAAGTGTAAAATTCACTCTTACCATGTTGTCCTTCAATATTTCAGAAATTTCTTTAAAATTCTGTAATTGACTGCACCTTTTGGGATCATTTAATATTTCTTCACGAATAATTTTGTTGACCCATTCATGTTATTAAATTGTGCATACATATTCTTCTTCTATAAATATCTAGAAGTGCTTTATCTTTAAGCCTTTCCAATCCAATAATAGTTGAATAACCACATGCATCTAACAAATTTTTTACATCACTGACATCATAATAATTGAAGAAACATGCGATGTGCAGGAAAATATTTTTCTTTTCTAAATTCCAGTCCTTCAACACTCAATTTGAGGATATCATTTATTTTTGGATAAGATAATTTTTGAAACTTTTTCAATTGACTTTCCCATACTTTTTGAGTTTTATCGTACAAGAACAAACCTAAAACTTTTGGGTTTTGTTTTGTTGGAGTTTTATTAAGTTGGGTTGGGGTGGGGTTGGAAATTAAAAATAGGTGTTTGGTTGTGAGATACTTTTTTGTCCTCTAGTAATCACCTAACCTAGATTGTGAACCCTCCAAAATTAGGGTTTTTTTCTAAGTGAAAGAATATTTGTATTCAATTGTCACTAAATTATCCATGACTTTTTTTCATATTTCCACCGTTGCCCCTTGCCTGCCTATCGAATACTCTTCACTTTCTGGTAACATCTCTTTGATCTCTCCGACAACGCTATTCACAGTTGCCTTCTCCAATTAAAAAAATCCCATTTTTTTAGCGAGCTCCTCTGGTCAGCAACACCCATTTTGCAGATCTCCCTTCCTCTATTCGTTCTCTAGCCTCCTTGCTTTCTCGGCTCTATCTCTCCCACCTTTTTCCCTATCTCTCCCATATCTCTCTTTCTCAGCTCTAGCTAGAGAAAAAACCGGTTCTGTTTCTTTTTTGGGGTGTTGAAATCTGTAAAACAGTGGCATCCATGATCGATCAAAGAGAGTGACAAATCTTGTGAAAGGAGAAGAAGAATTTTAATCAATCCGTAGGTTTTTGTCTCCACTTTCTATCTGTATAATTCAAGAAAATCACTCTCTGCAAAATAACTATTATTAATAAATATATTATAAAAAAAGAAGACAAATATGTAGAAGAGTATTTTTGTTCACTTATAATTAACTCACCTAACCTAATCTCCTGAACCAAACAAGATACAAAATCTCACCTACCCTCTTTTTAAACCAAAAAACATTATAATCTTATCTAAACTAACTAAAATAGATTTCACTTAAGATAACATCCATTGAATCAAACAAAGTCCAGGGGGAATGGATTTCCATTTGCGTAGTAAGTCACATTCACCGCCAACCTCCGTACTTTTGGGTCACCACAATCTTTTTTGAACGCATTCAAAGAGAAAAGCTGAAAAGCCTCATTGAATTTCAAAGCCTTTAAGTATGTAGATGTGATTTAATCATTTTTTTATATATAGCTTTTATAATTAAATTGTGATTTTAATATATTTTTTGGGACAGTATTATATTATTAAGTATTAATTTAAATTAGGGATATATTTATATTGAGTAAAGTATAATTAGGGATAAAATGATCATAATTTGTTAATTATTAATGCAAATGATTTCTTAGACTTGTGATGTTATATTGTATTTAATCTTGCATTGTAGGTGTTTTGGGAAGCAATTGGTAATTTTGGAGGGTTCAAAATTTATATTTTGAAGTACGAAAAAAATTACAGAAATGATCCCTAAAAATTCTGAAAATCACAAGTGAATGAAGTAAATGGGCTAGATAAAAGTACGTGAAAGTACTACAAAGTTATGACAATATCAGTTATCCCTACAGAAGTTTCAAAATGCTTCCCTTTAGTCCTTCATCAGAACTTTTGGGCTTTTCAAAATGATCCCAGGGAACATTCAGCTCTCTCTTTCGGTGGCAAGAAGTGGGAATTGTTTTTTAAAAAAAAAAGAGTGTGAGCTGGATAGACTAGGGAACATCAGTACCTCACTTTTTAGTAGGGGTGGAAATAGGCCAGGCCGCCTGACAGGGGCCTGCGGCCTGGCCTGTCAGGCTAAAAGGCCAGGCCAAGACCTCTTTATAAGCCTGTTTATCTTAACAGGCCAGGCCAAGGCCTATTGACAGGCCTGTGAGGCCTGTCAGGCCGGCCTGAGCCTGTTAAGATTTTATTAAAAAAAATATTGAGATAATGTAAAATTATAAATCTGCCACTCCCTCCTCCCTTAATTTTTTTTTGATCGGCCCCCTCATCCTTGATTTACTAACCTAATTCCCAAAATTTCAAAAACTTGTTTCAATTGAAATCAGCCTCCGCGAGAGCTCATGTCGCGACTCCCTCCCAGATCTGGACCTCCGAGTGTCCGATCTTCGATTCCTGTAGACCCCTCAGCGAGTGACCGGCTATCGGCTGAGCAGAAGTTGGCAACCAGTCCGCCGACCGCCGTCCCTCCTCTCTCTGTCTTCTCCCACTCTCTCCGCCGTCTCTCACGCTCAGTCCGTCAGATTTATGGTCCACTGTCGAAGACTCTCTCCGCCATCTCTCACCCTCAGTCCGCCGTCTCTCACCGTCGAAGATTCATTGTGTTTCAGTTCAACACCATTTTTTTCTCAGTGGTCCACCGTCGTAGACGCTCTTCGCTGTGTTTCAGTTCAGCCATTAGGTAAGTGTTTGTTATTTTAATTTGTTTGTTTATTATTGAAATGTGCTCTGATTCAAGGCTTGAAATCGTTAAGCTTGAGCTCTGGACTAATTATCCCTTGAGCAATATATATTCACCTTGAGCAATATATACATCAGAGAACACATAATTACCCTGCTAATCTTATTATGTAGGGTCAATTTGGATTGTTATGAATACTACTATAGAAAGTCAATATCTCTAGTATGCTTTTGCCCTTGGCACTACCAAATGATTTAATAAGGGAGGGACTACCACACATGCGTTTCCTTATTCAGAGAATGTCAAACTTGGCTGGGCTAGGGGTCATGATAAGTTAACCTAGGGTTTTTTGACATATAACTTGATTTTGAGTCACGTCACTTGCCACTTGCTTGGTGTAATCAATCTATTCTTGCTTTGCATGCATTGATCAAACTCCTGCTTTTCAAGCAAACTGTCTAGGAATTCTGTATGAAATAGTTTGGTTTTAAGGACTGATGTAAATTTCCTTCTTGCAGGTATACTTGTCAGATTTAACAGAACTTTTACTTGGACATGCTCTAGATGCGAAGGTTTGACCAAGGTGTTGAAAATATCACTATGAATGTGAACTTTACTTGTTAAACTTGGTATCCAAGTTAATTTTGAATTGTTTTAATGATTCTATATTTGATCCCTTGATATAATGATCTTTTGATGGAAACATGGATTTGAAATTATAGAATTGGTGGTTGATGTTCAACATTGCTTCCAGGTGGACTCTCATCACTATTAACATGTTCCTTTAACTTCTAGAATTTGTTCATTCTCTTCAGTCTCCCTTTTCATTCATGAAATTTGTTCTAATATATAATTAATTATGACTATCTGAAATTTGTTAAAATCATATTACTTATTTTACATGTTAAATTGTGTTATGATCTATAGTGGTGCATTCTGAGCTATTATTTCTTAATGTAACTTTTCATGGTATAGCCATTATTAAGTTTGGATTGTTTTTGTTGCTGGACAGTCTCTCACATACTTTGTTGCTGTCATCGCTGTATCTGGAATTGTGGAAGGATAAAAATACACACACACACACACACACATTTGCTTTCTGTTACTTGAATTCTATTGTGGCAAAGACTTCAAAATTAGGAATCTGAAGTTGTTGGAATTTTGGATTGGTCATTTGCTTCTGAGAGCTTTGAAAAAAAATTGTAACTAGGCCTGTTTTCGGCCTGTTTGTGTGGGCCTGTTTTGGCCTGTTTAGGATGTCGGCCTGTTTGGCCTGTTTAGGGTCTTACAAATTCAGGCCTCCTTAACAGGCCACAGGCCAGGCCAGGCCTGTGTACAGGCCAAGCTCAGGCCTAATAGTAAGCCTCCAACAGGCCAGGCTCAGGCCGTTTTGTGCCTTAACAGGCCTGGCCTGTTAAGGCACAAGCCTGGCCTGGCCTGGCCTGTTTCCACCCCTACTTTCTAGTAATGTGATAATTGAGAATTAAAAAAAAACAGAGAGGGGGAGGGGGAGACAGGCAGCCATTATCATCAAGACACATCTATCCAAGCATCATGTCATCATCTTACCATCTTCTTCTTCCTTCCTCTTCCTAGTGTCGCCGGCGGCATTCCTTCATTACCACCATCGCCTCCGGCGACTTCCCTTCATCCTCACCGTCATCTTCTTCAATCACAGACAACCACCGTCTGGCGCAGAGGTTAGAGAGAGAGAGAGGAGCTAGACACATCTAAACACCATCGTCTCTCATCCTCTCCACCGTGCACGGCCATCCTCCTCTGTCTGTCCACCTTCACTCTTCCGTCTACCTCACCGGCGTCTTGCTTCATCCAACTTCCACCGGTGACTCACCTCAGTTGTCCACCAAGAGAGGAGAGCCGAAAGCTGAAACCTTCAGCTGGGACTTTTGGGAAGAGCAGAGATCACAGCACCTCACACCTCCGTCCGCCGGTGACTCTGTTATAGCCCAGCACCGTCAACATCACCGTCAGCCGCCTCCTGATCAGTCCTCACTCACAAATAAGGCCGCGACTAAGAAGACAAGCCAGAAAACCAGAGAGATCGGTGAGATTCAACCTCCATCGTTCATCCTCCTTGCTTCAGCATTACATCGGGCAAAATCTGCTCTCACCATCGGTTTCACCTTCTATTCTCTTCTCTCACCACCGGGGTTCTCCTTCCCTCTCCTCCCCAAACACCACAACTTCATCTTCCGGCGAGGTTCTGCAAATTCCAGTGAAGTTCATAAACTTTCCGGCGCGCTCATGAATTCTCCGGCCCCCATTTTCGGCGACTTCTTGAATATACCTGTGAAGTTTCCCAGTTTCACTGCTATAATTTAATTTTGTTTTTCCCATTCATATATTTTGATTGAGACTTGATTATTATTTGGATAATAATTGGATTGAATTTGTGTATTGTATTAGAATTTGTGTTGCTTGTTGGGAATTATATATATTTATATATATATGTATATATTTTTCTTATGATATGAATTAATTTGAGTGATTTGATATAGTAACTGCATTAATTTAATAAAATACCAAAAATAATAGTTATGTATTTAATTAAATTATATTTTTTTAAGCTATTAATTAAAAAAAAATCAAAACCAATTCCCCTTTGTTTTTATTATATTTGCATGAAATTTAGATTATTTAGGATTTAATAAAAGGCTCCTTGAGATGAGAGAACGATCCTAGATTTTCCTATACGCAATCGTTAGTTAATTGTTGATTATGAATCCTAAGGCTAATGCACCAAAAAGTCCGTGATCGAAATGGAACTGTTGCCCGAGAGTTGATGTAATACCCTAAAATTTGGGATTTGAGGCTTGGGAATAAGTCTAAATTAAGTAGACTGCTAAACCCCAATTTAGTAGGAGCCCAAATTTATCCCCTAATGATTCTTATATCTTTGGGGTATTAAGAAAGTAAAATGGTGAACTTTGGAGAATATAATTATGTTTTGGGTGAAATCGCCTATGAGGTAGTGAGCTTGTCATGTGATTTTAAATGATCAAATGATGAGAAAAAATTGTGACATTTTACAAGATGAAAGTAGACATCCTAAGCTTTAATTTGATAGGTTATATGACTCAATTAGAGCTATATACAAAAAGATATGAATTTTTGAATTCAACCCAGAAAAACTGTGAAGTTTCTGGAACAGCAGACAAAGATTAAAATTCTGGGAATTTTTTGATTCCAGATAGCAAAATTATATATTTTTTCTTGAAACTAGACTCAATAAAGGTTCTATAGGCTTTTGAATCACTCCAATTCTATTTTTTTAGAATTAATTATGATTTTTCAAAGTTAGGGCAGATAATCTGCCAGAATTTCTAAAGAATCCGAAAATTTTGGAAATTGAATAAATAATTCAATATCATATAATATATGATATATCCTCCTTCCAGCAGCCATTTTTGTCATGTGTCAGCAGGCCAAAGAGAGAGAAAGCTTGAGAGAGTTTAGAGAGAGAAGGAGAAGAGAACTCGCAAGATAAGTCGATTTCTCCGACGATCTAGCTCCTAACGTGTATAACTCTACTCTTAAGCTTCTCTTTCATGTTCTTTAAGGTTGTTAAGGCTTAATTTTCTTTGTGAAGAAGGTTAGGGTTTCAGCCAAGAAGAGGAAAGGCTAGTGAGAGCTTGAGGTAACTTCCAAACTTTCGTATATTGCTTATTTTAGCTGCCGTGGACAATTTAATTGGTGAAATTTTACCATATTGCCATTGGTTTTAAAGTTTGGAAATTGAGTTGCCTAGGGGTTATGTTGCTGAAATTGGGTCTAAAAGGTAGTTGTAACATAATTAAATAGTTGATAAAGTGATTAGGAGTAGAAAAGAACACGTATGCGAAGTCAAAACTCAAAACCCAAATTTTCCCTGGAGAATCCATAAGTTTCAGCCAACTCTAGTTAAGGGTCTTAGAGTTGAATTTTCAATGATTTGATGATTCCATTGTGTTCAGGGTGGAAAATTAGGTGGGGTTGTAGTTAGTTACTTTTTTAGAAAAGGCCGAAAAAACATAATTACGAAAATGCCTCTAAACCCTTAAAGTGGGGCTGTCAAGGGTATTTTCATAATTTGATAGTGAATTTTGTGATTTTGAGCCCGGAAATGGATTCCTCGGGCGAAAATAAGTCAGAATAGCCTTAGTCAAAATTTGGAAAAACGTGCCATCAGGCCAAATACGGCGGGACCGGGCTGGGGTCCCAGGGGCATTTTGGTACATTTTCACCATAGGTCAATATAACCACAAGAAACACTATGGAAGAGTCTGAAATGATACTTGGATAGGTTATAACCTATTTCTTGTACATTTAATATTTTAGGACCGAATCGAGAGTCGAAAGTCGACACGTTTCATAAGGCACACAAAAAGGGGTCGATAGAACTTCGAGGTAGGGACATTATCCTTCATACATTATGCCATAGTTATGTGATTGTGTGGATGCCATTGTTTGTAAATGCATTTTATTAATCAACATGATTTACTTAGAAAGAGGCAGTTAGTGCCAGAGGTGCACTTACACTGGGAGTTAGCAGAAGCCAAACTGGTGTAGATTGTGGGGCTGGGCCCTACTCATGTATACATGACGATGATGTGTTTATATTGTTCATTAATTGGTGCATACATGACGCATATCATATTTACTTTTCGCATTTTTTATGAACGATAGCATGTTTCTATTGGGATTCTTCGGAATCTTACCCCTTTTTCTAAATAAAACATCTTAGTAGGCGTCAGTGGATTAAAAGGCAAGGATGTAGACCAATGAAAGTGACTAGCATCTGTCTTGAGGCAAATACAAAGTTCGTGGTTATAAATAGTCTATGTCTAAAATACTTTTGGATATTTTGTAATAGGGGTGTATATTGTCACATTTTGTATGGTTGACTTTGGACTGTAAACAAATAATTTTATCAGTATATATATAGTCTTATGTATGCTTGTGGATATCAAAATGGAAACGGGTGTTGACAGTTAAGTAATTGTCTCCCTAAATAATCTAGTTGTTAAATTCAATTTTGATAAGAGATTTCTCGTGTGAAACTTGTTAACTTTACAATTTCTTGATTTTTATTACATATCTTCTAGGATTTGTGTTTTCTTTGTTTGCTTTACTTAAAAAAAAATTTAAAAAAAATTCAGATTAGTATTTGTGCTTTTAGATAACTTGTGTGAACTTGTTTTCTTTACTTTAAAAAAAATCAAAAAAAAAAATTCATTAATGTTTGTGCATTTAGGTAGCTTGTATAGTATTCTTGCATGTCTTGACTTAGTAACTGCTGGGTGGTGTTGTTGCATTAAATTTGATGTGGTTTTGAGCTCAATTGGTTGAATTCACCATGTCTCACTACAAAAAATGTGATTTAGTAGCGGTTAAAAATGGGTATTAGTAGCGGTTTAAACTGCTACAAACAATATTAGTAGCGGTCACCAGAACCGCTATTAAATCGTATGTTGCAAGCAATTTTGTAGTGGTTATATAAAACCGCTATTCAATCAAAAATAACCGCTACATCCTTTGTAGCGGTTCAATCCAACCGCTACAACACTCTCATGAATGAAATTTTTTTCATAGATATATAACCGCTACAAATATAAAAAATTGAAATTTTGAGGCAAAAAAAAAAGACATTTTTTTATTTTGTAGCGGTTAACAAACCGCTACTAATTTCATAAAATTCAAAATTAGCGTCAAAAAATTAAATTCGAGTTTTAAAAAGGCGCGTTATTTAGTAGCGGTTTAATAACCGCTACAAATATTTAAAAATTTTTTAAAATATATACGATCATTTTTTTATGTTTTTTTAATATTAAATTAAATATTTTATTTTGTTATTATTTTATCTATTTTAATTAGCTTATTATTCAATAGTTTAACTTATTAATAAATTAAAAGGAAAAATGTAATTTAATTGGATTAGTATAAAATTTATATTAATAATATTATTAAGGATAGGTAGGTAATAAAAAATTATTATGTTGTCTAATATAATGTAATTGTGTATGAAAAATAGATGAAAATGAGATACAGCTCTGAAATATGTGGAAAAAAAATGGTTAGAATAAATTTTATAGAAAGGAAAGAAGTATTGTAAAAAAAATTAAAAATCTTGTTACCATATTTGATCGTATTATTCAGATCCTCTACTCATACGAAAGAAGTTGTAAATGAGAGAAAATGAAAGAAAGGTAAGGTGTAAAGAAATTGGGGAGTGTTTGAAATGAGTTGTAGTAAGGGTATTTATAGGGATCCACGTACTATTTATAGCGGTTAATGTATCCATTTTGTAGCAGTTATTAGTTAGTAGCGGTTATTTGTATTTTTGTAGCGGTTTAATATTTATAGTGATCCACGTACTATTTGTAGCGGTTAATGTTATATTTGTAGCGGTTTAATAACCGCTACAAATATTATTTTATTTTTTTTTACATTTCATTTTAAAAATTTTTTTGCATTTTTTTTAAAGACAAAAGCATAATTTGAATTTAATCACTCGTCGCCGCCATCCCTACAGAAATTTTGTAGAAAAATTATTGTTATGGAGGTATTATTAAATTTAAAAAATTTAATTCAAATGACGTGGACTTAAAAAAACTCACCGCAGTAGAGGTAAATTGTCATCGCCTTCAGGGAAGTAGTTTTCAAAATCAGCTGGCTGAAATGGCTCACTCTCGTAGGTGATGTTATCGCCTTCACCCATGTCGTAAAGGTCTCTTGGCTTTAAATGAACGACCATGTGCCAATCCCTATGCCTCTCGTCCTCAACATAATAAACCTAATGTGCCTCTGAAGCTAGAATATACGGCTCATCATCTTGAGAAATACCAGTATGAATTGGCCGTGAGAAATTGATTGATGTGATCCCTAAGTCGTCAGTCGTCAGTCCCCGAGAAGTAGTGGTATTTGCCCACAAACACTTGAACAATGTCACAGTGAAACGACCTTGATAATTAAGTTCGACCACATCAAGAAGCTTGCCATAGTAAGGGATGCCTCCGAACTGCATGTTGGCGTCATTGCTGCTCGCATAACTTCTTGTCCCAAATGTGCCATAAACACTTGAATTCTATATTTGCAATCCTTGATCCCGTGAAACCGTGCAAAACTTAAAACCATTGACATTGTATGCTGTAAACCGTTTTGCATGATCAAGAGAGCTGATTGCGAGAGCTCTGAAATCTGGTGAGTGTGGGTTGTGGTCATTTAGTATTCTGCGCGCAAACCAGCTCGGGAATTCTCTGTGGACCCTCCTATCAACTTCCGAGGATGTCTGTGTACGGTTCCTGAGTTGACGCTTAACATGACTTCTGAATTCCCTGCAATTAATAATGGAAAGGCGTTAGTGAAATGAAAGTGAGAAATGTTACGAAAGATATAGATCGAATAACATGTGAGTGTACAATTCTTACCGTATGAAAGGTTCAACTTGAGTGCAATTAATCAAGACATGTCTATGTGCTTGCAACTTCTCAGTTGTCGTTAGTTTGAAGTTCTCAGTTGCTCCAACTGGTTTACCAACACGAGGGATAAATTCTCCTGATGTCGGCGCAGGTTCAGGATAATTGTCAACACGAGATGGGCGGTTGAAAGCCGTCTCAAGATCATCAAAGTACCTTGAGCAAAAATATAGCATCTCATCCCCTATATAGCCTTCAGCTATAGAACCTTCTGGCCACGCCTTATTCCTCACGTAAGATTTTAATTTCTCAAGGAACCTATGAAGTACAGAAGAGAAAATTGATATAAAATACTGAAAAGGACGACTAGCAAACATTAAATACGGAGAATAAATTAAAGCACATATTTAAAATGAGTACCTCTTAATCGGATACATCTAACGATATTGTATTGGTCCAGCGAGCTTTGTTTCATGAACGAGGTGCACTGTGAGGTGAACCATCACAGTAAAAAAGGACGGAGGAAAGATCATCTCCAAATGGCAAAGCGTAAGAATGATTTTTGACTGCAGCTGATCGAGCTCCTCAACGATCAAAACCTTAGAACACAACTTCCGAAAGAAAGAACAAAGTTACACCAAAACGATGGAAACATCTGGAGGAAGTGTATTCTTTATAGCCAGAGGGAGTAACTGTTGCATAAGAACATGTGAGTCATGATTCTTCAGGCCAGCAACCTTTCAAGCCTGCAAGTCAACACATTGAGAAATGTTGCTTGAATACCCATCAGGAACTTTTAATTTCTTCAACGTCGCGAGGAAGACTTCCTTGTTCGGTTTTGTGAGAGTAAACTTTGCCGGTTGAAATCTTTCATGCTCATCTGGCCAAGCGTCTTCACGAACTCCCATGTCGCGTAAATCTTTCCTCGCTTGAAGGTGATCTTTTGTCTTGCCGGGTTCGTTAAGCAGCGTATACAGCACATTGTCGCAAACATTCTTTTCAATGTGCATTACATCAAGACTATAGCGAAGTAAATTAGATTTCCAATATGGAAGAGTGAATAAAATACTTATCTTCTTTCACTGCTAAGGCGCCGAAGTCCTGCTCGTCTTTTGGCGAGTTTGTGCTGAATCATCGCTTTTTCCAAATTCGAAGTCAACATGCTCAAGCTGCTGTAAGATATCTGTACCGGACAAAGTCTGAGGTGGTCCTCTTTTTTTTGGTTTCCCATTGAAGCGATTCCGTTGCAATATAAACTTATGCCTTCTATCGAGAAATCTCCGATGCCCCATAAAGCACCACTTTCGGCTGTGGGGAAGGCGCACTGCGTCAGAGTCAAAATTGCAAGATGGACACGCCGACCTAGTATGCACATTCCAACCAGATAATGTGCCAAGGCCAGGAAAGTCACTAATCGTCCACATCAAGGCTGCACGCATGTTGAACAAAGTCTTGCCGTAAGCGTCGTACGTCTCCAAGCCGACATTCCATAGGTCAAGCAATTTCGCAATAAGCGGTTGGAGATACACATCGATGTCATTGCCCAGTGCCGTTTTGCCTGGAATGATCATAGACATAATGAAAGAGCTTTGTTTTATACACATCCAAGGGGTAAGTTGTAGGGAACTAAGACTACCGGCCAAATACTGTAACTTGTGCTAAGATTCTCGAAAGGATTGAAACCGTCGGTCGCCAACGCAATCCGAACATTTCTGGGGTCAGTCGCAAAATCTGAAAAGTCGTTGTCAAACGTTTTCCAAGCAGTTGCATCCCGCGGATGTCTTAATTTACCGTCTTCGTTTTTCTCAATGGCATGCCACCTTATGTGCTCCGCAGTTTTAGAAGACATAAATAATCTTTGTAGACGAGGTTTCAAAGAGAAGTACCTGAGAATCTTTGCAGGTTTCTTCTTCTGCTTTTTTCCCTTCCGAATTGTCTTGTACCTCGATGTGTGACATCTCTTACAAGTCTCCCTGCTGGAATCGTCTCCCCAATACAGCATACAATCATTTGGGCATGCATCAATCTTTTGATAATTCAACTCCAACCTGTTGATAATCTTCTTGGCCTCGTAGAACGTTGTGGGAATCTCAGCGTCGGGGAATGCATCTTGTAATAAGTCAAGCAACATCGACATTCCCTTATCTGTGATCCCACACAAGCACTTGATATGATACAATTTGATTAAGAAAGATAATTTAGAATATTTGCGACAACCTTGATATAAAGGACGATCTGCTTCATCCATCAAGCTGAAAAAATCCCGAGCTGCTTCATTCCCCATAAAAACTGGCTCAGAGCCGTGCACTTCTTCATTGAAGTTGTCACCTTGAAATCCAAACGCATCACGTACAGCATCATTCACAGGATCATCTTCATCTATTTGAACGCTTACTTGAGAACTTTAAGAGAGAGCATCGTCATATCTAATGCCGGTCTTCTCACCATGAACTGCCCAGAACGTATAGTCCTCAGGGAAAGGCTTCACAAGCAAATGTTCCTTCACAACATTTCGTGCATGCCACTTCTTGAACTTGCATTTCCGACAAGGACAAACGTCTTCGATCCTGCTATATGGTAGATCGTCTGCTGCGCACAGATCCTAGTGTTCCTATGAGAAATCTCCTGGAAAAAAAACAATATTAAATGTATTAAAACAATAAAAAACATTTAAAATTAAAAAATTTCAAATTAAATACAATTAAATTGAAATTATAATTTAATAATTAACAATTACAAAATTAAATATAAAAAATCTAATAAATACATTATCTGCCCTTTAGGGCTCCTCCTGAACTGGACGAAACCCGCCCAGTCTTTCGGCGGCACGCCGTCTGGGACGCTCTCGATCAGCTGCTTCAGAGGCATCGTCCCGTCCTTATCCACCCTGCGGAAGAGACGGTTCCTCATGTTCCTCCAAGCGTCACCCATCTTCACCAGGGCGTACCTCTTCCGGTTGGCCCGGACGGCAAACTGCAGCTAAAAAAAATTATTTAAATATCAATAATTACAAAAAACATAATTTAAAAAATATTAATTAAATAGAATTAATTAAAAACAATATTAATTAAATAATTTTAATTACCTGAACCACCTCCTCCCAAGCCTGGTCCTTCGGCCCCCTCGGAACGTGCCTCCACATCTTGAAGTGAAGGGGGAACCGCATCCAATTCGCGCCCAGGTCGTTCAGGAAGCGGTTGAGCAGGTGACCCCATTGTGGATGGCCTGGTCAGTGCCCTCATTTCATGACATTATAACTCGCAGGGTCCGGTCCATGCTGTTCACCCCGACCATGTTTAGCCTCCTCGTCGAAACGTTCCCCTGCTCATCTGTACAGTTTACCGCACGTTAGATAAATTGTAATTCAAAGTTAACATTTCAAATTTAAATAAATAATTTACTAAATTAAAAAATTAATTTACCTTGGACCTGCACCTCAAACCCAGTGGACCGCGAAGACGACCCTCGTGGGTTGTTCTGCTCCCGAGCGTCCTCCTCATCGAGGAACTGCTCCATCTCCCTGAACCCAATTGGGATCTCAAACTCCTTCTTGTTGAGGAAGTCCTCGACACTAATATCTGGCCCCCCAACCTCAGGCACCTCTGGTGCGGTTGTCTCCTGTGGGATCGTCTGCGGTGCCTGTGGTAGGGCCGACTCCTGTGGGGGGATTGGCTGGGATGCCGCGGTCACCCTGCCTCAGCGCTGCCTCGTCCCTCTGCCCCTTGCTTGGCTGCTGCCACCCCGTAAAATCGGTCTGGGGACCTCAGGGGCCTTCCCCTTATCCTATCCTGAAGCCATATCAACTGTAAAAATAAAAAAAAATTTAGTCACATTATTATGCAAAAATCTAATAAAAATACAAATACAAATAAAATACGTGTTATATACGTACCTCAGGTGCAAATACTGAGAAATACTGTAGCAAAAACTCCTACACAGACGTCTGAACGCTCAAATCTTGAAGAAACCACTCAGAGAAACCCCAGGAAACAAAATGAGCAAACGGAGAAATAAGGGAGGAGGTGGTTTAAATAGGCCAGATATTAGTAGCGGTTATTCCAATAACCGCTACCATAACAGCTACAAATCACCCACATTGCCTTAAATTTGTAGCGGTTCTACAATAACCGCTACAAATTACAAAAACATTTGAAATTCTGTAGCGGTTATTGCCCAGAACCGCTACAAAAGTGGAGACTATTGAAATTCT
Organism: Inga leiocalycina; assembly: GCA_963242795.1. Lineage (NCBI taxonomy): Eukaryota > Viridiplantae > Streptophyta > Magnoliopsida > Fabales > Fabaceae > Inga > Inga leiocalycina. Next base: position 90,058,628 of record OY725320.1, on the reverse strand, counting down.
GTAGCGGTTATATCCCTATAACCGCTACAAATAGCTGACGTTTGGTATTTTGTAGCGGTTTAGTTACTGTAACCGCTACACTGTTTATTGTAGCGGTTTCTGTGTATTAACCGCTACAAGTTTTGGCAGGAATTTCACGCCAAATTTCTAGCGGTTTTGGCTACCAAACCGCTACAAAAAATGCTGCTAATCTGTCGCGCCACTTGGCGCGTAGCTTGCCGCTACAATTTTGTAGCGGTTTTGGTTAAAACTGCTATAAATACTGGAATTTGTAGCGGTTATATAAAACTGCTACAATTGCACCGCTACAGAATACCATTTTTTTCGTAGTGTCTCCAAATCAATTCGTAGCATACTTGTATCTTTTGTCATTTTAAACTTCTATTTTCTTTATTTGCATTTGTATTTTTTATTAAAAAAATGAAAAAAAAGAGAGAGGAATACATTTTTAAAATTTTTCCCATTTTTCACTTGCATTTGTTTATAAGAGGGAGTTCCAATTTTTCCAAACTTGCATGTAAACCAAGAGGGCAGTGTTGAAAATGTTCCAAGACTCACTCAACTCCAATCTGCCCAGAATTTGGAGTCTCATGAAACACCACCTAAAGTTGAAACTAAGTTAGAGCAACATGACATTCTTTGCCCAAAGATTCAAGAGCAAAGGGTCTAGAATCATGAGCCAAATGCCATTTCACCAATGGAAAGATTTCAAAACTCTAGTGATTACTTCCACACAAGCACAAGAAGTGAAACAAGTACAAAAGAGTATTTAAGAGTCTTTTCTACTATTTGGTAATGATCATATCTTTATAGAAGTAAACTCTCCTACTACTTTAACTAATGAAACAATTAATCAATTGAGTGATGATGAAATGAATGAAGAAATCATTGTTGAATCCCCTCAAATGTTTGAAAATATGATTGATCAAACCATTGGCTCTAATAGTAGTGATTCCATTGTACTTGCCGATGAGTGTTTTTCTACTTCTTTGTGTGATGATTTAACTCTTGAAAATGCTTCTCTTCATAGTGACAAGGATGATTGTGATAAATTGAATGCAATATTTTTATATTCTTGTATGGAATATCAAATCTATGTAGATTGTTATCATGAAAAATGTCACTTGCTTGTTGAATTTCAAAAGAAAGCATTTAGTGAAGTGGTTGATTCTACTATTAATCTTGATGCACCTCCTTATACTATTGATGATTGTACGCATGACAATTGTGAAAATGTTGAATTTTGTTTGCATGATGTGAGTGTAAAAGACCATAGCCTCGAAAATGATTTTTCTTTTGAATCCAATGAATTTCATGATAGTTTCATATGAAAAGATTTAAATGCTTTTATTGATTATTTCACAAATGAAAATGATTCTTTCTTGTGATTTGCTACCAGATATAGGGAAAAAATGATTCTTATGAAAATTCAAAAGTTTTGGGTCGCAACAAGAGGCTAATATGTCATTAAGTCTTGGTGGTAGGGGAGGTGGCTAGAGCTCCAAAGTGCTATAAAGGGGAGTCCATTAATTTCCATTAACTCAATTTATGCATTATGTTATGTTTAGATTAATTTTGCATTGGTATATGTGTATTTTTTAGACTTAGATGAGTGATTATTTTTCTATAATGGATTGCTTTTGTGTTGAATTTTGTATTGGTGCACTTGGATTTTATTAAACTTATTCCTTTTTGAATTAATAAAGTCATTACTACAAAAAGTACTTTTAACGTCACTAATTAATGTCCGTTTTTAAAAAACGGTGGTTAAAAATGAGGCGGTGGCATTTTTGAAATTTTGACTTATCTTTCAACGACTGTTTTCCAAAAATGGTCGTTGAAAGTGTAGACTTTCAACGACCGTTTTTTAAAACAGTCATTAAAAGTCACTTTCAACGACTGTTTTTTAAAACAGTCGTTAAAAGTCACTTTCAACGACCATTTTCCGAAAACGGTCGTTGAAAGTGTGGACTTTCAACAACCGTTTTTGAAAACGGTCGTTGAAAGTGTTCCAGATATGTTTTAAACCCAATCATATCTCCTTTACTAGTCACGCCTCTCCTTCTCAGATCCACCTCCGAGCCCTAGTCCAACCTTCAGTCACATCATTTGGCCCCTCTCCGACCCCAGACACGACCTCCAGCCTATTCTCTGACCCAATCGCGATCTTCACCTTCCTCTTTGCCAGCGTTATGGTGAATCCTCTCCTCCTCGCCCTCACTCCGATAATCAGGAGCATGTTTAGTTTGTGCTCAAGAGTATGATGTGCGTGGATCTTGAGTACTACCAGTCTTTGAGCAAAGTAGCAACATTTGCTTGGGTGTTAATGAGGTTGTAATGATAGCCCAGAAGATTAAGTATTTCCTTGAGCTTAAGAGTGTTTGCAAAGCACTTGAGGTTTTTCTCCTTGCCTTTTTATATTTAATTTTGTTTGGTTATCATTTTTGGAAGTTGAATTGCAATTATATTTGGGGTTTACTTTCTAAAATGAAGAGTTTGAAATTTTGTTTAAGTGTTGCTCGTTGAAAATTTTGTTTGAATGATGTTCGTTGAAAATTTCGTTTGAATGTTGTTCATTGGAAATTTCTATCCAAAAAAGTTGATTTCTATATAAGATTTTTTTTTAAAAAAAATAGAGGGATACAACGACCGTTTTTGCAAAAACGGTCGTTGTAAGTCATAACATACAACGACCGTTTTTTCAGAAACAGTCGTTGTAAGTCTCTTACAATGACTGTTTTGAAATGGTCGTCTATTTTAAAACTTTCAACGACACTCATATATACGTCCTCTTGAAAACAGTCGTCTAAAGGGCATAAAAACGGACGTTAAAAGTCCCTTATGTAGTAGTGAGTTATGCATTCTATGTGATAACTAGTGTGTGTGATGGTTTTAGTTCAATTTGAGCGTCATGATCGTGCTCTCATTAAGAGGAAGCAAGTGCATTAAGTAATTTTCAACACACATTAAGTGGGTTTTAATAATTTATCTAAGAGATGATTATGAATGCAATCGTAGGATTAGTCATTAATTAGATAGATTGGACTCAACGCGATTGCTTGAAGTTTTTAATTTGACTTGACGATAAATTAATTAAACGCTATTGACTTTGCTACCAAGACTCATTTCCTCATATCCATCCCACTTTTATAAAAATACCAAAAACAATAGCTCAGCATTTAATTAAATTGCATTCTTCTTTTTGTTATTAATTTGAAGAAAAAAATCAAAACCGATTTCCTCTTGTTTTATTGCACTTGCATGACATTTAAACTTCTTAGGATTCAGGAAAAAGCTCCTCGAGAAGAGAAAATGATCCTAAGTTTGCCTTACGCAATCATTGATTAATTTTTTATTATAGACCCTAAGGTTTACATATGAAAAATTCATAATCAATTAGTTGAAAAATTAAAGTTGTTGGAAGAGATTTGTCTTCTTTTCTTCAAGTGTGAATGTGTGGCTATGCAATTTAATAAAAAAAAATAATTAATAAAATTATCTTGAGTTTGTGATGGATGTTTAATCTTGAGAATACACGAAATAAAAGAATTATATTGAGGTGTTGTTATTATTCTATTGATTAGGCATTTAGGTGGCTACAAAGGTAATTGTTTTAGGAAGTTTTGGAAAGAGTCAATTATATTTTAGGAATGCATCATATAAGTGAATAGCGTTCCATTATATATTTTTTTATAAATGATGTGTTTACTTACCATACTTTCATGGTAATTACCATTTTTACAAGAATAATTTTGCCAATGAAAATTTATTGGATTTCTTTCATGCTCTGAATGATATTGAAATGAGTATAGATTCATGATTTTATTTATTGTTATTTATTCTTCTCTTATTATTTTATAGTATAATTCATGATTATATACGAAAATGCTAAGGAAACTTTCGATTTGCTTACAAAAATTTTAATGTTAAGGTAGTCTTGTATTATATTTGTATGCAAGTTTTATTATTTAGGAAGGTTTTTAATTTGTCGACAGATTGAATTTGAAGGAAAGTTTTAAAATATTGTTTGTGAACTTTCATGTTGGGGTATACTCTTATATCATATTTGGTACGAGTTATCATGATATTGAAGGAATAACATTTTATTGCTTTGATAAATTGGCCCCAAGTGTGTTTGAAAATGTTTTTTAGAGGACTGAATATAAAATGCTAGTTACTAATAGCAGTATTGTTAGTCCTTAGCATGTCATGGTTAAACTCGAGCTCCTTTGACATTCATGGCCACAATGCTCACACTTGATATTTGTGGGATTCATTCTCACGCTTGTTATTCGTCGGGCTTTACCTACGCTTGTTTTCGTGGCTTTGAGCGATGTTTGGTTACTTACCCTCATGGACTGCTTGTCCATGCTTGTATTTGTGGCCTTGAGCTGTACTTGGTTAGTTACCTTCGTGAACTGTATGTTCACGTTTGTTATCCGTTCTGTTGAAGTCCTATGAAAAGATAAGATTTGAGAATTATTATTTTAATTGAATTCTATTAAACAAATTGCTTTATTACGTACTTAAATTCATTCGAGTAATGATATTTTATATAGTTTCATTCATACTTATGATTGTATGTTATAGATATTAACATTTATTATCATGATATTATTTAAAGTTAAATATGTTTAAATTGTTTTCTACATTATTCCATTAAATTATATGTAGGGGATGTTATTCACCGAAAAATTATTTTTGGCCTCAAATAATGCAGATGATCATGTTTATCCTTCTAAGCAGTGAAGGATTATACTATTGTCTTGAAGTTGAAGCATCACATTGAAAGATTCCGAGTTAAAGTAAAATCTTAAACTCATACATTTATTTTTGTAACCTAGGTAGGTGCTCCATGTATGTTATAGTTAGGATCTTCGCCTTATCTAAGTATTGTGTATTTCTCCAAATTAGCAAGTTAACATTCAATTTTACACCACATGACCAACATACGTATTACATAAATATATTTAAAAAAAATGTTTGATAGTTAATTTTTTAAATCCTTATGATATTATTCTTTTACCAGAAAAAATCCTTATAATATTATTTATTTTTTTAAAATAGTCAACATATTACTCCCTTGAGTCCTAAATATAAGACATAATTGATTTTTTTGGGAGAAATTAATAAAGCTAAATAAATTACTTAATCATATTATATATTGTGTGTCCTTAAATTATGTATCAGTTTATAAGTTAATCAAAATAATTTGGAGAAACAATGATAAATATAAATATTTTAAAGTAATTTAATTAAATTTCTTAATATTTTCAAAAAAAAATTAACTTCATTTTATATTTAGGATAGAAGGGAGGACTATAATATAAATATTTTTGAATGTAACTTTTAATATTTGTGCGTTGTCTCTAGTTTTCCAAAAGCATTTTCGAACATAGAACCGATTTTACAAAAAATTAATATGTATAATTATAATTTTAATAATGACTTCTTATGCCTATCCTATTAAATGAATAGACTGTCAAATTAACGTGCAGTAGATGGAGATTTGGCCAATGAATCTTGAAAACCGTAATTTGTAATTCTCTGTGCCTCTCTCATGAATGAATAGTCAGTCACTCTTTCTCAGTATCTCCTTTTTTTTCATTTGCCTTTTATTTTCTCTCTTATATTTTCGGCCTTTCATCTCCAATCCCACTTGCTTTTCTTTGCATGTGTTTCTCTTTCTACTTTCTCAGCATCGTTCCTTTCTGCATTCATTTAAGCATTTCTCAAGCTATTAGAAAATGTTCGAAGATATCTGAAACTAATTAAGGTTGGGTTTAACAATCTCTGCAATGCAGTTCTTTAATCCTTCATCATTTTGTTTGAAACTTAGTATTATTTCGGTAAGTAATTTCTTCATCCATATTTCTCTTTTCCGGTCGTGTCATCATCTTCCATTTGCTTTTTCTTCGTCGGAGTTTGGCCGTCCCCTGTTTGGCTATTAAAAAGTCACTCCGGTTCGCAGCTTAATGGTAGTTCCCGCCTCAAACACCAGCTACGAGCAGTTTAAAATAGTTGAACTCTCAATACGGCAAAATCTATCGAAACGATCAAGCAAACAATCTAGCCGGTTCGATCCGGGTCTTCAAACATTACTATAAACTGACAATGTTGGAGGAGGTAATTTTATATTCCATTTATTTAGTGCCTAAAATGAAACTATATATCCAATATTTCTCTCTAGCCCATTAGAATTAAATATTAGTTGGTTGTACATAATCCAATGAGTAGGTGTAGGGCCAATTCATCATTAAAGTATCTAAATAAGCAATTCTCAAGGAAAAGAACGCTAGGAATCAATGATGACTAATTTATTTTTAATTCTTTTAGACCCATCAGATCAATTATACCGGACGCTACCACAATTATATTTCTCTGTGAAAAATCTTAAAAGTAACTGTAGGCGAGACAAAGCATGAGGTAACTATGAAATATTAAAAGTAAGGAATCATCACCTTAATCCCTAGCTGAATCCAATTCTTGCAGATCCAATAGAATGAGGTTGTGACTGTGGATGCACGTATCCGATCTCAATAATCGAATTAATGAAATCTTTGACCTCAGGTGCAGATGTTGGGCATACCCCACACTCTATGATCTCTCCTATTCTTCCACAATCGTCAGACTGGCAATTGCAACCTTGAACTGTGAATTCAATTTCAACCAATGGATGATAAGTGTTGCTTTGAGCTTCTTTTTTCTTTTCTTTAATTTTCCTTTGTATTTCTGCAGAAGAATGTGAATCATACCAAAGGAAAACATGATCTGACAACGTGAACTCATTCGATCCAAACGAGCTTTCAGCATCGCAAGCATATTGACCATCAACAAACCATGTGGCATCAATGTATTTTGTCACTGAAGATTCAGAAATGACGGCGCAAAAAATGAGACCGTCGTTATCCCAAGATTGTGGAATCCAACTGAGATCTACAGTTACGAAAGACTGCGGAGTCCTATACATGAACCACTCTGGAACTCTTTCTCCTGGATAGTCCATCACAGCCCAGAAAAAAATGCCTCTACCTATCTCAAGCAGCAATTTTGCCTCGGCAGCTTTGATTGATTGTTGATCCAACTTCATACAATTTGTGAAACTAAAGTACGGAATTGGCTCAACTTCTGCATCAACATAATCTACATATACACCGCGGCCTTCGTTTGTCAAAGGTAAATGAAAGGTCCCAAGGGATAAGCAGTTTCTAGTAGACAGTGTTGAGACAGAGGGAGGGAGTTCTGGTAGAGAGTGAAGCCTTTCACATCCATCCAAGAAAAGATCTTCGAGGCTCCAAAGATGCTTGATGCTTAAAGGCAAGGTATCTATATTAGTCCTTGAGAGACGTAACGTACGTAATGATGACAACAAGCTGATGTTGTCAGGCACTTCAAATAATTCACTACAATCAGTTAACTCTAGACCTTGCAAAGCACGCATCTCATCAAATATGGAGCGTAGATTTGATGCTAGCTTATTACAACACCTAGAGGAAAGATATCGCAGGTTACGCAGGTCAACCAATTTGTGAAGACTTGTCACACTTTTGCATCTGTCTAGAACCAATGAATCAATTTTTATGAGAGACCCACTTGATGGGCACAAGTAGTCATTGATGGCTGTCCGTGAAAGGTTCAGTCGAAACCGACGATTTTCTGAGGTCACTAAAAATTGAGTCAATCTTGAGCACCCTGTTAGGTCGAGATCAATAAGGGATTTTAGGTGTGTATTGCTTGTAAGGCTGGTAAGGGCTTTGCAATCTCTTAGCCATAAACGACGAAGGCTATGGAGGGATAATATAGATGGATGAACACTTTGCAATTTTGAACAATAATCGAGATTTACTACTTCAAGTTTTTTGGCCTTGGATAAATTTGGGAGCTCAATCAAGTCTTTTGATCCATCAAGTTCAATTTTGCTTAAATTCACAAGATCCTGTAAAGATATAAATTCATGGTAAGATTGGTGGCCAAAATAAAAATAAAATACTCCCGCCAATACTTTTTATAAGAATTAACTATTTTGTTGAGAAAATTAAATCTGTTAAAATTAATCAATGTCTTTATAACTTTCTAAAATTATTATTAATCAATAATCTTTGAAGATATGGTCTTGAAACCAGTGTGGTTTTTGCAATATAACAGAAATCAATGTAAAGGAGTATCAAATGTCCTAAAAATCAATTGACAATAATTAATAACCAATTATGACAAGTTTGCCCCTTATTAACACTAATATCACACAAGTACATTTAATCTAAAATAACTATAATTCAATGCAATAATGGCTTGAATATATGTTAACTATCCCCAAAATAGCATAGAAATGTATATAAATATTGGGATTCATCAGTTGTGAAAGTCAATAGCATTTTTTAGAATGAGTTATCAATACTTCGTTAAATTTTGTGAGAGGTCTTGTATCAAAGACCGATAGACATTATGAAAAGAAGACTGAAGGGAATGCATAATTAAGAGTTTCCAACAACCATGTAAATATAATATTTTCTAAGGAAAAAAATATAACATTTAATTACCTGAACTCCATCCCATAGTTTTATCAAATTGCTGTTGGGCATTTCAATTTGAACAAGATTTTCAATCTTGATTGATGACATGGACTTTAAAGGGCATATCAATGATTCAATATATGCCATTCTTTCATGAATTCCAGTCTTGCCTTTTAGATCATCTTTACTTTGATACATACTGCCCAATGTCTGTACGACACATTTAACTATTTCTGTAATTAACTCCATTTCATTCCTGCGCATCATTGGAAAAGTAAGAACGCACCAAATTTGATACCGCTTTATCTATTCAAATTTTTGAACTATTCCTAATGAAATGCAACTTTGAAGAAATGACAATTTTGAAAATTTGTTCTAATAGCTTTCTTGAAAAACATTATTTAGATCACTTAAGCTAGTTAGGTCCAAAAAAACAAAGATCACTTAAGCTAGATATATATGTAGCTTAGTTTTACGACTATGAATGCATCGTTATGCCTACAGTGAGGCAAGGTTTCAGATGAAAATATCATAACAGTAAAGTTGATGGGTCTGGATTGGCTAAACAAAGTGGTTACCTACTCTCATTATAATTATATCAACTTCCATATTAGAAGCTTATAAAGATTTATTCAATTTAGCCCCATGCATTTAAGAACATGATAAGAGAAAGATTATAATCATATACTCCCTCCGCCGTAAATATAAGCTTCAAATGACTAATTTGTATTTATTAAGAAAACGGTTAAAATTAGTTAAGAGCAATAAATATATATATTTCCAACTATGTCCTTATTTATATATATAGAGGACAAGTGTGAGAGACAATAAATACAGCCTAAAGGGTAAAATTGGAAAAAACAATAAATGTTGAGACAAAATTGAAACAAAACTTATATTTTGGGATGGAAGCTTATATTTATAAGGGATGGAGAAGGTAGTTAATTACCTATCGAAGCTACAATCCCAACTAAACAAATTGGCAGCATGAGCGAGATTGTCCCTCCACTTTTGCAGTTGTTGCTTGTTGATGCTTTTGTGCTCATGTTCTTCAAATGCATGCTGGTAACTTCCTAATTGCTTCCTGACATGTGAAGGATCTACTCTATAGTACACTGGCATAACAAGGCGACCTTCATTTTTGGAGCACTCTAATATTTTTGAAAGCTCTTTCAAGCACCGCAAAAAAGATGCATAGTTTTCTGAGAAGATCACAATGAACAGAGTTGAATCTTGAATGGTTTTCTCAAGAGATGGCCATACCTCATCCCCTTTATTAAGTCTGTAGTCGATGTGCGTATCTATTTGGTTTCTGCAAAGAGCATCATGAAGAAGGCTGATGAAGTTGAAACAGGATTCCTCACCACTAAAGCTAATAAAAACATCATATTTCTTTGGAGGTTGAGATGATGGAGTAGAGGAAGCAGAAGAAGCCATATCAGATTATTTATTTTGATATGCTAAAGAGAATTGAAACTCCTTCAAATGTGATATAAGAATTATTGGTGATAGGAAAACAAGCAAAGCCTATGGGGAATATAAGGTCGTCTTGGAGTTGATTCGGACGACCAGGTCAATGAAAGAGGAGAATGATAATAAATTTATCCATGCGACGCTTTTTGTTTACCCTGAATAAAAATGAATTAAAAAAAATAAATCAAACCAAAGCTAGTTTTTATTTTCTAATGTAAGTTCAATATCTACATGTGAAAATGGAATCTCTTGGACGGCTTTTCAGCATCCGGCTCAATGCCCATGGTTATTGCCTTCTCAGCATCTCAAATAATTAAGAGCGGCAATTAATAATGACCTTTAAACTTCATGAAATGGAACGCAACATTTTAAAAAGGTAACAGGCCTCTCTCGAGTTAATCAAAATTTTATTTTATGTTAACAATCTGATAATGGTGGGAAACAAAAAAGAAAAAGGGGAAAAAACTGTCCAATAAAATATTTTCCCTAATTATAAATCTATGTTCTTCTTCTTCTATTTCTTTTGAGTATAGATAGGGGTGTTCAACAAATTCCCGTCCCGATCCCAAGCAAATCGGGACGGGATTTTCTTGTCCCGAAACTTTCGGGTGCGAGAAAAATTTGGGATTGGGATCACAAAAGTTAATGTCCTTTTTAGTAATTTGACTATGAAAAAAGCTATTTTGATCATAATATCCACACACTCTTATTTTATCAAAATCACTTTTTTCTCATAATCTATTTTGCTCAGAATCTATTCTTCAAAAGCTAATCAAAACCCAGGTTCAGGAACCCGGACCAGACCGGCCGGAAGATCGGTCCAGTCCGGGTTCCTATTTTTTTTAAAAAAATTATTTTTATTTTTCCTTTATAATTTCATACTATAAGCCTAAAATCTTCAATTTTTCACCGGTTTGGTCCCGATCTGACCCACTGACCCTTAACCCAGTACTCTGACTAGTTCAATATTCGATCCGGGTTTTAATACCTTGATCAAAACCCAGGTTCAGGAACCCGGACCAAATCGGCCGGTCTAGCCCGGAAACCGGCGAACCGGCCGGTAGACCCGTCCAGGTTCCTATTTAATTTTTTTTAAAATTTTCCTTTATAATTTCATACTATAAGCCTAAAATCTTCAATTTCTCACCGGTTTGGCCCCGGTCTGACCCATTGACCCTTAACCCAGTGCCCCGACCAGTTCAATACATGTGAAAATGGAATCTCTTGGACGGCTTTTCAGCATCCGGCTCAATGCCCATGGTTTTGCCTTCTCAGTATCTCAAATAATTAAGAGCGGCAATTAATAATGACCTTTAAACTTCATGAAATGGAACGCAACATTTTAAAAAGGGAACATGCCTCTCTCGAGTTAATCAAAATTTTATTTTATGTTAACAATCTGATAACAGTGGGAAACAAAAAAGAAAAAGGGAAAAAAACTGTCCAATAAAATATTTTCCCTAATTATAAATCTATGTTCTTCTTCTTCTGTTTCTTTTGAGTATAGTTAGGGGTGTTCAGCAAATTTTTGTCCCGATCTCCAGCAAATCGGGACTGGATTTCCCTTCCCGAAACTTTCGGGTGCGGGAAAAATTTGGGGTCAGGAAATTTGAAGTCAGGATCGGGAATGGCATTTCCCGATCCCGAATTTTTCCCAATCTCGAAATAATAGACATTTGTAACATTTTTTTTAGTTGTTTAGGTAAAGGGCCAAAGGCCTATTTCGGCCTAGCCATGAACATAACAAGCAAGCCCAGATGCACTGGCTCATCAGTCATCGCACTTCAAGCAAAAAAAAAAATCAGTCATCACTTTCACTGACACTCAACCCACACCAGACGGTAGACGCATTCGGAAATTGAACTCATCACTCATTAGTTCACTCTCGCTCTCTCAGACCTAAGTCTACCTCTCAGACTTGAGCTTCAACCACAAATCGACACAGTCCAAACTCCCAAATTCGAACCCCTTCCCCCGTCGGCGTAGGCGTCCTAGCTCTCCCTCTTCCTGACGATCGACGGAGACGGTGCTGCCCTGCCCTGACAATGCTCATCGTCTTGCTGCCTGACGAACGACGGTGGCAAGGTGCTACCCTGCTCTGGTCGATCTTCCCCTTCTTCTCCAAATCCCTAGCTTCCAGATCTCATCATCCAGCACTCAAGCTCTGTAAGGTATCTAATTTCCATTGATGTTGCATGCACTTAAGCTCTTGTTGTAACTCTCTGAAATTGTAATACTAGTTTCAGCCCAAAAAAAATGGTTATCTATTTGATTTCTTTCTTAAATTGTAACTCTCAGGAGCTAGAAAATCTTGTTCAATTTCTGAGTTATAGACTGTGGGATAAAATGTGTAGAAAAAAATGGGGTTATAAATGTTTCAGTTAGGGTTAAAGTTTCAGAACATTATTACTCACTCGAAGAGGGGTGTGTGTTTGATTGGCTAGCTTGTTATATTTGAATCTAGAAACAGAAATTAATGTTAAGGTTATTGTTAGAGCAAGCGTTTCACCCAAGAGGGGGTAAATTGGGTGATACTAAAATTTCGTTGCAAATATGAAAACTTGACAGTGAATATAATGCAGTAAAGAGTAAGGAGAAATATCACCGAAGTGTACACCGGGAGTTATACTGGTTCGGTCACAACCACTTTGACCTACGTCCAGTCCTCAGAGCTTCTCTGAGAGTTTCACTATAACTTCCAAGATTCAGTGGGTTCTTGGCACCTCAGTACAAGCAAGTTCCTTCGCCTGGACACTCGTTCCCCCTTACAGGTTGTAATCCAATCCCAACTCAAGGTTCCTCAACCTTAAGTTATCTCAATAACAAATATTGAGTTTGAATGAAATATCTCTCTCACAGAGTGAATAAGAATCACTGAAGCATAGAATTACAAGTATGAGTAAAACAGAGTAGTGAGCTTGATAATGCGTTTGTGTGTATTCTTGTGCTATTTCTCTGTTTGGATGTTCCCATATATATAGGTGTGTTGGTAATGACCGTTGGAACATTTTCTTCTTGTCCGTTAGAGTGTACGCAGCCACTGTTGACTTTTCCAGTATTTGAAAAATATCCGTTTGCGGTAGGTGGCGGTAGATGACATTTGAACGTTGCTTTTGACTTTCCTTATTTGGTAAGATCTCTTCATTGTTTATCTGTGGATATGCTAAGAATACTAATACAATGAAAGGTTAATCATATAGGAAACAAATCAATAAATGTTGGAATGAATTCTCAAAATCTGAACTTGCATACTCGAGTAGTTACTCGAGTATTCATTAAAGTCTACTCGAGTATCATCGGAAAAACTTTGATAAACTGCAAGTCAATAAGCAAACATAACATTACTCGGGTAGTGCATGAAGTAAACAGAAATTCAAACATTTGGAAATACCTGTTTACTCGGGTATATACTCGAGTATTGAACCCTTTTCTTCATAGGTTACTTGAGTAGCAACTTGAGTAAACCTTCAAATAAACTTTAGGTTACTCGATGCTTCACTCCAATAATGTTGGCAGGATTTCAAGGCCGAGAGCACTTCAAGTTTGATTACCTTGTTACTCGAGTCCTTACTCGAGTAAACATAAATTTTCTGCATAGCTTACTCAGGTAGTGACTTAAAGTTCTCTTCCAATTAACTCTGCATACTCGAGTAGTGACTTGAGGTTTTTCTTCTAAGTAATTCTGCATACTCGAGTAGTGACTTGAAGTGAAGGGTGAGAAAAACATTTCATTGTATTCGAGTAATACCTTCAGGTTTTGGTTACCATAGTGAGTTACTCGAGTAGCTCCTCGAGTAACATTGGCAAGGTTGAAAATGCCGAGAGCAACACATTTCTTGAAACAGAGTAACTCGAGTACAGACTCGAATATCATTGGCAGGCCGAGAGCAACTGGAAGTCTTTTACATGGTTACTCGAGTACCTACTCGAGTAAAGTTGGCAAGCCGATAGCAACTCCAAGTGATTTACCTGGTTACTCGAGTAGCTACTTGAGTAACGTTGGTAGGCCGAGAGAAACTTGAAAACTTTTACCTTATTACTCGAGTACTTACTCGAGTATCATTGGCAGGTTACTTGAAGGCCGACTCAGGTTACTTCAAGTTTCAGTCCATTACTCGAGTACCTACTCGAGTAATCCCTTAGAAAACTTGCCACTGATCAAGTTTCTCAGCTTTTTCTCTTGGCCTTTCTTCATTACTCCAATGCTGACTTCAAGTGATGATTTTTCCTGTTATTACTTTGTTCAAACTTATTTGTTTATCAAATCTTTTTCATGCCATTCTTTGTTATCATCAAAACATGAGATCTAACAGTTACATCGCTGAAATTAAGAAACAAGAGGTGGGATCATCTATTATGTTTGTTCCTGGGAGAAACGGCTATGTGTGGATTTTAATGTTTTAGAACTTCTTATTGAAGCTGTTGTTTTTAGAAGTGAATGCTCTGCCTGGATGAGTCGTTGTAATTGTATGTTGTGAAAGCTCAATGATAAAAGACTTAATCAGGACAATGGATGTTTCCCAATTTTCTTTATCTGTTCCTTTTCTTTTCAACAACTCCATCAATATGTATGCATGTGATTAATTACCAAAGGTCTCATGCCCAAAGGTTTGGGAGTTCGGGAAAATCCTGATCCCAAGCTTGGGAATTCTCATCCCGTCGGGATAGGAAATTCTCGGGATCGGGAATGAAATTGCTTCCCAAACACTATTCATTCGCAATCGAAATCTTGATCCCGAACACCCTTAAGTACAGTAGGCAAGCCAAGCTTGAAAGATGAAAACAAAAGCTAGGCTACAACATCTAGCTAGCAGTAATTCTCATAAGCAAAATCTCTATTCCTCTTTGCTCTCTCTCAACTCTCATGTCGCTCAAACCTATGACCATGTGGGCAAGTAATATGTTCCTTTCAACCAGCCAACCTGACACTCAAACATTGACAAGGTCTTTGTTCTTCCAAAAACACAAACAAGGAAACATTGAAATTGAGTTTATGGTGTTATTTCTTTCAAGTTCTGTCCTCAATCAAATGCCATCATTGGAGAGTACATTTTTATTAAGTAAGATATTTAATGTGTATTCTTTATAACAGGTATTTTTGGAAAAAAAATGTTTTACTCCCTTTTTCATTTTATAAAATGTCTTCTAGAAGGTATTTTTGGCCACTTTAATAAGACGTTTAAAAGGTTTAATAAGCATTAAATAATTTTTTCCATGTATAGATAGTGAGAGAGAAGGGGGTAGAAATTAATATGATGTTAGGATTTAGTGTGCATTTGGACAAACTTATATCCGATACATTAGTTCCATTCAACCGGTTCCCCTATGAGAAAATGACATATGGGACTTTTAACACATCATAATTAACACCGTTACTCTCCTATCTCCATTATCGATTTACTTACTGTAAGCCATTGCTCTGGCAGCACCTAGGGTTATTTATATGAACTCCATGGAAATTTCCCCCATTTTTTTTGTCGATTCAATACTTATCAAGCATAAATATAATCTTGTAGTCCAAAAATTAATTATCAAAGATAAGTATGACTCTTATATTTCAGGCAATCCCATATTCTGTTTCTGAGAACCATTGATAACTAGAAAAGCTTAAGCAAGAATTGTTAGTTCAACCAAACCAAATCAGTAATAATTCACAACTACTGCAACAAAATAATGCCGAAAAAGAATTGCTTGCCTTCATTCTCTTATCCCGACATATAAAAGAAAGAACACTCCAAAGAAACATGAAGAAAAAATGGTAAAGAGTGCCAAAAAAAGTTCCTCGAGGATGGACAATAATCCTGTAGGATGAATTACAATTTTCTGATCCACCACTTGCTTTCCACGATTAGAAGCTTTTTATTGTGAATTATTAAGGGGCCAGTTCATCATAATCTGCCACGGCAATCCACATCTGCGTTCAAGAATTTAAAAAAAGGCAACTCATGCGTTTCCCTAATTATTCCACATGATTGATAGTCGAGTTTCCCTAATTTAATTACTAGCCTCTTTCAAGGTCAAGCAATTCTATAATTAATTGTAATCCAATATATTCCTATATGAATTTAAGCAATTAATCATGCATTAAGATTTATGAAACTCAATAAAACTATGTAACTCATACGAATATATTCCTATTTCATATGCAAGTTATGATTTTAATTATAGAATCTACACGCATGCATCTCCTTTCGGTCTCAACATACATATTTAAATCATTCAAAAGATTGTCAATCAATTGAAAGCATTAATAACAATAATTAAAACTCAATCATGAAGGAATAATTAAAACTAGATTTAATAAATTAAGATTCAATCCGCCATTATTAAGCTATATCATCACCCTAGGAAAATAAAAATTTAGCTCGTAATTAAATTAAAAAAAAACAAAAACAAATTAAAAACTTAATAAACATTGCAAGAAACTCAATTATTAAATTCTTAAACATAAAGATACAACTATAAAATGCATGAAAATGAAAAAAACTAGCCTTCTATATAGGAGGTAAAACCTTCTATGTAGGTGGCAACTTATACCATCCATAATGGAGGACTACCTAAGCCTTCCATGTAGGAGGTAAAACTTTTCATGTAGAAGGCATGCAAGAAGCAAATACAATGCATAAAATTAACTTTAAGATGGTGTGTTTCCTTGTGTGTTGAGCTCCTCTATTTATAGATGAAGGGAGTGCAAAAATTTCCAAGAAAATTAGACATACATCTTGACCTTAAGCTTCCAACATTGACCTTGTAATTGCTAAACTTATTGATTGCTGCCTAATTTTGACATTCAAGATGGTGGAATTTCAACATGTGATTCATGAAAGTTGTAGCTCTAAATCTTAGTTTGAAAACCCAACTGGAAGCTCTCCATTTCGATCTTTGTAACTCAAGTTAAGGTTAAATTAGTGGGTAAAAGTCAATCAGGGATAAATCCACATCCTCAACTTTCAAACAAAATTCGAAACCATTAAATGCAGAACTGGGTAAGAACGTCCTAATCCGACATCTAGAGCTCTACATATTGCCTAAAAACCGAAACAGGGTCAAATTTAACATTTTTCAAGAAATTCTATTTTATGCTAAAATCATTATTTATTTATCAATTACACCCAAATTCATTAAATTAAGCTCAAATGTCATCCATAAAGATATCATATAAGGAAAAATAAATATGCAAATATTTTACTTATCAAATTCCCCCACATTTAACTCTTGGACGTCCTCGGACAACAAGAAGTAACTAATAAGTACTTCCAACAAAATCATAAGTGTCAAGTCATAAGTAAGAACACAATTGTAAAATAAAGAAATCATAGTATTCATGAATCAACAAAAATATAAAATGATGACTTTATTTGAAAATGAATGAACTGAGTTCGTAATTATAACCCATTCTCTCAATCTCTCAAGTGTTTAAAGGTAAGTGCTTCGCTCAAATTCAACCGAAAAAATTGCACTACCATAAGCTTGCTAAAAATCTCAATCTCCACTATTTAATTCACATGCATAATTCAAATTAAAAGGACTTATTGATGGTTGTAACGAGGTTAAGGTAAAAAAAATGTAAAATATGATATGAAGGGCTATATTTACAAATTTAATAGAGCAATTTAAAAAAATGGGCTACTTATGAATAAATTTATTTTATCACAATAACCTACAATTCGAATACTTAATATATTTTTTCTTCTTTTCTTTTTCTTTTTCTTTTAATTCTGCAATTCTAAAGTTGATGATATATACAACCCACACTTGTCAAAAGCCCATTTCACAAGAATTTCAAATACTCTGCTAATCTTCCAAATGAGGTAAAAGCACTTGATATATCATTAAAACACATGTTAATGGGTTGAGAACAAAGAAACAATTAATTAGGCTTAAAGGGGTTTACCAACGGTAGAATTGCAAGGTTGACTATTTGACTTTGGCTAAAGAAAATGAATGCCTTTATCATTTTTTAATATGCATGTGAAATGTAATTTCAATAAGATTTAAATTAAGTTCTAGAGTGATAACTTAATAGGTGAATATCACACACAAGAGAAATAATCATTATTGATCAAATAGGCTTAAAAGCTCACGGTAAGAGGTTTTTAAACTCAGCTCATTCAATCTCAAAATTTTTCACCAATTGCAACAAATAGTTGTTTATTCATGCTATGAAATCTCTAAGTTCAATTGATTCATACTTAAAACTTATATATTTTTTAAGATCATTACAAAGCACCTAAACAGCATGAATTTTTTTTTTACTTTTCCTCTTTTTTTTTAAGAAGGAATAAAAACACGTAACTCATAAAATGCGTCTCAAGAGTTAAGAATAATTCCTTACTCTGCCATTATTTTCACACCCCATGCATCTAATGGTTTTTACTAACTAACTAACTAATTGTTTTTTTTTACTACTTCCCCCAACCTAAATTAGACATTGTCCTCAATGTCTTCTAGAGCTTATAGAAAGTTTTTTTTAAACATAAACACACAATAAAGTAAATCAAAATGCTAAGAGTAAAACCAAAATATTAAGGAGAATTACAACCAAAGAGTGGTATCTGGATCCTGCTTCTCATTGCTATCTGAAGATGGCCCACCTATTTGCTTGACTACTAGATCTGGTTTAGGTTTATAGGTTTGCAGTTGATCGAGCAGCTGATTAGCAGTTGGTGTATAAGTTATGGAGTGAAGAGTTGATTGGGGTATGAATCCTATTTCCATAGCATGATAAAAAAAATAACAGATCATCATAAAAGCTATTAACATTTAACAATCCTAATGGCTTTTTGTGAAAGTTTAACTTAGCCCAATATGCAATATTAGAAATCCCATCCAACATCTCTAAACCACCAGGTAGAGCGATGAAAGCTTGAGCATGGTAGGACATTCGTCCTATTTGTTCAGGCAAGCTTGAAACCTGTAACTCTCGTCCTAAGTAAAAGATATGATCTTCCAGCTCCTTCATCCTTACACTCAAACACTTGCTTATATTAATGGATGCAGAAATGGCCACACTTTCCCTTAGGCCTTGGATGCCTCCCCCGTATATAAAGTTGATTTTTCTGGCAGCTAATGCAATTCAAAGTTCTTTTGCTGCAGTGATAAACTCTCAATCCTTTTCTGAATCAGTTTCACCAAAAATGCAGATAGATGTAAATCTATATTTTAGTGTGATACCATTTTTCTCTTCTTTTCTCTTGGACATTTTGTGTTTATAAGTGGAAGAGTGCATATTTATAAGTGAAGAGTGCATATATACAAGAGGAAGAGTTCTATATATAATACTAAAACAATGACACCCAAATCATGCAAATTATGTATTTTTCAAAAAGTTTTGAAAAAAATTACCGACATGAATGACTGGTAGGCCATCGCATGAAGAAATTAAACAAAATGAGTAAAGAAAGTCAAAATTTACTGAAAAGATAAGACAAATTAGACAAAAGCAAGATTATGTACAGTAGTTATGATTTTAGCTCACATCTTCTTCTGGTTTTACATCCAGTAACGACTTAAACGCTTTCTATGAATCAATGATTTTGCTTCCCATCCAGTTTTCTTTTAAATTGGCAAACAAGGTCTTTTAATGTCAGATTCCCAAGATAATGACGTTTTTTTTCTTTATTGAATATGTCCATTAAATCAAGAAAAATACAATGAACATCACCACTCGGATGCATCTCAAGAGTTTGAATGATATCATTCAATGACTCCTTACTCAATCTATCCTTTATGAATTTAATTTTAACTTCTCGATTTATAGAAACCATACATTTGCTCCTACAGCGCTGATCACATATCCACCTTGCACATTTATGGCAGACCTTCATTCTTTTAGTTCTTCTCTTTTTGGAGTAAGAACTTCTTCCTATTCCTGGTATAGGTTTAATCATTAACTTATGAATCTCACCTGCTAAACATACCTTAGCTTCAATGATCCAGCGTATATCCTCAGGAAGGTCCAAACGTTTGAATATCTTTATTCTTTCAAATTGACAGCTATAGATCTTCCTGAGCACATCTTTGGGGAGAGTGGGGAACCTATTTTTAAGCTTTGTAAGAGATTCCTCCATGTTAACTTGAAATGAAAATGATGAAAAATAAAATTCTTAACGCATTGTAGAGTGCTTTAGTGAGTAAGAAAAAGAAATGAGTAAGGAAAAGAAGTTTTGGTTGCCTTCCAAATAGTCGTCCTTCTTTAACGTCTTTAACTGGACAAAAACCAAACCAGTTGACTTTTTTTTTCTTATTATATATATATATTTTTTAGAAGGAGGGCTTACTTGTTGGTTCCTCAAATGTGATGATAGTTTTCAAAGTGTTGAGTGCACCATTATTATACTCTTTTAGCCTTTACCCTTTCACTTTGAATTTTTTATCACCATCTTGAATCTCTACGGCTTCATACGGCCATACTTGAATCACAGTAAAAAGTCTTGACCACCTTGATCTTAGCTTTCCTAGAAAAAACTTTAACCTTGAGTTATATGAAAAGAACTTTTTGTCCCGATGTGAACTCTCTCCTCAAAATTCTTTTATCATGCCACATTTTTGTCTTCTCCTTGTACAACTTGATATTTTCATAAGCTTGTCTGAATTCTTCAAGCTCATTTAGTTGGAGAAGTTTCTTCTCACTAGCTGCCTTTAAGTCAAAATTTAAGGTTTTTATTGCCCAATATGCTTTGTGCTCCATTTCTATTGGAAGATGGCATGCTTTTTTGTAGACCAATTGATATGGGGATGTACTAATTGGTGTTTTGAAGGCAGCTTTATAAGCCCAAAGTGCATCATTTAATTTCTGTGTTCAGTCCTTCCGACCGGAATTCACTATCTTCTCTAAAATCTATTTCAACCCCCTATTTAAGATTTCCATTTGCCCGCTAGTTTGTGGATGATATGAAGTTGCAACCTTATGAGTTACTCCATATTTAGCTAACATTGATTGGAGCTGTTAGTTGCAAAAATGCCTTCCTCCATCACTGATAATAGCTCTAGGCACTCCAAATCTTTTAAAAATATTTTTCCTTAGAAACTTCACAACTACTCGAGAATCATTTGTAGAAGAAGCAGCAGCTTCAACCCACTTAGAGACATAGTCAACATGTACTAAAATAAACTGATTGCTAAAAGAAGATGGAAAAGGTCCTATAAAGTCAATCCCCCATACATCAAAAAGCTCAACTTCTAAGATGTTGGTTAAAGAAGCTTCATGTCTTCTTGAGATATGCCCGTTCTTTGACATCTGTCACAGGTTGACACAATTTTGTGGGCGTCCTTGAAGAGTATGGGCCAGTAAAACCCAGATTGAAGGACTTTAGTAGCAGTTCTATTTGCTCTAAAATGACCACCATATGGGGATGAAAGATAATGATTTAAGATGCTGGTCATTTCTTCTTTAGGAACACATTGCCTGATAATTCAATCTGGGCATTGTTTGTATGAAAATGGATCCTCCCAAAAGTAATGCCTTACATAAGCTAGAATCTTCTTCTTTTGCACTTAAAAGTTCATAAGGTATTACTTCTCTTGCCAAATAATTCACAAAATCAGTAATACCAAGGGGTGGTTGTGATTGCATGACAAATAGTTGATTATATGGGAAATTCTCCTTGATTGGTAATTCTCGCTTTTGTTTAGATGGCTCTAATTAAGAAAGATGATATTTAATGAGATTCTTGGTCTCTTTTTTGTCTTTGATTTCTAGGTCAAATTCTTGTAGCAGAAGCACCTATCTGATCAATCTGAGCTTTGCATCTTTCTTCTCAATCAAATATTTGATTTCTGAGTAGTCCGTTCAAACAATGACCTATGACGGATCAAGTAAGCTCTAAATTTATCAATGCAAACATTACTGTTAGGAGCTCCTTTTCTGTTGTTGGATAATTCAGCTGTGTGTCTGAGAGTGTCTTACTAGTATAATAGATGGCATGAAAGACCTTGTCTCTTCTTTGGCCTAAAACAGCTCCAACTGCATAATCACTTGCATCACACATCATTTCGAATGGAAGGTTCCAATATGAAGCAATGATAACTGGTGCAAAAGTTAAGGCACTTTTTAGAGTTTGGAAGGTTGATAAGCACTCCTCATTAAACACAAAGAAGTGTTTTTCTCTAACAGCATGCAAAGTGGCTTTGTGATTTTTGAGAAGTCCTTGATGAATTTTCTATAGAAGCCAGCATATCCTAAGAAACTCCGAATGCCCTTAATTGAATAGGGAGGTGGTAGTTTTTCAATTGTTTCAATCTTGGCTCGGTCCACTTCAATGCCTTGATTAGATACCTTGTGACCCAGCACGATTCCTTCTTTCACCATGAAATAACACTTCTCCCAATTTAGAACTAAATTTGTCTCCACACAACGTTGCAAGACTTTTACTAGATGTGAAAGACAATGATCAAATGATTCTCCAAAAACTGAGAAATCATCCATGAACACCTCAATGAACATTTCTACCATATCTGAAAAGATCACTACTACAAAAAAGTAAAGCTGTGGCACTTATAATTGCATTAACTGTAGCGCTAGAGAAGTGTCACATATCTGGACGCCACTAAAAAAAGCTGTGGCGCTTGGAAGCGCCACAACATTTTAAATTTTTTTTTTTAAAAATACCCTCCTGTGGCGCTTGTTTGAGGAAGTGCCACAGGAGGGTCCCTTTTTTCTTCTTCTTCTTCTTCTTCTTCTTCTTTTCCTGTGGCCCTTTTTTATGCTTCCTGATTGTGAAGCTTTATATAAAATGAGTGGCTTTCGTGTTTATCATCTCCACAAATTGTCAATCTTTCTATTTTATATTTCAACCTATTATATATATATATATATATATATATAAAATTTTCACATTTAAAATTCAAGTTCCCTAACAATAATGTTTTTACATTAATACTCTCCAAAGCTAACATAAAAAATATCACAATACAAGAACTTGATATGTGAACACAGTACATCAACAACTAATTAAGTAAATTAAAAGATTACTAAAAAACGCAAGCTTGTCAGCAAAAAAATTTAAACAAAGCAAAAAGGCAAACGAAACAAGCTAGGTTTTCATTCTTTCCTATTAAATTAGAAACAAAAAGGCAAACGTTATATTACGGTTTATCTTGACTAAAAAAAAATTTAAACAAAGCAAGCTAGAATGAAATAGTCTTCTTCTTACAAATCTATTAATTGACCAGCGCAGGGAGTGGGAGACCACGTTGGTGATGCTAGCTTGAGTGACGAGTGAGCGTGTGGGTGTGTTTTTTAGTGTGAATATGATAGGAAATGGAGGGAGGGGGCCGACGGATCCACTAAGAAGATGAGAAAGGGAAAGTAATTTAATGGAGGAGAGAGTAGTTAAATAATTAAAGTGGAGTAGTAGTCAAAAAGAGAAGGAATGGGGGGCGGACACAGGACCACTACTCGGGAAATGAAATAATTAAGAGATACACTATCCATTTGAATTTAAATTTTTTTTTAAAAAAAAAACTGGGCAAGTGTGGCGCCTAAATAATTAGGCGCCACACATTGCCTCTAATCAGCTGTGGCGCCTAAATAATTAGGTGCCACAGCTGATTAGAAATTATCATATGTGGCGCCTATTTATTTAGGCGCCACACATGTCCATCTTTTTTAAAAAAAAATTCAATGTTGCAGCTATGGCGCTTGGTGGGTTAGGCGCCATAGCTGCTTTTGTGTGGCGCCTGCCTAGGCCTCCTCAATTGTGGCACTTAATCTATTAGGCGCCACAGCTGGTATCCAAAATTTAAAAAAAAAAATTATAGAGGTAAAAAAAAAGAGAAGCTGTGGCACTTGTTTAAAGAAGTGCCACAAAATGTGCGCCGCCTTTTACCCTTTTTGTAGTAGTGGATCGTCATCATACTCCTTTAAAATGTTGCTGGTGCATTACATAGACCAAATGGCATCTTTCTAAAGGTAAAGGTACCATATAGATATGTAAAAGTTGTTTTCTCTTGATCCTTTAGTACAATTGTAATTTGATTATGTCCTGTGTACCCGTCCAAAAAACAATAATAAGCTTTCCCAGCTAGTCTGCCAGCATTTGGTTTATAAATGGCAGAGGGAAGTGATCTTTTCTCATAGCTTTATTAAGTTTTCTGTAGTCGATGCACACTCTCCATCCAGTCACCGTCCATTTTGGAATCAGTTCATTTTTCTCATTATGCACCACTATCATTCCACCTTTCTTTGGCACAACTTGAACTGGACTTACCCATTGACTGTCAAAGATTGGGTAGATTATTGATAAGTAAAATAATTACATATTTATTTTCCCTTATATGATGATTTTGTGGATAATATTTAAGCTCAATTTAATGAATTTGGGTGTAATTAATAAATAAACAATGATTTTAGCATAAAATAGAATTTATGAAAAATACTAAATCAGATCCTTTTTTCAGTTTTCAGGCAATATCTGGAGCTCTAGATGTCGGATTGAGATGTTCTTTATATGGATAAAAAGCTAAAAAAGGGCTCTACAACTTTTATGTTGAGGCCAAACCCAGTTCTATCTTTAAGGGTTTCAAATTTTGCTTGGAAGTTGAAAGCGGAAATTATCTTCCATTCCACCAGTTATTCCATCCACCATTTCACCAACTTCAGTTCATCTACCACTCCATCTTCCTTTTTAACCTACTACTTCATTTACCACCACATCTTCCTTCTCACCTACTACTTCATCTACCACCTCATCTTCATTTTCATCTACTACTTTATTTACCACTTCATCTATCATATTCCATTCTTTTCTATATATAGCCATCCTCTCCCTCATATTTAACACACTATTTCATATCCATTACTTTCCTCTCTTCTCCATATACACCATCTTAGAGTAGTTTAATGCATTGTATTTAATTTTTGCATGCCTCCTATACGGAAGGCTTAGGTAGTCCTCTTTTATGGATGGTATAGGTTGCTACCTACATGGAAGGTTTTACCTCCTAAAGGGACGGCTAGATTTTCTCCATTTTCATGCATATAGTTATTGTATATTTATATTTTAGAATTTAATATTCAAGTTTTATGTAATGTTTATGAAGTTTTTAATTTAATTTATTTTTTTTAATTTTATCATGTGTTAAACTTTCATTTTCTTAGGGTGATGACGTAGCTTACTAATAATGGATTGAATCTTAACTTATTAAATCTAGTTTGAATTTCTCCTTCATGATTGAGTTTTAATTATTGTTCTTAATACTTTTGATTGATTAGCCACCTTTTGAATGATTTCAATATGCATGTTGAAACCGGAAGGAAATGCATGTGTATAGATCCTATAATTAAAGCCATGACTTATATATGAAATAGGAATATATTCATATAAGTTGTGTAATCTTAATGAGTTCCATAAATCTTAATATATGATTAATTGCTTAAATTCATATAGGAATATATTGGATTAACACTTAATTATAGAATTGCTTGATCTTGAAAGATGCTAGTAATTAAATTAAGGAAACTCGGCTATCAATTATGTGAAATAAATTGGGCTAAAATAGATAAGTGATTCAATCTGAAATTTATTAAGTGAAATCTGACTCCTAAGACTTTTTCTCATAATTGTTTCATATCATTTTCATTAATATTTAATCATTTTTAATTTTGTAATCTCAATCACCAACTAATTGATCGATTAAATAGAGTTAAAATTACTCATTTTGATACTTAGTAATCAATCATCAAAGGAACGATACTTAACTTACTTCTATATTACTTGTTTACGGTAGTATATATTTACACTTTTTAATAAACCATTTCCACTTGCAACAGTCCCTTTACTCTCCGTCAATGTGTCTCATCCTGAAAAAGACAATTGCACTAGAAGGGATTGAGATACAATCTCAGAACTTCTACCATCTTCCTCTTATTTGCTCTGTCATGAACCATTGAACCCAGGACAACAGCCATGAATCACCCTTGGTTACTTCTCATTTTTTTCCATTCCGCAATTTACATTGAGTCACAGCTGTTGGTATTGTAGATGCTGCATTTTTTTGCCACCATACCTTATCTATCAAAGCCTCGAGGAGCTTCTTGAAGGAGTTGCTTGAATATATATTTGATGCTATAACTAAAAATATCATTCAGAGAGTCATCCAAAATAAACTTAAAAATTTGAACCCATTGAGAATAGAAAAATAGGAACTTGGTGAGCAAAGCGAAAATTCAAATGCAATAGAGAAAAATAACAAAAGTAGCAGAGAACCCATAGTTCCAAAATACCTCAACCAAACCCCGGATGATGAAATAGAAAGGGAAATTGCAAGAAATAGAGGTAAACACATAGAAGAGGGAAGGAGAAAGAGAATGCCTCGACTTATTAGGCTAGAGTGACGACGCCAGAGAATACACCCACAACGCATCGGTGATGAAGGCAAGTGCGTGAGGGGGCGTTGACAGAACAAGCAAGAATAAGACGGTAGAGGCTCATAATCTAGTCCGGTGCCGTCCTCTACGACACTGTGATTGACGGGGGAGTAAACAAATGTTTAGGGGAGGGGTGAAATTGAACCAACATTAATAGATTAGGGTAAAAATTGCACCCATTAATATTATAAGGTGTTGAATACACTTAATAAAATAGTCCGGGGTGTTATATGCACTTTTATCCTTAAATTAAACTTAAATTGGAATAATTTTATCTTTGAATCTATGTGGAATTAACCTTAATGTTATTAAGTCATTGCATAGTTAACAATGATGTGAAAAACATTGTTAGTTCATTCTGCAGTGAATTTTCTTATGGCTAAAGATTTATATGATATGCCCACAATATAAAAGAAGGTAAAATTGGCAATGACTGTTATTTCCTGATTATTTTGTCTACTTCATTTTATACCTTGTTTATATGATTTATATATCTTTCAGGTCTTATGATAAATATTTGTTTTGATTTAACATGCTGAAGATTGTATCATGTCCTCTTCAAATGTGCTGTTTGGTTATGATCCTATTTATAGTATCTTTCAGCTTCGAGAGATAACTCCTGTAGAACCTTTTTTTCCCCCCTTCAAACATGCGCTCGCTCGAGCCCACACAAAAACAACTTAAAACATCAACTACTTGAAAACATCAAATACGTACTTAAAAACAACTTAAAAAACAACAACAAAAAATTAACAAGTATGTAGAACATAATCATTCATGTCAGCACTCAAAATCTTCAATAGATTTGGTGGAAGTCTGGTGATCCAATCAGGAGGACATGACCCCCTTCAATGAAGTTTTAGCAAGCCAGTTAGCTATCTTATTTGCTTCCTTTGAGGACAGGGAAGTAGATGTAGAAGAACTTAGTTTTGCTTCTACTTTGATCGATGATGGAGCTAAGAAAATTTAACTCAGATCAAAGCCTTTCTGTTGTAACGACATTTCTTCAATTGTAGCCACTTATATATATATATATATATATATAACACAAATTAAACCATTTCAAAGTGTTTGAGAGTTGAGACTAGCTCCTTCACTACTCGACAAAGATTGAATCTTTTGAAAGTGACATGATCGTGTGTGAGATAACGCATTTATTCCCAAATTAAGTTGCATTTCTTTGTGGTGCTATATACTTCTCAAGAATCACTATTAGAGAAAAAAGGGTTATGGGCTATTTTTATTTTGGAAGTTTTCTCCCAGGGGTAATTTTGCCCTGAAAGTTTTTCGGGACGCAATTTTGCTCCGGAAGTTTTTTAAATGGAGCAATTTTGCCCTGACTGTTATCCCAATTAATTTTGACTATTAGTTGACTAAATATGCTGAGCTAGCAGTCTACATGTCATTCACGTCATTTTTGTCAAGGTGAAAATTTGCGTTAAAAGTTCATATATCATCTACTTCATCTTTTTTCGAAGTTAGATTTAAAATTTTTAGGAGAAATTTATAGATTAACAAAAATTATATGGATAATATATGGACTACCAGCTCAACATATTTGGTCAACTAACGGTCAAAATTAACTGAGATAACGGTCAAGGCAAAATTTCTCTATTTTAGAAACTTCTAAAGTAAAATTGTCTCCAAAAAACTTTCAGGACAAAAATGCCCTTTAACAAAATAAAAATTAAAATCATTTTAGATGAGTCGAAATTGGTTTTTTAAACCAATTTTATAGTCAGTTTTATATCGGCTGGTTTAAAAAGTCTGTCTTTATTAAGATTAGTTCTACAATAAATCTAGAAAAAGATCGGTTGTTTTATTGATACTTTAGGATGTTGGGAGCTTATTAAGTTAACAGACACTAAAGATGAAATTGCACCACGCGAATGAATAACGTTAAAGTGTTAATGGATACCGCATTACCCAACAGTAAGTTATAAAATAAAATAAGTTACTCCCTCCGGTCCTAATTATAAGACAAAGTTGATTTTTTTGGAGAAATTAAGGAAGTCAATTAAATCACTTTAGAATATTTATATTTATATTTTTTTCTTCAAACTAAGTAATTTGATTAATAAACTAATATATAATCCAAAAATACTAAAAATATAAATACTCTAAAGTGATTTAATTGGCTTCCTTAATTTTTTCAAAAAAGTCAACTTTGTCTTATAATTAGGACCGGAGGGAGTATTTTATATTTAAAATTTGCATGAATTTCACGGTAAAAAATTCGTACGAATTAATAATTTATGTAGATATAATATATCTAAAATAATTGATGGCAAAATATATATCTAAACTACCGTAATTATTATTCATTTTTAATATCCCGCAATCGCACGCAGAAAAATCCACATCTACAGTTTATATTATCGAAGACCAGAGACGTTATCACTTCAGTATGCCACTATTCCATGTTTAACATGACCACGTCTTGTACGCGAGATTCTTTTTTGTTTTTTTTTGCCAGAAATTGTATGCGAGATTCACATCCTAGATTTTTTTTTTTCTTGGCCAATGATTCTCATCCTAGATTGATCCAGATATATGTGCCTTAAGCTCCCTCCCCAAGCAAATACTTTGCGAGATTTTCTCGCCCCCAGGAAATTCGAACTTCCATAATAAATATGAAAAAAAAATGTATATATATTATAAAATTATTTATTTTAGGGTAAATGCCCTTCAACTTTTATTTTTTAAAGTAAAAGTAACCTTAAATTATTTTTCAAAGCAAAAGTAACTATGAAATTTTTAAATTTTGGCCCAAAACCGAATTAAACCTAACTAGCTTCCATCTATTATAATGGTGAAAATTAATATTTTAGCCCTTAAAGTTATAACACATTTATAACTTAGTTCCTGAACTTTTGACTTGCAACTCAATCCTTAATGTTTATGAATCATTCCATGTGGAAAAGAAATATTAAAATACTATTAAAAATTGCTTAGGTAGATTTTACATTATTTTTTTTAAAAAAAAAAGTGTCCCGGTTTCCACCAACTTGAATCCCCCTCCGCCTTGATTTTCCAAAAGTCTCACTGGGCACCCGCAACGTCCATGATAGATCCTTCTGAAACACTAGGGGGCAGCGAGCAACTTAGATTGGAGAACAGGTTGAAGCCACTTATTATACTTTTAACTTTGATAAATGACCCAAGTATGCAAAAAAAAAAAAAAAATCATTGTGGAAAAAGAGATTTCTTAACTTTTTAAGTGATAAATGATTAATAGCACTTGGAAGATGATGATATTAGAAAAAGTCGAAGCACACCCAACATCACAACATTCCTGGCGCTCAATCTCTCTTTTGAAGGCTCTTCTTTAATATAAAAAAACTTGATCTCACCTTATGCTTGAAAGGAGCCCTTGAAGGATTTGTCATGGACACCACAGATGCCTAGTGAGGTTTATGAAAAATAGAGGCGAAGAGGGATGCAAGTTGGTGAAGAACGAGGCACTATTTTTTATTTTTTAATTTATGTAAAATCTACCTAAGCAATTTTTAACATTATTTCAACATTTTTTGTCTCATAGGGTGACTCAGAAACATCATGGACTGAGTTACAAGCAAGTTACAAGTTCAGGAATTGAGTTATAAATGAGTCATGACTTTTAGGGCTAAAATATTAATATTTCTCATTGTAATAGATGAAAGTTAGTTGGGTTTAATAGGTTTACCTCATATTTGAAAGTTCATAATTATTTTTGTTCCAAAAAAATAGTTTAGGGTTACTTTTACACTTTTGATAAAAACTTAAAATTATTTTTGCACCTTAACCTTTTATTTTACTATGTTTTTTCAGGCTAGTAGAGGTTTTTGTTAAATGAATCATAGCCTTTTAGCTTAATGGTGTATTTGGTTTGAGGGGAGGGAAGAGTATGTTACCTTGTTTGATTTGTTAGAGCGGGGAAGAGGGGAGATGATTTTTTGTTTTGTTTAGAGGGAGAGAAGAGAATTAAAGTCAAAATTTTGGCTTCCCTTCCATCCCCTCCTCTCAAACCAAACACACCTTAGAGTTTAGAAGGCGAGGAGCTTCCTTGTATAAAACAGTCTGCCTCCCGAAACCAAATTCAATTTTGAGAAAATCACACTCAGGTTTTAAGAACAAAAATAAAATTATAAAAAAGTCTCAAAGTAGATTTCCCTATCAAAAAACTCCATAAGAACTTCATTGATATTAATTATGAATGTGAAATTACCTTCTTACCCCCGTTGATTAAGTTATATGATTAGATGCAGGTACTTGTCAATTGCCACTTTATGTATTGTCAAAATAGGTACATGCACTTATCAATGGGAGCTACTTTACTTAACATAAATTGACATATATACTTATCAAAATATGCACATATATTTGTCAAAATAGACACATAAATTTGTCAAAATAGAAAAATAAACTTGTCATTTTATAAGTTGTTAAAGTAGTCACACTTGCCAATTATAACTTCTCAATATAGGCACATAAACTTGTCAAAATAGGTACATAAACTTATCAAATTAATCGTGTTTACCTGTCACAATAGGCAAATAAACTTGCGATTTTATAAGTTGTAAAAATAGGCACATATACTTGTCAAAGTAAGTACATAAACTTGTCAAAATAGACACGTACATTTGTCATTTTATAAGTTGTCAAAGTAGGCACATAAACTTGTCAAAGTAAGCATGCATATACACTTACTATTTTATAAGTTGTCAAAGTAGGCATATAAACTTGTCAAAGTAGTCATATATTTACCAATTTATAACTTGTCAATATAGGCATATTAACTTGTTAAAATAGGCACATAAACTTATCAAATTTTACGCAAGTTAACTTGTTACAATAGACAAATAAACTTGTCATTTTATAAGTTGTCAAAGTAGACACAAACTTATCAAAATAGTTATATGAACTTGCCATTTTATAAGTTTATGTCAACTTGACCACAAAAGGGTTTAGGGTTTATGTGCCTATTTTGACAAGTATATGTGCATATTTTGACAAGTGTATATGTCAATTTATGTTAAGTAAAATATTTCTAGGTGTATGTGCCTGTTTTAATAATGCTTAAAGTGATGATTGACAAATACTTACATTTAATCATATAATTTAATTAATGAGGGTAAGAATGTAATTTCATATTCAAAATTAATATCAATGTGTGGTCTCTATGGAGTTTTTTTCACAGGAGAATCTGTTTTAGGATTTTTTTTGTGATTTTTCTAATTCTTGGGATTTGAGTGTGATTGTCCCTTCAATTTTCCCATAAAAAAAGTATGAGGTGATTTCGTGTTTATTTCTGCATCATCGGCGCAATTTCTGGTACCTTTCTCATCTGTGATTCTAGGATTTCTCTGCTTTTATTCGAAACCTGAAACTAATACTTAAGTGCCGCTCCATTCTTAAGCTGGATCGTACTTTTTCATCAAGCCACGTTTTAAATTATTTTCTCAACAAACTTTCTTCGTATGACTGTTGGATGAGCTAAATTTTTTGCCAGCGGATGAGCTAATTAGTCAATCGTGTTCGGTACTTAGGACTTCGAGTTTTTCAACTATCAAAGCACGATTTTGGGCTTTGGCTAGCCACGTGCTTATAGGTGCTTTAGCATGTGAGCAGAATTTAAGGGGTTCACATGGAACAAACCGAAAGTGCTGAAGTCCATCCAGCCAGGTTGGCTCGGTGGGGTTGAATGCTAATTATATGATAAAGTTGAGTTTGTTGGGATTGTATGATAGCTGATTGCTCAGGATTTGTTCGTGTCTTTAAAAAAATTTTCAGACTTGAAAGCATTATAAAGAATTGAGGAAGTTGGAGATTCTGGGGATAGGTGGTCATGGGCTGAAAATTTGCCCAAAGGATTAATTGGACAAGGTATATGTTGTCACACAACGAAAGAAGGAACATATTAGGACAATGTCTAACGAGGAAACATTTGCTTCATCTTCATCTTCATCTTCGTTTCAGGAGACAGAGCATTCGAAGGTAACTTTGGATCAGAAGTCATCGGAAGCTCGTCCTTCACCTCGAGGTTAGTCACCTAAAAATAAAAAAGAAGAAGCAGCTTCCAAATTAGTTTGAAATCATTCTTATTCTACATTATACCTTTTGGACCTCAACTCATTCATTTTAACCTAAATAAATGGTTTTGTATCTTGCTGTCATTTTTGAATACATTGGACAGACGTTTATAATTTTACTCTATTATAAGATTTTATTGTAATTTGAAGGTTTAGACCACTGCATCTCGGCACCTGCTGTAACTGACAGGAGCAGGTTTCTTGCTGAACATGAAATTATGTTGAATAGATCTGTGACAGAAAAGAGGGAGTCTCCTAGGAAGGATCTAATGTTGGACTGGTTGTCAGATCGTGAGAAGGTTGTTACTGATGCCATTACATGCACATGATGTTGAATATCAAAACTTGTGCCAGTGTTTTTACTCTAATTTGAGTAAGTTATAATTGAAATCAAATATTGATATTTGTTTATATGTTCTACTGGATATTTTTTGAGTGATGTATGGCTGAGATAGTACCTGGATACAATGGTATAATTGAAATTGTTGCGCTGTATGAATATCTTTTCAGTTACACATTTATAAGTGCTGAACATTTAATATTCATCTCATTTCCTTTTCCCACTCATAGTGAAGCATTGGGGATTTATCTACATGTCTTTTGGTAGAGCCTTGGCTCAACGGTAAGGTTGCTATTATGTGATCTAAAGGTCACGGGTTAAATCCTGGAAATAGCCTCTCCGCTTGTAGGGATAAGGCTACGTACATCTATCACTCCCCATACCCCACCTGGTGGAAGCCTCGTGCACAATCTTTTAGTCCTCCACTTGTTTTTTGGGTTTCTGAAAGTTGAAAACATTCTTTCATTTCTTTTTATGTTTTTCTTTTGATATCGAGGATTTTATGGTTTATGCTTTAGAATTTTGATATTGTTAGGTTGTTCACAACATTTTCTTGTTTTGCTTATTAGCAAAAATTGATCGTGGAACTAGTGAGGATACAAAATGATGGGACTGTTGAAGTTGATCTTGAAAGAAGTTTGCCTGTTGCTTCAGAATTGTTAGAACTTAAATCTTTTGAAGAGTCAGCAGCAAGTGGAAGTTTTATTTCTGAATCCAATAAATCAGTTCCAAAATTACAAATTGTCATACTCGTGGTTGGAACTAGAGGAGATGTACAGCCTTTTCTAGCCATTGCAAAGAGACTTCAGGCATGTTTAAATATTTTCGTCTGATTAATCAGATTGCAAATAAGGATTGCATTATCAAATCATAGTGATTTTAGTTAGTGCTTACTTGCATGGCTTGTGGTATGGATGAAATTAATAGATTCTGGCAATCTGCCACCTGCAAGTGTTTTGAAGTCAAATCAAATATATTTAAGAGCATGCCAGTGCTTGATTTTCCCTTTACTCATGGATTCTACATCTCAACATTTGCTTGGTTGAATTTATTCTTCCTTAACGATAAAGATGATTTAATTTCTACTTTCAGGATTATGGTCATCGTGTAAGGTTGGCAACTCATGCTAATTTTAGCACATTTGTTAAGTCAGCTGGTGTAGATTTCTATCCTTTGGGCGGTGATCCTCGAGTTCTGGCAGGATGTAAGAGGTCCCTAATTTATACTTTTATAATAAATAATACCTCTTGATGCAAATTACTTAAACTTTGTATTAGTTTGGCTATAGACCCACTTTTGACTCCTTTTCCTTGAGACGTGTATCCCATTGCTTTTTATCAACCATGGCACTATGAAGGTATTTGCAGTTCCCAGATACACTCAAGTTCATTTTTTTATAGTGATTTCTGCAAAAGCAGCCTTCAACATATTGTTAAATAAGTTTCTCTAAGCAATAGAAATAATATTTCTCTTGGGATTTATAACATCCTCGAGTTCTGTTCTCGATTCTCTTTCTCTCTCTGAAACATATTTGAACATGGTGACGGTGTATCTCTTTTCTAATCCTATTCTGATTTTACCTATTCATTGTGTATCTTGACCAATGTACAAAAAAGCTGTTTCACTTGTAGATATGGCCAGACATAAAGGTTTAATTTCTTCCAATCCGTCAGAAATATCAATTCAAAGAAAGCAAATGAAGGCCATTATTGATTCCCTTCTTCCAGCTTGCACAGCTCCTGATTTGGAAACAGGTGTTCCTTTTAGATCTCAGGCTATTATTGCCAACCCTCCTGCATATGGTGAGTGGTTACAGCTTACAAAATTAATGTATTGTTTACTTCATTTGATACCTTGTTCGTGATTTATATATATCTTTCATGTTTTATGATTTTATTATGTGCTCTTAAAGTATGATGTTTGGTGATTCTATCTTTTAGCTGAGAGATAACTTTTCTATTTGACATGTAACCTGTAGAACTTAATTTTGCTACTTTGATGATAAAACTTAAAAAATTAACTCATGTCCGTTCTGTAGTAACAACATTTCTTCTTGTAGCCACTATATTAGCAAAACATTTCAAATTGTTTGAGATAAGCTCCTTGACTACTCAACAAAGATTGAATCTTTTGAAAGTGACATGATCGTGTGTGTGAGATAATTCATTTATTCTCAAATGCATGTATTATTATTGAGCTGCACTTCTTTTGTCTCACTGTATATTCAATTCAAGTATATTTTCTAATTTGACAGTTTTCAGTAAACTTGTCTAGTGGACTGCTTTTTCAAATAATTACATTATATATTCTACTACGGATTGCAGGACACGTGCATATTGCTGAAGCCTTTGGGGTGCCCCTTCACATAATTTTCACAATGCCTTGGACGTGAGTTTAAATTTGTCAAAAGCCTTGAGTGGAAATTTTGACATTCGATCATATTTTATATAGAATTTAGACGGTCATTCATCACCAAAACTTGGACTCAAGAAGTTTTAAGAATGGGATGAGATAAAAATATCCAAACAAATACAACTATCCTGAATTCAGAAATAGGAAATTCTTAATCCTTTTTTATTTTTAATTAAGTTGTAGATTATTCCATGTAACACGAACCGTTATTCCTTCATAACGCATGTGTTATTTATGTACATGCTGCTACTCAGTTTTCCATATTTTTCTATTTCAATCCTTGATGATTCTGTTTCTTACATATCCTGTAATAGACAGGCCAACAAATGAGTTCCCTCACCCTTTGGCACGTGTTCCTCAAAGTGCTGCTTATTGGGTATGTCATTTTTTTTAAAAAAAGTATAGTTTTCTTTGGCCTGAATGCAACATTTTTATAAATGAAGTGCAATATTACTTCTATCCTTTAATCTTTTCAATTATTTACGCTTCTTCCAGCTATCCTATGTCATTGTTGACCTACTGGTATGGTGGGGGATTAGAGGAATTATCAATGACTTCAGGACAAAGAAATTGAAGCTCGCTCCTATTGCATACTTTAGCATGTACCGTGGATCAATATCTCATTTGCCAACTGCCTATATGTGGAGTCCTCATGTTGTTCCAAAGCCAAGTGGTATGGACAAAGATATAAACAATAGCTACATAGTCAGCTGTAGTCCTCTTATATAATTTTAATAAGGTTTTATCAGGGAAGAACTATGGCTTTGCTTTGTTCAAACTCGATTCTATATTTCTTCTCAACTCAGCATTAGGTATGACTCGGAAGAGAAGCTTTTTGCTGCTCATAATATCAGTGTTTGTAAATAATAGCTGTCTGGTAGACATGTTTTGATTAGTTTTTCTCACGGGCTAACAAGATTTATGAACGTTTCAGATTGGGGCCCGTTAGTTGATGTTGTTGGTTATTGTTTCTTAAACCTTGGATCAAAGTATCAGCCACGGGAAGATTTTGTCCAATGGATTCAGAAGGGACCAAAACCTTTATATTTCGGATTTGGGAGCATGGTATGGTGATCTCTCTCAATTATGAGATTTAATTACATGCCACAGCTATTTATGGGCTGGACTTTATACTTCTTGCTTGGGCGATTCGGCTTTTATTTACATCAAGTAGGACAAGATTTGGCATTCTGTTGTTTGTGACTTGCATTCTTGCTTTTAAAGACTTGTTACATTTGATTCTGAGAATGTGATTCGACTATCTTATAGATGTAAGCTAGCAAGGACACTATTTGCTCTATATGGATATCACTCCCATGAAAAATGACATGGACGATTAAAAAATATATTCCCTCCGGTCCTAATTATAGGACAACATTTGGAAGTTGATCTTAGTCCTAATTATAAGACAAAATTTTAATTTTTGTCAATTTGTTCCCAAAATACCCCCATTGCTTTAGATAATGGTTGGATTGCCTCATTTGACGTGTGGTACCATGAAGTATCAAACATACACCAAATAAAATACTATGAAAGTAAACATAGAGAGGTGAAGAGAGAAT